>CP099840.1:33628600-34828600 GCA_030062745.1 Capitulum mitella | reverse complement strand
TCAGCTACTGACCACTGTTTTTCTTAAAACTACTGAAAGTGTGCAGACTGCAAACGCTTTGATTATTTGGACTGTCCGCTACATTATAAATCACAGACATCAGACAGACAGAATCAAAATAGTGCTTGGCCACGTCGAAATCCACGATCTCCAGCAAGCGCGATATTCCTGAAACATGCCTCCCTGAGAGGTGTCTTGGGGCGTCCTCTGTAGGGGGTAATTTTTTAAAATTTTGTCACAACATGCAAAAAACATATTTAGGAAAATCCACAGGTTTCGTTAAGCAGCTTGCAAAGCTCCGGGGATGGCGAGCGAAAAACTGAGAACTGGATGGGGAAAATCTGTGTCCCCCAGCACGGAATGGGGCCAGTCACTCGTGCTGATTCCGGGCCTTTCAGGAAACGTTGGTGGGGCCGTGAAAAGCCGCCGGATGCTAATAACTTCCCCAGGGACATGGGACGCTATAACATGCTCTCGGCTGTGACGTTTGAAGTCAACAGATGAGGCACACCAAAAGATGTCGTCCAATGAAAATAATCATCCCGGAACATTTCGGCTACGGCGCCGACGACGGACAGCAATGGACGCGGCAGTGGGGACTCAGATCGGGGTAACTCGCGAACCGGATCCTTTCGCGACCGCACATCACGCCATGGACTTGGAAAACGGCGGTGAAGCGGTAGGGCCGTCCCCGTGCCACGTGGATTGGCAGGCTCGCGCGGCAGCGGAGCCCGCGTGGGTAAGCGCTCGGTGCCCGAGCCCTAGAGGCCGGCCGGCCGGTGAAGGTGCCCTTCTGGGCCAGCGGTACAAGCCTGACGCCAGGCCGCCGGAAGGACGACCGCTCTCCTCGCCTCGGCGTGACGTCACAATCCGGCCGGCGAACCGCTCCCTCAGCCGTGCTCCAGGGGCCGCGGCACGACCGTCACGAAATCAAGCTATTGCGTGTTGTGCGTCGCCCCCGGCCCTGTCCTCGACGCGCCGGGTGTCGAGAGTGAGGTGTGTGCGCGACATGGCCGCCGGGCGCTTAATGTATGTAACGCTGTTCGCGGGAATTGCGTTCTGTTAGTCCCTGATTTGGCTATCTCCCACCGCACGTTTTTTTCCGACATAACAATACCGCCGGCTTAGGGTCAGAAGAGAATGTGTGATTCTCCGGCACTCATCCCGTCTTCAAGGACGACTAGCGCCATCCGCCTGTCACTTCGCTTGGTCGCCGCGTCTGCAGTGACCCAGAAGAAAAACGATACTGCGGCCGATATATGCCGACTATTTCATTGGTAAAACGTTCTGCCCTCTACGCACGCCCGACTGGACTGCTCTGCTTTCCGCAAACGTCCGAGCTCACGTGAGACGGCGGCGACTCGCGCAGCCACCGTGTATTGTCTGCAGTCCAACAGCACACTCGAGCCGCTCACAGGCCGGCCAACGCCTCTCATTACAGCAAGGTCATGTTGCAGTGCTGCCAAATAAGGTCAAAACACAACTCTCACTGTGCCTTTGTACTTGGCAACAATACATCAACAAGGTGTAGCGCCCCACTTGGCGAACGGCGTGCGACGTCCAGCCTCACTCTGTCGCTGTGTCCCGACTCGGTAGGCCTGGTCTTGATGCCAGGCATTACGTCGGCCTCTTCGCAAGGCTTCGAAAGAAGGCCAGTTTGAGGCTGTGTGGACCATCAGCAGTTCTGAATGCTCAAAGGTAGTGGAAAGCAAAAAGCATACAAAGAAAAAAGGAGGAGCTGAAAGAGAAGACCCGAGAAAAGCGGGCGTGCAGAAAGTTGAGTAGCGGAAGTAATGATGGAAGTGAATGAATTGCCATGATGACCTGCTGTTAAGTTGCATTCTCCAGAAGAAAAAGAACGAGAAAAACGTAGACGAATGCCAAGCTGGGGCTTCTGTTCAGGTGACGTTTTTTTTTTTTTTGTTTTTAGACGAAAGAGTGTGTAAAGCCCATGCAATCCTCTGATATTTGTCTACCCATTCACGCAATGGATAACTCCGCCCTCAGAGGCTCGTCCCAGTAAGGAGGACGACGCCGAAAGAGGGAAACGACGACAGGACTGGCACCGAAGCGCACAGTTCACTACAGTTTCGCATGATGGTCGGGTTCGTCCTGGGCAGACAAGGTGGATGACTATGGCGCCTCCGAGCGGCGACGCGCCGGCGGGCTTACACGAAGCCCTCGCCGGTGGGGTCGTTCAGCCAGGGGAAGTTGGTTGGGCACCGCAGGCAGGTCTGCATGTTGAACGTGCCCGGGACGTCGTCGGCGTGCAGGGCGCAGTTATTGCCGCCCGGCTTGCTGCACGGGAACCCGGTGGGCGGCTCGCACTTGATCTTCCACTCCTCGAAGTTCTTGGTGTCGGCCAGGTTCAGGGGTCTCTGCATCCATTCGATGACCTGGGTCATTGTCACGAAGTAGACGTCAGGGGTGGTCGACTGGATCTCCTCGATCCAGAACAGCAGGTAGTCGAGGAAGTCGTCCTTCTTCAGCCAGGCCGAATGGAAGTTGAGACTGAGCGGCGCGCGGTTGGTCAGGTAGTGGCGGTCGAAGTTGTGGTTGAGGAAGTTGTAGAACTGCTCGCCGTTGAGGATGTTGGAGCACGAGTCGACCTGGGCGCAACCAGGCAGGTTGTCGTCAATCGTGGGGTCCTCGCGCCGGTCCAGCTCGTTCATCACCATCTCCCAGACGGGGAAGGCCCGCGTGGGGCACTTCTGAGCGTTGCCGTGGCAGGTGTGCGGCATCCGGTTGAGCAGGGTGTACGGCCAGATGGGGATGTCGCTCAGCGGGGCCGTGACGGTCGAGTCGTACAGGAACTTCTGCGTCTCCATCATGAAGAACTGGTTGTTGCCGCCCACGCGCAGGTAGGGCGTGCGCATGCCGACCACGGAGCTGTCGCTGATGGCGGCGAACTTCTCGATGATGAGGCGCTGGCCGGCCATCTCCTTGGCCCACTCTTGGCGGCTGGCATTGCTCCAGAAGTTGATCGTGTCGTTCTGGGTGATGGAGAAGACGGCGATCTCGTGGCCGCGGTTGTGCAGGTCCTGGACGGCCGTGTAGTTGGTGTACTTGTGCGACACGAAGAAGGTGCCCTTGATCGGGCAGCCGTTGGGATTGACGCGCAGGTCGCTGAACAACTCGTCGAACAAGTCGATGTTGTTGTTGTTGATGGCGCCGTTGAAGGTGATCATGACCATCTGTGGCACATCGGCCGGCGTAAGGTCGCCGGGCACAACTGTGCCGTCCTCAGAGCAGAAGCAGGAGGGCAGCTGGCAGACGGCCCGGTCACACGGCGGCGCCCGGTTGGGGTCGCTCTCCATGTCTGTGAAAAAGGCAGAAAGCTGAGTTATAGCAGGGCCCTAGGAGCCACAACGTGTGGTGCTCCATTTTCAGATTAGGAGCAGATCAACTGTCTAGAGGCTGAAAAACATACACGAACAACGGCGATTTGGAAACCTTCGATATAAATCATGAGAATGGTTATGCGTTCTAGTCAAATGAACGTAACGTGAAAGGGTTATTATCCTAACTGTGCAGTAATTTTTCGTCAATTTGATCCCATAGCACACTTCGTACAGCAATTCTCAACTAGCTTTAGAATCAGACACTTCATTTAAGACTGAGAAGCTTTGAGAGGGGAACTCATCTCCTAATTCGCATCAATTCATTGAAAACTATCGTAAAAACAAAGGTGGCTGGCCAATTCAGCCACTTTTACGAGAAATGAAGCCGACGAAATGCACGTCTCTCCTGCCCATCGAAGAAATGTGCATGCGAACTTTTTATGTCGTCAATGGGCAAAGGTTTCCAGGTGTAGGCCGGCCGACCGGCCACTGGAAGAAGCCAGTCTGACTCATGCCGCCGAGGGGCAGCGCGCGCGTACCGCAGACATTCTCATCGGAGGCATCGTTGCAGTCGGGGTTGCCGTCGCAGAACAGCTCGCGGGGGATGCACGTGCTGTCGCCGCAGGCCAGGTCGTTGGTGTTGCCGCAGATCGGCTCGTCGGTGTTGAGGCGCGGCTTGGCCAGCTTGGGCCGCTGGACGATCCCGCAGTTCTGGACCGCGTCCTTCCAGTCGCACGACTGCTTGTCGATGTCGAACACCAGGCCTTGCGGGCAGCGGATCTTCTGCAGGCCCTGTGGCCAAGGACGGGCGCACAGTCAGGTCGGGCCGACAACCGCACTCTGCATTTCTCACCAGGCGAATGGGTCACGACATGTTCGTCACGGGCGCCGCGGTTTTCGAGTGCAAAACCACGGATCTAGGTCCACCGAGGTGGAAACGAACACAATAAGAGGGTCCAAGATGTCAGCGATGACCTTGACGGACTCGGCTCTGACGAAACGGCAGCACCGGGTAACAGGAACAGGTTAGTCGGTCAGTGGTGTAACGGGTTCCTCGAGATCGCACCGGCGCCCCTCCCCCCCGCAGAAAAATCGCGGCTTGGACGGCGCCGTTTAGCGCCGTTCAATCTGATGAGTCCGACTCAGTTCGGCACGATCCCGACCGGTCTCCGCCGGCGTCGGCCGGGCCGCCCGCGAGCCGTCCGGGCCGTTCGCCGCGTTCGCCGAACAATGCAGCACGCTCGCCATGAAAGCCGACACTTTTCCGCGGCCGAAAGCCGCTCGCTGGATTCTGCGGAAACCGCGGACGGACGGGGCGGGGGCGGCGGACGGCCCGCTCCGGCAGCCCGGCCGGCGGCGCTCCGGTCAGAGCCGTCTCTCGGCGCCGCGGCCGGTCGCCTCTCGCCGCCGTCCGCGAAGCGGCACCGACAGTTTTTTTTCGTTCTTGACCATCCAAGGCCCGAGGTGACTCGGCTACTTTCCAATGCGGGTCCTGCCCTTGAGCCGGCTTCGACGGCGGGGACCAGTTAAGCAACACGTCTCCGGCGCCGGCGTCGCTCGCGTGCAACTGAGCTCCGCCAATCGGCGGGCCGGCTTGCAACAGCGCCCGGTCCGCCCGGCGACGGCGCCTGCCGGCCGCGCCCGCCGGAGTCCCCGTACCTCTGGACCCTTCCTGCCAGATCCACCGGAGCCAGCGAACCCTGAGACCCTTCCAGATCCGTCGGGGCCAGCCACCCTGGGACCCTCCAGGATCAGCCGGAGCCCGGGCGTCTTGATGTTTTCTCGCGCCCACTGAGGCCTTGAAATCTCGCTAGGACCCCCAGATCTAGCCGAGCTGACAAAGTCCTGACATCCCCAGATCAACTAGACGCGCACACCAGGGATTCTCCTCGAACGACTGAGACTGCTTCACACACCTGGGAAGTTCCCAAAGGCTCTGGACCCAGCCACCGGCCCACGCCGCATTAAAAACGTACAGATGACTTCGTCTGCAAGACCCGTGAGCAATAAACCTAAGACTGCCTAAAACGCATGAGTCGTTGAATATTTCTAGGCATTTTCGACTGCTGGAGTCATTCTTGCAAGCTCTCAAGGTGCGCGCTGCAGTGGCATAGGCGAATTTCACCGTCGGCCGGAATTTAACCGAGGATCCTGTCGTTTTGAAACAAAGAGACGAACTAAAGTTTGCTGAACTCCGGACAAAGCGCATTTAATTAAGGTGACATATCATTATATCCTGTTGCATGCTTCATATTTCACATGATCGTGAAATCACGTAAAGGAAATAAACGCATCCATTGTTCGTTATCCTCACAATAAACTGGTAATGGAGAAGGAAAATTAGCTTTATCGCACTAACCGTAACGCCTTCGCAATCGTCTGACGTCCCATACGCGTAACTGCTCGCGTTTTTTTTTCAAAGGAATACCCACCTGGCAAGATGAATATGAGCCGACCCGAGATCGCAACCGTACAGTCGCATCTTATCCGAACCCCGAAGCTGCGGCGCTGGAGGCCACTTACCGCCGAGGTGCACTGGACGACCTCCTTGCAGGAGGCGGCGTCGGTGTTCAGTCGGAACCACTCCCCGGCCGTCTTGCTCTGGCACAGGGACTTGATGACCTCCTCCTCGGTCTGTTCGGCATCCTGCCGCTTCACGCGGTTGGCGGAGGCTGCAGCGAAACGGTGGGCGTGATGCGCGGGCACGGCGGGCCAGCAGAGCGTCGTCAGGGCCGTCTTCCGGCCCAGCCCTCCGGCTCGGTACGGGAGTGCGGCTTCGTCGCGCAATGTAGCGAGGCAGCTATCGTGCTATACCGGAAAACTTCAGCTGGTCGTGTTCCAAACCCTTCGATCAAACTTTGAAAAGTATCTGCACCGTGCAAAGACTACGACGCACTTCAGAGCAGTTTGCAGCCCCATTGTCCATGACAAAGAAATTGGCTGTGAACGGTATCGTAGAGCTATAGCATGGAGTAACACAGACAGGAAGACGTCAGCGTTTTTTATCACCCGGCAAACAGAAAATGTCGGTAAAACAGCTCAGAGTTATCATCTCTTCAATCAGGCTTGCAGATACTCACATTCACAAGAAGGTACCGAGTGGCGTGACGATAACCAAAGGAAGTATACCAGATTGCCCTACGACAAATATTTTACAGCCACTGGTCATCGCTCTTCCTTTCCCAAAAGGAGTGCTGAGGTGCAGAGCTCATTTATAGACTTGTGAACAAACAAGACAACCAGTTACAGAAATGCAGCCTTTAAACAACTGGGGTTCTTTGAACAAAAGAAAAAGAAGGAAAAACTCTAACTATAAATCTATCCATATGTTTACATATACGTATACATATATATGTGCATATGTTACAAGAAACAAAACAAAAGCGAAAAGACAAAAGAAAACCTTTGTAAACTTTCAAAGAAATTAAGCAGATGGCCGAAGATGGAGTAAGAAGCTGTATGCTTGGTATTATGTGTGCTCTCGAGTTGCATTTTTATATAGCTTCATCATAGAAATATAGACTTCGCAGTTTTCCGCACGGAAGGAAGCGTATAAACGCACACTATTTGCGAAAGAACATATGCATTTGCAAGCCTTGGCTGGAGCCTGAAGAGATTTGGAGGCCCAGAAATAAAACTCTGAGAATAAAAAATGAGTGCAAAAACCAACACACACAGGAACCGCCCAAGTGCTCATACGGAAGCATTTGCGCACCACTGCTGACCGCCCGTAGCTGAAGGAACTATTAAAACACAACACATCTTTTGAATGTAGTTATGAATTATAGAGCAACGAGGGCGTGCCAGTCATCAGTCATGAACCTCAATCTTCATGGTTCGAGGTCCATGAAAGCTTCAGGTAGGCTCCTGTTTTCAGGGACCCGTCCAAACTGAATTATTGAAAATCAGCTCCACTGCGATGAAAAATGCAGAGACCTGTGCCGAGTTCGCATGGCCGCCGCCAGCTATCGTCGAATCTCGGAGGACGCTGCAGTCACGCACATTGCTTTGGCGGTCACCAGGCCAGTTACCCAGAGTCCGACCAAGCGGTCGGGGTCGCGGCCCAGGTCAGGTCGGCTCGCGACCCGCCGCGGCCGGCGTCGGCCGCGGCGGCTGGCCCACTTACCCGTGCAGGCCAGCGCCACTAGGATTGTCACCGCCGGCCGCATGCTGCCGAAAGACTAGACCGGGCGCGGCGGCGGCCGCCTTAAATAGCGGCACCGCCCGCCATGGTCACGGGCGGCAGCGGCGGCGGCGGCGGCGGCGGCGGCGGCGCCCCTCCTCAGGCCGCCAGGCCGGTGGCGGCCGGCGACGTCACGGCTGTCCGGCTGCAATCGGCCAGCAGCGCGCCGCTCCGCCGGCCGCCGCCGCTTTCACTTTTCGGCGGCGGCGGCGACTCGTTGCGGCCGCCCGCCGCCGCCGCCGTCGCCGCCGCCGCCGCCGCCAAGGTCCGCAGCCGCGGCCGAGAGGGGCGGCCACGTCTCCCGAGCCGGTCATGGCACCCTTCCCCAGACCCGAGCCGCTCCTGGCCTCTAACCACTCATAGCACCCTTCCCCAGACCCGAGCCGCTCCTGGCCTCTAACCACTCATAGCACCTCTCCCCAGACCCGAGCCGCTCCTGGCCTCTAACGACCCATAGCACCTCTCCCCAGACCCGAGCCGCTCCTGGCCTCTAACGACCCATAGCACCCTTCCCCAGACCCGAGCCGCTCCTGGCCTCTAACCACTCATAGCACCCTTCCCCAGACCCGAGCCGCTCCTGGCCTCTAACCACTCATAGCACCTCTCCCCAGACCCGAGCCGCTCCTGGCCTCTAACGACCCATAGCACCCTTCCCCAGACCCGAGCCGCTCCTGGCCTCTAACGACCCATAGCACCCTTCCCCAGACCCGAGCCGCTCATGGCCTCCTAACTGCGCATGGCACCACGGCTGTTCATAACACCCTCTCAGCCGCTCATGGTCCCTCCCAGCAGTTCAAGGCACCTCAGCCGCTCATGGCACCCTCCCAGTCGCTCATGGCCCCCTCCCAGTCGCTCATGGCCCCCTCCCAGCAGCTTATGGCCCTGTTACCCTCCCCCACTCGAGCCGATCATGGCACCCCGAAGCAGTGTGGAGTTGCCCTTGGGTTGACGAACGTTTAGATAGGCCCAGCATGCACCGCGAGATGATATGGGCTAGCTATGAATCGAAGTCTGCTGTAGTTTACAATTCGGATCAGGAAGAGACGATAATCCCTCGGCTGACGTTTATTTCTATTGCGTTTTTACGTTTGGTTTTGTGGTTCCTAGTTCTGTTTTACTTAAATATTGTTATCCACGATTGCCAGGAATATTGCAGCTAGCATCACTTGTAACAATTGGTTCGGGTAAACATTCGTACCAGGCACCAGCTGATCAGAGGTCGTTGTCCACAGAAGTGGACTGCCCTCCTAAGCCCATCATTCGCAAACGTCTTCGTAACGGATTACTGGGAGCTTGACTTATGGACTGTTCCTGATCTGGCCTGGCGTAAACGAGGTGAAACTTTATGTCAGGTTTTCGGAAACAAAGACGAAACATATGGTTTGCTGGTGGAAAAGATGATAAATTGTTTACTTCGTCGGTAAGGACTGAACTTGTTTTTGTGTCGGACCGCAGAACAAGATATCATTGTGCTCGGACGAACAGCATTCCAGTAGCTTCCGTACATCCGGTATATTTAAGACTACCTTATTTTTAAAACAATCTCGTAATTCTGGGAAATTTTAGACGGATTTTATCAATCACAACGCTATGCCTGGGAATATCTCGCAGATTCAATTTGTCTTAACAAAATATTTATTTGACATGAAAGCCAACGTGTACCATGTTTTGCATCCAAAGACAAAAATGTTAGATTGCATTCAAAATGTTCGTCTAGTCGGGAGCAATTTAGACAATCATCTTCTAAGACAATACGGGTGAGTGGGGTGGGGGCAAAGGGACAGTTGCTCCCCAATCGTGATGATTCCGGAGCAAGACTATGTTTCTGCCCCGCCCCCATTTATGAGTTCCGGGGACCTCGTAAGAAATTAAGTAAAAGACAAAGTGGGGCAAAAGTGACGCTAACATGCTAACAATAAAACAAAAAAGAAGGATAACGTAACTATGCAGGCAAGGAAGGCGGCACGTAGCGCGTGTGTTGTTTCAAGTCCTACTTGGTTAGTGGCCTCAGCTTTCTTTCGAAAGGAGCCTCGGACAGGCTACTCCCAAAAGTGACCAGAGACCGCGAGTCTACAATTTTTAAGGGACCTCGGGAAATGGACTCGGCTGGCCTTCCCTGACACAGAATTTGGACCCTGCTACGGTGCGCGGTTTCCATCCAACAGAGGGCCTTGTGACGAGTACTCTCAAAGATGGTCCAGTGACCAGGACCTCACAGTTTCCAGTGGGCCTAAACAAAATTAATGGACGGGATGGCATGCGCTAAACTGAGTCTCGAACCATGCTACGGGGCCCCGGCGTTGGTCCGAAAGGGTGCCTTGTACCGATTACACTCAAAAGCAAACCAAAGCCCGGAAACTTATGGTCTTTAGAGGGGCCTCACAGAAAGAGCCCAGACTGCCTTCGCTTGATCAAAGTCTGGGTCTCAGGAGCGACCCAGCATCCCCTAGTAACAGGGCCTTGTACCAGTTACATTCAAAAGTGACCCAAAGATCGGGAACTTGAAATTTTTCAGGGGCGTCGCGGCATCGACTCATCAGGCCTGCCCTGACAAAGAGTTCGGACCATGACAGGGGGTCCGGGCTTCCATCCGAGAGAGAGTCTCTTGTCGATTACACGCAGAAGTGGTCCAGAGACCAGGAGTTGACAATTTCTAGAGAGCTCCATACAAGGGGACTTGGGTGGCCTGCACTGAACGAAGGTTCGAATCATGGATGGTACTCCAACTCCCGTCCGTAACAGGGCTTCGTACCAGTCACACTCAAAACTGGCCAAGAGACTGGGTATTTCCATTCTTGGGGGGCCTCGCAGAATACATCCGGGTGGCATGCACTGAGTCGGAGTCAACCCCACCCTGCAGAAGGCCTCGGCTTCCGCTCGTGAGAGGGCCTCAGGCCGTTTACACCTAAAAGCAGTCCAGACACCGGGAGCCTGACATTTTGTAGGGGCCTTGCAGAATCGACCAGTTGGCCCGGGTCCATTCTGTCACTGGACCGTGGTCTCGACCCTACCTCGGGGCCTAGGCTTCCGTACGAAAGAGGGCCTGGTTGGTAATCGGGTTACTTAACGGCGCACTGGGCTAAAGATGGAGATTTGGATCTCCTGCAGGGGCCGCAGTCCCCGCCCCCCAATGGTTTTGACATTTAGCATGCGCCTTTGCGTGTGCTAAATTTGTGGGTGATGCACGAGAAGCAATGCACTGAGAACGCATGTAGCCCCCCAATCATTTTAGAGTCCTCCGTTTATGCTCTTCATTACCATGGTCATTCGTGTCGCAACCGGGCACGCCGGTTATCGCGGGGAACGGCGAACCGTCACCATCACTCGAACACTGAGTGGGACCGGAAATGGATCTCGTACTCATTACACGTGAAGGCGGTCCAGAGACTGCGGACCGTAGCTCCTTTCGCCCCTCCTTTGGGTACGTCTCTGAACCGAGCAACCTGCAGTTTGCCGGGGGGACTTTGTTACCCGTTCACAAAGACTGCTGCAAAGGTCTGGCCCATAGGGTCGGGCTTTCCCTTAAGTCTTCAATAAAAATGACAAGAGCTCATTTTTAGGCAAAAAACCCGGTTCAGATAAGTACAACGCATACATACCTGCCCGGGTTGCTCCCTTTAGGCCGAGCCTGGGTGTTCTTCGCGCCGGCGGTGTGGGACCTGGATCCCAGACACTGTTTTAGAATGGTGAAGGAGGCAAAGGCTCCTATGCCTGTCAGCCCACGCAGACTTGCTTGTAAACTAAACTGTCGCTTCCTCCGAAAGTTTGCCATTGTGTTTGTCAATGACAAAGTTTCCTTCTCTCTGCCATACATTTGTGATGTGAAGTACTAAAGTACCACTTGATGCAATTGATTCATCTCAGGACCCAATATCAGGAATGCACTTCCATAAGAAATTTCCAAACCGCATGCTAAGTTTTTACCGTTTTGGATTCCACTGTTTCGATAATGTACGCCACCATCAAATCATTATCTGCTATAGGTGTAGCATTCATATTGTTTGCCAGGGAAATGCTCAAATGTAACTTCACAAAGACTGCTACAGCTACTTCGAATTTGATATATGTTCCGTGATACCTGACAGCCTTAGCTGAGATTTGATCTGTACTTTTCGGACAGAAATGACAGAGTGCAAGAACATCGGCCGACGAATCTGATTCGGCACAGGCAGAAAGACAACGTGACAGCGATCCTTGTTGACACGCATATCATTTCAACGTACACTTCTCATAAGCCGGTGCTCTAATCATCTAATCGATAATACCTAATGTTCAATCCATTTGAATATGGTGATATGGCACTGAGTTTGCACGACGCACGACAGAGGATAGTCGGTTTACCTCGTCTGGCCGAAATCGTCGTCGTCGTCCTCGAAATACGACTCCCATCAGATGGCCCCACGACGGAAGTTTTCGTGCAACATTGACTTTTTGGGGATGAGGGATCCTCAAGGCCAAAGGACCTCGAGATTTTGTTTTCACTCTCCCCATGATCAAATGTGATCCGCCGTCAGTGCTTTAAGATGAAATGGAGTCAGTGTAATTTCGAGATTAACGGCCTCACAGTAGTACGCGCACCCTGCAGCCGTATGCTTCAGAAGCAAACCGACATCAACGGACACCACTTATGTGCATCAAAAGCATTACGGCAGCATAACTGAGACAGTAATGTAGACAGTAATCGACGTCAACTGACATCGCTTATGTACATCAATAACATTACGGCAGCATAGCTAAGACAGTGATGTAATGCACCGACGTCAACTGCCACCACTTATGTACATCAGTAGCATTACGCCAGTATAACTGAGACAGTAATGTAATGAACCGATGTCAGCTGACACCACTTATGTACATCAATAGCATTACGGCAGCATAACTGAGACAGTAATGTAATGAACCGATGTCAGCTGACACCACTTATGTACATCAATAGCGTTACGGCAGCATAACTAAGACAGTAATGTAATGAACCGATGTCAGCTGACACCACTTATGTACATCAATAGCGTTACGGCAGCACAGCCAAGACAGTAACGTAATTAACTGACGTCAATTGACACCACTTATGTGCATCAAGAGCATTACGGCAGCATAACTAAGACAGTAATGTAATGAACCGACGTTAACTGACTCTGCTTATGTGCATCAAGAACATTACGGCAGCATAACTGAGGCAGTAAAGCCACCAAGTACTTCCCGCTCGTGGCTGGACGGCTGTGCCGGTTCCGGATGATCCAGACAGCTGAATCGGAGTGTGAGTGTGTGTGTGGGGGGGGGGGGTGCTGCAGAACTGGCAACGGCTACGGTTTGCCGTCCAAAAGCGCTGCAGTGAGCGTTCAAAGTGTCCTTTGGAACCAGTGTGGTCTACAGGACAGAAGCCGTCGTTACCAGGCCGCATCGACTTCTGGACGAATAAATCGCCTGTTCTTAGACGAGAGTGGCCGTAGACCATGGTTCTCCAGTGGGGCTTGTCATATCAAACTGGCGACCCGTCCAGACGTCAGTGTGCACCCGCGCATCTTGACCGTCGTTCCCCCGAGTTCAAAGCGGACTGCCCGGTTTGCTTTGTGACGCAGGTCTTCTGCGGGCCAAAGTGCCCGCACGCCGGCCCGGTGACGCCGGACGTCGGCGTGACGCTGGGTCCCGGTCCAGTTGTTTTGTCACCACGCGCGACTGGCGAGACAAGACCGGCCGAGAACTGGCCGAGATGTCCTTCAGCGCCGGTCGGGCCGGGTGGCGGTTGGAGCGCACTAATCGGCAAGGTTGATCGGAGCACGAGTGACGGCCGAGGGAGGATCCAGTGCTGGGCCGAGGGGATGTCTTTCCCTCAAGAGGATCCGCAGTGCTCCCGAAACGGACAAGTAAGGAAAAGAAAGCCAAATTTTCGGATGGACTGAAAAACGCCACGCGATTTCTGGATGAAACCAAGAAGACAAAGAATATAAAATGCAAAATAAAAAGGAGAAACGGAACGCAGGTCGCTAGTTTGCCCAACATTAAGTGTGAAGGCCAGCAGCCACCATTGCCTCAGGAACGACGTTCTTCAGTAAAGCTATTTGCGCTTGTGGGTCCCATGTCGGACTTAACCGTCCCACTGGCAGCCCTCGACGATGCGGTTGATCGAATGGAGACTACGTGTTATGGAACCCCGATATGTGAGGCGTGGATCATCTTGCAAGTAGTTCCCGATTTCAGAGAAAATGATCACAGTCGTCAGACGGCATTCGCCAGAATTCCGACACCCTATTGAAACCCCTCTAAATGACCGTTTTCACAATGTGGAAATGCGCGAAATTTCCCATGTTTAGACGCTTGAAACAAGAAAAGTAGCGAGGTTTGCCGCAAATGAGTAGCACCATTGGATTCAGCGCATTCAAAACTACCGAAATCGACACTTTTCTGAATTGGAAATTTCGGAAGAGAAAATGGAAATTTCCGACCCGTCGCATCGGAATTTTCATGGTAGGATTCTTCGACTAAAATTTCCAGAGGCTCGGGCGCTCTTGAATGTCGCGGGCGACCACGGGCGGACGCATCTGATTGGCTGTTGCGATCACAGCTGATCGCTAGTCAATAATGTCTCACATGCGCCATGTCCGTCTACTGGTGTAGAACGCATAACATTGCGCACCGTCGCTACCTTTGGATTTCGCGGATCGTATACCATGGAGGTGATTTCAGGGCATGTTCACCCGCAGCCAGACCTCAGTTGTGGTAAGTTTAAGACTTCGTGCGTCTGACTGTGCTCGTTGACCCCTTGTTAAATATTTCCCAGCATCATGCCTAGACCCAGTTTCCTCCATTTATATGATTTTTGTCAGCAAAAAATTATCTTTGAAGTTGGTTGTTAAGAAATAGAGGACATATGCCCATAATCCCTGGGTATAAAATATTTTCATGAACATTGGTGTGAACATCATTAGTATGAAGTAAGGATTTAGTTAGTCAAGTAAGTCAGGGGCACCAGTAGAGATGTGATTAACAGTTATGACAATGCGAAGGTTGCACTCTGTTTTCTTGTGAAAATTTTGGCAAATTGTGCTTCTGCATGCCATGATATACCTTTTGCTGCCTATAGACTTGTATGTTTTGTGGTGGCTTTGGTAGCTACAATTTATCAGTGCAACATACTTGGAATGATGGATTGTTTCAAACAGGTGGTGACATGATCATTATTTGGTGTTGTGGCAGACCTGGCTATGAACCACATCTCCAGACCCATCACTGCAGGCGGTGACAATCCCTTGAGGGATGTCTCAAGGATAAAGTCATCAACATCAAAAATGAGGGAAATATGGGCTGTGAATTGGCATTTTGCTGTGAATGCAGCTGCTGGAACAATATTTTAGCAAGAAGTATGTTGTAAAGCTGATAGCTGCATTCACATGCCCCAGAATGATCTTCTGAAAAATGATCAGCACTGTTTTGTTTGGCTGATAAGTCAGTTTGACTGATAATTTTGTTTACTTCTGACCACAGTGATATGCTGGAGAAGTGAGCAAGCATGTACATCAGGCTGCCTTCATCTGCTGAGGCCCCCGCAGCTGTTGTAAGGATGTGCAAGACACCAGCATGCCAGCCATCTAGGGTGCCATCTTTGGCACTTGTATCTTCATATCACTACCAAAGAACAGGCAGCTGGTCTGCATTAACATCAGGTACACCCAATGCAAGTTCTGGTTGACATGGATGGTGGTGCCAATTATCAATATTTTCCTTGCACTGCTGCCAGGTGGCTGTTTTTTGCAGAAGTGTGATCAAATTATGTACCTAATACTCACAAACTGACATATGGCTGTTATCTCTGCTTTATGTTTTTTTAGGTTGTGCTTACAGTTGTGACTGCATTATACTATAGTTGTGCATTGCCAGTGAATTTGTTGTTTTGCTTTTCCAACTGAAATTGGTTAGTGATAGTGGATAGGGTTTTTAATATTGATGTGTTGTCAGGGGTTAAAATATTCCTGTGCATTTCAGGGAAGTGTCAGAGTTGGCGCTTAGGACACTCCTGTGCTGATGTTGCCTCCTGCTGTGGTCCTGGCTGCTGAAGGGCTCCTGCAGTCAGCATATGCTGGAGTGAAGGCACCTCAACAAGCACTTCAGGAAGGCACAAGTGATCGTAGAGCAAGCAGCCGGGATGCTACGAGTCTGCTTCAGGCCTGTTCTATCACGGCGAGGCCAGCTACTGCAGATGTTATGTTCCATGATATAGTGCAGCAGTGCAGTAGCATAGTGAACCTGTGGTGGTGGTCTGCTGCCCGTGGGCCGATGTCATAAAAGATCTATAGCCATTGTCACAACATGCAGAATCGTGTTGGGATAGCCCCACTTGTGGCAGATGTTAACAGATAACAGCAAATGGCAAAATGCAGTTTGTGGCTAGTTCTCAGTGTCTGTTGTAACATGGCTTATTCTGAGCCATGGAGCAGTTCAAAGGTAACTAATAATGCAGTAGGAAATATTGAATGTAACATTTCATTTTGCTTCCATATCCTGGCATGTAATGGATATTCTGTGCCATGTTAGCAATATACTTCCCATTCCTGTGTTAAAAATGAGTTTCTTGAAGAAAGCATGTGCTGGAAATGCCATATTTTTCCTTCCAAGAGATGTGTGCCTATACTCAGGGAAAAAGTTGCATGCTGCTACAGGCATAATCATACAATAACAATGCGCACCAACCAGGACATAAAGCACAACTATGCAAGGAAAAGACATGCACCTTCTGATTGTGCAATGCTTTTGTGTTGCATGAATCAGGCACAAGTATTGGTGTACAATCAATAGCAATAGCATTCAATTCCTGCTTTTAGAAATTCCTCCAGAGCTGACTAGGAACAAGTCATGTTGATGTTATGCCTCTGCAAGCAGTTTTGGGCTTTCACAGATTTAGCTCTTATACTTGGATATAGGAAGTGAACTGAAAATAGTGTGCGGATAAATATGGGATTTTTGCATAGACCTGAGCCCTGCTGCCTAAGCTGCGAAGCAGAAATGATCTTCGTGTCTTTGTACAAGTAAGCTTAAGAAGATATGTAATCCCCTGAATTTGAGGATGGAATTAAACATTGGGTTTGGTTGAAATCAAGCCACTAGAAATGTCCATATGCGAGTATCAACATCACTGGCGGCAATAAACTGGTGTACGCCAAAGTAAATAGTTACTGAATGTCAACCATAACGTAGAACAGACAAACAGGACAAATGCCCACCAATGTTTAAATAAAACGAATACTTGTGCGATCCGTCTACGGTTTAACAAAGAACAAACCATGAATGAGTCAGTACTGACATTTTTACTCAGGCGTTTTAAAACATCAAATTCTTATACCTACGTATATTCTGAAATAACTTAAAAGAACAAGCAAGTCAACGGTTCACACAAATGTACGACCACAAGCACCCATCAAAGCAGCCGCGTTTTGTGATGATGTGATGATGTTGTGATGCCAGATCTGAATGACAACGGTTTGCTCTAGATCTGGCAATAAGTTGTTTTGTGGGCGAAGTAAGTAATGGTCTTCTTTGGAAAGAGGATTTACTTTTATTTGTGTAAGGAAATGTCATATTTCTTATTCTGTGAAGCAACTATTTACAAATATCTCATTTTAAATATTTATACCAAAATTTCCACTTTACTACTAAAATTTCCAATACTACTAGAATGGAAATTTTAGTAGTGGAATTTTCGCATTGTGAAAACGGTCAATATTTTGGCCCCTTCTTTTAAGGTAGCGGCAAATGAAAACAAGTTTTACCCCGGCACCGCCTGGCGTGTTTTTATACCCACGATCGCCTGGGGTGTCAAAAAGGGCACCCCTGGTATCTCAGGATCCAATCATCGGATCTGAGCTGGTCTACCACCAATCAATATCCCTGAGTCTTGCGATTCAGATAATCCCAGGTTAGCCCTGGTCACGTTACTGGTGACGTTACACATCAGGAAAATTTGACATCGGTTTGTACATCATATCATGGTCAATACTGGTCTTAGAGACTTCAGCTGGATATCAAGCAAACGGCCACGGTCTTCTGCCTTAGAAGCAAGCCAAAATATAGAAAAAAATTGGACCAAGGTTAGCGTAGGTTGGGTGAAATATCGGTCTTACTTTACATGCCAAAGACCGATACTTGCAGCGGTTTTGGTCCGTGTGACAAAAGGACGGAAATGACAACTTCTGATGATCAGTTTTGCATTACCTGCTTCTCATCCAGTCAAGGCCAGGTCAGAGTAGGTCGCATTACTCTTCCTGACAACAGTTACTCACCAGAATTTTTAATTGTGTTAATTACAGAAGTGAAACATTTCGTGATAAACCTGCTCTGTCTGCTCCTTATCGGGTCAACGTCAAGCTAGGCCAGGACAAATAGTCATTTTCCATTTCCTGACTATGAATAATAATTGCTCTCTGCTGCCAGTAAACGACCTTCCACAGACAATGTTTTATTTCATTCCGTTTTGACTTCAACCTTTGACATGACCTGGCATAACCTCACGCTGCATTTAGTGAACCTTGCTAAGAGGCGCATGTAGATTTGCTTCTCTGGTCTGAACGATGGGGGGCCAGCGGCAAGCACGTCTATCACTCACAATGCAAATCAATCCAACTGCCATCGTGCATGTGACCTAGCATGACCTCTAATGTTGACGTGTGGCGGTTGTATATCGCTTTGGGGACCTTGTCCTGTGTAAATAAAATAATCCATGCACTATATTCGCAAATATTATCAAAATGATATTACCAAAAACGAAGTATGTTCGCACCACCGAAGAGGTGAAAACATGTATGAAAGAGTTCACTTATGACGTCATATCCGAATGACCTGACTTAGCATGCAAATGGTTTTGATGTTGAAATATGTAAAACTGATTGTTGAGCAGGTACTGAAAGTTTGGTTGGGCTGGCTTAGACATCATTTTGGCTGGGCGCTTAGGAGATTATCCACGAAAAACCGAGGGGATTGCCCTATTTGGCACCCCCCAGGCGATGCCGGTTTAAGTTCGGTTTATCTGGATTTATTACGATGAGGAAACTGCAGATTCCCGTTATAATTCCACGAACCAAAAGTGTACGGTATTGGTCCACTGCGAAAGGGATTGATTTTGATTTGGGCGCACTCACAAGCTCACCAGAAAGCACAATATTGAGTCAACGGAATCGGTCGTATCAGTTCTTTTGTTTGATACCGTGCTGAAATGTTTGGTCAATTTCACTAAACTGACCGCGTGCAGCAGGAAAACTATTTGATGTCATTCCAACGCATCGTTTCTAGCCCCCTGCAAGACGCTTAGGCCTGTCACCGCTCACATGCGTTCGCGTTTGGCTTCATCGTAAATAAAGTACGATCTTCCAAGGGTTGGAAAGGGTCAGTGATCCACATTTCATTGGGAGTTTGGTCGTGCGCGGCCTCTGAGGGGCGCGGATGTATCGAGCTAGAGATATTTTGCCGTTTTTTTTTTTACCAGTTTGGTATGCCGATGTCGAACGTGCCGGTCTGATTGAAGACGATGGACAGCGGCCAGCTCGGGTGGTGCGTTTAGTTAAAACAGTCCCGTGTTTAGCTAGTTTCGCAGGAGGAAAATGACAGGAGCCGATCAGTTAAATGTCAGCTGGAAGCAACTGCTTTTACACTTGTAGCACATCATCCTATACATTTCAGTTATATTTCATTTCCGTGGTACTTATTTGCCTTACATAATCTCGGTTTAAGTTCACCCATGGCACTGCCGTCATCTAGAATCGACGGGAATTCCAAGAACTTCGACAAACTTAAACTGAAGTTGAAGATGAAGAAAATGCTTCTGCCAAGAAAGATACCTGCAGCATTTGGGAACTCCAGTTATGTTGGCTAATGCCAGTCTGCGACTGCACTGCAGACTCTGAGATCATTCAGGGTGGAGCGTCACCGTAATTTTCAGTTTTCATGATATCAAATAAAGTACAAGTCATTTCGTAGCATAATCTGTGGCTTAACACGTATCAGCATTAGTGGCGTAGCCAGGATATTTGTAAGGGGGGGGGGGGCGGACTGATTAAAAAGGCTCGATGCAGCATTAAGTGGTACAGTGGTACAATACAGCGGCAAGGCATTGTACTGCAATCATCAGAACTTGACCCTATGAAATACCACGCAGCTGGAGATTTTGGAAATAACAATACATTGCTTTTAATTTGGAACACTTCTCACTTCCAAACCAGACATTTGCTCAGTTTTTTATGAATAGCCGTTTTTGGGAACCTCTGGCCATTAAGGGGGGCAAGTAACCCTTCTGACCATGCCCCTGGCTACGATACCGCACGGCATGAATGTATTCCAGTTTCACGGAGTACTACGTGATCATGCCGATCCATCTTTCACTTTCAGAACCGAAGGGCGTTGCACGATTTTTGCACACGAACAGCATCTAGTAACTAAAAGTCTGACTGGACAGGCAAACGATTGCCCCTTCTATCACCGGGGCCGCAGCTACCTGAACAAAGCAGCCATGCACTTCAGGGATGCACCCCGCCCGCCTCTGTCGGCTGGCGGTACTCTTGACGGACGGAAAGACTGGACCGCACCAGATGACTGGGACTGGGACTGGGACTGCCGAATGAGCCAGCGAGCGGCCACTTCATGCCCGAGCAGGCAGCGATCGGATCTAGCCCGGCATTCGTCACCTGCCTTTGAACGGTTTTCCGTCGACCTCTGGCTAGCAGTTTTCGAGGAGCATCGGAACTCGTGATCGACAGCTGTTTGACGCTTAGGTCGCGGCTGAAACGTAAGGTGCGCTGGCCAGCTTGAAGTGTTGCGTCCATTTTAAGCAGGGTGGCTGTCCAGTGAGGCGGCAGCATGGGGATCAAAGTTCACGTAACTAGTCTTGGATCGGTTCCTTTCTAAATCCCTGATGCCTCACCGCACGAATTTCGCCATCCTGGTTTGAAGTGACGACTAGAGAGGGACAACGCGACATTTCACGGAAGTTTGTCTGAGAGAACTGACATTTTCGCCAAGAGATGGACAGGTTTGACAGCTGGTGGAACTGAAATGACTGGCAGATCCTCGCCAGGAAGCATTTTTTTATTTACTTTACTTTATTTTATTATTTTATATATTTTTACTTTATTTATTAAATTTGGTGTATTTTTGGCGTCTTGCAGCTGTGCCGAACAGAGCGCACACGACTGAAACGAACGGGAGACGAGACCGCCAATCGACTAACGAAGAAAATCCCGATCAAGTACGATCAACACACGGAAGCGAGGGAACTGGTGGTGTATCTCATGATCCCTTTCTCACGTACGGGTGTTTTTCTTCAGTGTCACTTGACGCAGTGACACTCACTGCGTAAAATGTCGATGAAAGTGCTATTTGGTGTTGAAAAGTGTTGAAAAGTGTTTCTCCTAAGAAGGTCCCCGATCCCGGTCGTCCTTGGTTGCGTTTTGGTTGCGCCCATGAAGATTCTAATCTAATCTGACCGATACGTAAACGCTGATTTCTCCTCGGATTCCGACAAACCCTTATGCGCTCAGCCCACGACAGCCACACTGGTGTAGTGCTGTGGCCAGATTAGGGTCAGACAAGTCGATCTGGATAGCGCAATCTTCGGATCCGCAGTCGCACATTACGCGGAACAAACGCCTGAAAACATGGGAGAACTGGCTGCCATTTGAGAGGATAAGTTTGCTGAGAAAATCCGTGAAACACTAGTTGTCAAGCGAACGTAAACCATAGCTGATAGGCCACGTAGAACGATGGCTCACCAACCTTCATATTTTAACGTTATTGGTTAATAAGGTAAACCTGGATCATTTTTAACTTTGGGGTGGATTTGGTGCATTTTTTAATTCAATCAACGGTAGTCAATGTGGCTCTCACAGTTATGTGGTTCAGCATCTAAGCCGTCCGTATAAACTGAGATAATAAGCTCAGGAATTTTTTATCTACACAATATCTAGAGATTAATTCGACAGTTTTAGATGTATTTTTTTTTAATGCGAAATCTGAGAAATTTTGTTAAATATTGTACTCAGCTTTTTATTCTAAAAGTTCAAAGTAATTTTACGGTGCACAGAACAGCACTCACAGACGTAAGAAAGCTTCAAAAAGTAAGGGCGACCAGGGGCTAAATTATTTGGGCCTTGGTCACGCCCGAGGTCATTAACAAATTAATGACCTATGGGGGCGGGGTGCGGGGTGGTCATACAAATACATCAATACAAACAGCGGGTGGGGTCCGAGAAAAAGCAAACGTTTGACCCACTGTTACGCCAAATAATTCACTAATTCCGAATAAGAAGCAAGACGGTGGAATGTTCTCGGTAGGCGGCAGGCCTGAAATGGGACATGGCTGTGAAAGGGCTCCGTGTAAGATGTCTCTGGATACGCCCCATACTCAGGAGGTTGGTTGGAGGTGCCTAAGGAAGCCCCGGATACGGGAGATTTCGAGGACGGTTAGGAGGACCCGGAGATGGATGCTCATGTGTCCTTAAAGTTCTTATGGACCTGGAGCCCGCACTGTGCCATGTCCGGTCCCAGTTTATGGTGTTGCCGTCAACGCGTTCAACCGCCCTCCGACTAGGACCTTTTCTAACATGTTAACTGGGGGGGGAGAGGAAGGGACTCAGCCCCCGCAATGGAGTCGGCAAGCCCCCCCCCCCTGCAGTCAAGGTAAAACTAGGCACCTGGGAGAGCCAGCTGGAATTCTCGAAATGATAAAATATAATGCAGGGTTTTCTGTGGAGACGTGGCATTTTCTACATAACATTTTTTACGAAAATGAAATCACTGAAAAGTGCCCAGTCCATCCATTTTCCGGTGATGTTTGCATCACCGGTGGTAGTATTTGCAAACGCAAGGTTATGTATGCTAATACAAAAAATAAGCAAGATAAATACGGATGTTAATACAATAAATACGGGGTTTTCTGTGCAGACATCATATTTTTATAAATGAAAAGCTCCTGCAAAAATGCCTCGTCTATCAGCTTTTAGTACATTTAATTCACCAGTGGTAGTGTATACGAACGACATATGCTGATAACAGAGGTGTCGATTTCTGTAAATGATTGGGGGCCAAGCTGAAAGCCCGACAACCTGCCTCCCCCACAAATGTGAATTTCCCAACGGATTTAACCCACTTTATTTTGACGAACGGAAATTTATAGGGTTTTTGTTGCTATTTATCAACTAAAAAAATGCATTTATCCCCATGTATACAGGCATAGTTATAGATAGAACGTAGAAGGATAAATATACCTCTTTATACTTGATTCTTTCTGTTCATTATTACTATTGTATATTCATTTTTATTGTTTAATATCTTTGTTCCATATTAAACATTAGTTATTTATATCATAGATATCTATTATATATATATATATATATATATATATATATATATATCTTACCTGTATATTACTTTTCGCCTATCTCTTATCTATTGCGGCCGTTATTTTCCTTATCGTTACCCATTTCCCTTTAAAACCAGCAGAAATATGGGGGGGGCAAATCAACATTGGGTGGGCTAAGGCTCTCTCAAAAGAATGCAAATCGACACCCCTGGATGATAGCGTTTCTTATACTGCAATAACTCCGGAGAGGAAAAATCTCAAAACCGTATGGTCGAAATATGAGGAGGAAAAGGCGGGATAGATAGTAGGTTAGGGCCAAAGAAAAGAAACAGAATCTACAGGGTGCGCGTTAAGTTCTGGCGGTTTTCACCATTTTCATAACCGCAGTTATAGAATGCATATATTTTCCAGTCTAAGTCGAAATAGTAGTTACGTACAGAGACACATGGATATGTTCCGGCTTCTCACTCAACGCAGCTGCCGGCCTCGATAACGGCCTCCCAACGGCATCGGAAGGAGCGGCAGGTGTTGGCGATGTAGGCCTCATCCGTCCCGTCCCTGGCCGCCAGCACGTGAGTCGTCAGGGACTCCGGGTTGGGATGTAATATCTCCTGGACTCCCTCCTGAAGGACGCTCCAGATGGAGTAGTCCAACGGGTTTAGGTCCGGGGAGTGGAGAGCATCTCCGCATCTCCTTCCGCCAGAAATGTGCTCCTGCGAGCTCCTCCACCAGCTTCTGCTGGATGGCGTTGACGGTGTGTGCGGGCGCCCCGTCCTGCTGGAACACCAAACTGCCATCCGGGTAAGTCTCCCTGATCCAGAGGATGACCTTCGTATCCAACGGACGCTCGTACATTTCCTTGAAGATCTTCTCGTTGGCGTCCACGAAAATGATGGGACGCATGTGCCGTCGGAACCGAGCACGCCGAGGACCACGACCTTCTGTGGATGCTTGTTGACCGGGTTGGATCGAACCCTGGGGTCAACCTCATCCACATGGAGGTCAGACAGGTTTCTGGAGTTCCTCCTATTCAGCTGGGTGTCGACGTGGAACAACTTCTCGTCGGACAAGATCCTGATGAAATTTGGCGTCATCTCGTCCTTCACGAAGTTAAGGAGACGCTTGTTCCTCTTAAAACACCGTAGACAGATTGCATTGGTCAAATGGAGCCTGTCCTAAATCACCCTGGATTTCACGTGCAAATCCTGGTGGACCAGGTTCCTCATGGTGGACTTGGCATAGTTAAACCCCCTGGCGATCCACCTGATGGACAGCCTGGGGTTGTCTCTGATGCAGTAGGTCACGGCGTCCAAGTTCTGGAGCGTGCGGACAGTTCAAGGTCGGCCAGACCAGGGGCCTCCTCCAGACTCTCTCCAGAGCGCAACTTGGCCTTGATTCGTTGGCCGGTCCTCAGTCCCGCGCCACAGCGCGGTGAGCCAGGTTGCCTTCAAAATCACTTTTAATTCGATGCGACTCCCCAACATGACAGTGTGGACTTCCCTGGAGTTATTCTGTGCCCTGAGCCCGATTCCGCCGTCTCGTTTGAAACATAGTATGCTGACAGCTCGGAAGAGGGGGTAAACTCCTTAATTTAGCTCGGTCGGCAAATTTGTCCACGGGGGAATACCGGTTCCGGCAGCCGCTAAACTTGGCTATCAACAGGATATTGCTAAACTTAAGACAAGGGGAAATGCAGTAGGAACCACTAGTATTGCTGCATTATTTGTTGCACTGGTAAGAACACAAAGTACACTTGGCCTAAGTTACGGAATTAAGCCTTGACGAGCGAAGGGGTTGATACCACCCTCAAGCAGTGTTGCCAGGACCACGGCAATACGGTGTACGGCAACGCCATAAAATTTAGCTTAGCGGAGGATACATTCATTGCGCATGTTTAAGACTCCAGGTCATCTCAGGTCACCGGGCTATAACGTCACTGCTGAAGGTTAGGAAAACGATTTTTACGCCAAATGTCGGTTTTTCTGTTTAAGGGCAAGAGGTAGGCATAAATGTCCCCTGAAGGACATGAAATCGGTCAAGAATGGTTGTCAACATGTGAACAGGTCATTCTGAAAAGGTCAATGACCTTTTCAAGCTCAAAGGTCAATGGCCAATTTGGTCATTGGCCCAAAATGATCGTTTTTGACCTAAGAACGTTCCTATGCGAATTGCTGGCATCAAATGTGATCAAAGGGACGATTTTGGGACTATTTGGCCCCAAATGGATCGTTTTTAACCGGAAAATCGACTTACGTCTCCCAAGCGCAAAGTACGACCTGGCCTAGATCAATCGCTGACCTGACGGAGTCAAATGGGACACCGCTAGAGTCCTGGAGCACGCAGCTATCGAATGCTTTTGACCCACAGTGCCAACTCAATTATGGACGAAATGGCGAACGGTACCTACCCCCTCGACATCCGTGCAAGTGGAAATCCCTCTCGCCCGGCGAGGGTTAAACTAAGGACCTTTGTTCAGGAATTCAGCTATCATCTGTCGTCTTGATAACACTTCCATGCTGTTCAATGCACTCAACAAGCTCCTTTCTTCACATGGTGTCGAGCGGCCAGTACTCACACTGCTCCACGTGGCTGCGAACTGACGAAACAAAGGACGAGGGACGCTGAAGTGCGTCAGAGGCATGGATGCTCCTTTTGTCACCCGACCTGGATGCGTCATGTCGGTCACGTCCTTGCTCTCCGCCAATCTGACATCCACCACCGCAGCGCAGCAGCAGCTGGCGGCCCGCGGTGTGGTCAGCTGACTGGGCGGCCCGCACAGTTCCCGCACATGACGACTGAAACTGGAATTCACGGATTTCGCAAAAAAATGTACAACTTTGCTCTGGGATTCATGATGTGAAGACATTGAGGAGTCGATGTGCAAGAAATATCGGTGGGACTTACTTTTTAACTCTACACTTACCTCGGGAAGCCTTTTTTATAAATGCTCATCTCGCTCTCTTCACCAAACTGTACCAAATACGTCCGTACTTTCCCCTTCCATTTTTAGTAGCGGCGGCTATCACAAGCACGTGAACCAAGCAACGCCATGAAATGGTTATTTTTATTGTAGAATTACCGAATCCGGACATACAGCATAATGCACGCGGCTCATTGATAACGCAGCTCGGAAAACGTTTAACGAAACCGCAGTACTGGTTGACTTCGGCGGCATATTTCACAAGCAAGGTGATGTTTAACCCTATTCCCGGAGCGCTAGACGGCATGGCCGATTCCCGGCAGTGGGAGGGCGGATTCGGCCCCCCGAGATCTCGAGAAGTACTCGTCCAATTCCATTGCAACAAACGGCAATCGGTTTGCCATGACGTTAACTACTTTTTTATAAAAGGAAATTTTCGAAATTTTGAGAGGGGTGGAAACAGGGGCAAAAAAGTCGAAATGGATATTTTTGAACCCGTTATAACTCTTTTGTTTCTGGGCCGATTTTGATGAAATTGGCATGAATCAAGTGGTTATGGATGGGACTTTTACAGTTGGTCCATACATTTGGAATTTTGACAAAATTCATGAACGTTCACAGGGTTTCGAAAATAGGAGGATTAGTTTTCCAAAAACTGAATTACTAAAAAGGTTAAAATAACTTTTCTAGCTTCTATTATATTCATTATATTCTATTATATTATACTATTCATGTTACGCTGAAGAATTGCAAATTGCATTGCAATGTTTGTAAAATGTTAGCATAGGCGGTGCCAAGGACATGAAAAGGGGGGAATTGCCATAGTCACATGTTATTCAGACCACCTTACGACCTTTGACCTTAAATGATCTCCAATGACTTTAGAATCACTTGGAATGATATCGTGTGCATTTCATATTATTTGGAAACGTTTCTAACCTTTTGAACTCACTATTCCTAAAATTCCATTTCACGGCTGTTGGGATATAAAATACGCGCACTGACATTTCACCTCCGTGACCCGACCTGACATCAAGTTGAAACTTGATACACAAGTACAGGACAACCTTCTACGTCATATACATTCTGGGTTTGGCATTTGAAAAGATTGCGCCAAAAATATGCCTATAAAAATAATTTTTAACTTTTGACCTTGACCTGACCTTGTGAAGCGACCTCAGATGTACAAAATTGTATTCCGTATGTTGCCCAACGTTTTTCTATACATCCATGTGAAGTTTTAAGTTATATCTTAAAAACTCTCTTTTTGGCAGTCATTTTCCTTTTACCCTCAACAGGGCCAAAAATGGCCTGAGGTGCCTCCCAAAAATGTTGCCTGAGTCAGCCCCTGAGCAAGACAAAATTACGAAATTTTGTCAAAGTACGTAGAAAAAATGGCTAGGCAAAGTCACCAAGTTTCATGAAGCTGCGTCAAAAACTCCGGAAATGGTAAGCAAAAACCCGAGGGGGGCGGATTCAGCCCCCTGCCGGGTACGGGCTTAAGGTCAAAGGTCAAAGGTTAAAGGTCAAAATTGCCGCAGCCACTGAACGCGCCGCTCATTTTTGCATCTGAAACCGCGCTCAAAAACGAGGAAATAAAAGGTGATCTTGTTAAAAAAAACTATTTTTGATTTGATTTGGCCCACTGTACACAGTCCGCCGCCACTGATACATCTGTCTTCTGGATCCGACCGAACCGCGCAGGTACTCAGCGACAAGATGTCTTTTCAGCTGTTTTTTCATGACTGAACATAGAAAGCAGGAGCTGCTGGCCTTTAGATAGTATGGCGGGATCAGCGGGGTGAAGCCTCCGGCCGTTGGCACACAGCCAACCTATCAGAAGCTACGTAAACCTGCCAAACGTGAACCCGCCAGGTCTTAATGCGCACCCTGTAGATAAAAACATGATTATCTTTATAGGGCCATACCCCCGAAGCCAGCACTGCCCCATTTCGATGCGGTCCAATTCTGAAGAGTTTACATTTTTAAACTATGAATTTTTGCCTTTAAAAAGACCGCTTTTCGCAACTGTTTGCCTTCTCATGAGGCATACGTTTGTTTTAACCACACCAATGTAATATATTTCGAGCTACCTGAAATGCAAAATGACGTGATACTTCACCCCAAAAGGCCTCGCGGAAAAATGGCAGACAAGAAGCGGCAGAATCATCAGGCGCCCCATGAATTTACATTTGTAATGACTGAAATTCAGTAGTGGGTTGGTGAAGTGCGTCACAATTTGCGTTTTTTTGCCGATCTGTTTAGATGAACATAATGGTGAAATAAAAGCTGCATTTCCAGTTTTCAAGACATAATATTGAATAAGATAAATGTCGAAATAATTAATTTGAAGTATGATTTGGGTTTCCAATGTTTCTTTCCATAATGGAAAGTAAGATTTTGATTTGTGGCCGTCTGATCTTGACCGGACCTTGACCTGAGTTTACCTGTAACTGGGCATTCCAGACTAATGCCACTTGGCCTTGTGACCTCATGGTGGGAGTTTCTAATTTTGGGTTCTTTTGTGAAGTGGGTGAATTGACTGAAGGAAAAGTGACCAGTGAGGCTGGACTTAATTTTTCTTTAGCCTTTTTTGTCTTTCCTTCTTCCGTAATCTTACTTATCGGCTATGACTTTTGACGGAGCGACTGTTTTTGGGGCTTATCCCGACCTCCTTCTTTTCTAACCTTTGTAACGTGTACCCTCTCTAGTTATTTCTTCAGTTAGAACATCAAAGGTAAGTTGAACCAATCCAGTACTCGTGATCGCGTATTTGCGGTCAGGCCTGTAGCACCTCTTAGTGCACTTTTGGAGTCATAATGGTCTCAAACCAGCTATTCTTTTAGAAGTGGAACCAAATTCGTTAACATTGGGCGTTCTGTGACAGGATATCATACCGCACGGTATCAAATGGAAAAATGTTGAAGGCAGGCGAACGAATGCACAAGATCGAACAGGATAAATAGCCTGGATTTTTGAAAAACAGGATGGCCTGAAATTTCGGACGGAAAAAATGGAATGCCAGATATCAATCCGGGAAATAATATGGAAAAGCAATTATCTCGTTGAACAAAACATAAAATGAAAAACATCGAATGCCAAATGTTCAACAGAAATATCGAAGCATCATCAATATCAATGAGCTTTGTACCAAAGGAGAGGTGTATGAACGATAAAATATCGGGGCAGGGATCAATAACACACTGGGTAAATATTTAGGTGAAACATGTCGCAAGATAACCAGAAGCGCAACACGGCAGGCACAGGTACCGACTTCTTCCAAAAACTGTATGGGATATCCCGGCAGGAACGTCGTGAGAGGTTTCCAGGCTTGACACATAATCTCCCAAGTGTCTTTGGTGCTGAGATTCATTTTTTTCGGTTGTTCAAGGGGGTTGCTAACTGCAGGAGCCAGACAGATTTCCTTGACCTGTTGGTGAGACTGCAAAATACTGGCATTTTTCGTCATATGGTGTGCGGGATTCGACTCCTGGGCGTCAAAAAATTCTCTCCCTCTTTTCTGCGTGGTCTGTTGAGGATGAGCTGTGACTTCTGCTGTCAGCGCCTTTCCGCCTGGTAACAACACATGACAGTGAGCTAGGAAAAGTTTTTCTCCCCAGCGTCTCGGACACACGAACCGTAGAACATACCACCGGTCTCCGGCGACGACCCCCGCTCATGACCGCATCCGCCAACGACAGTCACAACTGGGAAAAACGAACGGAACAGTTCCGAACAACCTGACTTCAACAACCTAAATTCTGTTCGTGACCGACAGATAGAAGCCTAAATACTAATCGTGACAGACAGATGGAGGTCTTGACCATCTCACCATCACGTTCATTTCCTGGTACCATTTTGATCCTTTGAAACATTTAGCTGTTACATATTGTCCAACTTCATATTTTGTAATGCGAACATTGGCCATTCTATGTCCACCCACTTGCGATGTCCGTCCCAGATACGATGATGATATGATACGATATAAATACCACCTCGCGATATTTTGTCCCTTGGTATTTAACGGTTTAAATGTTAATCGAGGGGTCCATATTTTCCATTACTTTATCTTGCTTCTTTGTTCTTTGTTGTCCTTTGTTCTTTGTTCTTTGTTCATCCATTATTTTGCCCCACATTATTTTTCCATTTCCATAAATTCGCTGTTTGATTTTTATCCATATTCATTATTTTGCCGTTCGACGTTTCTCCCGTTTGATGTAAACAACTGTCGCGATTTATCCTGTTCGATATTTTGTTTTCAGCATTTTATTCCGCCATGTGGCGTTTTGTGGGGTGACCGTGTCGACCCCAGTTCCGAAGACAAACGCTGGCTGGAAACCAATGACGTGTGATATAATGCAAATATGAATCGGATGCGACATGAAGGAAATTTGATCTGATACACAGTGACTTATTCTAATCATAAATGTTTTTTCGTGTAATTGTTCTTATGCATAATTAAGTTCATCGGTCATGACACGGAGTGCAGATGGCTGCAGTTTTTTCCTTGCAAGTATCGTTCCTTCGTTCATGGTTTTATTCTTACCATTATTTATTCCCTCTACAATTGTCCCAATGTTGTATATGTAAGTTTACAGGCCATCATGCGGAATATAGATGTCTACAGTCTTTTACTTACAAGAAGCAGTGTTTCGTATCCTTCTGCATCTCACAATGCCATCATTTCAAGCAATCCCTATCTCTTACGAAACCGCCTCTGCCCTTGTCACCATTCACATATTATTTTGCAGACGCTAGTAACTTGGGGAGCTAGGGACACCCATGAGAACATAGTCTCGTCTCTGTACCCGCCGATGAATGCAAATTTGCCGTGGGAGAGGCTTCTTGTTGTGTATTGAAGGAGAAGTGTCTGTGACGATCCCGCTCGCAAATTCCCAGTCCCAGTCGGAAATTGGTCGATACACACTACATAAGTCACAGAGTTTATTGAATGGAGCAGATAAAAGACTGTATGAACCCATATGTACCGTAGGAATGACACAAGAAGACCCGGAATTGTACCTGTGAATAATTCAAGGGTTCCTAGCGTCCCAACGAACATAGCCAGTCAAGCACCGCAGCAACGTAGTAACATGTGTCATTGGCTTGGCCAGGCCGGGATGCATCCGTCCAAGTTTTGCGGTAGTTAACCTCATGACTATAGTATTGTATGAAAAAAGACGTGGTAAATCAAAACTCGATAATTTCTTGCCTAATTAATGGGACCGGTTTTGAGAAGGAGCTACACCATGTTAAATGACGTTATTGTGCGATATCCCTTGTTCCATGTCGCATGCGGTTATCATTTGCATTATATAGCACCGCATTGTTATCTATTCCACAGTTTGTCTCCGAACTGTGCATTAGCGATACTATGCAGCGAACTCTGCTCCACTTCTGAAAAAAATATATTTTTCTTGGTAAAAATGTGACCCGTACACCACATCAATATTAGGCCAATGAGACTATCTAGGGCAAAATGCAAGGGCAGTTTTGAAATGGCGTGAGTCGAGACATACAGTCGATGTCGTTCAAACGAGGTTGTAGGTCATGAGAAGGCTAACATTAAAAAACGATGGTTTTCAAGGCAAAAATGCCTGGTTTGAAAAAGGCCAGATGTGCGTACCGACACACTCCTAATAAATTAAAAAAAACGTCATGCTCCCAGAGACTACGTTAAGATACCAGGGGATTTTTGGCGGTTTCATTTCCATACGTTAATACGTACGTACTACTGGAATACCAGAATGGAATGCCTTGCCCTCCCCCCAGTCAAAATTCCTTGAACGAGGTCCTGCCAGAGCCCGATGTCGCCCCAGGCGGCAAATCGGTTGCCGCTGGGGGATCTATAATGTACAGTCCAGCGCCACCACACGCCACCTCATGGCTGGTTTGATATTTTTCCTCGGATCTTGCCTGCACTTGGTATCGAACACACTTGCACCAGACACACACTGCCGTATGAGTCCAAAACGCTGCCCATTCGGCCATAGGGACTGTAAAGTACTCCGTATTTCTGCATTAGGCGGTAACCTTGAGGACACACCGGAAGGGGAGCAGATTCTGCCCCCTCGCAGGAATGCGCGTGTTCCCGGCCCGGACAAGCAGTTAAAAACTGGGGGCCCCAGTCCATGGAGGTCCAGGGCTCAGTGGGCCCTCCATATCGAAAGGATTCTGGCTGCGTGCCTGCACCCAGTGTCACGTGATCGCTCCTGTCGTGACTGCGGGCGCAAATATGGTCCACTGGGATGAGGACAATTCATCAGTGTGTGTGTCTGGGGGCTGGGGTGCGGATTGTCCCTAGTTAATGAGTTAATCGAGTCTGCTCTTCCTCTTTTTCTGCTCTTGCTCGTCCTGATGTTATAAAATGGTGCGAGGGGTCACGCCGACCCCGCGTCCGTAGCTGTGCAGTAAAGTGGTCCTTATTTGGTGACACCGAATTTCTAAGGGAACGCTGTCGCAAATTGTGAGGTTACGCGTGACAGCAAACTCTGTAGAGTTTGGGGACGACTGAATTATGTTTAGAAATGCCTGAGAGCAGTTGAAACTGGCCATGTCAAGTGCTGCCCTGCGTCGATCCTCAATAGACTCAACATAAGGAAATATCAAACTAACACGGCGAATCCGGCAAATAGCACTGATTTTCCTGTTTCAGTGCTATGTCGGAATGCGACACTGCTCTTCGTGCGGTTCTTTCTGAGCTAGCAAGGAACACTAAGACTGTCTAATGCACTATTTCTAGAGCTTTATACGCAAAACCTTCGGAGTTAGGAACCCGTCGACGCCGTGTTTTTCCCAGTGTCACCCCGACTTCACATACTGCCTGGACATGATTTTTACTTCGTTGTGTCGCATCGCAGCGGCTCATTCGCGTTGCTAGGCATCCGAAACACACAGCTGGCAGCTGCTGCAGCTGAGTGGACTGTAAGCCGAAGATCCTGCGTCTGGTGCCTCAGCTACCCGATCACTCTCCCGCTGCCGATGGTAAGGTCGCATCTTGGGGAGCGGAGTCGTATTTGACAATCGCAGTGTGTATTGTGACAAATGCCCTTTGTTTTTGACTCTGACCATTAAGGGGCCAAAAACCATATCTAACCCTTCCCCACCGGCTCCCCAGTACCTACACACACAGGTCAATGAACAACAGCAATGCGGGTTCAATGACATAAAAATCGTACCCATGATATCGAAGGAAACTGGGCGTTTGTAGGCGTCCGGAATAACCAGGCACCTACAACAAGTCTTAACACAAACCTTGACTACCATTCTATTGTAAGCAACCGTTTTTGTCGTGTTTTCCCAGGTCCCAAATAAATGCGATCCTTCGTGAAAACGACACGCGAGACGCGGAAGTCGACAGTGATCTTTGTCGGCCATCCACTGGAGGGTCCGACCGGTGTGAAGTTACTGGGCAAGTCCTGCGTCGTTTCTTGTACGTCCACAAAGTAAGAAAGCAGACGATCTCTAAGGCAGCTGATGCCGTCATCGAAAAAGTCCGCGAGTTTTGGGATATCGCCCGGCTCTCCACCTGCAGAAACCGGCAGTGCGTCCATAAGCTTAGCAAAGAGCACGCGGAATTATGAAACCTGACGCGCAAAAAAAAACGCACGACGCTCTCCGTCGTAACGAAGCGGTACGCCTGGGTGTAACACCTTGTCAACCTATTCGGTGTCGCCCACGGAAACGCGCTAGATGTAATCCCTGTTGAGGACGATAAGGCTTTCCTCAAGTTTCAGAGAGAGGGGATGGTCGATAAGGAAGCAGTCAGGGCGCAGGCAAGACAGTCCATGGTAAAGCCCGAACTGAGCTCGTGGACAAGTACGAACTTCCGAACTACTGTGATGCGCCAATCCTTTTGACCTGTGAACCAATATCTGAATGAGATTTCAACACAGAAATACCACGGCCAGAAATGCAAGCCACTCCTGTCCCTTGGACCATTCATGATACGATCATTGCTGCTGCTGGAGACGACGAAAAAATGGAATCATTACGCAAATTAGAAAACAAATCGCCTGGAATGTCAACCCAACCAAGCATGTGGCCAAAACTGAGCTCATGAAGAAGAGCAAAACGCGTCCATACGATTGTAATGCATTATTGCTATTGGCGTGTACTGTACGATTGGAACCCCAGGCTTTCACAGCGAGTCTGGCATACCACGGCCATGAATGCAAACCGTCAAATCCCTTGCAACGCGCATAACGCGGTCATCACGTGTTTTGATAGTTTTACAGAATCAGGAAAATTAGCGTCAGCTGGATTCGCGGTGTTGCTTGAGATTTCCTTATGCTGAACCCATGGAGAATTTAGCGCAGCGAAACGTCTTACTTTGCCGACTTCATCTGCTCTGGATCAGTTCTTAATATTATTCAGTCGCTCTCAAACTTTGCAGAATTTGTTGTCATGCTTAACCATTGCAATGTGCGGGGGAGTCGCCCTAGAAATCCGGAAATAGCTATATAAGGGCCACCCTAGTGTGCAGCCTTCCCAAAGATAGTCCGTAAAGGCACATCCACATTGGGGCCACCGAGACCTGAAAATAGAAATTCAGTGAAACTTCTAAATCTTGCGAAAAAAAAAGGCCGCTGGAAAATGGGTGTGTTCAGGCTCTAGAACCCCAGAAACGTGCGTTTGGTCCGTAATAAATCAAAATGCCGCGCAGGTTCCCTGTGCATGACAGTACAACTATCCATGCTGCATGTTTTGCTTGTTTGGGCCTCCCTTGTGCGCTCCTGACTGTCCTCAATGCTCAGTTTCCGAAATTTCGTGTTTCTTCACGGCAAATTAGCATCTTCTAACATTACTGGAACATTCAATATTTCCAAATTATGACTTCCTGTCAGTCAAAACGTTCAGTCAGACATTTCGTCGTGACTTGCTGCGCATCTGAATATGACACGCTCACCGAAGACCCGCAGCACATGCACCGACACACATTTGCGTAATATTTCGCGAAACACTGAAACATGAACTACATGTGGTAACAACAGTTAACTGACTTCCAGAATCTTCCAGCGCAGTCTGCTTCCCCCACACCCGGTGTCACACGGGCCATTCGCAGAGACCATTCATTGTTTTTAAACAGCTGGATGAAAGTTCACCATTTATGGTTAAATTTATCCAAGCTCTTGGCCATATAGGCTATATATCTCTGAACTTTGATGCATTTGAACGAGTGTTTAACCAAGTGTAGTAATTTTGGAATGAATCCCATAAACCTGCAGTGCCAAATATACCACTTGCCAAACTGAATAAGAACGTAAAGTGCTGGAGAAGAAGGGCTGCTGCTGATAGAGCTTCCTAAAGTTATGCTTTGATCTTAAAGACGAGCGATGCCTATCATGTATTGAAATTCTCTCCAAAACCGAGCTACCGCAGGACAACGCAAAAAGAGATGGTGCAAGTTTCTGTCCTGAGACATCCGTCACAGCCACATACGCCTCTACTGTTGTGTGTTAATAGGCGGCTACTAGCAGGCAGAATTCTGTGAAAGATTTTAAGCTGGAGCCATCTGAGACTAAAGTCTTTTGTACTTCCGAACAGGCGGTTGTCTGTTTGTTCCCAGCAAAATTGTTTATGCAAGTCTTATTCAGTTTCCCACTTTTGCTTTGCTCTTACGGCCTTTTCTAGTTTAACCAAAAACTTTTAGGATGCCAATCTCGCACAATGGGATATTCCAAAAGCTCTATTAATCTGCTACCACTGGCTGCTGCTCTGGCTTACCATTTTCTAACTGTCGCTTCCATTCAGAAGGGAATGAACATACAATGGTTATGCTCTGCGTCGGGTAAATTCCATAAATTTGAGTTACCTAGTCAGGTGTAAATAATGTCAGATTGTTCTCATCCTCGCATTATGTTCCTGCGCAATAATAGCCTTTGAGAACGGGGTGGGACTTGTTCCAGGTGGATATGTCCGTTCAGCCATAACATCTGGCTGAGGAACTCTGCTGACGAAAGGCCTCGCTATCTCATCACATTCTGCCATGCTGTTAGCGCTCTCCAAATAAGTTGGTTAGCTTAGCTTGGATTTGCTTTACACCCAGGTTACACCCAAAAATGGTAATGTCATCGCTCAGTGACAGCATTGGTTTCACTGCATCCCGCCATTTAGCATGTGTTTGTTCAAAATACCGTTTTACCCATCCAATCTTGAAATTTTTTGCAGTTATGGCTGTATCTGGAACCTTGAGGCCTCCAAATTTATGTTTGTTTCTCAGTGCATATTCCTTAACTTTATTTCTTTTATTCCCCGAATGAACTTCAAAAGATAGTTTCAATTTCCTTTAACAAGCGTGGAGCCGACTCGGGCGAGATCGGCATCAGGTAGTTCAGCTGCGGTATCCCCTCCGACTTTACTAGATAAACTCTGCCGCTCCAACAACTCAATAAGAACTGTAGTCCAGAAGAGACCAAGCTCTCCACATATAGGCTCCTTCTCCAACGCTTGGTCTCCAACCCACATAACACGTATTTCTTGGTGCTCTGCAAAGACAAAAGACAACACCTTTTCCAACCCTGTAAGGCAGCCTCTATCCATTTTGTTCAAGTTACTTTACTCTTTCATACAGAATACTCTCGATTGCCTCATGAGAACTTTCAAAGTCGTCCGTGCCAAAGGCGTTTTTTTCCCTAACAATTTCTTTCCATGGAACTCTACGGCCCTAATATTGAACTAATATTAAACTAATATTAACTAATATCAAATATTAACTAACATTAAAGTCGGTAGGGCCATCGCCAAGTTGGTAGACCGCCGTCGTAGCCTTTAATCTCATTTACGTAAGGACTAAGAAACGGACAAACTCTCCATACAGTTTTGTTTTGATCAGTTGAGTATACCAGCAGACAGAGAGGGCGAAACATGCTCCACCAGTGCCCGTTAGATGCAGAGCGCCTCCATTGCGCGGGTTAACGGATAACATCGTGTCGTTTTCGTAACAACTGGCGTTGCTTTCAAACGTGACTGTTGAGGTCGAAGCGCTGAAACAGCTGTTCCCGGCACGCCTCTCGACCTGTTGATGACACAGTAACGGTACCTCTGATCCGACGGATCTGGACTGATTCAGTGACAGCAGCCCTGTCCTGACGGGCATAGGTTCAGTCACGGCAGCTCTGACCTTACAAATCTGGTCTAGTCCCGTGACAGCAGCTATGTCCTGACAGGTCTGGACAGTTCCTGTGACAGTGCCTCTGTCCTGACAGATCCGGACAGGTCCCGTGACAGTAGCTCTAATCTGACCAGTCCGGACTTGGTCATGCTGCCGGGGCCGCTCTCGTCTCGCCAGTGGCCAATGCGCTGTCAGACTCCCCTCCGTCGGTCGTGCGGCACGTGATCAACGTGAAATGCGGCCGTCCCCTTGTTGCTGTCCCTTCTGTCGGCGCTGCAGCTCACTTCGTGATGTGTGTCCGGTCAGTTTTCAGCTTGCCAGGCCCCAGGAGAGCCGTGGGTTTGTCGGATCAGTCTTGGAAAACGAGATGGCGTTCCCGAGGAGAGCTTTCCGGAAGTCAGCTTTCCTCTCGGGAGAATGCGCAACGCTAGTTCGGACTTCTCGAACTTCGAAAGTCTGTGCGCCCGGAAGATGCAGCCGGTGAGCGGTTGCAGAACTCTGTTGACCATCCCTACCGCCGCCGCTCTCCCGAACATGGGATAAGCAGTATTATTGGGAGTCACGGCCGTTGGTGTGACGACGACCTGAGAACTGGGGGACGAGACGAAGGTGGTACAGCCCAACCTACCCCGAAATGGAGATTTCTCGAGGGATTTAGAGCCCTTTGTTTAACAAACGGCCCGCTTCGCCTCGTTTTGTATTTCTTCAACTTTGTAGTCAACGAGTACACAGGAGAGCCTTCACACGTCACACGTCATCACTGCCGCAGTTCTGCAGCTGCCGCCGTTGAAAATGAACTTGTTCTTTTCGCACAAAAAGTCTGTCTGCATCGTGTCAACATGGAACAATGGTGATATGACGCAGCTGTGTAACTGCTCAACGTCTTGTCACTGTGGAACAGTGCCTTCCACGTTTTCTTCGTAGTTTGTGCGTAATGTTATCAGTGCCAGCGATTTGGACGCGAAACGACTTAGGGTAGCGTTTTTCCATGGCTACCGAATTTTCCCTGAATTCATCCAGGTTAAGCAATCCACTGAAGCGTGGACTCAGATATCACAGCTTTATCATTCATCACTACTCATGCTGCACATGGCCTCGCGGTTCCATGCCTCTTTCGACGTTTTTCTAGATGTTGCATACCCTACATCCAGCCGAAAACCAGTCTGTGAACAACACTCTTCCTGAACAATTAATTATGAAATGCAGGCCTTTTTGGATTTTACGACACCTGCAGATGACCTTTCAGACCACCTTCGCAGACAAACTTTTGTAGAAATATTTTTTTCTCAAGGGCAAACGTATGCTGAACAGTGGCAAATGGCAAACGACCGAAATTTGCGAATACTAGCCTTTTAAAACATTCGTCCACTTCGACCACTTTCCATGTTATTTGCCAGGAAAATGCAGGAACAAATTGTGGGTTCCCAAAATTAGTGGATAATTTGTTGCCCAAAAACTGTTTCTCATGTCTCCAGCGCCCCCCCCCCCATTTCCCCTCCCCCTCCTACACAGGTTCTACCCCTGGCCATGACCTCATTTTTTTTTTGTTTTTTTAGCCTTGGGTCTGTGCCACAGCATGAAAGAATCATCCCAGTACCTGTGGGTGTTCTCTTTTCTGGATCTGCAAGACCAGGCGGCTCTCTGCCCGCCTCATGTGAGTTTTCTGAGACTGCAACGGCAGCGGAGAGCAGGACAATAGCATTTGTGGCCAACTCACTTCGCCGAATTCCCCACCAGCCATTGTCATGTCCATCACAGTAGCAACCACGTTATCTGATTGAAACCGCACACGCCAGGGCCACCGAGTAGCGTCGTGCACGCATCCCTTTCTGTCTTTCTTTCCTTTTTTCCTTCGGTGTCTTTCTTTCCGTTAGTCTGTTCTGTTCCTTCCTGCCTTTCCCCTCGTGTTGAGGTTACGCAAGGCTACCTACCCACAGTTACTCTTCCATTACCGCCATACTAGCTCAACTCGTAATTCACTTGTCCGAAAGAACAAGAACGGTCATATGTCATGTGGCCAGACAATGGTATAAAAACAAGGTGACATTACGGAATTAACAGGCATTTATTCCACAGCACTATGTGAATGCAAAAATAGGCAATGCATATCAACTTACCTAGTCAATTCATAACAATAACCATTCCCTCATACACAAGAGGACCATATACAAAGCATCGACAACCATACTTTGTATCGGCAGGAGTTGTGCAGCTATGGTCAAGACATTAAGCGGATTAATCATACCGCTTTCTGTGGTTTTCCCCAGTGAAACCGTTCGAACCGGTCAGGCACAGATGCCTACCCAAACCTGTCATCAAAACGGTGTTGTAAGAAGCCCGAGTAGACTGTATGGGTCGCAACGAATACCTTCCAAGACAGTGGCAGCAAAAACGCACATCGCTGAGTATATGTCTCGCGAGGGAGGGAAAAGTCGTCTCACAAGAAAGCGAGTCTCAGTTAAGATCTGGACAGGCCATCACATGATGACCTTTGCACGGGTGTATTTCTGCACGTGACAGAACGCGAGACAATCGACTTCACACAAAACAAATACATAAGACAATCGTATGCTCTGCGGTGCGCTGACTGGCCGCAATAAACGGGAGACGAGACCAAGCCGATATGTAACACAGCCTGTCAGCTAAACGCGTCACGGCCCGAACGTCTCGGCGCGCCGCAACGGCGGCGTCACGCCACGCCATCACGCGCCTCAGAGGGGCAGAGCATCACGTCATGGAGTCGACGTGCGGCGCTAGTCGTCCTGCTGGCCGAACACGGCCACCAGGTAGTTGTGCGGCGCGTAGTGCAGGCTGACCGTCGACCAGCCCGGGCAGACGAACGTCGACGCCGGACGCCCGGCCGTCTCCCTGGCGGCGGCGGGCGGCGCGGGCGTCAGCCGCGTGATGTCGCCGGCGGCCGCTCGGACCCGGCCTGGCGACGCGCCGACGCCGACTCGGGCGAAACGCTATCAAGTCTCCGGCAAAATTCTGCCCGACGGTTCGCAGAATCATGTTTGGGCGAAACCCTGGCTATGTGGCTATATGGCTACGGCTATAACACAGTCCCTAGCACGGTCATGCCTCATGCGATGGAAACGACTGGTAATACGCCATTACTTACGATCTGGCCTGCAGATTCCATGTGTTGATGGCGCCGTCCCTGTCGGCGGATACTAACGTCCTGCCACCTGGCGTCCAGAGCACGGAACCAACGCTTGCCATATGCGCTGACAGATCGTGCACCAAAGAGCCCGTGCCCAAGTCATACACGCGAACGTGGTGGTCCTCGCCTGGGAAAGAAATCCTCTCGTAAGCGGCAGGGAAATACATCCCGCGAGTACTAAACAACTTGCATGTCACGTACAAATCCAATACAAAACTAAAAAAAGACCGGCCCACATCGCCGTTACGAATCGTTCAGCACCAGTTCCCATCAACGGCTCATCGCAGCCCCACCACATTCCCCGACTTTACCGCACCCCGGGCTGGTCGGAAAAGGCAAGAAACCACCACAGACACGCTACCTCCTGCAGCTCCACCCAGTCCCCGACATGGCCGGCCCAGGGCGGCAATCCGCCGGGACGCACCGCGCCACTGTGACGTCAGCCGCTCCAGCAGGGCAGGCGCCAGGGCGCAGTCGGCACTCACCGGCGGCGGCCAGCTGTTTGCCGTCGGGCGAGAACTGCAGGCCGTGCACCACGCCGTGGTGGCCGGAGAGGACGCGGACCTGGGCGGCGTCCGTCACCGTCCACAGGCGCACCGTGCCGTCGCCGGAGGCCGAGCCCACGTACTTGCCGTTCGGGTGGAACGCCACGCACTGGAGGTGGCCGGCAGCTAGGTCAGCTCAGGTCAGGTCAGGTCAGGGCGCGGCTCGCCGGCCAGGAGGCAGCTCGGCCGCGCAAACACCTCGGCCCCGTCGGTATCAAATGAAGCTCGTGAACCAAGTCTGGCTGAGCGAGCGCTCACAAGCTGGGTAATACAACATGAACCGCGTCCACATGCATATGATTTTTTTCTCGGCAGTCTGTCTCGCAACAAGTTGTGTCCACGTCTCCTGCCTTCAGCGTCACGTCCGACCGTGGGGTCTCACTGCGTCCTGATTCCCGATTACGTGTCCTAACCTCCTGACCCAGCCTAACTCTGACCGCCCCTTGCACAGTTCATGCAGCCGATGTCACCGTGCTCTGCTGCGCCTTGGGTTATTATAAAAGCCCTGCTGCGTCGTTCATTCGAGTTAGTTCACGCCACCATCCTGACTTTACTCTACTTCCAGTCCCGTCCCCGCTGTTCTGCCGTGTTACAGCTCGCGTCTCGTTTCGACAATACCCTCCTCCTGTCCTACTGTGCTGTTGCTCACGTCAACATCCTGGCTGTGGCCGGCGAAGATGCGCAGCTGGTGCGTGCGGTCGAAGCTCCAGAGCCGGGCGGTGTGGTCCATGGAACCGCTGACGAAGAACTGGCCGCCGCCAGCCGGCTGACACGCCACGCTCCACACCGGATACGTGTGGCCCCTGAAACCCCGGGCACATGAGCGCATTCCCGCCACAGGGGTGCCCTCCGGTCGGCGGCGTTTCCGACACACGTGAAGAAGCGCCTGACGACAGAGCCAGCTCTCCGCTCCCACGCGTGATTTCAACAGGAGCCGAGAGGCCTCCCGCTGTTCCTCGACGTCAGCCCCCACCCCACGATGGCCCGATCCCGGCTCCTCGCCTGTATATGGAGACGTTGGCCCAGCTGTCGGTGCGCCAGGCGCGCAGCGTCGTGTCCTCGCCGGCCGAGAGCAGCGCCTCGCCCTCCGGCTCGAACGCCAGGCTGTAGACCGCGCCGCAATGGCCGCGCAGCGGCCGGCTCGGCGCGCGCTCCCGGCGCGGCGCCGGCTCGCCGCCGTCGTCGGCGGCCAGCGGGACGCGCGCCGCTGGGTTGGCGGCGTTGGCCAGGCCGTCCGGCGCCAGCGCCCAGACGTCGGCGCCCGACTCGCGGCCGGCGGCCAGCGCCGGCAGCCGCGGCGCCAGCGCGGCGCAGGCCAGCGTCCGGCTGACGCGGTAGGCGCAGACGGTGGGCGGCGGCGGCGGCTCGGCGCGCAGCCGCGCGATCGCCTGCTGAAGCTGGCCGGCCGGGTCCGCGTCGGCGGCCGACGGCGCGGCGCCGCGCTGCCGGCCACGGTCCGAGGTCAGCGGCGCCGCGCCGGCCGCTCCGACGCGGCGGAACCATGCAGCGTTCGGCATGTGCTGCAGAACTGATCTGACTGACTGGCCGGTTACCTCAAACTACCAAACAGAGTTCGACAGCAATGCCATTTGGGTGCAAGAGGTTAACGGGGAAAGCGGCGTTAATGTCGACCAACGTTTGCGCGCATGACATAACGGGGTAGGGCAGTTAAGTCGACTTCAGACGGAACTTACTTGCTGCACACGGCAGTCAAAAGCCAGGACCCCGACTAACCAAATTTTTTCCTCCCTGTGAACACACCTCTAATGACCGACGGCCTTGAGCGAAAGCAGCCTGTCTTCATAGGAAGGCTCGTAGTGGCACTCTGAACAAATATCCGGCCCTCCACTCCCTATGACATTAGAATCCGCTCTCCAGCTCCCTTTGACCCCAAGCTCCGTCCTCCAGCTCCTGACCCAGACTCCATCCTCTAGCCCCTCTGACCCCAGACTCCGTTCTCCAGCTCCCTCTGACCCCAACCTCGTCGTCCAGCTCCTCGTGACCCCAGACTCGGTCCTCCTGCTCCCTCTCACCTCAGACTCGGCCTTCCACCCCCCTCTGGGCGCCAAATAGCCCCCCCCCCCGCCCTGCTCCGGCGGCGGCCCTCTGCTGGGCTGACCTGTGATCCGGTGGAGAGGCGACGCCGGCCGGGCCGTCCCGGCTCCGTCTCCTGTCCGGCCGGCTCCGCCGCCGCCGTCAGCGTCACGTGCTGACTGAGCATGTGCAGCACCAGCGCCAGCTGCGGACTGCGCAGCGCCCGGCGGAGGTACTCGGCGCACTCGTCAGAGAGCGCCACTTCCGGCCGACTGGACCTGTCCGCGGCCCCGGTGTCAGCGCGTGCCGAATGAAATACGAGCCGCCGCGGCCGCCGGGATCGGCTTGTCTTCAAGCGACCTCAGCGACGCCATCACGGTACACGACCAGGCAGGACTCGCATCGGCAACGGGACGCAAGAACTGACAGTTCGCAGGACACTGACCCACGCCCGACTGCCAGTCGGCGCTAACCACGCCCAACTGGGGGGGGGGGGCATGACCGCTCCCTCTAACTCACGAACAGTTGGTCGCAAGACAACAATAAGCATGCCGTTGCAACGCTCGTGGCAAGATGAACATGAAACTGGCGCCATTTTTACACTTGTGTAACACGTAAACCATTTCCGTCCTATATCTGTTTTCTCATAGCCGACTACATGGAACCGAGAAATAGCATGGATCACAAAGGCTGTGATTGATAAAATCTAGGTGAACGCACCAGCGAAAGGGCAAAAGCCCACAGATGTCGACACACGTATAATTTCTCCGAGTTGTTAAACATATACGCGGGAACGTTGAGCGAGACAATAATTTCCGCGCAAATCCACACCAGGCGCCGGTGCAGTACGCGGAATGGATATATATATATATATATAAACATATATATGTACGCATGTATACATACGGAAATTGACTTTAGCATTCTTCTATGAATATATAGCGACACACCTTCCCAAGCGGTGCTTCTTGATGTTAGATATTCCTGAGACGGTTTTCCGTGCTTAAATTTCGAAACAATTCTGTAGTTATGAATCTACACAATTGGCCGAGCTCTATTTGCGAACGCCTCTTCATTTTCACAATACGCATTTTTTAGACTTTTTTGAACTCCTTGGCATTATCCGCGAATGTGAGAGCCAGCTCTACCGGTTCCTATGCGTTCCAAACCATTCATCGCCGATTCTGAGGGCGGTGCGTTCTGGTTCATCAGTTATTCGTGACCTGACTTCAGGCCAATGGTCGGGGGTCACTGATACTTTTCCCATTGACGGTAATTGGATGTTTGTATCACTCACACTCAAAGTGTGTTAAAAATTCAGTCAATTTCCTTAAAACGATGATATGTCTTGAACATGGGCTTCAGCTTAGGTCCGTGACCCAGAAGTTTCCGAAAAATCTGTGACAGCAGATTAGTTACGTCTGTCAAAATCCCTAATCCCTGGGTTTTACTGTGATACCATGTTTTCCAAAAAGTAACAGGGCGCTAAACTTTCTTAAACATACGTCCATTTGACCTGACCTAGGTTGGCCACCTGACCTGGCCTCAGGCAAAATCTTTGACACAAGATGTAAAAATGATGAAGCAAAAGGTACACAAAATTTCACAACGCTGCATTCGTTCGTTCTCTCGCAGGCCTAAAAACACCTCGGGGGAGGGGGGGCGTCAACCGCCCTCGATCGGGGCCGGGTTAAGATATGGAAGTTTCGAATTCTGCCTACGCAGGACCTTAACGCCCGGAATCAATCTACAAATTATGTTGAAAGAGTGTAAAAGTAAATTTTGTTCGCACATAATGCAGACAACTTTCTAACCGCAAGCTAATTATTGTTGTTTATTGGTGTTTTCGGGCGCGCCAACTACTGAGGTCATTTTGCGCCCACCGCAAGCTAATGATGCAGTCATAAACAGCATAAGCGCCCACCTCAAACAGCCCTGCTCCAAAACATGGGGCCGCGGCTCGAAAGCACCCAGACGCAGGAGGGCAACACGCAGCTGCCGAGCTGGGGGAGGTCTCCGTCCCTCCCACCAGCAGACTCGACGCACCTGAAGTTTCTGAAGCGGGACCTCTCCAGGTCGTCCCGGGTGTTGACGGCCGCCAAGTCGGCGGCCAGCGAGCGCCGCTCCGGGCTGGACATAAACGGGCCGTGGTGTCGCGAGTAGAACCTGACAGCACGACGGAGCGGCGTCGCGTTAAACGAGCGCGGCGCCGCGACGGGCGCCAAACAACGACCAACTGGGGTCCACCACGCGTCCGATAAAAACTGATCGCTGGGCATGCAAAAAAAGAGTTCTTGCTTCTTGCTCATCCGCTGAAACAAACTTGGATAGGTGACACTTGGGACACTTATCTGTAACTCATCTGTAGACAGTGTTGGAGACTTGGTTTAGTTCTTGTGTAGGAGCACAAATTTTCCTTTGCACTACAAAATTCTGTCACGCATTCGTAAGCGAAATAAGGGTCTGCTTAGGTGTTTTACATGCATATTAGGTGGCACATTTTTGTTTTGTTTTTAGCTGTAGCTTACCATCTTCTCCCAGGATTTGGTTCATTGGAAGCACACAGTGATTTTTTAAAAAAAAAAACAATATTCAGAGGTCGTGCATGGACCCTGAAACTGTTGCTATTTGGCCAAACTGGTCGCATTAGCAACTTTTTACTGCATTGAGGTAACTGATCACGAAGCCATATTTTCCGACTTCTCTCAATGGAACAAGTCTCACGTACTTTGTACTAAGTTCAACTTAAGTTCTCCTGTACTTTGCACGTGCACTACGTACTAAGTTCGGAGGACATGTGGTTTGGAAATTACACCCAGCTGAAGCTGACGTGTGTTCGTCTCACATATACACGAGCTAGTGCCGAAAAAAGAATATCGTGTCTAGAAACGACCAGGAAGTGGCATGGTGTTGCTATTACAACAGGAGCGTTGAACATCTATTTACTGAAAATATTGCTGAGGTGTGGCACCCCATCGTCGTTTCCATCGTCTTCCCGGCGGTCGGGAACGGCGTCCTTGATGCTGCCGATGTGTTTGGACACACCCCATGGGTGTTTCAGAATAGCGCGAAAACGGCGGCGCGTGGTGCTGCCAAATTTTCAGTGCCTTTTTTCAGACCTATTCCGCACATTTTGGACAAATGTTAATTTGGGTCGGGTCAGATAAATAACCTATGTCTAGTTAAGGGGACCCATGTTAAAAATAATTTAGACTGCCATAATACTGACAAATTCAAAAATATCAAATTGTGTTTTGGTACCTGACCTTATATTGCCGATGGCCTTAAAAAATTCCCCTAAAATTTCTCGAAACGATTAGGTCAATAACCCGAGGCCAAGAAAAGGTTTAACCTTTTTCGACAAATTCCATTTCCTGTATTTTTTATTCCTAAAAAAAAATGCATCTGGGAGTGGAGAGACAAAGCGCGACATCATCAGCATAAATGACAAACGATGGTTAACCTCAGTCATTGCAACGGAGGTCAGGCCGAGTCCCAAATTATTTTCCATTTTTTCGTCTCGTTTCTGAGTTAATTGCAAGCATTTTGGGACTACGTTTTTTTAGTTTTATGACATGAATTGCTTTTTTACCCCAAATAACGTTTTTTTACCCCTGATGTGTACGACTCATCGAACTCTAGGGGGTCAAGGTGACTTGACATCATTGGAAGTCACCTCGATTCAAGGACCTATTTGAATCTAAACTTTGGCTCGGAAGCTGAAAAGGCACGTAAAATGCTTCTGGTTTAATATTTTGGCATATAAATACACAAATCAGGGAGTGGAGGTGTGCGTTTCAAACCCCGCCAGTTACAAAGAATGTATGTCAATGTTTATCACTGGGCTTTGTGGAACAAAGAAGGCAGTACGCTGCTTGTCTCCTCCTCTGCTATTACGGCTGAACTGACTGGGGCTGATATGATACGACTGGGCTGAAAAAAAACAGCAGGCAGGCTCCGTCTGTTGCTGCATGACGCGAGAGGAAGAGCGCGTCGCAAAACTACAAACTTTTGTTTGCGAATGACAATGGCATTTTTTAGTTTAACTGATTTATTTTCATGACGTAAGACCTACTTTTACGGCGTTTTTTCCTATTGTTACAGTTCGCGAGTTGGAAGGGGAAGGGTGTTCAGACCCCTGGTACGGGAAAGGTGGACCTGACCAATGGCGCAGCTGAAAGAAGCACAAAATCTTCCCAACTGGCCCAATCGATAGTAATTACAAATCTCGCACCTCAAAACAAAAGTCTACAAACGAACTGCGGGATATGATCGGCTGAGCGCAGTTAGCTAACTGCATTTGCTGTCGAGTCCGTCGAGGTGTCACGTCATCGAAATCTAGGTGACGTCATTCCTATGAACTGAACCTTAACGTTTTACCGCCCCCGCCACGCATTTCCCTGCGGCGTATAATTTGGGCCAAGGCCATACGGCACGGCCATCTACCGTGGAGAAAATATAACTACATCTCCACAGCGGGCGACAGATGACATTAAATATAATGAGATTACGGAATTTGCGATATAAACATGAAAAAAAACAATGGCCTTGGGTGTTCAGACCTGCTTTCGCCGGTTGTCCATACTACTCTTTGCCGGTCCAGGTCGGAAATTCCCAATATAGACGTTTTCGGTGAAAGCATCTCGAATTTTGAGTACAATCTGTGACATTTTAAGCTAAAATGAGGAACTTTTCTCAATTTACAGCAAATGAGAATTCTTTGGAAGACATTCAATCTTCAATAGGAATCACTGGCCACATCTTCAAAATATGACCTTGAAAACATATTTCAAGGTCAAGTAAAAAGGAAGACATTTTGAGCAATACAAATAGCAAAAGATGCAGCATTTCGGTCTCATCACGACAACCTGCTTTAGAAAATGTGTTCACTAATTACTGAATTCACTCACATTATTTCACCCAGGATTTGGCCAAAAATCATCAAACCTCAAGATTTCAGATTCCTCTAGCACAAAAACCGCTACTCTGACCGAACTAAGAAGTCGAAATATGAAATCTCGGCCACAGATTACCTACCGACCAAATTTCATCAAAGTTTGAGACTATGACGTGCTAATTTTGGTACGTGATTGGTCGATTTGTCCTTGAATGCCCCATACGTTTAAAGAAAGCCGAACGTGCATGATACTGCCTCGTAGTTTGAGACGGTGTTATAATTTAAAAAAAAAAACAGGTCCAGAAAACCATGAAGTGAAATTAATTCATAACGCCCGATTACGCTGTTACCCCGGTAATAACTTAGGTGTATTTCGCCACTTTACATTGACTGGGTGGGGGGAGGGCGTTTAACGCCCACACTGTCTAGAGAACCAAACTTCCGATTAGGCTGATTCAAGCAGCACAGAAAACAAATTTGAAATCACAACTATATGCAGAAAAGCCGGTTGGAATAAAAATACAGAACAAATCATCATAAATTTGACACAACTGCAGTGATAGGATAAATATATCAATAGCGTGTATATCTACATCTGTCCCTAGTCATATATATATATATATATATATATATATATATATATATATATATATATATGAAGGTATACGAATTGTGTACGTAAAGAGAACAAAAGAATAAAAAAATAAAATCGCCTTTGGCCCAAACAAAGTGGGCTGAATATGTTGAGAAACCCACATTTGGAGGGAGGTTAACCTGTCGGGCGCTCGGCTCGGCTCCCGTCAGTTACACAAAAAGACACCCCCAATACCAATACCTATCAGAACAATCTGTACTCATGCATTTGCAAATCCTGATATTCCGAAAGATGATTTGTGAACAACGTATTCAGTTTCAAAAACGCACAACATAATCACTTTCAGAGCTGCCAATATAAATGATAGATTGTCCGCATAGGAAGCATAATGTGACACTCATTAAATAACTCATTTTCATTCCTACACAACTTCTCTTTACTGCAGCTGTTGGACATGGAGAATATACGGCATCAGAGGTGCTTCTTCGTTAATGCGGTCAGAGACTGAGCTATTTCAGGAGCATCTGAGACACAAAATTACTTGTCAAAATGCTGATAACAGAGCTTTTTGATGATGGAAAAATGGCGGTCTTCGGAGTACAAAAGGAGGGGGGGGGGTTGGCGTACCTTTTTTGTATCCCAGACACCAAAAACGTCACCTTCTCCAACACTATCCACAGATCATTCGAACTTCGGGTGACACAATGTCACAGAAAATCCAGGCATTTCAGCGTTCTTTCCTTTAGGGACACTAGTCGAACCTTGGACAGCTGTGACTGTACCTGGCAGTAGATTTGTAAGTGATCCATTGGGAGTCGATTCGATTCTGATTCACGGCCCAAGAAAGTATTTCTGGTCCTGATTCTGATTCACAATGGCAAACAGAGAATCGATTCGATTCTCATTCAAAGACCACATTTAAACGCAAGAGATCGATTCCATTTACGAATCACGATTCACGATTCGATTCACAAATCGATTCACGATTCAATTTTACGCCAAATAACAAGAACCGCGCTAGTTTACTTTTTGTCATAAATGCAGTAGCCAAGTCTTCGATCCTGTCTTATCGCACGGCTTGCTTAAGATCGTCGGGTAGTATTAGGGGACAATAGTAAGGTGTGTCGTGTACTGCATGACATCTTTATGCATGGGCACAGAGCAACGTGTCCAAATTCATATTGTACTGAGTGTCAATACTCATTGCGTAAAAGATTCCAAAATTCCAAAATGTGTGTGGGGCCAAGGGTGAGGAAGAAATGTTCACCAACAATCACCCATTAATAAAGCTGCTTACAATTGCATTAACCGGGAAATAACAAGAGCAAAGCAAATATTTCATTTGCCATTGTATAACTCTGGCAGGACTGCGACCGTATCTGGCAGGACTGAGACCGTGCCTGGCACGACTGTGACCGTACCCGGCAGGACTGTAACCGTATCTGGCAGGACTGTGACCGGACCCGGCAGGACTGTGACCGTACCTGGCAGGACTGTGACCTCCAAGCACCAGCTCCAGATGCAGATTGACGAAGACGGGGAAGAGCAGCTTCTGGAGCGTCGACTGATAGGGATCGGGAGAATCCAGCACCCACGCTCTGAACCTGCCGAAAACATCATCAGCTTAGCGAGAACAGAATCAGCTTAGCGAGCACAGACTTCTAATCCAGGACAGCGTTAGGACTCTGTGGTCGGCCTTCCCATATTCAGCATCTTTGTAAATGGTACCTTTCTCCTTTTTTCTCTTTTCCGAAAGATAGAAACTTATGTTTCTCCCTTTCGGCCCGTCGATGTCGTATGCCGTCGACATCCAAAGTCTCGACCGTGCCCTTGCTAGCCAAGTGCGACAAATCTGAAAATCGTATCGGAAATTTTCTACACGCCGTCGAAGTCTGGTCCACCAGTGCCCCAAAATTCAATTTGTGCCACGATGTCGGAGAGGAAAATTATTCCAGTCATTATTCCATTATTCCAGAAAATTCCAGTCAAAAAAAGCCACGAGAGGGGAAAAAGAGCCTTACCTTACTTTAACCTCCGAGTACACGGGATTCTTAGACGTACTAGCCTTGCAACACCGGGTCATTTGGAGCTCTGGTGAGCTGCTCTTCGTCAAATACAGATATATCCTGAATGTTTTTGTAATGAGAATCCAACCTGGACTTGAAGGCGTTCAGAGACGGGGCGGAGGAGATGTGGGATGGGAGACTGCTGCGTTTACTGCCCTGTCAATAAGCGTCGCCTGGAAAGGGACCTTGTTCTAGATTTCTTCAGCTTGAGATGATGGCCTCGTGTATTTCTGGTAGTCGACAGCTGAAGATCCAGTTTCGCGTCTATGGGGCCTTCCAAAATTTAGAGGTTCAAAATCATATCTTCCCGCAGCCGGAGGTGGGACAGTGAGGGCACGTCCACTTCTCTGAGGCGCTGCGAGTATGGTTCGGACCTTAGCTCTGGAACCAGCTTTGAAGCCTTAAACATGGTTTAAAACGAATTCGTTTCTTGAAGAGGCAAGCAGATTGCGTTATGCGTTAGTAACATTTTAATATATTTCCCTCAAATCGCGTTGACATACAATTAGAGCACATCAATTAAATGCTGGTAACATCAGCTTACATATCAAGAAAATAATTTTTTTCATAGTTAGGTATCTTGCTGTAACAGCTCAGGATAGCTCAAGGCCACAGAAATACAACAGTGCCTTCAGATAAAGTATGAACAATTTTTGGACCAAATATGCCAAATATGCATATTCTCAGCTTTACCATCACACAGGTGAGCAGAGAGGTAAAAATTTTACGTTACATACAAAACCAGTAAAAAGCCATGGCTGATATGCTTGTCAAGGACGCGCACAAATGGGGGAAAGGTAATTTTTACGATGTGTAACACCACGGCCAGAATCCAAGGTTTCTCGAAAGACTCTACGGCGCAAATGCAAATGCTCGTGACGTCACAGAAGTCGAAATACAAGTTCCGCGGGCCCAATGAAATAATTTTTGTCAACAGTTTGGTGACACCATTGCTGGGTAACTGTGAGAGAAATCATATGACAAAAGAATCGTAAGCAAAGGGTCGCATGACAAAACATCGTATGAGATAAACATTGAAATGAGAGGCAGAAGACTTAGGCCGAAGGCGCGATATAGGATACTACATTATTAACCGCTACTACACTGTTAACCTTGAACGCGGATAACACAGAGGCCATCCATCTGCCGTGGCATGGAGGCTGCCATGGAGCGACCAGATGAGGTATAGTGGAGACACTAACGTAAAAAACACACGTAAAAACAGCTCGAGGTCAACAACAACAATGTGTCAGTTTGCTGCGCTCATGTACGTGCCGTATTAGTTGAAGCTGCCAAGTAAGGCAGAAGCTCCAGCTGACGATCCCAAGCTCTACCACATGTTCTCTGAATACTCCAATGCGACTGAATGTGCCCCGATCGCGACAGCAGCTCAGCGGGCTCTGTCGCGCCACTTGTGGTATTTTACGGAGGCGGTGACGCCCCTAGCACTGTGCAGCCGGCAGATCTTGCCACCGATGAAAGCTGAGATGGCTGCGCGAATCCTCACCACACCAAGGCCAGAAAGCTTCGTCCTCGGCAAGCCCGTGTTCCCGAAGTTGACAGCAGCTACCAGACTCCCCGGCCTCGTGGGACCGAACTCATGGTGCGCCTCTGAAATCCTCAGCGTGGAGCCATACTGGATGGAGCGAGACCCAATGGGAGTTAGATTCCTAATATCGTGACTTCGAAGAGTTCACACGAAACATCAAGTATAAAAATGATCTCGCCGAAAGGGCAATAAAGCTCATATAGGACTTCGCTGACAGAACTCACGACGAAGATCAGTTGTAGGCCTTGACGCAGATCATAAAGATCACCGCCAAAAACATTCAAGCTCAGCGAAAGTTGCGTTAATGTAAAGTTTTGAAAAGCTCTGGTGTTACAAGGCACAGAAAAAGCGTTAAGGAGTGCTTATTATACGTGCGTCACCAGGCAACAATCAATAAACCTCGATGGTTTTTGAACGATGTTTGCTGAGAACATCAACGCCCTTCACACCGAGGTAAAAACAAAACGTAGGAAATAGCGGGATTCGAACCCCGGACCCCAAACAATTAATGTAAAGCTGTCAACGTGTTATGATCAGTAAACACGATTACAATGAAATTGCCGAATTCGGTGCAGTACAATGACAGCGGCTTAATACGTGGTATTAGCTCTCTGTTTTCTATGATTAACTGAACGGAGACTTAAATGCCAAAATGCAAAACATGTTTTTTTCTAAAACAGCTTGAGCTCCATGGATTTCCACTTATCTGTGTAATTCCTTTACGGCACGTCTTAAGAGTCATCAAACAATGGGAAACCGTTTTTGCGCATTAGTTTTGAGAAAACAAAATATTTTTTTGGATCGGTCTACTGACCGTGTTACAGTACCGTACGGTAAAAGACCATATGTCATATATATCAAAGGAAAAATGTCGCGCCGAAGGCGGGGTATAGGGCACTAAGAGCCGCACGTCGATCAGTGGTGCAATGGGACTTGGCTCTGTTCAACACAGAGGTTAGGTCGCGCGAAGCGCAGTATTAAGCTATATCTCAATAGGGGCCGTGTGCTGGGCTGGCCGTCCAATAATATACTAAATATTACTTCATGTTATTATTATACGTTATCAGGTTTCTTAGACAGCTAAACAACAACTCCAACAAGGCAATCCATCTAAAGGTGGTGCCGCCTGGCGCCGGGGCCCGAAGGAATAATCATCCACTTAAGGTAGTAAACAAACCGTCATTTCCGAACGACGCGCGCGTGGTGCGGGCCATACGGGCACGGTAGCGCGGTACTGTAAAACGCTCAACACACGGTCCGTATTAACATACAACCTAATACCGAACTTCGCGCGACCTAACTGACCTCTTTGTGGGACAGACTGCACTCTTTTCTCGGCCTGCGGCTTCTGGAATCCTATACCGTGCCTCCGGCGCGAGGTTGCACCTTCGGCGCAACATTGTTCTTTTTGTATTTATCTCATGCTGTCTTTTGCCACACGATACTTTGCTTACAATCTTTCATCATACCCACAGTCTTTCACCCAGTTAGCCAACAACGGCGTCAAAAACTTAGACAAAAATGATTTCAATGGGCCCACGGAACTTATATTTCGACTTCTGTGACGTCACGAGCATATGCGTTTGCGCCGTAGAATCTTTCCAGAAACCTTGGATTTTGGCCGTGGTGGTGCACTAAGTAAAGATTACTATGGGCAAAATGCTATGACCGGCCTCAGCCCCAACCACCCAACCTGCCTGTCCTTTGTTTACCCACAAGTGTGGAGTGACCGAATGTACTTAAACGATCTGGGGTTTGAACCAGCGTCTCAGTTTGCAGGGTCTTAGTGAAACATTTCCTCAAATGGAGCTTAACAGGCCAACTCCAACCGTCATGAAACCGCCACGTACAGCATACGCTTGACCACATGCACTGTCGTCTGCTTTCCAAGCTCATATCGGACATTTGTCGCATTCGCGTCATAACTGGATGTGCACGAAGATACTATAAATTTGCCCTCCTCCCAAACTGGCTTTGTACGTAGCCAATCTCCTAATCTTATAGTTTTACAATTCCCATTTTTGGCTAAAGGTGTACCATTATGTTAAATAAATTTATCTGCAGCTATCACACTTGTTTTTACCTCATGTTCAGTCTTTGGTGGCTAGTTTTGCCTATTTTCTGGTTTGGGTGTCGCAGAGTATTTCCGGGATCCGAGCAATTTTTGCAGCGTCCAGGGGCAGATAAAAAGACGAAACTGATATACAAATATCCCTGAGCTTCTTCCTGTTGCTGGTGACAGTTCAGTATCATTCCATTCACTTATAAAGCCACACGTTGCTCGAAAACGTGACCATGCCAAAATAAAGGAGCATTTGAAATTATGGTGGTTACGCAGACTGCCAATAAGAAAACGCAATCCCGCAGCTGAAACTAGCTCTATTTATTCAGGTTCATGATATCATGAATCAGTGTGTCACAATTCGGAATCAAATGATTCATGAGCCCACTTTTGCCAAAAGCGAGGGATTTTCCACTCTCTTTGGTACCCCAGTTTTGCTAATTTAGCGCGCCTAACTATGAACTTTATGCGTTTTCAAGAGACAGCACCTCCTGTGCCGGAGAATCAGTCGACGACTTTTTTTCAATAGACCTCCACTACGCCCTTTCCCGTGAGAGGTTGGAAAGGTAGGTAGGTACTCACTACTACGCGTTTCCAATCCACTGTCGTTACTTGGATTGCATTACAACATGTACGTTGCTGAAATAATGCTTGATTACCAAGGTTCCCCACTAATGCCCTTGTTTTCAGATAATTCAGCATTTGAGAGCGAAAAATTCATGCAGAACAGGTTAAGCGGGCGTGGAAAACTATTGTTATTTGGGTGTAACTTGCCACCCTCGTGTGACACTTGGGTGTCACGAAAATTTCGGGTGTATGGTTCACCATGAACTCACTAAAGATGAATGCCAGCAAAACTGGCTGCATCATCATCGGTTCCAAAAATAAGATTACAAAGAGCGAAATACCCAACTTCAGTATCGACATTTTGGGCTCAAAACTTCAGCCACCTCGATCCATCAAACTTCTAAGCGTGACAGTAGACAAGACCTTGGCATGGGACAACATATTGACGGGGTCGTGAGGAAATCTTATTCAGCCTCCGTCTTGCCGAGAGACTTCATCACTTCACTCCGAAGGCCCTCCATCTCACCTAGCGAGTGCACATGTTCCCGCATGTAACGCACTGTTTACCGTCTGGGCTAGCCCGACGTAACTGCAGTTTGACCGCGTCCAAAAAGTCAGTTAATTTCGCTGCCCCTGTCATTATCGGCTCGCGGAGACGCGATCATATATCACCTACGCTTAGCACACTAGGATGGCCGCGGCTGTGACCATTGTTGGAAACCTGGTTTTTCTTCCAGGTGTCGGAGTACCAAGTCTCTTCTGGAGTATAAAATGTCATGCGTTTATGTGAGAAACATGGACTAACTAGGTGTTTTGCAAGCATATGTGGCCAGCAGGGGCGGATCCAGCGGCTCCGTTTGGTGGGGGATGGGCAAACCATTTTCCTGGGTCTACACGGTAGGTCAGCAGAATCACTGACCAGGGGGGAGGGTGGGATGGAAGGCAGCTGGCCATGAATTCGGAGTGTACTTCAGCGGCCGAGTATGAATGGTAAACCATCAACGCTGGGCAACTTCAAACTCTGGTTGAGTAGGAATACCCATGTCTTTTGGGGGAGGGGGCAAATGACCATTTTGGAGTGCAACATTTTTTTTGGAGTATAAATTTTCTGGTGCTCACTGACACCAGAAAATAACAGTTTTTCCAACACTGGGTGTGGCAGTTGATTAAGGACAGGGAATGCCTGAAGGTATACAAGGCTGTGCACATCGAGTCTATCCCCGCCACTGTTCGCTCCCTATTTGTGCCACGTACCGAGGTGTAAAAACGCCAGACCCGCCACCCAGAGCGTGGTGCCTTGAAGCTCCCTCACTGTAACTTGAAGTGCACCAAGAAAACGTTTCCATATAGGGCAATCAGTGCTTGGAACACTCTCCCACCAACAATCCCACAAGCCCATCGGTAGATAGCTTTACGTCAGTCCTGCGTAAGGTAGACACTCCGGACACAAAGACGAGATCATGTTTTTAGTAATTGATTTTAGTGCTTTTAACTACTGCTTTTTTAGTGACTTGTGTGACACCCATCTAAATGGAAGGCTATCGATAAACAAATACAAATGCCAGCCTGACAGGAGACGCAGCAACAACCGGGCGAGTCCGCCGTACGCAGCGGGCATTGATAAGAATAGTCACTCCACGAGGTGCCCTTCCGATCCTCAAGAAACGGGACCGGTCATGGCGCAAAGGACAAGCTTCTGAGCTCGCACTGGACGTCACCGCGCCGGAACCTCCTACAGCCGAGACTACGCAGGTCGCAAAAGCGACCGGTTGCTGTCTGCACAGACAGCGCGCCAGACAAGCGCCAGACAGCATCTGGAGATTGTAATCCTGTCGCGCTCCGCACAGGCGCGGCCGACACCGGCCAGAGCGGCCGCGTGTCGGCCGGCGGCTCACCGGGCAAACTGCGACTCAGCGGCGGCCGGCTCCAGCGTGGCCGCCGTGTAGGCCATGGTGTTGGCGACGCTGGCGGCGGCCTCGGCCAGCCCGTCGGCGGCCATCTCGTGCAGGGATTGCGTCAGCTCGGCGCGCGCCGCCTCCCCGGCCCCACCCTCCACCGTCTGCCGGGCATGCGCTCCGGGTCACGCTGGCACAGTGGCAGGACCTGGCAGGACCTGGCAGTCCCTGTTGCACTGTCAGAGTTAAAAACGAAACAAATCCTGACCTTCTTCATGTCAAAATGGTACCTTGCTGTGCCTTTAACTGGGCACATCAGTGAACTTAACGTCCATGAAATGAAGTAGCCGAGGAGCTACAGAGCTGTCACATTGCAATGCATCAGACATATTGGGTCTGCTTTGCACTGAGAAGATGGTGGGAATGAGGACTTCAGCACCATTTTCAAGGGGCAAGTTAACAGCAACATCATTTATTGGGCACAAAAGATAATGATGTTGAATTTTCAGATAGCATCCGTGCTATGTTATGTAAGTGTAATATACTATGCTTATTCAGATAGCATCTGTGCTACTAGCCTGCTATGGTAACAAAATGAACCATTTGGTCCACTGAACAGTACAGAGATACAACTTTATAATGTTATCTGTCTCATTATGACTTTAACTGATTTACACCTGGTGCTTTCTTTTGTCAGTGAAGCCTCTTATCTCAAACAAATGTCTGATTTGGATCTGAAATTACAAACTATATGAAATGAATCGGCCAAAATACTTTCCTGATAGCTCATAATGATGATGATTTAATATAAGAACCATCCATTTATTTTCAATAACATCCCACTGCATGAAAATCAATACTGCCAACAAACTGTAGCTCAATGAATGTTTGGCAACAAGCATCCAAACACAAAATTTATGCACCAATCTGATTGCACAAATGTTTCATACTCATTTCAAAATGAAATCAAATGATGTCATGGTATGACATAGCCACAACAAAAGATAAACCTTATCTAAGACCATACAAATAATCATGCATGCATATATTATAATACTTACATGATAATTTCTCCTCCTCAGATATGTCTGAACAACTTCTTTGACAATGTCATTTATATCTGAGCCATTCCTTGATGACATAATTACCATAAATGAGACAGAGAACTTGTTGGGGTGCACCCCATGAAGAAGCAATAGTCACCTGCAATAGGAAAATAAGGCAATAAAGCACAACTGTGCATACTGATACAATGCTTAGAATCTTACTTTTGCATCCTGAGGTTGACAAAAACAGATGCACAGGCCAAACATGACAACAGAGTTTACAGGGGTGCAAAATCAGATTTATATGTGTGATGATAAGACTGATATTTAAGAATGGGCAGCAAACTGATAATCATGATGGATGATAATCATGAAAACCATTTTGACATGTGGATGGGTGTGCAGGCAAGGACTCTGAGAACTGGAGAGGCAATTTTACCCAGTCCCAAAATTTTGAACCAAACATCTAAAAATCTGAAAACTTTGAGAATAACAAAAAGTTACGACCTTGACTAATACACAAAATTCCCCACGCCACCCACAATGCCATGACACTGATAACAGACTATGATTTGTTCATTTTGGCTCTTTTTATCCGCATTTACTGACGTCTGCAGCTACTATGGTCGTACGCAAGATAGTCAGACTTGTGAAAAAGGCCTTGGCCCGGGTCCGTTGACGATGCAACTCCTCTCATGCCAGTTGTAGGGGGGTTAGTTGACTGGTCTGGGTTAGGACGCACAGCCACTTGGGCTGAGGCGTCTGACATCCAGACGAGTCCACGCGACATGTGCCACCGATCAAAAGTTACTGGTGTCGAATTCCAAACCTACAACCGTGGGATTGGGTACCAGTTATACGAATTTACGAAACAGCAGTGCGCCGTCAACACTCAACTAACGAGAATGGCAATTTCTGCGGGGAACGGCGAAAATACAATGTCGACAGAGCGCCGAAATGGAAACGAGCAATAACTTATCATATCCGCAATAAATTAACTCGCCGTACAAAGAACATGTTTTAAACTTAACATACTTGACATTTAGATTAATTCAATCGAAAGACTGCGCAAACCGGTTCCTTTTCAAAATATAACAGTTATTTCTGTGAACTTTCTACATGAGTCCAAAGAAATGCAAAACTTCCTGAAGGTTACGAACGGCGCCATCGTAAAAACTGAGGGAGCGTGTATATCGACTTCCGACTCGATTTATACAAAACAGGCCCTTTCGAATCACGCAATCGCGTCACTTTCGAAGTCGATTTACACAGAACCCACCCTCTATGTATATCACGACAGATTTGTGACGTCTCTAGTGCGCGTGCGCATAACGTGCTAATTTTACCCGCGTTTCTTAACTGCGACGAAGCACTGGACAACCCTTCCGCGCCGCCTGTAGACGACCCTTTCGACTAACAACTGTGTTGTGAAACACACAAATGACACTTCATACAGCATTTTTCTGGGTCACAGTGAACTGTAGACATGAACACAGGAGTTATAGGGCCAGGGGACTTCAGCCCCCAGTTTTTCTGTAGTTTAGCATTTACTCTTTGGGCATCAATTAGAAAGAATTGACCTAAAATGCTTCTCGGCCACTTAGCGGAAGAGAAGTTCCCATGCTTTTGACTGTAGATGTCACAATGATAACTGGCCTTAAATTATGGGCATAATTTTTTGGCTGTGCCTAAATAATGCATTATGCCACTTAGTTGAAATTAAACTACCTGATGGCTTAAAGAGATTTGCATCCATCTGATTGCAAAAATATCACATGCTTTTCAATATTCTGGCTGCTGTTTATGGACAATTATTTTGCAGACATTGCCATATCCCCTGGGTCATTTCCCTCTGGAACCCTTGTGTATGCCTGTAGTGGTCTGGCCAGGCACCACTTATGTGGCCCCCCAAGTAGTCTGACTGTCTCAGCCTCAGGTGGTCTGACCTGGTGCCCCTGCTACATCCTCTGGTGGTCTGGCCTGGAAGGGATGTCATGGCCACTTCCAGTCTGACCTAGCATGACTGCTTCAACCCCTGGTAGTCAGACCTAGCAACCCTGCTCTGGCTCCCGATGCTCTGGCCTGGTACACTGGCCTTAGCCCCTGGTGATCAGACCTGGCTGCCCTTCTGTGGCTCATGGTGGTCTGGCCTGGCACATCTGGACAAAATGCTGGGCACTAATGAGTATTGTCGGCTCCGTGGGGAGATCAGGAATCCCGCCACAGACAGATACCTCGGGGACAACTGGGATGACATAAAAGGGGAGTGTGTGCGGGGTCTCTCTGGGGCAGACTTAGTTTGTGTTTTCACAATCATCCGGAGTCGCTGCACGGCAAACTGAAGTCCGTGTGTAAGATGCACGATCCACTGCCGAAGTTCGTGCTGTCGTACCTTGTGGTGCTACACACTGCGGGCCGACAGGAATGCGGAAATCCACGCTGAGACCAACAAGCGTCAACGAATTCCTGCCACGGCTAGCTGGCAGAGTAGCAGCGACACGTCACACCATTCGCCCTCCCTCTCCTGCAGGACCAGTTGGTGCAGGCGGCGTCCGTGACGTTGGATGTCTCGTCAGACGGCCAACAGACTGCGTGTGACGGGTCCGTTGTGGTGGCTGTTAATCCAACAGACTCAAGCTGCCTCTTCTACAGGCATTATGCCATGCCATGCCGGCACATAATGGCTATTCGTTGGGACAGCCAGATGCACCTTTTCTCCCAGGACCTGATCGCGCAAAAGTGGCTCTTGCCGTACGCTGCTGACCACTTGGAGGCCGAGGTGACGCCTTGGGCCCCGACGTCAACGAACCCGTCTGTGTCGACGCGTCGACTGCCACGGGCTGCTCTTCCTCGAACAGAAGGTGAGTGGTTCACAAGGCTGCGATCACGGCTCAGATTGCTTCGGTGGGATTCGAATTGACAGGTCACAGACATCAGGACTTAGAGGAAAAACTATCGCTTGTCCTAGAATACTTACAGCAGGATCGTCCGTTCGTTGTCGTCGAAGAAGTGGACGCCGATGCAGCAACTGACGAGCTGATTCAGCCCACAGGCGACGCAGAGGATGATGGTTCAGCGCGTAGTCGTCCATGTCCCAGACCATGTTTGACCTGACCTGCGACGAGACATCCCAAAGCCCTGTTCGTCCCAGACCTGATCATGACCACATACTCCCCTCGCCGAATCCAATGACTCCCACACCCATCACGAACATTCCGATGGATCATCGTACTGCAGTCCCGTCGCCTCTCACGAGGACTGCGCCGCCCGGCCTGAGCCGCCGCATGGTCCCTCGCTATGCAGTGCCGTCGCCATCCCGGAGAACTCCAACGCCATCCCCGAGGACTCCTAAGCACCGCCCCCACCATCCTTTAAGCAAGCGAACCGTGGTACGTTCACCGTGAAGTCTCGTGTCCCGCACGATGGGCGATGATTTCGCGATCCCGTCACCTGTCTTATCTGGTCCCATCACCGAGGCACGTCGCAGTCTCTGGTCGCCGAAGGCGTACCTAGGGATTGGGTCGCAATCCTCTCACGCCGCCAGATCACCGTCGCCGTCCCTATTCGCCGACAGTCACCGCCTCCAGATCGGGGGCTCCACATCCCATCACCAGTGATTGGAGGATGTGTGTCTCGAGCGAGGACACGCACTGCCGTCGGTTCCGTTCCTTTTGTAGTACCGTCTACCAATGGTACTCCAGCTGGTGTGGTATGATGGATTCTCTCCATCCCCAGCACCAGTACTCGGAAGGCATGTCTCTCGCGCGAGGACGGGCAGTGCCGTCGATTCTGTTTCTTTTGCAGGTCCGTCCACCAGTGGTGCTCCTCGATTGGCCTGGCGTGATCGGGGAGCCTCTGCCCTGAGTCACCTGACGATGCCACCGCGGGTGACAAAAAACCGCGGTCGGCCGAAAGGCAGAGTCACCACAGTTGTGGGATCAGCAAAGAAATGAGGTGAGTTATTGCCAGTCAAGCAAAACAGACGTCACTGATTAGTTCACGTACCCTGTCCTTGGTCGGTCTTCGGTCCCCGACGCCGGAGATGAGTCAGCAGGTGCGTTTTTGTACGTACAACAGGTACTCCAGTTAGACACTTCCGCTCACGGTAGACCTTCATTGTTCAGCCTTTCATACGTCATGAGCGTCCAAGCGTTCACCGGCATGGACGAGCGACCACCAAAAACAGTTTGTACATGCTGATGTGCCGACATTAGATATCGTAGTACCATTGTTCCTCCTAGATATGGACTGTATGTCGAAATCAGCTTTCGTGTTTACCATTCGAATGAATGGGTGATCCCGAGGGATTTCAAAGCGTGGCTTCGCATTTGCAGCTGTGGCAGCGTGTGTAATGTTGAAGGCAAGATGCAAAGATCTTGCAGCATGAGTAGTATGTGCATGGTAGCGTAATATGGTAATACAGTGCCTCTGGTGAAAGCGTGTATGTTTCGTTTACAGCTCAGAAGCTAGTTACGCTACGTGCTTCTCAGGATGTCTTTTTTTCTTTACTCATTTCATTCTGTCCTCAGACCACTACTCGTTTGGCCGGCAGGCGTTCTGGATGAGCAAAGACCAGATGACCAGGCACTGAAGACCCCTGTTTTATGCTTCAAATTCACATCTCTGGATATCTCACGCGTTTCGTGGTTAATTTTTGTGCTACGATGCATATAGCTAGGATTGTGATACTTACTTGCATGTACAGTTATAACTAGTCAAGCTCAGCCATGGACCCAAGAGAAAGGAAGGCTTTTCTGACGAAAAGTGTTGTCATAACTTGTAAAAAAAAAATCATGCTGATGTTGCGTTGCTTAAAGCCGACAGCTGTCGTCTGAGCCCTCATTGTTCACATCCGGCTTTTTGTGTCACTGGGTGTGCTTGCCTGCACTAAATGCTAGTCAAGAAAGACGTTGATTGCGCTTAAGATTTGTGGAGCGTGCCTGGAATTTACCTCGCCAGATACGTTTCCCGTTTCTTCGATGTTTCTTTTTATGCCGTCATGTAAATAACTAGGATGGTGATTCATACCTGCATGTACATTTACAACTAGTGCAAACTCAGCCAGGGACCCAAAAAGATGGAAGTGATTTCTGATTAACAGCACTGTCCTAGCCTTTCAAAAAAAATGTTCATGTTGCATTGCCAAGACCGATAATTGTCCGTTAAGCGCTGATTGTTCAGATTCTGCTTTTTGCGTCACTGGGTGTGTTTGCACTCACTAAATGTCAGTCACGAAAAAGACGTTAATTGGCATGCCTAGTCCCCAAAGATCTCAAGGATGTGCTCACCATTCAGGATGTGTGCGTTTGTGTGTGTATGCATGTGAGAGCTATCAGCCTTCCCTTGCGTTTTCATGGTTAATGTATGATGTAGCATTGGGTGCGTTTAATGGCGTGTGCTTCGAACTGTTATCCAGAAAGTTAAACTGCGTCTCAGGTTCTGTTGTAGCCAGTCTCTGTTGCGGATGTCGAACAAGCATGTATCGTGAGTCTTGCGCGCCAGTGAGCTCGCGCAGTCTTGCATTATTCTTTTTTCATGAAGCATTTCACTTCTTACAAGGTTCCGGCCCTGGAAATAGCAAATATGCGGGGATAGCTACACCTTGGTAATACGTGGATTTTGCAACTATTAGACTTGTCACCAATGCATTTTACATTGAGGAGATTCTGCCCGGTGCAACGCTTCACTGTGATGAGCGCTGTTGTAACGTGTAATGCTCCTTGTTGAAGCATGCATCGGTGATGAGCTGGTATCGTTATCGACAAGATTGTACCATATGCGTGATGAAAAGTTCCATTTATGCCGTTTGTTCCAGCCAGGTCTTGGGACCTCACACTTTAATACATACAAGGGAAACGGAACAGGCGACTCGCTGAGAGCTATGTTTCGCCACGAAAGAACCTCCGGCTTTTTCAGCTGGGCGAGTGCGTTATGGGAATTATTGGGAATATTATTGGGAATATTACTGGGAATGACAACTCGGTGCCGTCAAGATTATTACTTTTGTCCGGGTTTTTAATGAAAGTACTCATTGGCCCGAACTACGGAAAAAAGAAATAGTGCAACAGGGGATATGCCTTGCGATCGCATGCCTCATTCAGGGTATGAAATATCTGACACGTACATCCGACTTTGATTCGTGCACCATGACCTTTCTTCACTTGACGTGCTGGAAGAAAAAAACAACAGAAAACTAACATGGAACTTCTGAGCAGGCCATGATTTTAGATCATTTTGGGTGGTTTGGAAAGTATCAAACGAGAGAATGTCCAGACTTCGGTATACGCGTATCGCTTGGGCAAACGCAAGACAACGGTTTGGAAACGCCAAAAAGAATAATAATTTTAATAGTATTCCGAAACATATTCATGGCTTGTTTCCGCTGTGACATCAATTGGGGCCAGGGGCGTCGCCAGTGGGCGGGGAGCCAGGACCCCTTGGATCCTTGAGTGTTCCCTGGCGTCAGCGGCAATGTGCATCAAATGCAGGGGTGTGGTCTCCTATCTCTCTGGGTGTCCCGGCACCCACAAAGTGAAAATGGGCATCCACAATGCTACTTTGGCACCCACAACTTAAGGTATGTTTAAATATTGAATTTAACCATATTTAAATAAATATGGTTGTACTCTTAGACCAATGACGTTAACCACCTACAAACAGCTTTAGCGGCAAAGATCGGGATTTGTTTATTCCAATGTCACCCACCAACTGCTTTTCCCCACCACTCTCCAAGTAAAATTGTGTCAAGCTGGGCCCTGGAGCAAGGTCCTCCATTAAAGAGACTCAAGTCGCGCATCTACTCATTTTATCCACTTCCTTTATCTACTCATTGTATCTATTCATGTACCTACTCATTTTTTAACTTCATACGTGCGACTGAAGGGGACATTGTTATGAATCGAAGCGTAGAAACCATTCATTCTCGCCAGGCGTTCTCGTCAGCTCATTTTGACTGAGACGACTGAGACTGAGACTGAGACTGAGATAAGCACGCTGGCTGCCGGCCCAATTTTCATCTATTCATCCGGTTTCTTTTCACCACTGAAATCGCCGATGAAACGTGTTAAAACGTGTGCATCGTTAGCACCAGCGATGTCGAAGCCGACGGCAGTTGTCGAACATCGAAAGCATGAAGGCGGCCATCATGCATTCAGGCAAGTACCGCTGCAGTTCCACGAGTTTCCCCCGCAGGTATACATTATGTGAAAAGGTGGAAATGCGTTAGTGTCGTTCTTCAAAAACAATCGTCGCTGCCGTTTATAACTGCGCCAGGTGCAGCAAGGCAGAGTGTTGGATAAGTATCAGGTGTGTTCAAGGTTTAACAACGTATTTATTTTCTGCTCGTTGATTGGTTTCTTTCTCTAAAACCGTTATTGTATTTCACATACCTATGGCGCTGTTGATAAATACAATAACTAAAATGCGTGAAATATTTGTCCAAGGCGACCAAAATGCACTTTTCATTCACATGATATGTTATAACTAATCTTAAATATTCCCCGAGTGTGTTTTGAGGGTACCGGAAAACAGATATATTTTCTTTCAGGATGCCGCCGTCATACAGTCACCCATGATCTACGTAGCACATCCTTCTGCAATTTACCTCCCGTAGTACCTTCTTAAATCCACTTCTCTGATTTTTTGGCATAGACGCCCGTCAAGACCTCCTTCCATCCCCGTCCCCCCGATACGTCATGTATGGATATCTCCATATGCCTTTGGGCACATCATTTTCCAAAAACCACACCCATGATCAAATGCACTGCGTACATGCAGCGCCCCTGTCCCCCGCCCCCATGAAACTGCAGTGGCCCCTCCTCTAGGCATCGAACCCTGGCGACGTTCCTATGAACGAGCAGACAAGCATACGTGGAATCACTTAATGCACATCGTTGACTCGCATCTGTATCTGAGGCGTCAGGCGTCAGGCACAAATGGACGCTGCATGACCTGTAGTCGAAGCACTTGTGAAGCCCAAATCATAAGCACTTAATAGGTGTTACATTATGGGTCAGCCACGTCCCGTAAACTGCGGGTGGGGGGCAAATCGGAGTCTGGGGGAATCAGACCCAAAATGTTAATTTGAAACGGGAAATCACGGGAATCGTTTACTCTCCGGCCAAAATTAAAGGGGGACGACAAAAAACTGGCCAAAATTTATGGGGTTAGGGGACATGGGTTCCCCCGTTGCACCTATGGTGAGATGTCCAGCAATTTCAACAACATATAGCATTGGCACCAGTCTATATATTCACATTTATCGGCGTACCGATTCTGGCAAAGTTTGGCTGGGTCCTCCAGGGGCCACGGCTGAGGGAGGAGTGAGGCACGTGATGACATACCTTGTATGCCAGGGCACAATGCACGTGATGTACGTCACCGCTGCCAAGAAGGGCAAGGGATGGGGGTGGCACTGGCGGCCCTGCCACCACTGGCGGCGTCCGTGCCTCATACTTACCGTCAGTCCAAATTTTGTAACGTGTGCATTATATGTATTTTTCGTTATTCGTTATTTTCATCTCTTATTTGGCTTCAAAACTCATTCTCTCCCCTCCCCCCTCACTATATCAGACCGAACCGAACACCGTCAGTCGGTTGTTAGATCACTTAAATCGTTTGATGTTTTTTTTCTGGGGGGGGGGCGTCGGAACCTCTCCGGAGATGGGGCAAACGTGATTTTTACCTTCTTTCCATGCACCGCCGGGGTTATTCTAAATGTTGCCCAAAGATGGGCGGCCGGGGGGGCGGCAGCTGCCCCCTACCCCCGGTTCCTACGTCCCTGGAAGGGGAGGGCTATTGAGGCATACAAACGGAAAGGAATCTTGCGGTCATTATTAATGTTTCTAAACATATGGACAAGGGCGTCGATTTTGGTAAATGATTGGGGGTGACCGAGCCGAGGGCCCGACAACCTAACCTCCCCCAAATGTGGGTTTCTGAATGCATTTAACCTGTTTTAGTTTGGCCAACAGAAATTTATATACTTTTTTGTTACCATTTATCGAATAGAGAATTGCATTTATCTCCATGTATGTTGTTGTATATGGATAGAAGACAGAAATATAGATACATCGCTCTAGACTTTATTCTTTACTTCTAACCTATCTCTTATCTAATGCGGCCGTTCTTTTCGTTGTTATTACTCATTTCCCTTTAAAACCGGCAGAAAATACTGAGTGGACCCAAACTAACATTAGTTGGACTCAAATCAACATTTAGTGGCCCAGGGCCCTCTTAAAAGAATACAAATGGACACCCCCGTATATGGCAGACATTGGCACTACGGCACTATTCCTCGGGTTGATTTTGTATATATATATATATATCTCTATATATATATATATATATATATATATATATATGGTTATCTCCAGTTGCTACATGTATATTGCATATATCATGTATGTACCATCCAGGCCACAATTCAGATTCATATGAAGAACACTAGGTAGCCACGTCGGAAAATGTGCGGCATTTGTAACCAGCCCAAGACGCGCACAATGAAAGCACTGTTTTGTACACCTGAGCAAGCGCCTGCGCTAAACACAGAATCAACACTTTCGTAACAATAGTTTTGGTGACAGCTTATGGTCTGTGAACTCAACAGGCTGTTCTAGTTACACAGGTTACCGGATGGTCAATACACGAATCTATCGGAATCACCTCAGAACTCACTCGCGTTTCATCACTCAAAAACATGGCGTCCTTGCAGCACTGTGCGCGCTAAAATCCCCCTGAATACATCGGGTCATTCGCCCGCTGTTAAACGGTAAGCGGACATGACGGCGGGTAATCTACTCCCATTCTACGAGCCAAACGCGTCACTCGTAACGCGTGTTGTCCCTGTCGTGTCGAACTCGACGCAACAGGGACAACAACACTCGAGGCTGGTATTTTTCTCATCGCCGCCCGGTAAATTGAGGTGTGAGTTGGAAACACTCTGCAGTTACCTTCGGCTGCTTCGTAAAATTTATGCAAAACCTTGGTACACAGGGTTAACTCGTCCTACGCCGGTGAAAATGTTTTCATTGTGCCGTGTCAGAGGGCTATAATGGTCTCAGGTTCCTTTTTTAGTTTCACGTGTCCCTCGGGATGCCTCAGGCGCTCCTTTGACAGTTTCAGGGACACTCTGGCTGTGCCATGGACCCATCTGGCAGCCATCTCAGTTTCCTTCCTGTCGTCCCTGGGGAATTTTCGCCGTCTAAGAAACCCCTCAGGCAGTAACAAGGGCCCTCTTTAAGTCTCTCTCTGTCGTGACAGACGCGCCTCTGGCAACGCTCTAGGTCCTTTGGCGGTTTCAGGAGCTGTACGGAGGTCTCAAGGCTTAGTAATTTTGAGGCCCTCAGGTCGTCTCAGTGGACCCCTGTTTTCTTCGGTACCCTTCTTGTCGTCAGTGCGGAACATTTTGCCGCCCCACGAGCCCTCTGGCAGTTACAAAAGACCTTACGGCGATTTCCGGGCCCTTATGTAGTGTCATGGGTCCTCTGAACGTCTCCGGTAGACTTCTTGGCCGTATCAGGGGTCTTTCTCTGTTACATGGGGTGTATCTGGCAGTCTTAAGGCCCCTCTAGCCGCATCAAGGGCATTTGTCAGCGCTTCAGGGGCATCCCTGGCAGTCTCAGTCTCAGTCTTTCTGAGCCAGGAAGATCGCCTAACACACTCGAGGACAAGGACGCAGCCAGCCAAGAATTTCGAGGAGGTCCTCGCCCAGCGGCGGACCCCTCACTCCTAGAGGGCTCCCTAGACAAGAATATCAACGTAACATTTCACAAGAGGCTCGCAAGGTGCAAAATTTCGGGGGATGCATGACCAATGGTGAGCCATATCCTATGAGTGGGCCCCCTGAAAAAACGGCCACTGAAAATTTTACAGTGGACGGTTGATGTTGCTAAACTTTATAAGTTTCAACCAGCTAGTTTTTCTCTGATTGTCTATGATCGCGCCGAAAACAATTTTTTACTGGGGGCCTCCACAGCTGCCAGGGGGCCCCTCTGCAGGCTGTCAAGGGGGCTCCTCTACACACCAGGGGCCTCTCCACAGGTCGAAAACGAGCTCCACAGGTTGGCAGGGGCTCTACAGGAGGCGGCAAGGGCCCATGTATGTCAGAAGGGGTCCTTTCATGCCGACAGGGGGTCAGCTACAGGCAAGCAGGGGACAGGGGACCGACCGACAGGGGAGCCTTGCAGGCTGGCAGGGCCCTGTAAAACGGCAAGGGGTCTCTCCACAGGCCAGCAGGGGCCCCAAAGGCTGACAGGGGCCCACAGGCTGGCAGGGAGCCCTACAGCCCTACCGGCAGGTGACCAAAAGGCCCGCAGGAGGTCCTCTACAAGCCGGCAGAGGGCCCCCTGTAGGCCAGCAGGAGCCCTACAGACTGGCAGGGGCCCTACGGGTCGGCAGGGGCCCCTCCAGACCGGCAGGGGACCCCTACATGCCGGCAGGGGGCTCGCATAGGCTGGTATGGGGCACTACATACCGGCATGGGGTCCCCTACAGGCCAACAGGGGTCGCTTTATGGATTTGGATCTCTTTAAGCGGTCGTATGGACTTTTTGCCGTGATGGGACCCCTATTGCGGTCCCGGGGACCTTTAGAGAACTTCAGGGGTCCTTCTATCCATCTTAGGGGCCATTTTGCCGTCTAAGGCTTTCATTAGCCCTCCCTGGGCCCTCTGACTGCATCAGGAACTTTCAGCTTTTCACACAGTTCCGTGAGACCCCTTTGGGTCCCCTATGCCATTCCAGGAGCCCCTATGCCGTCCTAGGGAATCAGTCCTCATCTTGGCCTGCGGCTTGGGCCAGGGGCCCTGTGACCCTTCTAGCGGTCTCAGGGCAATCTGCCTGTTGTGGTGTCACGGGCGATTTGGGGACTTCAGTGATCCTTCTAGGCATGTCAGGGGTCTTCTAACCCTCCCAAAGGCACCCTGACTGCATCAAGAACCTGTCACGTTTTCACTGAGACCACGCAAAACCCATACGGGGCACCTTTGGGGCCCCTTTTCGAATCTGAGAGGGGTCCTTCTCAGGGCTCAGGGGGGCCATCGCCCCTATCCCCGTCCGATCCGCGCCTAGTGTCTGTATCTGGTCCAGGATCTCCTCTGCCTCCTTGCTATTGGAGACTTTTTGCTGGCTTAGGTTAGGTTCCCTCTTGCATTTACATGGTCACCTTTGGTGGTCTCGAGGTGTCTGCCGTCTAGCGTTTTCAGGTTCCTTTTTACAGTTTCACGTGTCCCTCGGACGCTTCAGGCGCTCCTTTGGCAATTTCAAGTTCGCCTCGGGCAGTTTGATGGACCTATGTGACAGTCAGGAACACATCAGCCATCTCGGGTTCCCTTCTGTCGTCCATGGAGAGTTTTTGCCAGGTAGGGAACCCCTCAGGCAATAACAATGGCCCTCTTTAACCCTATTCCCGGAGGAATAACGGTATGGCTGATTCCCAGCAGGGGGTGGATTTGCCCCTCCCCCCCCGAGACCTCAAGAACTACTTGTCCGATTTCATTGCAACAAACGGCAATCGATTTGCCATGACGTAAACGACATTTCTATAAAAAGAAGTTTTCAAAACTTTGAAAAGGGTGTATACAGGGGGGCAAAAGGTCAAAATGGGGGATATTTTTGGACTTTTTATAACTCCATTGTTTATGGACCGATTTTGATGAAATTGGCATGAATCGAGAGATTATAAATGGGGATTTTACCATTGGTCCATACATTTGGAATTTTGAGAAAATTCATGGGGCGTTCACAGGATTTCAAAAATAGGAGGATTGGTTTTTCAACAAATGAATGAACAAAAAAGACAAAAGCACTTTTTGGGCTTCTGCTAGTCATGTTACGCTAAAGAAGTACAAATAGTATTACAATGTTTGTATAATGTTAGCATAGGCGGTGCCAGGGAGATGAAAAAGGGGAAACTGTCATGGCCGCATGCTCTTCAGATCAACTTGTGACCTTTAACCTTAAATGACCTCCAGTGACCTTGGAGTCAGTTGGAACGATCTCGTGCGCATCTATTATTAGCTGTAAACATTTTCAGTCATTTGAATTTGCTCTATTTCAAAAATTCCATTTTACGACTGTTGTGATATAGGGTATGCGCACCGACATTTTAAATCATAGCTCCTTGACCTGACCTGATATCAAGCTGAACCTTTACACACAAGTAGGGGACACCATTCTATGTCGTATGTATTCTGGGTTTGGCATTTGAAAAAATAGCGCCGAAATTATTACTATAAAACCAAATTTGGGCTTTTGACCTTGACCTGCTTTTGCTAAGTGACCTCAGATGAACAAAATTGTATTTGCACGTTGCCCAACTATTTAGCTATACATCCATAAAGTCATAAAGTCTTAAGTTCTATCTCAAAAACGTTAGCTTTGGGAGTCATTTTCCTTTTACCCTCAACAGGGCTAAAATTGGCCTGAAGTACCTCCCAAGAACGTTGCCTGGCTCCGCCGCTGAGCAAAACAGAATTTCGAAATTTTGTCACAGTACGTAGAAAAAATAGTTCAGAAAAGTAACCAGGTTTCGTGAGGTTGCGTCAAAAAGCCTGGAATTGGCAAGCAAAAAAAAAAGGGGGGGGGTAGATTCAGCCCCCATGCCGGGAATAGGGTTAAGTCTCTCTCTGCTGTAACAGAGGCGCCTCTAGTAATGCTCTAGGTCCTTTAACCATTTCATAAGCTGTCATAAACCGTTCGACAGTTTCAGAAGACAAACGTCTCAACGTTTAGTAGTCCACCAGTGGACCGGTGGTCCAACGGTGGTGGATTACTAAAAAACAACGTCTACAAAAATATCATGTGCTACGGTCACAAGAGCGACGAAAAGGTCTTCATGATATTGTCTGGAGGAACCGCAAGGCGGTCAGTTCATCAGACCAGTTCCAGCTCATCTACTACCGAGCTAAACTGACATCATCTCTGTGATGAAGAAAAACGCATCGCGTAATGCTGACCTACTGAAAGAAGCCAACATTATCTGCTTTTACAAATGTACAACAGGAGACTGCGCGCTGCTTCCAAATAGTGGATATGTTGGTCAGACCACCACCTCTCTCAGTAGACGCGCCACGATGCACCTGCAGAACGGGGGTCCATTCACACACTCACTCCAACGTAATGGCGAACCGCTGACGAGACGGCAGATGGTGGAAAACACCCAAATCCCATCAAAAGCAGCCCGTGACAAGCGAAGGCTTTTGGTGATGGAGGTCGTGTGTATCATGGATGTTGATCTGTATTCTTTTGAGAGGGCCCTGGCCCACCCAATGTTGATTTGGGCCCACCCAATGTTGGTTTGGACCCATCCAATATTTGCTGCCGGCTTTAAAAGTAAATGAGTAATAATGACGAAAAGAACGGCTGCAATGGATAAAAGATGAGTGGAAAGTAAAGAATGAAGTCTAAAACGATGTGCCTGCCTCTATTTCTGTCTTCTGTCTACATATACCTGTATATATGGGGAAAAAGCAACTTTTTATTCGATAAATGTTAACAAAAAACCTATAAATTTCCGTTCGTCAAACTAACGTGGGCTAAATCCGTTGAAAAACCCACATTTGGGGAAGGTTTGGTTGTGGGGCTTTCGGCTCGCCCCCTCCCCCCATTCATTTGAAGAAATCGACGCCCCTGGTGTGTATTCAAGATTTTCAACCAAATATAAACAAACAAGTGAACGCAATGGGCGCCCTAAGGTTATATAACAACATGCTGCATGGGCGAAGGTAAAAGAGTGTGCTGTTTGTGTGCTTATGTGCGCGCGTTTGATGTCTGCACGACGCGTCCGTCTTGTTCCGTGATGTGCATATGTTTGCTATTTTCCATAGTGGCTGGAATCCGGCCCCACCGCAAGTTAGCTGGCAGCACAAGCGCTCCATGGCGTACTTTTCCTACTAGCCCATACGGTGTGCATGTTAAATGCCTCATTTGCCCAGACTTACATCTCAGCTCCCCATCGGTAAACTACTGTCATTGGCACACCGTATGATGGCTCGTTTCATTGCCTTTTGGCGATCATAGTAACTTTTTTCGTCACTTGAGCCAAACTCCTATGGCTTACCGCGTGAAAACATGCCTGCTCCGGAGTCCCCGGTTTTCTGAGGTTTTCCCCCTGTCTCGTCGGCTGCGTAAGCGCAGTCGGTAAGTGCTTAGGCTTCGGAGCGTAAGATTACGTGATCGAGTCCCAGGCAAGGCATCATTTTCGGAATGTGTATGAGGCGCTTTTCACGGATTTCGGTCGTTGTCAACCCAACTGTGCATTCCTTTCTATATTTCCTTGAGAGTGGAATATAACTGCAATTGCGCGGCATATTGCCAGGATCATAAGAATTTGTCAAACGAAGTTTTCGGATCTTGAGCATCGTTTGGGTGCATACTGATAAACAACGGTCTTCTACGCAACTCAGAATGAAGTTTTTCAAGCAAAATCTTTTACCACGTTCCAGACTTCTCATGACTAATTCCAATTTTCCTTATCTCATTGCATGATAATGAATGAAGGGATGCTGGTATTTGTTAAATGCCTACACACCGTTTTTTGACTCAGGGGTTGTTTAAAATAGCTATGAAGTGAAAGTCACTGAAGTTTATTGTTCAGCACACGTTTTTTGTTCCACGTTTTGGCCGGTTTTGTAACAATAACATTCTTCAGAAACAGATTTAGTATAATGCAATTTATACTACATTAAATATATATAATTTAATATAATCCAACATATAGATATAACAGTAACAATAACAATCACAAGGTAACAAACGCAGTCACAGATGAGAGATGAAAAAACCTGAAGTGGGAAACATTTAGAGTGGCAAGAAATAGAGAGCAATAATAATATGAGAAATAATAATGATGAAGATAAGACAAATGAAAAAATGCTGACAATTCATGTAATTTACCTAACCAAGGTTCAGCCTAGCAACGAACAGGTGTAAGATCAGGGGTGTCGATCTGTATTCTTTCGAGGAGGCCCTGGCCTACCCAGTATTGATTTGGGCCACTCCAATGATGGTTTGGGCCCCTCCAATATTTTCTGCCAGTTTGTAAAGGGTATTGGGCAAAAATAACGAAAGAAACTGCCGCAGTAGACAAAAGATAGGCGGAAAGTATAGAATAAGCATAAAGTGATGTATCTATCTTTCTATCTTATGTATATATATATATATATATATATATATATATATATATATATATATATATATATATATAGGGTCATTCCATGCCAACTCAACCAATGAGGTACACGGCACCCCCTCAGAATTTTAGGAAATTAAGTCCTTTGGAGGTTCTCCATAGCCCAGATCCCGAATATCGGGTCGAAATCGCCCTCTAGCAAATAGTTTGGCTGCTACAGTGACGTCAATTTATGACGTCACACAGTGTTAAGCAATTTTTGAAGCGGTGTATCTCCGAAAGTTGATAAGATATTTCAAATCGGTCAACGGCATTTCAGAGACAAATGTCTGTCGTTTTATTTGCGTATTTGTTTGATATTTTTGACTTTTTAAAAACATGTTATATTATCGAATAAAAAATGCAGAATTGAATTCCAACAATTATGTGGTTTTCGATTTTCTTGAAAATGAGATATTTGAAATCTGCATGTTTTCTTACCCTGGGACCGCCGAGAAAACAATGGGTATCGCATAACATCATATCCTAAGGTATCGCGTTCTCCTTGGGCACCCCGCCAGACACGCGCCGGAGCGCCGCGCCGATGGTGGCATCCCGGTGGCGCTCGGCGCGGCCGAGGCGGCCGAGTCGGAACGGAGCCTGGTGGGGGAGGGGAGGGGAAGAGGAGGAGGAGGTGACAGATTACCTGCGTGATCGTCTGACAACGAACCGAAGGTGTCTTGTTAGCGACAATGCTCAAGTGTCGGTCTACCATCTGAAGCGACGATGTCTCCCATTACCGACAATCGTGTGCAGTGTGGCTCAGGCGACGAACCGTTGTGTTGCATTCGCGGGAGTGCATTGGTGTGAAATGAAGTCCAGTTACAGAGAAAAGCAAAAACTCTGTTCAAATCCTTTTGGCTTGCCCCATAGTGAAAAGTTTTATAGCTCTGTTAGACCGGTGTCGGCACCATTCATCAGAGCTCACAAGTCTTTACAAGACCTTCTATCACCTGGCGACAAAGTGTGTCTGAAATGCAGGAAACTAATTCCTAAAAGAGACTCTGAAGCCCGTGGAGGTGATGAACCACAGCCAGGTCCATCTGGCCAGCCAGCAACAAGAGACAAGATCCCTGACGTGAATCCGGAAGACAAAGAAGCTTCATCATCTACCCCTTCAACAGTGCCGTCGTCTTCGGAAACTGAAGGAACGCCAATGAAACATTGCGACTGAGGAACTAGATACAATCATGGAAGTGGTCGGTGAAACACCCGTTCGAACAGGTGGGTCGCACTGAAACGCCGGTCTGGTTTTTGTGTACAACATGTCGATACTTCATGCAAGCAGCGACTTTTGCTTATTTAGGTAGACACCTAACTAAGAGCACTGGAAAGTCTAAAATGGTGGCTGTTGTCAACACTTCCCACTTGTTAGCCTGAATGAATATCTTCCGAGATCATTAAAATTGCACGATTTAAAGTCGCAATGCATCAGTTCTACGTCAACAATCATCGCTTTCACCCTGTTCGTATAACAAATGGACATGCGTTCTCGAAAGCACGGGGATGATTTTTTTGTACTGACAGTATCAGAGTCTGAATAAGTACGCTGTCCTCACATAGGTGCTCAATATGCGGATGTACTAGTTCACTTCTCCTAACGCTTCTCGTGACGTTTTTGACTTAAAACCATTCGAATGCTAGAACATCTTAAGCATTTTGTACGTTATATAGGTCCCGCATCAGGTGTTATTTGGTAATCGACATGTAGAAAATCGAATCTTTTGAAAGGAGTCTGAAAACATGTACAGTTGGTTTAGACGTGTTTAGAAAAGAACCCTTCTCTCTTTTGTTTCAGGCGGGCTGAAAGGGCATCAAAGGAAACAGAAAGGCCGAAGCAAACTAGCATCTGTGAAAACTGCGGTGGCAAAATGTCTATCAACTTCATATGGTGCTGAAGTCGATTCTGACCAAGAAAAGTCTAGGGGCGACGAGGCGGTTCCAGACATAGAGTTGGACGAAAAAATGATCGCTGAGCTGGTTGATAAATTCAATCATCCTACAACTTCATACGCAACCAAGCTCCAAATTCTGACATTATCACCGTTCACGATCGAAAAAAAACAGCCGAGAGGTTAGGCGCCAACATTCATATGGTGAAACGAGGTCGAGCGCTAAAGGCAGCGGAAGGTGTAATGGCCAAGCCAGGTCCAAAGAAGCCGTCGTTTACCGTTTCAGACGAGAAAAAAGAAAAAAGTCCAACAGTTTTATGAACGGGACGATATTAGCAGGTTGTGTCCGGGCCAAAAAGACACGGTCAGCGTACGTGATCCTGATGGGGAAAAACGTCACGACCAGAAACGTCTGGTGCTTTCAAATCTACGAGGAATTTACCAGCAGTATAAATCTGAAACTGCAGAGCCCGTAGGATTTTCAGTATTTGCCAGCCTCAGGCCACCATGGTGCGTTTTGGCAGGAGCAAGTGGCACACATTCTGTATGCATTTGCGTCCACCATCAAAATCCAAAACTCATGCTAAAGTCAGTACGCCGAGATTTTAGCGTTGACGACCTCATGAAAATGGCAGTTTGCGATCTTCAGAGAGAAACGTGCATGCTTGGCAAATGTAAGGAATGTCCCGGGGACGGGAAACTTCGAACATTCTTAGACGAGGAAGAGGTCTTGGACGTAGAGGAAGTAGAATACAAGCAGTGGTTGAGCACAGATCGAACAACTCTTGCCCCTGCACGACAAACCAGGGACAAGTTTATAGACTTTATAACTAAGTTTAAGTTTATAGACTAAAGAGTTTATAGTAAGCTCTATCGCACGACCTCGGTCCCATCACTACATTGCACAAGCACAAAACACTCATCTAAAAGAGCTGAAAGGCAGGCTAACCGCCCAAGAGGCGAGAGTTATGGGTGATTTTGCTGAAAATTACTCTTTCGTCGTACAAGACGCAATACAGTGATTTTATTGGCAAAATGTCCAAGCGACCGTACACCCTTTCGTAGTGTATACGAAATCTGGCGACGAAGTGTATTGTGATATTTACTGTGCAATAAGCGACAGCCTGAAACACAGTACACAAGCTTTTTTGCGTGCCAATGTGAAGTGTTGGAGAGCGTCAAATCTCGACACCCAGACGTACGCAAAGTTCACTACTGCACCGATGGTGCCGTCTCACAGAACAAGAACAAGTTTAATATCAGGAACATGGCCATGCACGAAGAAGACTTCGGGATAGAGTGTGAGTGGCATTTCTTTGCCACTTGTCACGGCAAGGGGCCATGTGACGGCATCGGTGGCACCACAAAAAGACTCACAGCTCGTGCCAGCTTGCAGAGATCAGAGGCAGACCAGATCTGCACGCCGGAGGCCATGTTCCTATTCTGCAAAACCTGAGTGCATGGTAAGACACAATAAATAATATTCTTTACTGCAAATCTTGTTTTCTTTAAGCCTGAACAATCTCACATTGATTTCATCGATATTTTAGTGATAATGTCTTATAAGAAAAACTTGCAAAACCATTAAGTTACAAAAGGTGTAATCTTAGTAAATCAATTAACCTATAGTCACATAACTTCGCGATTCAGCAGAAATTTTTAACATTTTTTCGGACAGCTGTATTCTCCGATACTGTACTGCATAACCGATAATAGCTGCTAAGTTCGTTCATTGTCGGATGTGAAAATATTAATAGGCTACTAAGGGCTGTGAATAATGTTTGTTACAGACATTCACTTCTTCTACGTCTCGGAGTCCGACACAGCCAAAAAGGACTCCAAGCTGAAGAGTAGATATGATGAAGCCAGACAAATCAAAGGCACCAGGGAATTTCACTGCCTTAGGCTTATCAATTCAACAACGGTGGACACATACGAAACATCGGCAAGCATCTCGAGCCGAAGGTTCAGACCGTGTGACGGAATGAGGTGGATACGTCAGATCTCTGGTCGTAACAGTGAGGTAATGCGACAGGAAGATCGCGTCTGTGCGGTACCCATGTCATGATAATTTTTTCAGTCGACGTGCACATGCTTGTCAGAATACAGTGATCAACATTCAGTGAACTCTGTCAAACATTGCTCAGTAATTCATTTTAGGGCAGGCGGAGCGATGCCTAGTGGTAAAACGGTCCACGTCGGTCTACATCCAATATCCACACAATTTGTCAACTTTTTACATTCCAAAACAATCATGGTCAAAGAGATGATCATAAACAAGACGGCGACAGCCCCCCTCCCCCAGGCTCCACTCCCATTCGGCCGCCGCGGCCGCGCCGAGCGCCACCTTGGTGACGCGGTGATCGGCGCGGCGCTCCGGCGAATGTCTGGCGAGAAGCCACAGGAGAACGCGGGACGTTAGGATATGTTGTCATGCGATACCCATTGTTTTCTCAACGGTTCCAGGGTGAGAAAACATGCAGATTTCATATATCTCATTTTCAAGAAAATCGAAGACCACATAAGTGTTGAAATTTAACTTTATATTTTTTAATCGATAATACAATATATTTTTAGGAAGACGGAAATGCAAAACTAGTACACAAATTAAATATCGAACAATTGTCTCTGAAATGCCGGTGACGGATCTGAAATATCTCATCAACTTTCGGAGATACAACGCTTCAAAGATCACTAAACACTGTGTGACGTCATAAATTGACGTCACCGTAGCAGCCAAACTATTTGCTTGAGGGCGATTTCGACCCGATATTCGGGGATCCGGGCTATGAAGAACCCCTAAGACTTAATGCCGTAAAAATCTGAAGGGGTGCCGTGTAAAATCGCACTTTTAATTGGTTGAGTTGGCATGGAATGACCCATATATATTCCTATATACATGGGATATTATATACACATATTCCTATATACATGGGAGGAGGTTAGACTGTCGGGCCGACGGTTTGGCCCACCCAATCATTTACAGAATTGACACCCCTGTGTAAGATAACATGTTAGTCATATATATATATATATATATATATATTTGGCACTCACTACAAATATACTCGAGGAACAGTGCTATCAAAACCAAAACGCAGGAAAAGGTAAATATGTAGTAAAAACCAGAGTAGTGTCCTGTGTACATGGTATTCACTGTACAACTGTTCCGAGACAAGTAACAAGACCATAACATGGTAAGTACAGGACCAAACTAAAAACGTCCTGCATACCATACGCCCACTGCAAAACTTCTGCAGGACAGCCGCAAGCTTAGAACGCGGCAAAAAAAGGCATGACAAAAACGGAGCAGATCCTCCAATAAAATTATGTCGCCAGTATCAAACATACCGCCGCTAAAAGATCTACCGTAATCGAAACATCATAAATGTTTCGATCTGGTGGGTTTCGATTTCTATTTTCCCATGAAAGTAGAGATACCAAATTCTAAATAAAACTATGATTTGTACGATGAAAAAGGCGATCTGGTACATTTTTACTATTATACCAAAATATTACAACTAAACTTTGCTCTACCCTATGTTTAGTACTCTGGCTGGAATCTGTTAACGGAACTGCCTGTTGTGGAATCTTTAAACGCTTCGCACGTGTACATTTTAATTTGCTATTTCTGGCTTTTATCATTTAACACTTATATTAGTCCTGATAATATCCTACGTAGGACGAAACGCCGACGAATATACTGTTATTTCGTATTTCAGTTCTTTTTCTTCAAAGCCAAGCAACATGAAGCGTGAACATACTGAGAGAGCATGAGGCCATTTATAAAGTAACTGTAAGAGAGATCGAAAGACTACGTAATATATATATATATATATATATATATATATATATATATATGTATGTATGCGTGTATGTATATATATGCCAGTTATCGATTTATATATACATATATGTACATACATATGCATAATTTTTAGGCAGCTCATGAAACGCCAAAAGAGCATTGAGCGTTTCATGTAACGCCTGGCTAAACCGAGCATAGAATATTATGTATAGCCGTTTTGTACTTGATGTTCGACTGAATGATAAATGTGCAACCTGCAACATAGACTTCGTCGGTCACACCACTACCACTCTCAGGCGTCGCCTCACCATGCATGCATCCTGAGAACCACCTCCGAGGACACCACGGACAGTGTCTGACCAGGGCTATGCCGATGAACAACTGCTATCCTCCTACAGTTTTACGACAAACGTCGGCCAGCGGTTGCTGAAACAACAAACATCAGAGACCACACACCTGTTATGAAAGTGTGGAGCAAAGCACACAAACCTGGCTCTGTACGACAGAACTTTAGCTGTGTAACTTTGCTCATGTGTGCATGTCTCTGGAATAAAGTGTCTGATTATCACTGTGTGAGATGTTTTGGTATTTTTTGCTGTCTCTCTCTCTCTCTCTCTCCCTCTCCCTCTCTCACTCTGTAACCGTATGAATTCGCTACACTTCGATTCCTGAAAATGACCCATGGAGGTCGAAACGTTTATATACATAAATACAGACATCGTGTAAGAAATGATTTTTCACAGTACCTACTCTTACCTTGATGTGATTTTTCTGGTCTTCATGGTTAATTCTTTTGGCAGTTTACTTCATAAGGTCACGGCTGAACAGTGAAAAGTCGCAAGAAAATTTGAAAACGTGAATAAAAAAGATACAATCCGAAAACGCTGTCGTGTACGACGATATTTGCATATATATTTGTATATGCATACACGTATATACATATATGTGTATGCACATACATACATTGTGTGTATGCGTGCGTACATGCGTTCATACGTGCGTGCGTGCGTGCGTGTGTGTATGTGTGTGTGTGTGTGTGTCGTAGGCTTTTGGCGGAATCCAGCATTTCAAGAAAAAACTAGGCATTTCATGTAATGCTGGCGTTTCAAGTAACATTCGTAAAATAACCATTGTTACGCTCTCTGACTGAAGATTGTAGACGTTACATGAAATGCCTTCGATGTCGCAGCGTTTCCTGTAATCGCCATTACCTGCAATCGCCATTATTGTGCTATTTGCCTGACGGATATGCATCATTTTTAGGTAGTTCATGAAACGCCAAGAGAGCAATGGTCATTCGAAGTGATGCCCGACTTGGCCGGGCATGAAATATCACATAAAGCCGTTTTATATTTGATGTTCGATTGAATGCTAAATACTGCTCATTGTGCTTTCGCCTCACGGGATAAAACTAACTGTATTAACTCTTCATGCGTCGACCATGAGGCTCTCAGACGTTTCAAGTTCACGATTCCCTTTGTCAACCACCGGGTGTTAATATATTACCAATATAGTTATATTTATACTGGTTGACGCAACCGTGGCCAAGTGTCATACTTTTCACATTTTTGCGGTTTTCGTCTAGTTTTTTGGTAATGCTTCTCTTTTATTGTTTGAATATTATCACTTGATACATTTTTAGTTGTTGCTTCTTGGCCCAAACCCATTCAAACCCAATTCTGCAACTTCCAGCTCTGGAACAGTATCCATGCTTCCAGGATCTCGACAACCACTCTCGGAATGATTCGGTGCGAAACTGCCTGTCGCTCGGACGCTGGATCAAGAAAAATGTTTCCTCGCGTGCTTCAGCGCTTGCGCAAACGATCTTCCTGTTTGTCATTATAACCACGCAGTGACGTGTTCGTAAGACGTTAATGGAGAAGGGCAGGCACACCATGACCAGTTCAGCCGACCGATTTCGGGGCATCCGTAGTCTTATGACAGGGATATTGGTATTCGGCGCCCAAAGGGTTAGACGTCATGACTCAGTGTCCTCCCTTCACCCCTCCCCCCACATGCATCACCGCAATTGCTCTTGTCATTCATAACGGAGTTTGCCGAAAGTCAACCGGACGTTTCTTGTCATGCTTGCCAAAATTGCGTAATACTCATCATTTGTGGACATTACACTGTTTGCCCGAGAAGCTTCGAGCGTTTGAAATAACGCCTAAGCAGTGGTAATTTCACGAAGGTTACATTGAACACGGGCATTACATGGAACGCATAGTTTTTTCTGGAATGCCGGGGACTGCCAAACGCCAACGAGATGTATATATGCATATATATATATATATATATATATATATATATATATATATATATATATATATATTTATATATGATGGAACCTAAGTCTGCAAAATGTATGAAAAATGAAAATGACAGAATTTGGTTACTCTATACATGCATATCGAAGATGGCTATATTCATCTAATATGATTGCTTATAGGTGTTCGGTATGGAATACTGCATGTAATTAGATAGGCTTTACTTTCTGGGCACTTCACTGCGATAATAGGCGGGAATGTAGCATAGTATTAGTGTGTACCTAAAATTAGAACATAACCGTGGAAGCCATGACTTGGGGTGATCGTACCTAGCAGCTTTAGCTCCCGGTTACCGCATTTTAACGCTGATTACTCCTTGACAGTATATATAGGGCCCTGGATAGTTATCCACCACTTTTTTCCAATAACGGCGCCCTAGTGACAACAATTACCTACACTTTTTACTATGCACAGAAGTCAAGACGACTGACTGACGCCCGACGTCACACAAAACATTTCAATGCACGGACGCTTGACTATGCGCAAGAGGCTATGCCTCCTAATCCACCTCAGACAAACAGCCCAAAAGTCAATAAAGGCAGGCGCTCGGGGGTTATTTGGCGAAAAAATGGAACCAGCGGCATACGGAACATTGAACAACACAGCGTAAGTCACGTGATACTTTAACCCTAATCCCGGAGGGCTAGACGGTATAGTCGATTCCCGGCGGGGGCGAGGCGGATTCGGCCCCCCTGAGATCTCGAGAACTACTCGTCCGATTTCATCGCAACAAATGGAAATCGGTTTGTTGTGACGTAAACTGCATTTTTATTAAAAGGAATTTTCAAAATTTTCAAGGTGGTGGATACAGGTGGGCAAATATGTCAAAATTAGGCGTACTTTTGGACCTCATATAACTCCATTGTTTATGGGCCGATTTCGATGAAATTGGCATGAATCGAGAGATTATGGACGGGACTTTTACCATTCGTACACACTTTTGAAATTTTGAGAAAGTTCATGAGCGTTCACAGGGTTCCAAAAATAGGAGGATTAGTTTTCCACAAATGAATGAAGAAAGAGTGCAGAAACACTTTTTTGGCTTCTGCTAGTCATGTTATGCTAAAGAAGTACAAATCGTATTGCAATGTTTGTATCATGTTAGCATAGGCGTTGCCAGGGACATGAACAAGGGGGAAACTGTCATGGTACGCGTTCTTTAGATCAACTTGTGACCTTTGACCTTAAATGACTTTCCAGTGACCTTGGTGTCGCTTGGAATGATCTCGTGTGCATTTAATATTATCTGTAAACGTTTTCAATCATTTGAATTCACTCTATTTCAAAAATTCCATTTTACCGTTATTGTGATATAGGGTACGCGCACTGACGTTTTAGGTCATAGCTCTGTGCCCCGACTCGATATCAAATTCAAACTTAATACACAAGTAGAGGGCACCCTTCTACATCATACGTATTCGGGGTTTGGTATTTGAAAACATAGCACCGAAATTACTATTATAAAACCAAATTTTAACTTTTGACCTTGACCTGACCTTGTCAAGTGACCTCACATAAACAAAATTGCATGTGCACGTTACCCAACTATTTTACTATACATCCATATAAAGTTTTAAGTTCTATCTTGTAAGCGTTATTTTTGGCAGAGATTTTCCTTTTACCCTCAACAGGGCCAAAATGGCCTGAGGTACCTCCCAAAAACGTTGCCTGGCTCTGCCCCTGAACGAAATAGAATTTTGAAATTTTGCCATGGCACGTAGAAAGACTAGCTTGGAAAGGTGACCAAGTTTCGTGAAACTGTGTCAAAAAGCCTGGAATTGGCGAGCAAAAAACCCGAGTGGGGCGGATTCAGCCCCCCCCCCCCTGCCGGGAACAGGGTTAACGAGTCGCGCAGGTGCCCCGAGAGGCAGCTGTCTCTGTCGACTTACCCAAACCTGGGTACCTAATGGTAGCTTACTACCTACTTAAGCAGTACACGGTGACGGGCATTTGACATCACGTGAAGTACGCGGAGGATTGCAGTGTTTGTTATACGAAACAAGACCACATACTTCATGAACGCCTTTCATCTAATCTTTCCTTAGTGGGGTATTCTTGGTACTAGTAGGGCATGAATCAAATAGCTGGGCTGTGGATAGTCGAGCTTTGTGGGATTGTAAAAGAGAATTAGTTATCTGGCTCACTTGGTATCCCCTTTAATGCAATTTGATTTGGTGGATTCCTACCTGGAGGTATTCTTCATAAGCATATTGTCATTTTATTTTCATACCCTGCTTTGCATATACAATTTAATGGCACTGAGCCAGATTGACGGTGTAGTTTGCCTGGGTCAAAATCAGGCGGATCAACATTCAGATCAGATGTTTTTCGAATTTTGACCTAAGTCGAATGTGATTCACGAATGCATTTTCAAAACTGATCCGGTAGACACGGCGAAAGCGCGTTCTGCGTTGAAGCACTACTCGCCGAGTATGACAGGAGGACGACTCAGGTCGCGGACAGCCCAGTACTGAAAGCTACAACAAACGCAGGAAGCACAACATTTTTCCTAGCTTGACCGCATGCAAAAACTTAGCCAGTCCCGCTATCCACTTTCGACCCACCAGAAACACACTAGTGTAATTCCGCAATGTGCAGTGTGCTATGTGGCGAGCTGCTCGTGTTTGACGATGTCTTTGTCGGCTTGTTTTTGTTTGCTGCGGCCTGAGGGTCCAGCGAGAGTGGACATTTGAAATCTTAGCCTCGCGATTATGCTGAGACTGATACCCGCTTCCCTCGACTACTGTAGCATTCGAAGACACATTGGCTTGTGGAGTATGGCATCTGTTGAGGAAGACATTTCTTCATCATCATTAGCAAGATAAATTAGAAACTACCTTCCCCTCATTGCGCTATTGACAGGGCTAGAGGTGACTCTCTAGCGTCGCCATGAAGACTGAACACGCGGTACGCGCGAAACGTGGCAGGACATATTGTTCCTTACGACCTGCGCACCGTTTTCAGCCGCTTTTTTCACAGCAGAACAAAGGCACACTAACGTAGTCTATGACAGAATGGATCAGCGCCCCGTATATTCTAAGAAGTGGTGAGCTTATATCGGCGTGATACGACATTAGGCCGACGAATTTCAACACGTCCGTCCTCCTGCTACCTTTTTCCCTAAAACATCCGCGTGATGTGGGATATGAGGACAGGAACCGGCCGAAGTTCCATCCAAGAATGTTGTCTCACTGCACGCAGGGCATGACCGTGGAGTGCCAAATTTGGGCCGCTGCATTTATGCTTCTGTGGTAAAAATGCATGCGAATGGTCTTTTCGACAGGAAACGGAAAACCTTTTCCCTGTCCTGCGCTGCTGTTTTGTCTAAACACAGCTGAAATTGTCCCTCGACCGAATAAGTCGTAGATGTGGAGCACCAGATCGCAAAATCGTCAACACGCAGTGAGTGCCTTACGTGTGACGGCATATATTCCAATAACTTATTAATCGTAAGACGACTGCTTCTCAAAATGGAACATCATTAATTACGTCTTCAGCAATACGCGTAAATACTGTCCCAAATTCATCCAGATATGCATAGTATAACGCTTCGGGGCCATGCATGCTCTTGTGAGTATCGATTACCTTTCTGCGGCGTTTGTGGGATGCGTTTTTTTTGCCTGTCACCTTGTTCTCCACATTATTGTTAAAACCAAGCTCGAGTCCAATTCTGAACTGTCCAAATGATGATAATTGTCAATCAGGGAGGTCACGAGAAGTTCCCAATGCGTGTTAAGATTTAAGAAAAGCAGCCTTACTACTGTACCTGAAGAAAGCCCACGTGCCTGACTCGGCACGGGCCTGTTTGGGATACTTCTGGAGCCTCCCATAATTGAAATTAACAATGATGCCGTCTTCCTTTCTGGTTGTTCAGAGCTGAGCGCCGACACGCCGTGCTGGGAGCTCAACACAAGATAGTTTTGGATTCTAATGACCTGCCGTACGCTGTGTCTGTGTTGCGCACATCCTTGGACCGTATGCTGGACAGTATAAAGTGGGTATTGATCTTAACACTCGCCGAAAGATTGCTCGTCGTCGAGATTTTTCTTCGACTACCGGCGAATGAAACGCGTCAAGAGCGCGAAGTCTGCATTAACTAATCTTACATCCTTTCAATCAAATTAAGTGTCATTATCGAGAGTTCGCTTTCTGTGTTTATATACTAATTACATTTGAGTTTCTTGCTCGAAAGTATTATTAGGTATGGAGCCAGTTTTCGGTAATGCACTGTTTGGACATATGCCATACAACATATCGGGATTGGAAACGTCAGTAACGTTTCAAAAGCCATCTTAAGTCACAGACATTCCACGACCCCAAAAACCTTGAACCGCTTATAGTGCACTGTGCTTCACTGCTTCTAATATAGGCTATGATTTTTACCTTCCTCGATGATCAGAGCTCCGGTCCGTAACAACCTAAGATCATTTTCGACACCGGCAGCTAAACGAAGGCTACTTTTGATACTTAGCCTTTCATTGACCAAGCTTTGGCCTCGAGAAGAATAACTTTTACACATTTTAAAACCAGGTTGCTACAAAATCATAGTTTGTGTACCGAAATACTGTGAAACGACTATAATAACTCAGGCATTCCACGCCAAATCGACAAGTGGATGGCACTCTCATGTCTCAGATCGTGACCAAAACTGGTCTATGGGTATCTTATGTCCTGAATCCACCTGTGCCAATTGTAGTTTGATCAGGTCAACGGCTCAGCAGGTATAGCTTACGGCATTTCGGCGAGGTCACGTTACAAGGATTTGTTCGTTGGTCGATAACTATGCGACGTGGTATTCGATATTTCAACACCCAAACATTTCTGAACTCGTAAAGGTCAAAGGAAAGCGTTACTTGCCAGAATTTTTACATGTGATAAATTATCAAAGTGTACGGGATGACCTCAGGTCATGTGACTCGAGGTGACCTCATGCTAGTAAAAATGTTAAGTTTTGTCTAGCCTTAATGAAAGGTCCATATTTAGGTTTCACGTTTAGCAAATAACAGAAGCATCGTTTGCGTAACAACAGCTCATTCTGAGAGCGCAAGTTTTACCACATTTGAAATTTTTCGAGACGTCGCCCCGGATGAGGAATTAAGAGAGCTACAGAGATGAGAGTGACACTAATCGAAAGCTCGTCAATTTTCATGAAGAATGAATGCTTACTTGTCGACTCCGAACCAATAATGTAGGGTCAAAAGGTCAAATAAGGTCATGTCATGACGTCCAAAATCTGTGGGCAATCATGGCAAATATGATGGTTTGATAAATTTGTCTTGAGTATAGAGCAGTCATAAAAGGACCAGGAACGTTTTCCACAGTCGAAAAGATATTTTGTACAATTCAGGTCATATCGGGTCGGGTCAACAGCTATTGGAACACAGCACTGATTGGTACTGAAACTGGCACTCAGGTAAATTTACTTCAAGCATACTTTTTGGAATCACCATTGCGAATGCTTGGTCACAAATTAAAAAAAAATCGTAAGAAGATCAGTATCGGTCATCTTAGGCCATACCAGATCATCCAAGGTCGAATATGACAACACTGGGTGCGAATGTCAAGCAAACGCTAATCGATCGCTATGATCATGCTGATGTGTTCTTGTATGACAGAAGTCAGGGGCAGGTCAAGGCAGGTCAGGTCAAGAACGATAACAGGCAAAATGTGTCTGTCTCGTTTACAACAACATACATAAAACTAAGAAACCTACAAAGATGAGAGTGACAAAAATCGAAAGCTCGTCAAATTTCATGAAGAGTGAATGCATATTTGTTGGCCTTGATTTAATACTGTAGCGTCAGGAGGTCAAACAAGGTCGTGTCATGACGTCCAAAATCTGTGAACGGTTAAAGCAAATATGACGGTCCTACAAATTCACCTTGAGCATTGAACAGTCCAAAAAGGGTCAGAAACGGTTTTCCATTGTCAAAAAGATATTTTCTACTCTTCAGGTCATGACGGCTAAGGTCAACAGCAACGGGAATACAACAGCGATTTGTGTCGAAACTGGCACTCAAGTAAAGTTACTTTGGTGCTGTGTTTTGGCATCACAATTGCAAATGTTTAGCCATGCATGAAACACCATAAAAAATATTAATATATCATTTAGGCGCCTCTCAGGTCAACCAAGGCCCTATATTACAATATTCGTACCTAGATATTGGTTAAAAGCGCGAATGTGAAACAAGCGCCATTTGATCTCTGTTATCATGCTGATGTGTTTTTGAATGGCATGGAAGTCAAGGGCAGGTCAGGTCAGGTCAGATCAAGGATGATTTTAAGCAAAATGAGCCTGTCTCGTTCGAAACACATCGTGGCACGGCGATTTTGATGTCATACACAACCAACCAGGAGGCGTTGTGCAATCCGAATATTCTGCAAAGCCTGGGCTTTAGCCACTGAACGAGCGTGAGAACGCACGGAATGGCGGAACTGGTTGTTGTAAGGTTTGTTGAAACACCATAAAAAATATTAATATATCATTTAGGCGCCTCTCAGGTCAACCAAGGCCCCATATTACAATATTCGTACCTAGATATTGGTTAAAAGCGCGAATGTGAAACAAGCGCCATTTGATCTCTGTTATCATGCTGATGTGTTTTTGAATGGCATGGAAGTCAAGGGCAGGTCAGGTCAGGTCAGATCAAGGATGATTTTAAGCAAAATGAGCCTGTCTCGTTCGAAACACATCGTGGCACGGCGATTTTGATGTCATACACAACCAACCAGGAGGCGTTGTGCAATCCGAATATTCTGCAAAGCCTTGGCTTTAGCCACTGAACGAGCGTGAGAACGCACGGAATGGCGGAACTGGTTGTTGTAAGGTTTGTTGAAACACCATAAAAAATATTAATATATCATTTAGGCGCCTCTCAGGTCAACCAAGGCCCCATATTACAATATTCGTACCTAGATATTGGTTAAAAGCGCGAATGTGAAACAAGCGCCATTTGATCTCTGTTATCATGCTGATGTGTTTTTGAATGGCATGGAAGTCAAGGGCAGGTCAGGTCAGGTCAGATCAAGGATGATTTTAAGCAAAATGAGCCTGTCTCGTTCGAAACACATCGTGGCACGGCGATTTTGATGTCATACACAACCAACCAGGAGGCGTTGTGCAATCCGAATATTCTGCAAAGCCTGGGCTTTAGCCACTGAACGAGCGTGAGAACGCACGGAATGGCGGAACTGGTTGTTGTAAGGTTTGTTGAAACACCATAAAAAATATTAATATATCATTTAGGCGCCTCTCAGGTCAACCAAGGCCCCATATTACAATATTCGTACCTAGATATTGGTTAAAAGCGCGAATGTGAAACAAGCGCCATTTGATCTCTGTTATCATGCTGATGTGTTTTTGAATGGCATGGAAGTCAAGGGCAGGTCAGGTCAGGTCAGATCAAGGATGATTTTAAGCAAAATGAGCCTGTCTCGTTCGAAACACATCGTGGCACGGCGATTTTGATGTCATACACAACCAACCAGGAGGCGTTGTGCAATCCGAATATTCTGCAAAGCCTTGGCTTTAGCCACTGAACGAGCGTGAGAACGCACGGAATGGCGGAACTGGTTGTTGTAAGGCGGATGCAAGAGCTCAGAAGTTTCCGCGAGTGTAAGCTATTTTAAGATTAGAAAAGGAACTATCGTTTAACATTATGGATATGATTCATCTAGCGGCACAACCCCACGATTGATGTACTTGAGGCGTTAATGCGTTTTCAGACGTCTTTGTCTTTGTCCCATTCGGTGCCGACTCTGGGAACTAGAGCTGAAGGTATCTGGTAGCCTTAGACAGTCTTCCAAGCTAAAAGCTTTTGAAGGGAAACCTCTACGATTTAGAAAAAATTAACAGACATTGAAATTTGGAGGTTTTCTGATACGGGAACTTTAAAGCGATGATGTGAACTTTGTTATAGAAAAACCCTTGCAGCGTGACCTTGTCGAAACGCCGGAGACTATAACTCCTGAACTATTGACGCGGTCGCGCTGGAATTTGCACAGGTAGATTCCGGTTATACTAAAACTGCATACACCAATTTTGGTCAAAATCTGAGACATGAGGGTGGACAATCACCGCTTTGCCGTGCCGGCTGGTCGTGGAATGCCGCGGCTGGGACGGGAAACGACGAGGTACTCCCATGCTCTGTGACCCGAGAAGGCATTACGTGGCCTGAAAACTAGAGGTTAAATTACGTATGATTCGAATAATGATAAGCTGATTTGCCAAACGCTCGTTTTTGTTTGGTTGGTCCGTCTTTCACAAGCACAAATAGGATGGAAGATTTCATCTCTCCCCCTAGCCCGGGACGTAGGTGGAAATGTTCACGGCCGGGGAGGGTTAAAAGGAGACTGACTCACTCTGTGTGTAAACGTACAGGGGCGTAGCCAGGATTCCGCCAAGGGGGACCAAATCAGATCAAGGGGGCCCTCGTAACCAATGGGGCCCTCGCCAAGGGTGGATTCAGGATTTCGCCAAGGTGGGAATGGGAGAGGGGGGGAGGCGAATGGTCAGTGCGGGGCCCCCATTTTTTCCCTTCAGATATGAGCATTGACGTAATTTTGTTTTTTAACCATATAAAATAACCGAGAAAATTCAAACGCGTCACCTTATTTGAGAAAACTCGACGTATTGTTTCCCGAACAAAATGCTCTAAAAGTGACAAAATCGGCGAGATTTTAGACGGTTCCGTCCCTCCCTGCACTTGAAATGTCGTGTCTGTATGTGGTCCAGGAGTCCGTCTGTTCCCTCCCCATCCCGCAGTTTTTGGAGATTTTCTTGTCAGCTTAGTTTAGGTTCCTTTTGCAGTTACAGGGACACTTTTGGTGGTCTCGGGCCGTCTGCCGTGCCAGGACCCTCTAGTGGTCTGAGGTTCCTTTTACAGTTTCACGTGTCTCGCGGGACGTCTCAGCCGCTCTTTTGGCAGTTTCAGGGTCACCTCGGACAGTCTCAGGGACCCATCTGGCGGTTTCAGAGACGCTTAATCTCGGTTTCCCTCCTGTTGTCCTTGGGACGTTTTTGCCGTTTAAGGAACCCCTCAGGCACTAAGACTAAGATTAGACTAAGACTCAGGCACTAAGACCCTCAACAAGTCTCTGTCGCGTCAGAGGCGCCTCTGGCAATCCTCTACGTTCTTTGGCCGTTTCAGGAGCAATCTGGACGTCTCAAGGTGTAGTAGTTCCAGAGGCCCCTCTGGTCGTCTCAGGGGCCCCTATTGCTAGAGACTTTTAGTTAGCAGTCTCAAAGATCCCTCTCTAGAAGTTTCAGTGGAACCCATGTGGTCCTGGGTACTCTTCTTATTGTCTCTGGGAAAGATTTTGCCATCTCATGGGCCCTCTGGCAGTTACAAAAGGTCTTTTGGCAATTTCAGGGCCCCTATGCAGTGTCATAGGCCCTGTGAACGTCTCCGGGCCCCCGTGGCTGTATCAGGAGTCTTCCTATGTTGTATGAGTTATATCTGACAGTCTTTTAGGACCCCTCTAGCCGTAACAAAGGGCTTTTGTTGGCGCTCCAGGGGCCTTGCTGGCAGTCTCAGGGGGACCTTGCCCCTGCTAGGAGCCTGCTTATTATACTCCGGGACCCTCTGGCCATCCAGGGCCTCCATAAACCTCAAATACCGTCTCAGAGGTCCTTTTATCGCCTTTGCCTCGCAGGGGCCCTTCGACCTTTTTGGCGGTCTCAGGGATCATCTGCGGTGTACGGGCCCATCTTGCCATCTCAGAAACCACCTGACCTTCCCGGGGGCCCTTGCCAGCATCAAGAACCCCTCAAGATTTCAAAAAGGCCAGTATAGCCCATTTGTGCCTCCTCTCGAGGTTGAGAAGGTCACCAACGAATCCCCGTTCAGGGACTCCTCTGGCTGGCCAGGGTCTCCTTATGCCGTGCTAAGCACTCTCTTAAGTTCTTTCCGTCCAGGTCCCTCCCTGGCAATTTTAGGGGTCTCATGGAAGCTTTGCCTTGTTGGGATTTATTGTGGTTTCAGGGTCCCTTAAAGAGTTTCAAGGGCCCTTCTTTCCATCTTAGGGGCCATCTTACTGTGTCAGTGTCTCATTAACCCTCCCGTAAACCTTCTGGCTACGTCAAGAACGTTCAGCTTTTCACTCACAGGAGCCCCCTAGGGACTTAGTCCTCATCTTGGCCGTTTCAGGGGTCCTGTGAGCCATCTGGCGGTCTCAGGGGCACTCTGCCGTGCTGGGGCCCTGCGGTGGTCTCAAGGGCCCTTCGGGAGCTTCAGTGTCCCTTCTGTGCGTCTCAGAGGTCATCTGACCCTCCAGAAGGCCTCCCTGACTGCATCAAGAGTCCGTCATGGTCTTTTGGAGACCCGTGAAGCCCATACGGGCCCCTTCGGGCCCCTTTTACGTCTGACAGGGGCCTCTTCTCAGGCCTCAGGGAGGAGGGGGCGATCACCCAGTTGCTCCCCCTTTGCATCCACGCCTGGCCCTCGTAATCAGTGAGGCCCCATATGGTTAAAATTACTGTCGGTTTGTAAAGGGGCCCTTCTGAAGCGTAAAGGGGGCCCATGCTCGCCTGTAGAGACGTTCCTGCCGACCTGGGGGGTGGGCGCCGAATGACCCTGCAGTCGGTGCGCCCCTAAGCCCCAATAACCAACCAACCAACCAGCCGACCTGGCGGGTGTCTCTTACAGGTCGGCAGGGACATCTTCACAGGAAAGCAGGGTCTCCTGAATGATCGTTTTGGGGCCCCTGTTGGCCAGGGGGGTCAATGCCTGTCTGTAGAGGGCACACTACCCTCCAGTAAAGTGTCCCTGTCGACCTCTCGAGGCAGGGGCAGGGGCCTTCTTCATAGCATTCAAACCGACAGGAGGTCCCTTCAGAGGCTGACGGGGGCCCTTTATGGGCCGACAGGGGGTCCTCCCCAGACAAACAGTGAACTCCCCTATAAGCTAGCAGGGGCCCCTAAACGCTCAATCAGACCACGGGCCTCTCTTCATAGCACACAAAGCCTTCTTGTATATTCGGAGTACGTTTTCTTCGAGTTCGTAAGCCTTCTTTAATGCTTAAAATATTCCCATTGTGTTTTATTTGTCTGTTTCGGATAGTGTAAGACACCCTGCGGCGGGCGCCTCACGCCATTCAAAGAACTGGGGCCTTCGGCCCCAGGGGGCCCCGCTTGGCCTCTAGGGGGGCATGGTCCCATTGCCCCCCCTAGCTACGCCTCTGTAAACGTATGTGAGTCGTACGAACCAGTCGTACGAACCAATCAGTTCTTCCTGTTAGTCATCTGTTCTGCTTGCAGCCTTGTTAGGTGGATCTTCCATTCCAAGCATTGTCATTCCCCATTCCAAAATCTGTTGACGCAAAAATACCGCCGAATCATAGTACTGTTTCTTGCATGAATCAAGGCATTTTCATATCACCAGAAATGCATGCTTTAAATGGAAAATGAAGGCTTTGCATAATTTTTGGTGTTGCCAGTGTCATTCTGAAGTTCGTTTTCGTCATACACCGCAATGGGCCTGATGTTAAATCTCGGAATGATTGCTATTGCATTGGCAACATGAATAGTACAAATGTTGTGCCCATGCTTTGAGCTGTTTTTTTTTTTGCGCGCGCGCGCGGATTCTGATCCGAGCTGAAGGAGGTACACAGTTTATTCGTGTTTCACCGAAAAACCCATACCATCCAAAGTTATGTCACAAAAAATGCAGGTGTTTGTACATTCGAGCGCGATGCTTACTAAAACTTTCACAGCGCTTTATTTCATAGCCCAGTCCTCCACGAATATAAATGGGCATTTCGCCACGTCTGCATTCATGCTTCATCGAACAATCGATTGGTCCGGTCAATGGTGTTCTTGCTCAAAGCGTGTCTTTGCCCCCTTCCACTGTTCGCTCGCTGCTGCGCCTACCGACGGTAATGAATTCGTAATGCGAAGATATGTGCATTGCTGGTATAGTGGCGTAATTGCCACCGACCGCGCCGTCTGCATTGTGCCACAGGGGAGTAGCGACAGGACAGAATTGCTAAAGTAATGACTGGAATAATTGCTTTTCTACGGAACTCTTCGTTGATACACACTACTGACATACTCACTCCTATCTGTGCACGTTCCTTGAATTCCTCGACGATATTTCGTAAAAAAGTGATTTACTAAATGTTGACGTTGCTCATCTTTGACCTTGAAATCCATACCTGCAGGACTGGGCAAACAAATCAGGAAGATTACTGTTGCGCAGTTACAGCAATGTTTCTTGCTGCACTTACCCATTTAAATAACCACAACATCCTGTTGATATTTTATATGCCTTGAGAATGTATTGACAAAGATCACAACGTGAACATCGCGAAACTTTCAACTCGTGCTGTAATAACCCATAAGTAAATGATTCAACACTCATCAATAACTGAGTACGAATGCCTCCCAAAACGTTCACGTTGGTTTCCAGGCCTCCTGTCATAGCATTTCTTTTATTGTGCGGAGTTTTGCGCAACGCGAGACAGCATTAGCGGGGAAGGGAGTGATCCAGTTCCACCGCGACCACACTGATATTTCGCCATTACGTCATTGCCCTATAACGGCCAGTAGCGTGTTTCCAGTCTATTTCCCTGCGGCCCTGTCACGGGGCTACAGCTGTGTGAATCGGGTCGGCTGAATAACCAAAAAACGAGGTCTTCGTACGCTAAAATTATTTGCAAAACCGTGCAGGCCATGGCGGCACCAGCAATAAGCTTCCAAAAGCTCCGTGCCCGAAAATGAGGTCAAACCAGGCAGGACCGGCCCGATCGGGTTCAGCGTCACGATCAGACGGTGCGCGGCCGCCACATGAGCTGAGGCTGACTGGGACCGGGCTTGGCCGAAGCAGACCAACTGAGGTCAGTCTGGGACGACCTGCGGCCAAGTTGTTTTGGATTTTCCGAGGTCCGGTCGGATGAGGTCGCTTCATGTCGGTCGAGGCCGGGTCAGGTCAGGTCAGCACGGCGCTCCTTGCCGCGTGCTGCCCAGCGCATGATGAGCCGGTCGATGAGCTCGACCAGGGTGAGCAGCGAGCCGCCGAGCATGAGGCCCAGGTGTCCGCCGATGTCCGAGAGCAGCTGGTTGCCCGTGTAGAGCCAGCTCTCGGTCATGACGCTGCGCTGGCTCCAGAGCAACACCTCCACCACGGCCGCCAACGTCTCGTTCGTCCACACGGACTCCTCTCCCAGTGGGATGTCCGGGTGCAGCAGCTTTGACACCCTCAGCGTCCGCTTTACGAAGGCCTGGAAATATGTCACACCGGTGTAACCTGGGGGCATCTCACGCTGGCACGACCTGGGGATATCTCACCTGGTCTCACCCACTGGGGTGACCTGAAGACACGCCACACTGTCCTGACTCGGGAACATTTTAAACGCACCTGACTGGAGACATGTTACTCTGTGCTGGCCGGACCCGGCAATATGCCGCAGTGACCTGACCGGGGACGTCACGCTGGCCTAAACTGGGGACAGGTCAGACCGACCTGGCTGGGACGCGTCGCACTGGTTTCAGCCGGGAACAAATTTACCGGCATCAGCCAAACATGGATAAATCGCCTGTACGTCGTAACGGGATCGCCCAGCTCGCAGCCTTCATCGCTCTTCCGTGTTCTGAATCCTGTCTTCTGAACCGCTGAGGCAGGCTGTGAATATTTATCGAAAACATGGCCCTGCGTCTGTCTATGAAGCTCAGAGGCGCTCGGGCGCGTGAGGCGACCAGGCTGGTCTCCGTCGGCACGCGCTCCGGACTTCACCCACCTCGGAGTGGCAGGGCGGCGTGCAGTTACACTTCCGCGCCATTTCGGCGGCCGTCGGCTCCGAGATCTGCGTCGCCACGTCGCGGATGGGCTCCACCTGGTGCCAGGCGTCGCAGGCGGGCAGGCGCGCCAGCTGGGCCGGCATCTGCGGCAGGCGGCACGGCCGGGGGCTGCCGGCGAGCGCCTGGTGCCACAGGCAGGCCAGGACGCAGCGCACGAAGCCGGCGGCGTCGGCGGCCGCCGCACATTCGCCCTCGCCACGCGACGCCGAATCATGCTCGAGCCGGCGCGACACGGCCTGCTCCGTCGTCAGCTGCATCGAGTGCGACGGCAGCACGGTGTCCAGCGTGTACCAGCCGGTGAACATGGCCCAGAAGCTGAGCGGCACCTGAGGCGGGCAGTGAAACGCCGTCCACTGTGACTGGTGCACACAACCCTGAAAAAAATGTTCACCCGGCCCCGACTGGGAGGCAACTGACAGCACCCCCGCCTCCACGAGGTTTTTCAGAGACTGCGAGGGAACGAACAAACGCATCACCACGAAATGCTGTATGCTTTTGGCATCATTCTTTTTCATTTAGCGTCAAAGTTTTGACCTCAGGTCGAGTCAAGTCTCTGACCTAGGTTAGTTCAAATAGGCCTATGTCCAAAAACTTTATGTGCCCTGTATTATTTCGGAAAACGAGGTATCGGAAAAAAGCTCTTAAGGATTGGAGGTCTTGATAGGTGCAACAAATCTACTATCTCAGATTTTCCGGGAACACCTGGACCATTGACCTAACGTCAGGCCAATTTCCAAGACATATCGCTTTTTGGACATTGGCGAAATTTTGGTAACATTTTGAGCGTGAGATGATGCGGACACCTGTTCGCCACTGTACAAAGTATCCATGACCTCCAACCATTGACCTGATGCCAGGCCACCAATAACTATTATGAGTCAGAATGCGCTGCAGTCAAAATCGGCGATACATAGCTTAGAGCGGATAAAAATGGCAGAATTGGTTTTCCCAGCTGCGAATAATATCAAAGAGTTTAATAAGTTTGAAAAATTGCGTATTTTGAAGAAAAAACAGGTTTTCACGAATAAAGCTTCGCCAATTTTGTACACTGATGATTACTGAAATGTTTCAAAAATTAAACCCGGAAAGCAATAATACGAAACACTGTCATCAAGAAACACTAGATGGAAAAGCATATTTTTCCGACACATAGGACTCCTAAAATTTAGCCCATTAATTCCATCCCCCGTTCGGCACCGGCACCCGCGGTGCAGCGGCACGAAAATCATTTTTGTCTTTCTTGAAGCTTTCCGCGTAAATATTAAATAAATCGGAGAAATTGGACGTATATCGGGACCTGCGGACTTTTCCCTCTTCGTTGATGTCTTTCCTCAAACTTGGCTCATCACAAGCCTTGAGGTCCAGGCCGTTTCTCGAGTTCATGTGGTCTGCTATCAGAAAGCATATATAGGGCGTAAATGGCTTACACATTATCTGAAGTAAAATGAGGCCAGTTTGATCTCGACTTATCACGAGGTTTCCAACGGTATGCTTTTGTTCGTCATGCGACCAACCGTTCGCGAGTCAAACGGAAATGTTAACAGCCCCCTGTCGGGCGTATATGGCGCCGACAGTCAGTCGGGCGCGAATTTAATATTCAGCCTCGTACGCACCAAAAATGAAAATCAATACAACCATCCTGGACTGCAAAAAAAGACGGCCGGAATCTGTTTATTTTCGGATTTTTAGGTTTTGTCCTAGCCTGCTTGGCCAAATCCTGGCTACGTCCCTGCGTTTACGCGAGCCACCTCAACGGGCGAACAGCTATCAGTGCAGGTTCTGACCACCAGGAAGCAGGCTGGCACGCGGCCGACCCCGCCCCGTGCACCCACCGAGCCCGGGTGGACGACCACCATCCAGCCCTCGTGTTTGCGGGCCGTGTAGAGCTCCGGGTCGTACAGGACGAGCTGCAGCTGCGCCTGCGTGCGTGACAGGATGGCCGGCCGGCGCGGCACCAGGGTGGTGCAGTACTGGCCCAGGTCCAGCTGAGTCTCCGTCACCTCCACGTCGGCCTCGGCGCACGGCAGACCGTTGTAAAAACAGCCGAGAATTGTGTCTTCCGGGTGGTACGAGGCGTTCCTGCGGGGCACACCGCGTGAGCGCGCTAACAGCGCCATCATATTACCCATAACGTTAGGTTAACGGTGCCTGGCAAAATCCGCTGCCCTGTATTGAACATGAAATACGGATAAACCGTGTCTAGTATCGCGTTTATTCTTTGTTAGTTCTCTGAAGTGATGGACTGTCATATTCATCCATGTAACGCTCCGTATCTTGATTAGTGCATTTGTTTTCCATCAGCACGTTTGGTTTCTTGCGTTACGCTGGTTTTAGCAAATGCAAATGCATTTTTATTAAAACCCTGCTGTTCCTCTTTCCCTCTCTCTCTCTCTCTCTCTCTCTCTCTCTCTCTCTCTCTCTCTCTCTCTCTCTCTCTCTCTCTCTCTGTTTCAGGGGCGTCGACTTCAGTAAATGATATAAATGGTGGGGGGGGAGGGCCGAGCCGAGGGCCCGTCAAGCTAACCTCCCCAAAATGTGGGTTCCTCGACGGATGTAGCTAACTGTGTTTTGATCAACGGAAATTTCATAATTTTAACTACAATATCGGATACATCCCCATATACATATATATATATATATATATATATATATATATATATATATATATATATATATATATATATATATATATATATATGTGCATTTATATATATATATATATTCTTATATGCATAACACAGAAAGATAGGTAGATGCATAACTTTAGACTTTATTTTTTCTTTCAACCTCTCTCTTATGCAGTGCGGCCACTCTTTTCGTTCTTATTGCTCATTTCTCTTCCAAACCGGCAGGAAATATTGCGGGGTGGGGACCAAACCAACACTAGGGGAAGGGGGAATCAGCGTTAGGGCGCCAGGTCCTCCCAAAAGAATCCAAATCGACACCCTTGCTCTCTATGTATATCTCTACCGGTCCATCTCCGTCCCCACTTCACGCCAGTTGTGAATGGAATGAGCATACTGTCATGAGGTGCAGACGCATAGTCAGATGTCACTGCTTACGTACCAAAGGAACGCCGCCAAGTCGTCCTCTTCCCAACGAAATAGCTTCAGATCTTCATCGTCCCAGTCCTCGATACTCAGTTCTCCTCGAAAATATTCTTCAATAAAGCCCCTCTTCCAGGAGTTCAGGTTGCAAACGGACACTGCTGGAAACTCCAGCCTATGTCCGGAGCTTGTTGTCCATGACGTCATCACTTCGTTCTTGGAGTATCTCACAACAGCATTGGTGATCTGTGGCGTGGGACGTCCGTTAACTGCGCCATACTGTTTTTGGACATTCTGAGTTGGGGACTTACGTTTGGATCAATGCGATGTAAGTAACTGAGTCAGAGATGCAGACAAACAAACATATTGAAAGGGAGGAAGGCCATCTTCGAGATGGTCAGGCATGACAGAATTAGGTTTAGATGAGTTACGTTTTGTATGAGGCGATGCAGTCTGACTGGTGCGCGGACGCTGTTTTCCTATGTGCGATGGCCCCGTCTTTTTTCTTCTTTTTTTTTGCTGGGGCGCACCTACAGCTGATTTTTTTTTTTTTTTGTTTTATGGGTTTTGGGGGTTCTTTGGCCCCTTTTTTTTTTTTAAAATATTTTTTTTAATATTTTTCTTTTTCGTGGTGTTTTTTTTTTTTTTTTTTTTTTTTTTTTCCCCCCCCCCCCCCCCTTAATTATGTTTTTCTTGGTTTTTTTTTTTTTTTTTTTTTGGGCGTTGTGGCCGCTTGGGGGGGGGGGGTGTTTGGGTTGGGCTTTTTTTTATTTTTTTTTAATCGTGCGGGGAAAAGAGATTTTTTTTTGTTTTTTTTTTTTTTTTTTTTTTTTTTTTTTTTTTTTTTTTTTTTGGTGTCGCCTTTTTTTTTTTTTGTGTTTTTGCGTAAAGTTTGGTTTGGTTAACTGACAGTGCCGCTGGCAGGATGAACTGAGAGAAAACGAAATAGTTGGATTTTCACATATCTTCATAGGCACGCCGTGCCCGAACCAGGGGCAAGGGACCCGTCTGGCTAATAGAGGTGATAAGTCGACTTCCATTTGACTTCTTTTCATGCAATGGCACATGGTGTGTTAACTTCGGCAAAATTGAGAACGTGGTTGTGCCAATCTTCCTGACAATCTGCTGCCTCTTTCTTACGTCCTGCCAACCTGCTGACCTCAGCTCCTTCGGCAGGATCTTCTACGGAGGTGGCGGCCAACCCCGATGAAGACGAGTCCGATCCTGCCCCTGGCCCTGGTGATCCGCTCCTTGCATCGGACCCTCCCGGCCCTGGCTGAACTAGCCTCGTACTAGGGCTTACCGTTTACTTCGTTAAGCAAGGTTCATCAACGCTGAATTGCCCCGTTTAAAAGACTTTAGGTTTCAAAACAGTCTGACGTTTGGGATCTTTGGCTGGGTTTTGGCTTTGCAGCGCGAATGCTCATAATGATGGTAACGTGCTTCTTGCTGAACGCTCCTGTGCGTGACAGACCCCGTTTTTAAAGGGCCTTGGTTTTATTTTGCATTTCGCTTCTATGATCTGATTCTGGTGATGGTCTCTACGTGCCACACAAAGATGAAAAACGTGGAGAATATCCATCTTCTCTCGACCATGACCGTCCTTCCTCAATGCGCACAGAACGCTATGCGATGCGCTGTCCAGTCTCTTTTGAAAGGACACACATTTTGATCGCAGTCTCTGGGAGGCCAAGACAGCCTTCTGAAACCGAGACTACTTTGACAACGAAATATGCCGAGTTTTAAGCACGGGGATCCCAGGGTTTGAAGAGCGCGTGCACTATTCGTTTTAACTGGCAGTAACATGAGCCTGAGGCTGCAGCCGACATGAATTATTTTTTTCGATAAATCCGCGTTAAGATTTGCGGGACTTCACCAAATGATCTATTACAGACATACTACAATAAAATACGACGATTTTTGGACATGACACGGGGCAAAAAAGAACGGGCTACACGCTGATGTGGTTTTCATCCAAAATGTCAAAAGCCTCCATGCGATATTGAAATGGAATCGACAAGGGGTTCGACAATGAGTGCATCGTCTGCTTCCAGGCGGCGTGGCACCCGAACCGCGGGTCGAAACATTTGGACTCTCGGTACGAACGGAAGACGGTACACGGAGCTACACCGTGATGCTTCTTCCGAGTCGCCTCTGGATCGCCAGCACCACCCCCAATCCCCAAAAAACGCCCTTTTTCACATCGCTGTCGCTTGCGCTTGGCACGTGCCGTGCGCATTGAAACATGCTGTGTGCCACGCACATTTGCCCCTTCAATTGTCTTTCCAAGTAGATGCGTTTCGAGCCGGTCCCACCCCTGGTTGCCGAGGAAGCTCCCTGGAACCGAAACGATGTTTGGCGCTGTCTGAGTTTTCCGTTTTATTTGTTATCCATACGAGTTAAAAATCACCCTTGAAGCGCGCGGCACGCGTTAACCACGGAACGCAGAGCGACGAAAGTTGGTGGATTTTCTGGCGGCACGAGAGACCTTTCGAATGGTGCATAATGGAGCATAACATTCGATCGGCATAACATATGTTGATCCGCCGATCCGTTTGGGCCCTGGATCGGAGCAGACAGACAAACAGACAGAAAGACAGACACACGCTTACCAAATAGTATACAGACTAAGGCTTGCTGCTTACTTCATTAAGCAAGGTTCATGAACGATTAGCTGCCCGGTTTCCAAGAGTTTACGGTTCAAAGCGGTCTGACCTTTGTGATGTTTGGTTGGTTTTTGGCTTTGGAGCTCGGATGATCATAAATGACGGTAACGTGCTTCTTGCTGGACGCTCCTGTGCATGACAAACCCCATTTCTAAATGTCCTTGATTTCATTTTGCATTCCGCCTTCATGATCAGACCTTGGTGACAGTCTTTATGACAGAAGGTGAAGAACATGGAGAATAGCCATTTTCCTCCCTGCCTATGAGCATTCTTTTGAAGCGCACACAGGACCCTGTGCGATGCGCAATCCAGTTCCTTTTGAGAGGATACCCATTTCGAGTCACTGTCTCTGCGAGGCCGAGACGGCCTTCCGAAACCGAGACTACCCAGGCAACGAAACGTGCCGAGTTCCTAAATACGCGGATCCCAGGGTTTGAGGAGCTCGTGCGCTCTTCATTTATTTGGCTGTATCATGAGCCTGTGGTTGCAGCCGGCATGAGTTCTCTTTCGGGATAAATCTGCGATAGGATATGGAGGACTTCACCAAACGATCTATTACAGATATGTTACAATAAAACGCGGCGAATTTGGGGGTTTTCATAGGGCACAAAAGAACTGGTTACACGCCGATGTGATTTTCATTCCGAAAAGTCACAAGCTTCTATGCGATATTGAAGTGGAATCGATAAGAGGTTCGAAAATGAGTGCATCGTCTGCTTCCAGGCGGCGTGGCATCCGAACTGTGGAGAGGAACAGTTGGGCTGCGGATACGAAAAGTAGCACACGGAGCTACACCGTGATGCTTTTTCCGAGTCGCTACGATCTCTAGACCGCAAGCACCACACACAATTCTGAAAAACGTTCATAAACAGCTTTTTCACATTGCTGTCGCTTGCGCGTGACACGTGTCGCGCACATTGAAACGTGCTGTGTACCACGGTCGTATAAACGTGATTGCCCGTTCAACTGTCTCTCCAAGAAGATGCGTTTCGAGCCGGTCCGACCTGTGGCTGCTGAGAAAATTGGTCGGATCCAAAACGATCTTTGGTGCTGTTTGCGTTTCCCGTTTTACGTGTTATTCCTATGGGCTGAAAATCAGTCTTGAATCGCACGGCACGCGCCAACGACGGGCCACAGCGCAACGGAAATTGGCGGATACTCTGGCGGCGCGCGAGACCTTTCGGTGCACGAGACGTGCCGATCCGCCTATCCGCTTGGGCGCTGGACCGGAGCAAACATTTGGTGACAGACAGACAGACACACGTTCCCCAAATAGTATACAGAAGACTAGGGCTCGTCGCGTACTTCGTTAAGCAAGGTCTGGAAGCAATGAATTGTGCGGTTTCCAAAAGCATCAGTTTCGAACCAGTCTTAACTTTGGGAGTCTTGGTCAATTTTGGGCCCTGAGACGTGGAACGTCATAAATGACGGTAGCGTGCTCCTTGCTGGACGTTACTGTGCGTGACAGACCCCGTTTCTAAATGCACTTGATTTTATTTTGCATTTTGCTTTCATGATCCGATCTTGGTGGCTGCCTCGACGTCCGATACAGAAGGTAAAAGACATGGCAGATACCCATCTTCCTCTCCAAGGGCATTGTTCTCCAACGCACACAGTATGTCAAACTATATGTTGCTCAATTTCTTTTCAGAGAATACCCATTTCGAGTTACTGTCATTGGGTGGGCTTCTGGAACCAAAAATAATTTGATAACGAAATGTGCGAGCATTTTACTACGCGGATCCTTGGTCCTGAGCCGCGCGTGCGCTATTCATTTACTTGACTGTAACATGAACCTGTGATTGCAGCTGGCATGAATTCCTTTCCGCGAAAAATCCACGTTAGGACATGGATGACTTTACGAAATGATCTGTTACAAACATACTACAATAAAATACGATCATTTCTCAGGTTGATAAGCAGCGCAAAAGAACGGGATACACGCTAATATGCTTTTCATTGCAAAAGGTCAAGAGCGTCTATGCGATACTGCAGTGGAATCGATAAGAAGTTCCAGAATGAGTGCATCATCTATGTCCATGCGGCGTGGCGCCCGAACCGTGAGGCGAAGCATATGGGCTCCCAGTGCGAACGAAAGACGGTACACGGAATTACACCAAGATGCTTTTTCCGAGTCGCTACGATCTCTGGATCGCCATCACCACGCCCAATCCTGAAAAACGCCCAGAAACAGCTTTTCCACATTGCCGTCGCTTGCGCGTGGCACACGCCGCACACACTGAAACGTGTGCCATGCGATTGCCCGCTCAATTGCCATTCCAAGTTGGTGCGTCCCAAGCCAATCCGACCAGTGGTTGCCGAAAACAGTCGCCGGAACCGAACCATTGTTTGGCGCTGTTTGCGTTTCCCTTTTTACGTGTTATCCCTATGGGCTAGCAAGCGGCCTTGAAGCGCGTGGCACACGCCAACGACGGGTCGCAGCGGGACGAGAATGAGCGGATTTTCTGGTAGCGCGCGAGACCTTCTGAAGAGTGCGCGTCACGTGCCGAAGCAAAGATTTGACAGACAGAAGTAAGTACAGAAAGACAGAAAGACAGAAAGGTAGATACACGTTACTCAAATACTATGTAGGTGACAACGCATTGTGTAACTCGGGTCATAGTCCAGTCCCCAATTGTTTTATTTTTCACTGAAACCGAAACATAATTGAAGCACGAGTCCAGAACTTCACGTGGTAATGTGGGTCGCCGATAAGATCTTGTAAATAGGGAATTGACGGACGAAGAGAAACATTGGCACAAACGAGGTCGCCAGTGGTGCAACTATCACGCCCGGCACAAAACTCTTCTACAGCATCTCATTCCGCGGCCATCGCGATGACGGTCGCACTGACCCCAGCGGTGCCTACCCGCAGACCAGTGACAGCCACCGCATGCTGCTGCGCTCTTCCGTCCAATCAGGCGACAGGACGCCCCCAGGTGACGCCATCTTGCCAGACAACACCAGCAAAAACATCCAAAACGCCATCTTGCCAGACGTGGCCGCCACGATTAAGCAAGAGGTCGCCGGAGAACTGCACAGGTCGAAAGTGTGGCAACTGGTGGAGGACGAAACAACGGGCCGCTCGAACAGGGAGCAGGCGGCGTTGGTGGTTCGCTACGTAGATGACCACAGGAGACAGCTCTTCGTCCGGGAGGACCTTGTCGGTGTGGTGGACGTATTCGCGACACTTCGCCGCTTGGTCAGTGGGAAGGACCTGAGCATGCCTGGTGTGACCCTGGCCAGGGTCATCACTGCACTGGCCGAGCTGCAGCTGGACGGCGCAGCGCTTGAGGCTCGGTGCCATGACGGGGCGGCCTCTATGGCCAGTCAGGGGGTCGGGGTTTCGGCCCAGATCCGGGCCCGTGCAACGCTGCCGTATCCGCCTGTGACAAGAGCAGACGGCCTCCAGGGCGAGAAACTCACCTGCTCGCGTCTTCGAAGAGTATTCCTTGTATTGACAGTGTTCCAGAATGTTTCGAATGTTTAGCTAGTGCACAAATGGTAGAGAGGGAGCGCTGGCAGTATGGATTAGTCTTTTTTCTCCAGTGAAGGATACGTATATTACATGTAATTACCTGCAAAAAGTACATGGCCAATGCGACCCTCATGTGCAAACAGACTAATTTGTCTAGTCTAATTTAGTCTGTGACTGAGCAAGCACTACATAATGGCACCTGCATTACATTCTATTGCATGTTGTATGATGAGTAATGAGGTATGTGGAAGGTCGTGTGGTGTGGCGGAATGCATTGTGGTGAAATGTTGTATAGTGTAGTCTAGTGCAATGTAGTGCGGTGAGATGTGATGTCGTGTGGTGTAGTGTGGGATTAAGTTGACCGTAACGTTACGCGACTAGCCAATTTTTTATCCGTCTAACAGCTGTAAATTATGCAGACCATCCCACCTAGTTCGCCATGAGTATGGATTGGTCGTTCTTTTTGGTAGCCCCTTGAATGCTGCGATTATTTTTTATTTATGCTAATGTTGTGATTGATGTAACTGCATCCGTGAAATAAATGTACATTAGTGTTGCATTTCCGAGTGGTCTTTAAATCTAGCCAGGATGAACCGCCGTCGCACGTCAGGGCCTCTCATTTCTCAAATATGACGCAGCAGTTGTCAGCACTCGTTCCTTGCATGTTAGGACTACCTGCTGTTATCACACGGCCGGGTTCGGCAATAGCGCCAGCATGGATCGTCAGCTGATCGTGAGCAGTCCCAGCATGGTCTGACAGATCGCTGTGAGAAAGATCCACCCAGAATGCACGGGCAACAAACATGTACCCTTATTTTTTATAAATGTGGAATTCGGCCGGCGTCAAGGATGTAATTTCAACTTCATATACGCCAAATTTTGCGTGCGCATTGCCTGGTATCTGCAAAACTTCGCGCACGCATTTTCTGTGTACTCATTTCTTGGTACCATATTTCTTTGTATATGCATATCTTCGCACCACATTTTTCTGTGAACATAAAAAATCGTATCTCGTTTTTTCCGGCACTTAAAATCTGCCATCGTATACGTAATCATACGGAGGGCAGTGTTGATTTTTTCTGGCATCGCGGCTTCAAACATGAGATGACGATTTTGCTCACGCGATGACACCTGGTGGCCGCCAGGGGACTCAGCAGCGGAAACGGTATTTGGACCATGTCATTATTTTCTAACATATTAGTCTGAATAACCATTGCGTTTATCATCATAACATACCTTGGATACCAACGCCTCATCCGCCGTCTCCGTGACCGAGGGGACAAGGTCGAGGGCTCTGATCCCGATGGAGGCCCAGAAATAACACACTGTTTGGCCCGGCCATTCATAGCGCGTTCAGTTCGCAGCTGATGAGAGAGGATCAGTCCGGCACGGGGAGGCCGTGTCGCAGCATTGCGCGGTACGGAAAAAATCCATCCGCGGTCCTATCTGGCTGATTAGGCCCAACGCAAAATTATTTATTCAATCTGAATAGCATTACAGGGTGGTGTGTTAAAGGAACAGGCAACAAATTCTGCTTGGCATTTTGGCACTGAGCCAAAAGCCATTCATGACAACTGTTCGAGTAAACTTTCAAAAAAGGGGAAAAACACCTCATCCCGACCTTCCCGCAGAACGGCATAGAATAACTTATCCTTGCATCCCCGAAACTCCACAGGTATATGCGTTTCTTCGTACATGCAAATCTTTTTATCACATTTCTTAGCATGTTGAGCAAAGTATACCGGTATACCCGATGAGCAAGGTTGAATGGGTAGGCTTGATTTTAAATATCGATCCACTGGAAAGGTTTCGGGGAAAATGTTACTAGTTTGATATGACGCTATACCGCATGCAAAAAAACCTTCATTTCCCGACCAAAGGGGGAAGCCTACATCGCCGAAACTGAGGGGGCATATCCCCCTGTTCCTCCCCGTGGTTACACCAACGGTCACGACCAAAACAAATGTTCACAACAGGCGTTGTGACAGAAGGTGCGTTGAGGCACGATGAAGACCCTCCGTCCGTCTGGGTTTCGAATCATACAGAGACGGACGTCTTTCGTCGCCCGCGGGCGTAAATTTGATAAACGTGCCACGGTAGCACGCGCTGGACACTTCCGGGACTCCGTTCAACAGCGCATGTTCGGATGTGCTTATTCACAAAGTATTCTGGACCAGACCTTTAGCCATTGGATGATGTTCTCTATTCTCAGCGAGATGGTGGCAAAACGGCCCAGATATGTTCCGGTACCAGCCAAAAGACTACAAGGTTCGACTGGTGCCGGCACGAGCGCCGCCTCTCATGATATCCATCCATGTAGTCCAGAATTTCCTGGTACCGGGAGAGCATCGTCTTATGTTCGCGTATAGAACTGTATAAACCGTTCCTGTGGCACTAAAAGTTGCTCAGAATTAAAGAAAAAGACAAAGAGAGACTCAAAGTCAAAGAAAGTTATTAATGTTCCCGAACCGTCAGTACCGATTTTACATCGACTGCAAGTACCCATCGTGCTATTGCAATACTGCGTCCCTAATGAACTGCAAGAAATGTTGAAATATTCCGCGTTGATGAGCTCGTCGTGCAAACGCGACTACCTGACCCGACATAAACGACAGGTCACGGTCGCCGTGGGACCCGCCGGTTCTCGCTCCTTATTATACCCTTGTTCCCACTCCTTTGACCTGAGGATGGTCCAGGGCCGAAAATTCGTCACTTCTTTCATTTTTATTTGGTCAAGGCTAATTCCATTTCGCTAATATCGAGTATTTATGGCTTACGCCGGCCGCATACCAGCCATTCGGTCGGTGATTATCGCGTATACGCACCCACGATTTGCACTGCACAGCTGACTACAGAAATTGGAGTCTATTAGACCTACGCTGTCCATTCATGCGACTACCTCAGCAGCCTTGAGCTGAACGCAGTCGCAAGAAAAGCGTGCTGGCGAAAAACTGCAGCGTCGACATCGTCGGACGAATGGCTGGTGTGCTACCGCCTCTAGGCTACCATTGACAGTCACGAATCAAGTACGGCCGTGGGCCGGCGTGTGCTGCCGAGGGCGGCTCAATGTCCTGGGTATCGGACCAGATAGATCAGAGAGGCTGTCCGAAACATGCTGCAGCATTTTCACACGGCCATGTAGCGTGAAATAGAGATTAGATTTTGCAGTACGTTAAGGGGCAGTAATGCAAAATTAAGTCGAAATTTGGAGAGAACCAAGTAAGCATCGCTCGTCAAGTCCCCACAAGACGTTTCCCGTTCACAAATGATGCATGTTTTAAGGTGTGGATTATTTTACTACAAATTTGCAGCCAGTGGGTCTCTGACAGCCAAGCCACCTGGTGAGAGGCTGTCGCACAAAATTGCCGCAGGCTGTTCAACCATTGGCTCGTAACATGAAGGAAGAATGGTTACATTTTAGCCCACAGAACAGTGCAGTTATGATAAAATAAGCCCAATGTTCGGTTTCCTGCAAAGCAGGGTGCGTTAGGAATTTTCCCACACAATTTGTGAAAAGGTTTTCGAAATGATGAAATTTCCGCAGAAATATACTTCTTACTCATTCAAAAAAAAAAAATGTTCAGACTTGAAAGGTAGCTTAAACGTTGAACAGTTTTTAGACGTGCCCCTAAATACCAACATAATTCATCAAGGAGGTGTCAAGCAAGATATGTCCGTGAATTTCTTTTTTTCTTTTCACTTTTAAGTTTTTTCATTCTTTTCACGTCATTCAGAAAGTCACTTTCAGACATTTCTTTTCGTCTCCCCCATGCGTGTGAAATGAGTGGCTGGGTAGCGTTCAAATGATAGTTCATACTGAGCCGAGCGTTTTGACGCGGCCCTTGTCCCAGATGTGGGGTGACTGTGACCCAAACGCCAAACTTGACGGCGCTGGAGGATTCCGATTGTGCCGTCCAACTCCACGGCACGGCCGCCACGTGACCGACTGATCCTCTCAGTTGCAGGCCAAACACAGGCGCAGCCAAAAGGGGACGGGCCCCCCCCCCCTTAGGCCCGCATTTTTCGTGAAAGCCATTTCACATCGTCTTCCCGGCAGGCGGTTTTCATGTGATTTCGGTTCACATTTAGCGCCGCTCCCCCTCCTTTAAGAAAATCCTAGCTGCGCCCCTGAGACCAAACGCAGGTGCCCGTCCCAGGACTCGAGCCCAGTGCCCGCCACACACCGAACGCCGTTGTCAGGCGCCCCATCCGCCTGGTTACGGCGGCGGAGACAGCCGGCCAGGCATTCCAAATTCTGGTTTTGGTCGACGATGTAACCGCGTTCACTGGCTGCGCGCTCGCTCCGTCAGAGAAAAATCGCGAAAACTCATCTAGGTCCTTGGTCACCATTTGCCCACCAAAACAAAACGAAAACCCGAAACTGAAGCTCGCGTCTACCATTCCTGGTGTCATCGGTGGTATAAACCAAATGTGGAGATGAATAGCGTGCATGCAAATAGAACAGGCATCACGACTAACAAAATTATTTCCGTCGATCCGCCCACTGCAGAAATATGATCTAGCTGGTACGCGGGAACAGTCTCGGACTAGCCCTGAACCGCCTCCGGCACCAGTCGACACCGCGCCGCTGCCACCAGCGACCCCCCACCGCGGTCGGCCGCCACCCACCTGGTACACGGTGCTGGTGACGCAGACGACCAGGACCAGCGCCCAGATGGTCCTGCGCAGCCGCCCGCTGTCGTTGCTGCCGACGATGTCCAGTCCGGTGATGCTCCACGAGGCGACGCCCTCCGCAGCGGCCGGCCGGGGCGGCCAGGCCTTGTGGTGAACCGACACAGAGTAAAGCTGCGGCAGGCTGGAGGCGCCGGCGGCGACCTGACGCCGCGCGCCGCAGTCCCGCACCCGCGCCATGGGTCGGCCGTCCCCGGGCTGGCCACGCCGGCGGGCGGAGGCCGTTCGCCGGTCCGCCGCGGGCGCCGGCTGGGCCTGGGCCGCGTCAGGCGGCGTATGGCGGGCGCGCTGGGTCGCGGCGTCGAGCCGACGGCCCGCGCCGCGTCGGCAGGCGGCGATTCGTCGGCGACGACAGTGAGTCGCCACCGGGAAACCGCAGTGCTGTGACGTCACTGCTGTTCGAACGCTGCCTTCAATGGGAACATCGCGAAGGCAGGACACGCGACAGTCGGTGTAGGTGCCTTGTCGGGGCGTAAGTGCAATCGCAGAGAAAGCTTTCCCTTTCAGAACTGGCAGAAAATTTGTTTAAAGTCGTCCTCCTGACGTATTGCCGCGGGGGCCCATGCAAGTTTCCAGAGCTTGGGGTAGCTGCTTAGCTTTTCCTCGATGTACCATCACCTCATGGGTAACAAAGACGAATTTCATTTTAATTCTAAATGCTGTTTCGCTTTTTATTTTAATGTTATTTTAAATGATTTTAGTGCGTTTATTTTAAATGCTAGACATCAAGACTAACAAGATAAATGCTAGACATTTATCCTGAAAACTGAACGCCTCGATTCACCTTAACGGAAGTTCATGGAAAAATTCGTCACATTCTCTACCAGTGTCGCCCTTTTTCCTTGATTTCTGTACATAAGGCCAGAACCGTGGTGTTGTACTTGACTCTTAGAAGTTGCTCTAAGAAGACAAGATATGTGGAGTACCCTTCGCACGAAAAAAGAGCGGGACTGTTTATGCAGAGTTTCGCATGGCCGCAGAGTTTCGCATGGCCATTTCTTAATGTTTCAATGGGCCCTAGTTTGGTCCGGGAAAGAGTCCACTGCAATACGCAGTTTGAGTGCAGAGCAAATGTTTACTCAAAAGGCGCTCGTACATTGAAGCCATTAAATACTGATGAGGCGTAGTAGTGTAATATTTACAAGACCAAGGCCGGTGACGCAGTGAAGTTGTTAGCTGCGTTATTAGCCAGGCCCATATTAGCTGACTAGCAGAAAAAGCTGGCCTCTGGCTTGCTTACTTCCACCAGGCCTCGCTCGTTTCGTTCACTTGGCGTGCCCTATGGCACCCTGTTATTTCTGATATGTGACCACCCAGCAGCTTGACAGATAGACATCATTTCAAAACTGTAATGCCCTGTTCCTGACGACGTCCGACGACATTGCTGCCGCTTGTTGTTCTGATTTACTCGACTGGGCAGTGGTGACATTTTCTGTGAATGATTGGTAGGACCGAACCGAGGGCCGGACAACCTAATCCCCTCTAAATCTGAGTTTTTCAACGGATTTAACGCACTTTATTTTAACCGAAGATAACTTTTCATTTGAAGCCGTTTTTTATTTGTCAAACAACAAACATAAGGCATGCACACACACATATACACGCATATATGTATATATACATATATACATATATATTGTGTGTGTATATGTGTTTAGGTAGGCAGATAGATAGACAGATAAATAGATAGATAGAAGGACAGATAGACAGAAAGAGAGAGAGAGAGAGAGAGAGAGAGAGAGAGAGAGAGAGAGAGAGAGAGAGAGAGAGAGAGAGAGAGAGAGAGAGAGAGAGAGAGAGGGAGAGAGAGAGAGAGAGAGAATGAAGATGGTATGGAACAAACTAACTATTTCGAAAGAGAAAAACAGCAATCAACGTTTCGGCTTTATTATTGCCTTCACCAGGAATGAACAAAATGTCCACAGCACGTCGAGACCATTACACTTCGGCATGAAGATTGTAAACGATTAGGTTCGATATACTACAGTACTTGGCAGACGCCGCTGCACACATTCAATCCATCCCTCCCCTCCCGGTCCCTTATTTAATATCCTAATTCTAAATTTCGCGTGTTATTCATTGTGCCACTAACATCGACAGTTTGAAAAACCCTTGCGACAAGTTTATATTATGTTCCTTTGCCATCTCTGCAGCTCTCCTGCTACTTTTATTCAAGCCACCATGTAAAATGGTTGATCTATCGCAGTCTGGTAGGTGACCATGAGTGTCCGCATCCGAGTGATCCACGAAAGAATTCGTCGTCCAATGACATCTGAAGTCAGCTTTGTGCTCTTGAATGCGCCGTTTCAACACCCTGGCCGTTTCACCGTAATAAACCTTATCACAACCCCAACAGGCAATGCTGCACACAACCCTGTGGTCGATCTCCCCGTTTTATAGGGTTTTTGGTGTTCTGTTTTATCATATTGTCAGTTCTCAAGCCGAATGTGGTTGCCAAATGGTTCTGCGAACCAACAACCTTAGTCAGTTCCTCAGCCAACTGGGATAATGTTCCTCGCCAACCCTACATGCCTAAGATTTGGCCGGCTCAGAACGTGACCTAAGGTTGTGGGTTCGCGGATTCATCTGACAACCGCATCCGGCCTGAGAATTGACATGATAAACACAAAGCTAAAAAGCACATAAATAGGGAGACCGACCCCAGGGTGGTGTCAACATTCCCTGTGCGTGTGGGGGGGGGGGGGATAAGGTTTATTTCGGTGAAAAGGACAGGAGGCTGAACAGCGCACTCAGGAGCACAAAGCTGATCTGAGGTACCAAAGGACTACGAATTCTTTCGTGATATATGCGGACACTCATGACCACTTACCAGACTGCACAAGGTCAGCCATTTTACATGGCGGCTTGAATAAAAGAAGGAAAGTTGCAGAGGCGGCGTATATTGCAACGAAACATAATATGAACTTATCGCAAGGGTTTTCCAAACTGTTAATGTTAGTGGCGCAATTAACAAAACGTCAATTTTAAAATTAGGATATTAAGTAGGGAACTTGGAGGGGAGGGGCGGGGTTAAGGATGCCAGCTGCGTCTGCCAAGTATTGTATTACATCAAGCTTACTCGTATTGGAATATTTTTGTGTTCCTCTGCGCTTTATATCGTCCTCGACCGTCTGCTTAAGAACTAGGGGGTTTCCAGCCCCAGCCACCATTCAAAGTGAGGAGTAATACAACATTAGTGTACTTTTCGGGTATCATAAACGTTCTAATGAAATGATACACAAGGTAGCGTGCCGGCGACAGTGGTAATTAAGGCACAGGCACAGATGCCACATCAAGAGATTTTCCTTAGTCCTCGAAAAGAAGCAACGCTCCCATTAACTACGCTTGTAAAGTTAGGAACACTGATTAACACAAATTCCTACAGGGCCCGGGTTTTTCCATTCTGGCCAAGCCGGAATAGAATGCGGCCGTGCTCTCACATGGTTCGTTCCGAAGAGGGAATCCGTTTGTGTCGCCGAGTCGGCCGAGTCTCCGAATGACCTCGAATGATAATCCCTACCGGCGGATAGCAGCTCTCGCGGTTCGCGCGCTCTCCGCCCCAGGCACCTACTGCGTGTGTTGGATATGAGCCGCTACGGACGGAGGTCGGCTGGTCGACGTCGGGCGCGGCGACTGAATCTGCTTCGCCTGGCCCGCAGCTCCGCGCTCGGAACGTAGTCATTGTAATATACAATAGACGATGCTGTCGTGTCTTAGCGGATGTGCTGCTGGCGATGAATCGTCTTGTCTTGGCTCTTCTTGACAGGTGCTCGGTGAGTTTTCCTGTTCTGCGATCCGTGGGTTGAGCTCGGGTATTTGTCAGTCAACGGCCACGGTGCCGCGGCGCCGCACCCTAAGCACGTGTGACGTGCCGGGCACGATGGTGCATGACTGGCCGGACCTTGCATTGCCTGTGCTCTGACAGGTCGTGATCCCAGGTGCTCCGGGTGGAATGCTGATCCCAGCGCGGCCTGACGTCAGCGGCCAGGATGAGGGTTCCGCGCACCCTCGTTTGCGGCGACCCAGAGTTAGGGGTTATCAGCCCGCTCAGGGTCTCCACCTATTCTGGATCCGGGATCCTGAACACGCGCTGTGTCCTGGTGTCTTGCGGCTGCGAAACTTCCATGAATCAAAAGCCGTTGGATTCTTTCGCTCTGCCTGTCGACGGGTGGGCCGCCGGCGTCGAGGAGAGAATTTGTTCCACACTCTTCCGTAATATTCGTGTCGAAGTGTAATGTTCTCAACGTGCTGTGATCACATTTTTGTGAATCAAAAACAGACTTAAAAAAGCAGCATTCCTGATGAAGGCGGTAATGAGGCCGAAACGTCGATTACTGCTTTTGACTTCAGAAAGAGTTTGATTGCATCACCATCTTCATTCTATGTGTTCACACACACACACACACACACACACACACACACACACACACACACACACACACACACACACACGCACACACGCACGCACGCACGCACGCACGCACGCACGCACACACACACACACATATGCCCAGGGTTCAGTTTGGTGCAGTTCGTCAGAATTTCTCTCGCAAGTATAGTGAAAACCGTTCGGCACAGCCCCAAGATGCATCAGACATTTTTGCAGGCCGTGCAAACGATATTGCAGCAGATGGCATATAATTTGAAATTCTCCAGTCATTAGTTATGCTTAAAGTACTGTTTCAGCGCAACTGAAGTCATATGGCTATAATTTCATGAAGTGCCATGTATCTTGTTTTGTGGTATGTCGGGGTAAGTTCTGGCGCGGAATTTGGATTTAGTGCCCAAAAATACTTAGCGGTTCAAATTTTTGCCAGCAAAGCCACCCAAGGCCATCTGACTCTAACCTAGGCCACTAATCGAAAGTGACCTCGAAAAAAGGAAAACTGCGACAATGCATTCCACAGAGCCAGCTACCGCCATCCGGTACAATTTTACCACTAGAGAATTTAGCACTGGTAAGTGAAGACTTCATTGCTTCTTCCGTCCTTTTCAGAATAATACGTGGGCATGAAATGCTAGACCGAAGGCAAAAACCATCCCATTAATTCCTTTTTGACACCTGTTTACACCAACGTCTACCAGACCGAAGTAATTTTGGGCGCTGAATTCGAAATCAGCGTAAAAAAACACTCTAGAAAGCAAGGTGTTGCAGATACGGGTGTACCAAGGTCAATAAAGTTCATCTCAGGTCAGTGACCTGAGATGAGCTAAAAGAGATCAAAGTCATTGGAATGTGTGTTAATTCATTCATTCATTTGACATTGTTTTTTTAATTATTTTAACCTTGAATTAGACAGTGAACAACAAATTTGTGTCGTTTCATTATTTGTCCTTTACAGAAAACGGGTACGCGCGAACACATTTTTGGTCATCTTTCCGTGGTCTGACGTGATCCTAACTTGAAACCCAGTAAACCGGTAGAAGATGAAGAGGACTTTTACATATGTTTAGATTTTCTGGCTGAAATGGCAAGTTTAGAAGTTCTATGTTCGGAAATAATTTTTGACCTTTGAGCTCAATCTGGCCTCGTGATATGACCTCATATCAACCAAACTATCTTTGTGTCTTTTTAGCTGGTCGGCTGTGCATCCATGAAGTGCTTGGAAGTCTGTCTTGAAAACTGTACTCGTGGCAACAGTTTGAAACTTACCCTAAAAACGACCATAACTGAAAACCATTCCCTGACTTTGACCTGCTCTAGCTTAGTGATCCCGTGAGAACCTAATGTTTTTGACACCAAAAGATCTGCTATTCAGATTTGTACACAGGTGCCAAATTATGTCTGGCTGCGCTACACCGTTCGGGAGCTATTCCGGAAAAGCCTCGGGGGGGGGGGGTCAAACGGAACCCCACCTGGGCGCATGTTAAAATGTAAAAAGTAGTGTAATAATAAGAAATAAATAAGAATGTAAATAAATAAGAATGTAAAAAGTGGTAGGGCTCAGAGGCACATTGGTAGGGCTCAAATCAACATCGGTAGGGTTTGGGCCCTACCAGGCCTATAGATACCGATATCCGTGCGCGAGAGTCTAGTTGGGCTCGTTTCGGTTGTGATTAAAATGAGGCTTTCAGCACTTAAAATGGACTCATTTTTCAAGCAAACGTTGCCCCAGGACACAGCACGAAGGGCCGTGAATGCCGATTGGCTGAAAAAAGGGCAAACGTTCCGCGTTTTGCAACGCGCCTAAAGTAGTTCTTTTTCAGTTTTAGGATAGATCTACTCGCCTGATTACCGTTGATGTCTGAATGTTGTGTACGCGTTTCTTCGTGCTCGTAGCGTACCTTTAGCATGCAGTTTATTTCGAAGCCCATGATGTCCGAGACAAACAAAATGGGTATCTCAGGCCAGGCTCAGAAGCGAATTTCGAATAATCGTCGGATCGGTAGTCAACTGACAAGGAAGCGTAACACTTGGTCTAAAATTTCATATATTTGGTTTGGTGTTAGGTTTTAATATTTGGTATCGTGTGCCCCGACTTTACGCATCCTCTTCGTGGCATTCAACACTAGAAACCAGCCTTTGTGGTTTGCACTTTTTCAATCATGCCTGAAACATTCAGCATTCCCAACACGTTTAAGCCAGGCCACTGGCCTCAGCCTTGGGATGTCACCAGAAGTCAGAGGCCTTCCAGAAAATCTCTAGTCCTGCTGTATTAGTCGTGCAAGCTTTGACCTCTTACTAGACATGCGATGCGTTGGTTTGTACGAAGCAAAAGGCCAAATCGTGGAATGCGCCTTTGAATGTCACCGCGTATCTCCGTTACGTGGTGAAGTTCAAAGGTTATGACATGTTATGACCTACGACTGAGGTCGGCCTCAAAATATCCGAGACTGAACAGAACTCAGTTGTCAAAAATCTCGGGGAGGCGATAGTTATTGCTCAAGTCAGGGCCGCAGGCACGAATTCAGAGTTGGGGGAGGGGGGTTGAAAAGCAGTGAAACAACCAAGAATACACCCAGATTCTCTCTCTCACCCTCCCTCCCAGGGAGCTTTTAGTTTAGAGGCAGCAAATGCTGACGGTTGTGAAAAATATCGCTCGATGTAAGCGTTTGAAATTTTTAAAATTGAAATTGAAATTAATGTTTGAAATTTCGCGCTGTTGAGTCCTCGCTCGTGTTGTTGAGCTTGGATTAAAAAGTAACATGTTTGCCCATATTCGATCTCTGACCCGACCCGAAACGTGAAGCTGTAATACCAGGCCACAAAACTGGACACGCTCTGGTATTTTACGCGAGACTAGCGTGCACGATTTGGAAAAGTCCTGGGAGAAGGGCGTTCGTACTACCTTCCCCATACGTCCATGTTAGGCGAATTCCCGTATACAGACGAGAGCTAAAGGATGTTTTTTACGGGAATTAACACGCTCTTACTTTTTCCCCAATGGAAATGGTTTTGGTGTGATTCATGACGTTTTCTTGCTGGAGGGCGAGTTATCCTGACTTGTATATGAACATTTAAACCTCATCGCCTCTAACTTGTAGCTTAATGTCATTCTTATACCACGAGAATTTTTTTCCGCGTCGGTGCCGGCGTATGACAACGAATGGTAAGCCAAACGCGTGAATAACACGGGAAATTTCAAAGACGTCTAGATGTTCTGTCTTGTGACTGGGAATTCGCAAAATGACAGAGCGTAAACGAAGTATGCACTCCCTAAAAGTGGGTGTTCTGCCTAACTGCAACGCAAAGCTGGGGCGTTTACTGGGGCAAAACGTTGCTCCCTTGTGATAGTCTTCGATCCGGACTAAATCAGATTTTTTTCTGGGCTCAGACAGCCAAAGTTCAATTAGCCTGGACAGCCTTCACCTGAAACTTGTACCAGATTGGTTATCATTGTTTACAAACATGTAGGCAAAAGTTCAGCTTGGAGCAGTTCAAAAGTTCAGCGTAGTATATTTGTTGTGTGTTAAAACAACATGCAGGAATGCTCATGAGACAATGAAACAACCAGCGGATGATTTTGAGCGGCAACCATGGCACTGGGATAGCCACATGTGGCTGCACCGAGCACTGCAAGAGTACCGGAGAGGGACTGCCATAAAATGAACGAGGCATTACATAAACAGACGTCATGACACAGCCATTGCACGATTTGTTTGATGTGGGATGCATCAGCAGGAGCAGACTAGGGTAAAAAAAAGGGGCGAGAGCTCGGAGTAGCACAAACCACAATGTTCCCATGATACTCGTGGTGCACTGCGTATGCCTATCAGGGTACACGTGGTTCACTAAATCGCCCTGCGGGTTGTTGAAGACGCGTGGTCCAGCGGGCCTCCAGCTCCAAACCGACTGACTGTACCATTCAGGGAGACCGGCGCATTGCCTCCTGCCAATCAGGGAGCCGTCGTGCAGCGCCTCTTGCCAATCAGGGAGCCGCGGCGCAGCGCCTCCTGCCAATCAGGGAGCCGCGGCGCAGCGCCTCCTGCCAATCAGGGAGCCGCGGCGCAGCGCCTCCTGCCAATCAGGGAGCCGCGGCGCAGCGCCTCCTGCCAGTCAGGGAGCCGCGGCGCAGCCCCTCCTGCCAATCAGGGAGCCGTCGCGCAGCCCCTCCTGCCAATCAGGAAGCCGCCGCGCAGCCCCTCCTGCCAGTTGGGGACACGCAGCACAGCCTCCACTTTCCGTCAGGAGCGCGCGGCGCGCCGTATCGGTGAAAACAAAAGCTCCGGCACGGGCCGCCTGCGCCGTCGCACGAGAGCCATACGCAGAGGAGAGGTCGAACGACGCCAAGTCGGAGGGCGAGGGTAGCCGAACGAGTCACGGCCGTCCACCGGGCGGCCTCGTCGGTCGGACGGCCGACACCCCTTCGAGAGCTATTCCGGAAAAAAAACGAACTCTACAGGGCTCAATCTGACCGGTGCAGGCAAGCATGAAGCACATTACACAAAACACTAGATGCCCACGTATCCATCATTTTCCTGAGATACGTGTAGTCATGGCATCAGTTTCCACATGCCAAGAAGCATTCCGAAGATAAACTGGCTCATTATGTAGGCGTCATGCTAAACATCAACCTTGTGTTCTCTTATTTTCTCGCAAAGCTGGGGCGAGTATTCTTCTCCGAAACCTTAATGCCCAGCGACACTGATCTCAGGCATCGCGTCACAGCTCAGTCTTCGTATTCGCCTTTCTTCCGGGACGCGTTCAGCCGCTTTAGCGCCACCTCTTCGTCCGGGGAGTCGTCTTCCTCGTTGTCCGAAAAACTGCTCTGGAAGTCCTCTTTCGCCATCTCCTTAAGCAACAGGCGGAAAGCCGTGACATCCATGTTCCTCGCCATCAGGCTGAGGACGAAGAAGTCGCCGACCTGGAGCGCGTTGACGCCGTTACGGACACTGCAGCTGAACTTGAAGTGTGCCTTTTGCTCCAGCATCGGCACGCGCATGCTACGAACTAGCATGAGGACAAGCCGACCTGCGAACACCACCACCGACAGCGCCGAAAGAAAGATGAGCCAGAACCACAGCACCAGATACACCTTGTCATTCAGCACGTTCAAGGCCAGTACGCAGAGGCCGTCGACGTGGCGCGTAGTACCCGACGGCCCGAAAAGCATCAGGTCGCATTTGGCCATTTTGGGGAAGGTACGCGTAAACGGACTGATGTTGCCGCCATTCGACAAGTAGTCGACCACCCGGTTGCCGTAGTCAAGGAATTTGTAGTTGATGAAGTGGTCGATGAGGAAGATGTTACCAATGACGTTGACGACGTTCAGCGCGTCGCAGATGACGAAGCGGATGAAGTAGCCCTGGTAAGAGCCCAGCGTCTGGCGGACGTAGACGGCCAGGTTGGCGACGCGGGCCTTGAGGACACCCCGGTCCAGCACCGGCAGCCGCACGTCCTGGATCATGGCAGCCATGCGGCCGTCCTCGCTCAGGACCCACAGCCAGTGCGGCAGGTAGAACAGCACTCCCTGCAGCGCCAGCATGAACGGCACCCACTGGTAGTAGGTCTGGTACTCGCGGCCGCGGCTGTTTTCTGGACCGATGTTGTGCAGTCCTGCCGAGCAGAGACCGCGAGACAGGTCACCGAGGCGGCACCGTGGACGCCCGTCAGGAAGACGGAGCCACGGAGAACAAGTCAACCGAACGGAGTGACGACGACACGGTCAAGGAGATGAAGCAACGGAAACCACATTGCTGAGGCCAGAGGCTACAGAGCAACGGGGAAGGAATACTATACAGACCGAGTCGCAACGACCGGCTCACAGAGACTGAGCCACGAATACAAGGTGATGGAGGGAATGTTGCTGGGGTAAGGAGATCATTCTACAGGAGCCGAGTCACAAGCACAGAATAACTGACATGGAGCCGCCTTAAGCGAGCAGTGTGGATACTTGGAGTAACGGAGACCAGTTAACAGAGCTAGAATCGTACAACCATTGGCATTGATATCCAAACATGGTGGTCATTTCTCGGAGCAGTCACGCAGGCAGGGTCTAAAAGATTTGTAGTTCTACAAATCGGCACATAAGGCGAATTAAAAGAATAATATAGGCGAATAAACAGGAGAAAAGTCAAGCATTACGAAGTGGTTCCTCTTTTCTGGCGATTTTTCGCCGACAAAGCAGAAAGCGTTCTCAAGTTAGCGGATAATTTCAGTCATTCAGTCGCAGAGCATCGGTCATAGGAACAAAAAGTCAACGAGACGAATTTACGCAGAAGTTGCCTCATTCAGGTGCATGAAAAGAAAATTAACGATTCCAGAGCGCCTAATGTTTTCCGCCGATTTTGGCCGGAATCACAGAACGCCTTTTGAAATTAGTGGGTAATTACCGATTGGGGAGGCCCAGCAGCCTTTTTCGAACTTCTCTCACAAAAAAACGTAACAATGCCTGGCGCCACTGAAATTTCTTCCGACCTTCATTTTAGGTGTCACGAACGATCCGTGGAACCATCTTTCTTGCGCAATGTATCTCAGGTCTCCAGAAAGTGATGACAATAGGGTGAAACGTGCAGTTCCAAGGCTGAACATTGACGTTCTGCTGCCAACAGCAAACGAGCGGCTCATTCAGGAACCAACACAAGCGCCATAACATTCTGTGAAAGTTCACCTACCATTCATGTATGCATGCTGATCATTACTGAATCCTCTGACTGCAGTTTCAGCGAATTTAAAAAAAAAATCCGATATCGTCTGAGGACCCAGTCATTTATGAGAAGACTTGCTAACAAACCTTGCTGGAAATCCAGACGCTGGAGATCAACGTCCACGGTGTAGGTAGAGGTGATCCAGCAATGTGTGTTCATCACGTCGATTGGTATACTTGATGAGCTACAATCTCCGCAGGCGCACGTCACGGGTTGGCCGAACATGTTGTAGGCGGTCACCAAAATCGACGACCCTGCCGACATCAAACGTGATCACCAGAATCAGCAGCGGGGCTTTCTCTGAAGCGGAAACAGAGCAGTGCGCAGTCCAATCTTCAGCACAAACCACTTCTGCACGGGTAGTGTTCCACCTTGTTCAGCTTCCACAAATACGAGGGCAGGATGAAAAGTTCTACCTTTACTTCAATAAAATCCAAACGGGCTGACCGATTTTAATGAAACAAACACAGCAATGCCCTTGCATCATTTACTGATCAATATACACGCTTATTTCTCAACATAGCCCCATCCAACAACGATGCATTTCTGCCAACGTGTCACTAATTCGCGGAGTCCTTTTTTCACTAATTCACTAATTCTGCGAAAGGTCAGGAAGCGATTCCCATACCCAAAGACGTACTGCTGACCGCACCTCTTCAGCAGATGAGTAGTGTTTTACGTTTCAGACGTACTTTCAGCTTCAGAAACAAGAGGCAGTCGCCAGGAGCGGAATACGGGCTGTACGGAGGATGCCTTAGCGTCGAAAATCCTAACCGCTGCGTGGTGACAACTGTCACCACTGGTGTGCGGCCTGGCGCTGCCGTGCTGCAAGACTGCCTCATGGCGGTTTCCCCTTTCCTCCTCATATCAGTGTTCAGTTTTCTTGGAGATGTGGCACTAGGCATTCACTCCTTGGCAATTCCAAAATGCAGTCACTGTGAATTTCTCCCTAAAAGTTGGGATCTGAATTTTTTCGGCTGCAGCGAATCTTTACGGAGGTATTCCATGAATTGTCTTTTGCGTTTGGGATGATAATGGTGTATCTATGTTTCGTTACAGGTCATAATTCTCGTCTAAAAATTGCCACCTTCGTTTTCCACACGGCCCAAGAGCTTCTGTGAGACCCCGGCCCGTTCAGCCTTTTAGCCTTCATCTCATCAATTAGTTTGCACAGCACCCACCTGACGCATGCTTTAACCCTATTCCCGGCAGGGGGGGGGTCTGAATCCGCCCCCCGCGGGATTTTTTGCTTGCCAAATTCTAGGCTTTTTAACGCAGCTTCACGAAACTTGGTCACTTTTCCTAGCTATTATTTCTACGTGCCGTGACAAAATTTCAAAATTCTATTTTGCTCAGGGGCGGAGCCAGGTAGCGTTTTTGGGAGGCACCTCATGTCATTTTTGGCCATGTTGAGGGTAAAAGGAAAATGTCTGCCAAAAACAGAGTTTTTAAGATATAACTAAAAATCTTATATGGATATATAGCTAAATAGTTGGGCAATCTGCAGATGTAATTTTGTTTATCTGAGGTCATTTTACAAGGTCAGGTCAAGGTCAAGTCAAAATTTGTTTTTTGCAATAATATCGGCGCCGTTTTTTCAAATGCCAAACCAGGAATATATATGACGTAGAATGGTGCCTTCTACTTGTGTATCAAGTTTCAGGTTGATATCAGGTCGGGTCACGGAGCTATGACCTAAAATGTCATTGCGCGTACCCTATATCGCAATAGTCATAAAATGAAATTTCTGAAATAGAGTGAATTCAAATGATTGAAAACGTTTACAGATCATATTAAATGCACAAGAGATCATTCCAAGTGACTCCAAGGTCACTGGAGGTCATTTAAGATTAAAGGTCACAAGTTGATCTGAGAAACGTGTGACCATGACAGTTCCCACTTTGTCATGTTCCTGACACCGCCTATGCTAACATTACACAAACATTGTAATGAGATTTGTACTTCTTTAGTATAACATGACTAGCAGAAGCCAAAAAAGGGTGTTTGCCTCTTTTGTTCATTCAGCTGTTAGAAAACTAATCCTCCTATTTTTGAAACCTTGTGAACGCCCATGAATTTTCTCAAAATTTCAGATTTGTATACCCTTGGTAAAAGCCCTATCCATAATCTCTCGATTCATGCCAGTTTCATTAAAATCGGTCGATAAACAACGGAGTTATAAGAAGTCCAAAAGTGCCCCCCATTTTGACATTTTGGCCCCCTGTATCCACACATTTCAAAATTTTGATTTTGTTTTTTTTGCAAAAATGTAGTTCACGTCACGGCAAATCGATTGCCGTTTGTTTCGATGAAATCGGACCAGTAGTTCTTGAGATCTCAGGGTGGGCCGAATCCGCGCCCCCCCCCCCCCTGTCGGGAATGGACCATACCGTCTAGCCCTCCGGGAATAGGGTTAAAATATTGAACATCGATTATGTGACTGTCTTTTTTTAGGACTGCCCAATTCGGCCGCAATTTCTTTTCGCTTGATGAGACGATTTCCACGAATCAGTTCGTCGACACGCTTTTGGTGAGTCTAGTCCGTTCCCACCACGGGTCTTCCCGATCCCTGACTTTCACGCTACCTGCATTCCCTGCGTCATCGTGTTTCAGCCTTTTCGCCCAACGTCTCACAGTACTCACATCCACATTTGGCTGTCACAGACCGCCTGCAATCTTCGATGGATGTCGACGGGAGCAGCTTGCTCAGTAATGGGAAATTCAGTAACGACACGCTGCTTGAACAGCACGTCCTTGCCGGCCGCCATCGTTACGGCGCTCATCGTGACATACACTGCGAGACACGTCAGCCGCTTTATCGCGCTATGCTCTCTATGATGTATCGAAATGATAATTTTTTCCGTGGATATTACATAGAGCGCGACAAAAAGTGGCACACGTGCCTAAATCTCAGTAAAATGACGAAACAAGGACGAAAAACAACTTGACTGATGCCGCCATGCCAAGGAAGGGGTACACCATCGCAACTCCCGGAGTTGCAGTCTCCATGCGCGTACAGCGGCAGCTCGGTGAGCTAACACCAGAGCCGCGGGAGGCGGCCCTTGCGAGACTTTTATTCACTTATCCTACGCGCGGTTAGAAAAGTCTGGGGTGCAGATTCCACGTATGCAGTTTTCAGGGAGTTTGTCTGAACCCATCGAACCATGCCACGAACGTTCGAGACTACCGTATTTGGTGAGTGTGTAGAAAAGTTGGAAATCGAGAACGGCCGTGACGCTGTACCTTGATTTTTTCACACCATCACTCTGAAATGTTGTCGTGAGGGATTTACAAAATAAAATTCCTAAATCACGCTGGAAATGATTTTCAAGTGGTGCAGATAGTATACCAGACATTGAGCTCTAGACAAAGCACGTGCATTTTTAACGGATCAACTAACCTTTAACCCTATTCCCGGAGGGCTAGACGATATGGCCGATTCCCGGCAGGGGGGGCGGATTCGGCCCCCCCCTGAGATCTCGAGAACTACTTATCCGATTTCATCGCAACAAACGGCAATCGATTTGCCGTGACGTGAACTACATTTTTATAAAAAGAAATTTTCAAAATTTTGAAATTTGTGGATACAGGGTGGCAAAAATGTCAAAATGGGGGGGTACTTTTTGACTTCTTATAACTCCGTTGTTTATGGACCGATTTCGATGAAACTGGCATGAATCGAGAGATTATGGATAGGGCTTTTACCATGGGTATGCAAATTTGAGATTTTGAGAAAATTCATGGGCGTTCACAGGGTTTCAAAAATAGGGGGATTAGTTTTCTAATAACGGAATGAACAAAAGAGGCCAAAACACTTTTTTAGCTTCTGCTAGTCATGTTATGCTAAAGAAGTACAAATCGCATTACAATGTTTGTATAATGTTAGCATAGGCGGTGCCAGGGACATAAAAAAGGGGGAACTGTCATGGTCACACGTTCTTCAGATCAACTTGTGACCTTTGACCTTAAATGACCTCCAGTGACCTTGGGGTTACCTGGAATGATGTCGTATGCATTTAATATTATCTGTAAACGTTTTTAATCGATTAAATTCACTCTATTCCAAAAAATTCATTTTTGGCTTTTGCGATATAGGGTACGCGCACTGACATTTTAGGTCATAGCTCCGTGACCCGACCTGATATCAGGCTGAAACTTGGTACACAAGTAGAGGGCACCCGTCTAAGTCATATAGATTCCGGGTTTGGCATTTGAAAAAACGGCGCCGAAATTATTGCAAAAAAACAAATTTTGACTTTTGACCTTGACCTGACCTTGTAAAGTGACCTCAGATAAACAAAATTACATATGCACATTGCCCAACTATTTAGCTATACATTCATATAAAGTTTTAAGTTCTATCTTAAAAACTCCGTTTTTGGCAGACATTTTCCTTTTACCCTCAACATGGCCAAAAATGACCTGAGGTGCCTCCCAAAAACGTTGCCTGACTCCGCCCCTGAGCAAAAAAGAATTTCGAAATTTTGTCACGGCGCGCAGAAGGAATAGCTAGGAAAAGTCACCAAGTTTCGTGAAGCTGCGTTAAAAAGCCTGGAATTGGCAAGCAAAAAACCCGAGGGGGGGCGGATTCCGCCCCCCCCTGCCGGGAATAGGGTTAAAGATGAGCATCCTTCTTATTACAGAGCGACGGCATAGCTTCGCGATGCGGAAGTATGGCAAGGATAAAACCTGGCAATTTTCTGTCCGACGACGGTTGCTGAGGCTTCAGTGATCATGTGCACGACCTGCTGGGAGTCGGATTGACTGAGAGTCTGACCTCTTGGTGCAGCCGCCTCTGCTAGCAAACGTCGCCAGCAAGGACATCGTGGCCACCCTTCAGTCACCGGCGGAGTTTCAGAACTATCCATTGCACAACTATCCGGCAGTGGAGCAAACCGAGCATGTGGTCCTTGAAGCCTCGGCAGCCGTCTTCGGACAGAAAATCGCCATGGCTTCATGTGCGCCCGCCATCGGCATCGCAAAACTATGCCGTCCTTCTGTAGCACGAAGTTTCGTCTGAAGGCCAGTCCATCCGCCGAAAATGTACACGCTTTGTCTAAAGCCAAAGTTTCAGGGCGATTATCTAAAAAGTTTCGAGTTACAGCACCATCACCGTTCTCAATTTCCAGGTTTTCTCCTCGTTTATTTAATGCCGTAGTCTCGAACGTTCGTGGCGCCGTAGCTTTTGATGGAATCAGACGAACCCCTGGAAACTGTACACGTGTAATTTACACTCCAGACAACCCTATTCACGTGCAGAATGACTGAATAAAACGCTAACAAGTTACTTTTTACTTTTCTTACTACTTTTTTATTTCTCTTACTGCTTTTTACTTATTACTTTTTTTACTTTTCGATGCGCGGCCGCCTCCGCCCGACCGCCGCTCACAGCCTAGTGTTAACTCATTGGACCACTGCCGCGTAGCGCCTGGAGACTGCAACGCTGGGATGTGAAATTGGGTACCCCTTCCTTGTCCTCGTGACACCAGTAAACGCTGTTTTTCCGGGGATTTTTCGACAATGCCTGAATTTCTGGCCGCCACAGGCAAAGTTTTCTTGGCCAGAATGGTAAAACCGGCGAATAATTTTATCATTACATGGCTCTGAAGGTTGCCTCATTTAACGATTACGAACTACTTTTAGCCCAGTATCACCAGCCCTAATCAAAATATAAGAAAGGAGACGAGACTTTCCGCCTGCTCTGTTGTGTGAAAATTGTCGCTGGAAACGTTTCCATTATTCGTTTTTGAAAAATGTCTAAGGTTTCAGCGGACGTAATTAATTAAGAACTACGTTCTTCTCTTATTCCCTCATATGACGTCATGCAGGTCTGCGCCCATTCGTGACGTCACACAACACCTGTAAACAGAACTCGGCCGAATAGTACACACAAAAAAAAACACGGGAAACGGTTCTGACTCCACGTAAGTGTTCAGTTCTGAAATGTGATGCATACTGCAGACTGACTTGCAAGAGTAGTAAGACTCTTCTTGGGGCGCATGACAAGCAAGGCCTGTTCTATTTTTTCCGATTTAGGAAGCATATTTTTAGAGGTGTTAGCACAATATCTTCTCAAACGCATTTCGCAATGCAAGCGGATATTTGCCGATCAATGTCATCATTAGCATCCAGAGAAATTAAAAGTTTAAACGCCAAGCCCACCCATCAGGGTGTAATTTATGTCAAAGACTGGGGGACAGCGGAGGGTCAGACAACCTAACCTCCCCCAAATGTGGATATCTGAACTGAATGGTTTCTGAACCCAAATAATGGTTTCTGAAAAAAGGTTTTAGCACACTTTGTTTCCACCGACGGCATTTTTCTTTATTTTTTTTGGCTACCATTTTTATCAAATAGCAAACGTTAGTTCCCTCGTCAAAACTGACAGAAAATATTAGGAGGACATAGGAAATAAAGACAAAATATAGGAGACAAAAAGTACAGGAGGGCCCAAATCACCTATCCACGGGTTGAGATCCACACTAAAGATCCATGGCGCCAATAAGAATGCAAATCGGCACCCCTGGCATTCATGACATTGTTCGCTGCCATTACTGATGGCAGAAAACTAACAAAAATGAGTCTAGGAACAAAAACATTCTGTCGGAATAGTCATATACGGGAACCAGCCTGCAAACTAACGTACTGTAAGTGGAAACGCATAAGGTTTGATAAACTGAGCTGTCTTCCAGAGACAACTTATGATTTTGTGCCCTGTGCAGGGACATATTTTGTGCAGCGACAGGATTTCGCCAAGGAAGGGGTCACGTCAAACCTAACCCCCCATCAAACCTGAAAACTCCTCAGAGTTCGGCCACTATTTTCGAGGTCCCATTTTTTATTTATGTTCATATTTGGCACATAAAAAACACTAAATTCTCAGTCCCAAGGCGAGCTCCCCTTGCCCCCCACCCCTCCGCCTTGTTTACGCCGATGGCTCCGTGGCTGCGAAGTCATTAGCCTCCAGCGAATGGAACGATCCAGGAGGGTCGGGATGGGCCGGCCGCTCAGTTTTATTGAATCTGTTGTTTAAAATAAGCCTCTTCCGTCCTAGCGGCCTCGCTTAAACCGCCGGCTACAACTTAGCCATCTGAGTTCGTCACATGAATTGCGGTGGGATGTTCATTTTAACGCTGTTTTCATGCGGGGGCTGATCCGGCTTCCGCGAGATGTCATTCTACTGGATCAGTTTCTAAGAACCAGGGCTCAAATGAAATGTTAAGATCTGAATAAACTTTTCATGCAGACAGATGTAACAGAGAACGTCCGAGGCGCCTTCAGGAGAGCAAACATGGGGCAAGTGGCCGACCGACGGCGCATGGGACGGATGTAAACGAAACAGCCGTCGTATGAAACCCCTGCATTCAGTCAACAAAAAGTCGCATCTCATGGTCAACCCTCTTCGTCAAATGCAGGGTCGGATGTCGGAGCAAAGCAGCAATGACGTGCTGGACGGATGTTCGCAAAGCAGATGTCAATACGAAAGCTCCGCATCCTGTCCAACATGGACTGATGACAAGGTTTTTCGCTGTCGTATCTTTTAGAGGTCCCAGTTGTCAGGAGGTCCCATACATTTAATCGATTATAGCATTTTATCTACTCTCCTCGGGGGCCCTTGTCCCAGGACGAGTACACGCTGCCCAAGTTAACTGACGACACTTGTTGGACATGCGTGACGGCAGCTACATTCTAAGCCACATTCTGGAGACATTCTGTTCGTCCCTGTCCCATAACATCATCTCGAAAGGTTGATAGGTCCAAGGACTCCCGTGGGAGGCCTCAGGAGCCACGTGCGGCGACCTGGGGTCATTGTCCATCTCCTGGCGGCGTCGGGTCGTTAACGGCCCCGTATATATCACCAAGACTTTCTCCGTCCGATATATTTGGGGGCTGGAGCCCGAGATATTAACTGTCCAATTTATTAAAGGTGCAACACATAATATCATTTGATTAGAGGTATCATAAAGCAATGGACAGTTAATTGATGCATACCATTATCGTGCAAAAAAATATCAGCGAAATTTGTAAATACAACAACACGTAGTAATAACGTGCAGTTTTGTACATGTAACTACATGTGTCTCGTCTCGGGCGCATGTAACTACATCTGCAACTATGTGCGCCAGCCCGCTCCGGCCTCTCCGTACCGGACAGCACGTCCTCATGCAGGACCCCAAGGCGAGTCTGCGGGACCGGTCGGGGACCGTCAGGGACGTCGGCTGGCGACGAGATTCCCTGGTACGCATACCCAGCGGGCGCATATACTGGCGCAACAGCCGGTGTCTCCGGCCCCTGCGACCGCTCGTGGCAGTCTGGCAACGTGGCGGCAGAGACTGAGACAACGGCGACGGCAGCTGCCTCGACTCCGGCGGTTGCCACGGCGGCGACGGCAGCATTAAGGGCGATGGTAGCCGCGACGAAGGCCCTGACCAAGTTGGATATGGCGACTGCGGCGGCGTTCGCGCCAACGACGTTGCGTGTGGCGGCGACCGCATGGGCGCTAGAGCTTCGGCAGTGCTGCCCGCGAGGCGGGCTGCGGACTGGACTCGGGCTGCGAGGACGCCAGCGGCCGCATAGGCTATCGGTTAACTGGTCCGAGCCAGTGTATCGTTACAAACGAAAGGTACGGCAGCAGAATAGCGGTAGCCAGGCCAAGCAGTGACGATTGGTTTCGTGGGGATGGCTGCATTGCTACTGAATGTTGTTTTGTTCTAATTGCAGTGATGTGAATGGTCGGAAGTGTGGGCTGGTCTCCTCCACATCTTAGGGGGAAATGTTGCGCAGCCATGATTGCGCTGGGCTCGGACGCCGGCGCCTGCGGTCCGCTGACCGGGCGGGCCTTCGCGGCCGACCGGCTGACCGTATCTAACCTTGGGCGGTGGCTGCACCGCCCCACCTGACATATGCGCTTGTCGGGAGGAACCGAATGCATCTCGAGAGAAAGCACGGCTTTGAGAGGTGTCCCGGTCTACTGCGATGCTTGGAAAAGTGTTAGCCTACCGCTCCACTCGGAGAGTCGTCAAGACTGTGCTGAGGAATGTTGAAATATATCACTGGTTGATTCATCGTCGTGCTTCCCGTCTATTTACTGTCCTTAAAAAATAGAAATAAAATAATAATCCGAATGGTTCTCTGGGGTGCTTTGAAGCCAGAGTCTGTGCTGAGCAGTGTTTGTACAGACTGTCATGCGCCGGACTGCGCAATTCCAGCCCAGTTACATAGCTCGGAGACGAAAGTTTAACGTGCGGACATGATCCACTCGACCCCTATGGGTCGTCAGTGTCTCCTATGGGTTGCTTGGAGGATTAAGTGACCTCCAGGGGAAAAAGTGGGGGCCGAGACGGTTCGAACCCAGGGTGGGTTCGAAGTCAGGGTGGGCCGCGGCAACAGACGTTTAACCAACTGAGCCGCCGACACAACGATTGCATAATTCGTGCACCTTTCTTATGAATCATTACCCTGCTTTCATGAGAACACGGCATAATGCATGACACTGCGCTCGTTCAAATCGGGGTGAAGATGAAGCACAAGCGTCCGGCGGCCGACATCTGGGCTGCTTATTCAATGACCATGGCGGGCGCCGACGGAGACATTCCAGTGACGTCACAGCGGCTTGCTCAGAGTGGAAACAAATTTCTTGGTGACCATACCTATACCATACCATACCATGCCCATAGAGGGCCTTCAGCGTACCTAAAAAGAAGCACGTTGTGAGACGGTAGTGCAGCTGGAAAACCTTGTTGTCTATCTTCACTCTGCCTGGTCCTTTTCCCCGGACCGCTTTGACGATATCGCCCAGAAGATTGGTGAGCACCATTTTGTCTCCTCACGTTCTGAAACAGACAGCATAGAGGATGTTGATATTTAATGATTATTTTACAGGGACTTTGTCACAGTTCGAAAGCCAGAGACTGTGAGGCGTGATATCACAACGCACTTCTTTCACGCAGCACCCAACAACGTTCCGTTTCATAAGGCAGGTGTACGGGATACGTTGTTCTCGTCCTACTCAAAGGAAGACCACTGTATTTCAATGTTTACCTTACCCACGCATTGGCAGGTACTTGTGCTATTAGGTTAACACCAATGTGTATGATTCTGAAGAAAGGAGACCATGATCCGTGATCTGCATGGAGCGCTGGTTGAATATTCCCCTTACCTTTGAACACGGTCGCAGAATCTGTGACAATGCATCTCAGGCACCATGCCTCGTCAGACTGGGTAACCGGATGCCAGTGGGCCCCTTGGAACTCCCCTGCATCTGGCGCAGGATTTTCCGAGGCAAAAATACCGGAGGCCTTTTGCGTAAAGCGTGACGAAACAGTTCTTGTTTGGCATGACGGCAAAGGCAATACTTAGGAACGCTCTGTCATCACGTATGAACGCTCATCTTGTACTTACGCACGTGAAAGTACTGATAAATAGTACGGAGACAGAGATTTATTGGATAGTTATTTGAAGAATGTTGAGACCTATGAGTAAAAGAGGAAGAAAACGGCAAAAAGATGTTGTTTTTTCAAAAGGATTCGAATATTTTTTCCGTAACTTCTACCTGAGGAAGGATAGCAGGAAATAATACCTGAGGGAAGGCCAAACGACGTACGTTGCAGTTCGAGAAATGGGCTGTTATGACCGTCACCGAAAACTCACCAGTGGCGTCGGAACATTAGTAGGTACTTTTCATTCACTTTTCAGGGTTTCGCGGCAGTTCTTTGTTTCAAGAAAGACACTGTGCTTCTACATCTTTGTCCGGATTCAACCGATGGTGTACTTGTTTACTCGTTTTTCATATCAATGCCATTTGAAACACAGAAGAACAAATAAAGATTACGCGCAAAGAACAAACAAAACGAAGAAGCAGATGCCTTGGTAGCACTGTCAGGGAAAGGTTAGATACAATAAATCAAAGTTAGCATTGTTAACGTTCTTACAGTTAGGGTTAAATGATTACTGGGTTCGACAGCGCTAAAGTCGATAGCAAACGAAAGGACCGAGCACAGTGTAAGTCAAATTAAAATAGCGTTGGTTTGATCGCACGTCGGTCGCAGCCAGGGCGTGAAAAACTCGGGGCCAGGCCCGGGAGCAGCTGCAGGTCCACTGAACAGCAGCGGCGTCCGCGGGCCGGTCACAGACGCCGGCGGCCGGACCGCGGGCCGCTCCGGGATAAACGATGTCGTCAGCGGCGTCCCAGACCGACGTACCCTCGCCGCCGCCGGACTGGCGGGGCCGCCCGCAGCAGGGGGCCGTCCCGGGTAGGAGGCCGCCCCTCGGCGGCAAACTGTCGTCCCGGGACCAACCAGAGGAACGGACCGTGTCGGCCGCCGCGAGGGGGCGCAGCAGGGACGCTGCGGTGTCGGCAGAGCCGGGGGGGGCCCACTCCGCCGGCGCGGCGCGGCAGCCTCATGGCAGTGCGCAACTGAGCCGGCGGGCACGCCGGCCGACCCGGATCGTCGGCGACAGACGGTCCCCGCCGTCAGCCGAGCCGAGACCGCAGGACGGCCGCCGCCGGCAGGCCGCACGCCGCCACAGCGGCCCTCCATCGCCACACCTCTAACACGTCAGGAGTTAACCGTTCAGCGGTCATCTCATGAGTCACGTAGACGCCTACTTCGATCATATGGCCTGACCGTGATCTCAACATCTGCTTGACGCCGTCTCCAAGTGTCATTTCACCGGATGACTGTGCCATGCATTTGAACAGAGATTTTGCCGGTGGATCGAGGCATCTGTATTTATCCTCTAGCTGATATGAATCGTTATAATTTCAGGTAGATTAAAAACACATCATATTTCGTCACGGGTTAACACGAAATACTGGCCACAAGAGTGGACAGAGAGCGTACTTTCTTATATATTCGATTGGAAGAACCATTGCAACATGTGCCATTCCTTACATCATAAAAGGAATATGATACTGTGTCATCAATAAATTTTTTCAGGAAACCACGGTTTTCGATTTCACACCAGCCGTGAAAATATGGGTTGCTTCCAGTTGCTTATTCCCCACAGGACAAAAAGAAACGATCATTTGCCTAGGGAAAACAACGTGTTTTATACGTTCAACACAAAACCTACACAAGTCTCTCACACAAGCCAGTTGTTGTATACGGATGGAGTACATGGACTGGAGTCGTACATGGACTTCCAAACTACCTTGCCGCTGTCCCGTAAAGTTAAATGCATTCGGCAAGTCTACATGATACATTGTGATTGTGCTTTTTTCTTCAAACTCGATACGTTACAGCGCACTTTTTCTGCAAACTCGAAGTGAAAAAAGTACTTCAGCAGTCTGTCAAAAGGAGGCCTCATCTCGTACAGGTGTGGTCAGGCTTTATATGAGAATATGAGCGTTACGAAACTAGGTAAAATAACAAAACTAACGTTCAGTGGAATAAATTTGGGAATTAACCCTATTCCCGGCAGGGGGGGGGGGCGGAATCCGCCCCCCCCTCGGGTTTTTTGCTTGCCAATTCCAGGCTTTTTGACGCAGCCTCACGAAACTTGGTGACTTTTCCTAGCTATTCCTTCTACGCGCCGTGACAAAATTTCGAAATTCTAATTTGCTCAGGGGCGGAGCCAGGCAACGTTTTTGGGAGGCACCTCAGGTCATTTTTGGCCATGTTGAGGGTAAAAGGAAAATGTCTGCCAAAAACAGAGTTTTTAAGATAGAACTTAAAACTTTATATGAATATATAGCTAAATAGTTGGGCAATGTGCATATGTAATTTTGTTTATCTGAGGTCACTTTACAAGGTCAGGTCAAGGTCAAAAGTCAAAATTTGTTTTTTCGCAATAATTTCGGCGCCGTTTTTTCAAATGCCAAACCCGGAATATATATGACGTAGAACGATGCCCTCTACTTGTGTACCAAGTTTCAGCTTGATATCAGGTCAGGTCACGGAGCTATGACCTAAAATGTCAGTGCACGTACCCTATATCGCAACAGCCAAAAAATGAATTTTTTGGAATAGAGTGAATTTAATCGATTAAAAACGTTTACAGATAATATTGAATGCACACGACATCATTCCAGGTGACCCCAAGGTCACTGGAGGTCATTTAAGGTCAAAGGTCACAAGTTGATCTGAGAAACGTGTGACCATGGCAGTTCCCCCTTTTTTATGTCCCTGGCACCGCCTATGCTAACATTATACAAACATTGTAATGCAATTCGTGCTTCTTTAGCATAACATGACTAGCAGAAGCTAAAAAAGTGTTTTGGCCTCTTTTGTTCATTCCGTTATTGGAAAACTAATCCCCCTATTTTTGAAACCCTGTGAACGCCCATGAATTTTATCAAAATTTTAAATTTGCATACCCATGGTAAAAGTCCTATCCATAATCTCTCGATTGATGCCAGTTTCATCGAAATCGGTCCATAAACAACGGAGTTATAAGAAGTCAAAAAGCACCCCCCATTTTGACATTTTTGCCCCCCTGTATCCACAAATTTCAAAATTTTGAGAATTTCTTTTTATAAAAATGTAGTTCACGTCACGGCAAATCGATTGCCGTTTGTTGCGATGAAATCGGATAAGTAGTTCTCGAGATCTCAGGGGGGGGCCGAATCCGCCCCCCCCTGCCGGGAATCGGCCATACCGTCTAGCCCTCCGGGAATAGGGTTAAAGCAGGCCAATGAGGGTCAACGCCAGTGAGTAGAAAATAAAAACAAATATAAACGTGTTTTCAGGCGATCTTCAGCCTCAAGCACTTACGACATTTCCCCTCGAGACATGACATCTCTCTCGCAAAATATTACGTCTCTTGCGCTGAAAATGTTTCATTTCGCAAGAAATCACTTCTGTGGATGTTTCAGGAAAAGGAACAGCTTAACAGTCTCACTCTTTCCTGCAAAAGATTGGCTTGTGGTAGAAACCTTGGACGCAAATCGATTATTGCTGTTTACAAATAGCAGACGGATAATCAAAGGCCACCTCGTCAGTCGCAGTACTCCCACGAGGCATGGGTGTATTTTTTCAGTCCCATCTTCCGCTTTGACGGTGAGCGCAAAATAAAGGAAATACCAAATGTTATTAGCAGGGGCGGCGCCGGGCATCCTGTATACTACAGTATATCCTGGGTTTCTTGGCTGCCTGAATGCGTATCAGTGACATATGGGCTTAATGACACCCAGAACGTTTTTCGTAAATATTCGCCCTGCATCTGGGTGACGGCAGCAGCAGGCCCGTCCCCGACAGGCACACCCCTGCGGGCGTGACGGCAGCAGCAGGCCCGTCCCCGATAGGTCCACCCCTGCGCTACGGTAAAGACGCTTGCGAGCTGGACACGCCGCCGGTCCGAGCTCTGTACGCTGTAGCGGGGCAGGCAAGACCGTGCAAGCAGCGGCACCGCATGGCGGCCGGCTGCGACATCTCACCTTGGGCGGTCGGCGGTGACAGGCGGGGCACGAGCGCGGTGCATGTACGGCGCGAGGCTCCGGACTCGCTCACGCCGGCAGCATGAGACCGCGACGGCTTCTGACCACCCTGCCGCCAGTTACTCGCTTGTAAAACAGACTCCACTGCGGCGCGGGAGTGGCCTGCTGGGGCACACACGCCGCCGCCGCCAGCGCCGCGCGACCTCGAGTTGGAGGTGCGCGTGGTCCGCGCCAAACCGGCCCGTGTGTTGCGGGCCAGTCCGGGGCAACGGTACCTGGCCGTCCGTGCCCGCGCGACAGGGCGCTGATTCGTCCCGCGTCGGCCTTCGCGCGCCGTGCTAGCCAGGTGCGAAGAGTTCGCCTCCTGGGCCTGGTGGCGTTCCCATGGCGGCCTCGTGGAGTGGGTGATCTCCGTCTGTCCGGAGCTCTAGCAGCTGTATGTTAAACAGAGGATGTGGTATTCCGGTGAGATCATCTGCACTCGCAAAGAGTCATGCAAGCTTTTTGCCTGCTAACAGGTCATGTGCTGCGAAAGGGCGAATCCAGGAACTTCCCAAGCGGAAGGTGATCTGGTTTTTCCGTTGTCCCGTATGGTGAGAGGCCCTTTGAGAACGGGTGGAGGCCCCTAATTCTTCAGACCTTATTTTGCTTTCCTTTGACTTGCAGTGAAATTTACCAATAGGGCAACAACCGTACTTTTTTAATAGAGGGCTAACTTTTTCAACATGGGCCCCTACCATTCAGAGCAGAGGGCCTGAGATAAATCTGCATAGCATTTATAGGGCCCCCGGGCCCTAGAACACTGTGAGTGCTGCTCAGGCCTCCACGAGCAGTGGCATCGCCAGTGGGAGGACGACGCGGACGGGGACCCCCTCCCTGGAGGTCTGTCAGGGTGCCTGGGGCCGCCAGCGGCGCCGACACGGTCAGGGGCCCTGGAATGGTCAGAGGCCCTTAAATAACCGTGGGCCTTGTAATTGGCCCTCACATGAACAGTCTCTAGGATTTTCAGTGGCCTAGGGACTATCAGGGTTTCTGAGAGGGCAAGGGACCCGAGACTGTCATGAATATGAAGCCGGCAGGGGCCTATCGGGGCCCCGAAACGTCCATGAACTCTGCGACGGTCAGGAGCCCTGAGACAGCCAGAAGCTCTGAGACGGTCAGAGGTTTTGGAACAGTCACAGGCCCCGGACCCAGCAAGGGCCGGAGGCGGTCAGGGGGCGGGGGGGGGGGGGCAGGACAGTCATGAGCCTCAAGACAGTCCGCAGTCCTGGGAAAGTCATGGGCCCTAGAATGTTCGAGGCCCTTGAGACGGTCAAGAGGCCGGAAATGGCCAGGGTCCCAGGAGCCGTCAGGGGTCGTGGAACAGTCATGAGCCCTGGCACTTTGAAGAGCCTGGAGCGGTCAGAGACCCTAGGATGGACAAGGCCCGGGAGCGGCCAGGGCCCTGGAATAGTCAGGGGCCTAGGGATGGTTAGGGGTCTCGGGAGAGTCATGAGCCCTGAAACAGCCAGAAAACTACAGCGGCCAGGGGCCTTGGGACAGAGGCCATAGGACAGCCGAAAGTCTGAAACAGTCAGTGGCCCTGGGACGGCCAGGTTTCCTGAGACAGTCGGCGGGCCTGGATGGTCAGGTGTTCTGGAACCACAGGGACCTGGAGACGGCCAAGGGCCCCGGGACAGCTAAGACCCCTGAGAAAATCAGGGCCCTGCCGCCCTGGGACTCTGCGGCCTTGCGACGCTCGGGAGCACAGAGGCGCTGGGGAAACGTGCTTGCTTGTCGCACTCTGTTTCAGACACCAGTTCTTGCCTCAGACCAGGTCAGTGCGAAGCGACTCCTTCATTGGAAAACGAACCACCTGTCACTAGAGTTTTGCGGAGCGATTCAGACGAAATGCCGGTGCAACGTGTGGAGGTTTTCCAACTATCGTCCACGTCTTGTGTGCTGTTATTTATTCCGGCCACTTAGTTCCCCAGCCGTCATCAGGTGTCAATTTGTCAGCTGTCTGCTGGTCCTGAGAAGGATGTGTGTAGGGTTTACGTGTGAATCTATGTATGTGCCGCAGCGCCGAAAGCGTTGAGGAATTTTAGGAATTCGACGAAGGGCTTTCTGATTCCGAGCCCAGCGTATGAATCACTGCGTCATCGAGGGGACGTGTTGATGGGGGCTGGAAGTCCCTCTTATTCATCCCGCGCATTTTGGGGGATTCTTGGCAGGGTTGGGAGCCATAGTGGGCTAATGTCTACACTTGGCTTACTGATGCATTGTTAGCCAGTGCCATATATGCCGCCTCCCAGATCTTTCTCACTTTCCATTGCGGCTCCCTGTCGATGAAAGTTGTTTCATCGTATGTTGGTCAGTGATCTCCTTTCGACCGTGTGTGCTCTGCCATGCCAGACCTCAGTGTCCCACCCCGGATGGTTGCCCTTCTGAGCTCTTCCAGCCTGACTGACAGAGGACAGTTTGTTTCTCCTTTAAATAATCGGCCACAATTGCATGCATTGTCGTGTATGCAGTTCTTTGTGTGTTCCTTGGGTGTCGATGGTCTGTCTTTGGCGAGTGTGCTACGGAAGGTGGAGGTGCTTCTGAAGATCGTCCTGATGTTGTATCGTCCACAGATTCTTCGGATGTTCTCTGATGGTCCCCTAATGTAGGCTAGTGATACCGCTGCTGCTGGTTTTCCTTTGAATACCCTGGTTATTTGACATTTTCTTCGGGCTTCTGGTCCATCAAGCCTTTTGGGCATCCTTTCCTACGGAATGTCTCAGTGAGGTGATTCGTTTCCTTCTAGTTGCGTCATCAATGCTGATGGCATTGGCGCGATGATGAAGGCATCTCACGATGCCTGTCTTAATGATGTCACGGTGGTGTGACGCGAAGTTCATTTGGCGACCGGAAACCGATCGCTGCTCGAAACCAACAACAACCGGTTGCCACCTGAACTTCCACGTCACACCACCCGGACACCATTAAGAAAGGGATCGCGGGATGCCTTCAGCATGCCTCAAATATCATCGGCATTGACGGCCCAACTAGGGAAAGAGAAATAAATCGCCTGACTGAGGCATTCCGTTGGAACCCAAAGGGCTTCAGCATGGTCTGGATCTGTCCTTACCTGGAATACTTGCCCATCAGCCCAGTCGAGTATCTGAAGGCATGTTGCAGTGCAAAGTGAATGCGCTTGCGTTGTGCTCACAAATGTTCACCTGTATTTATTCACTCATTGTGCCTCGTCTTAAAGCCCAGAGCTGGAGCTATTCTCACCTATCGATGCTACAGCCATTGCTTCAAATGGGCTATGACATCCGTCCAGTCATGATGCCATTGGCTTAATTTCCACCACACAGGTCATGTACAAGTTAACATTGAAGTCAGGCCCCAGCCGAGCCTGAACGAATGGAAAATGGATTAAATTAAAAAAAAAAGAAATGAAAATCGAAACCCTTATGCAGGGCCGTCGTTGAGCTGCCTGGGCTTGTTTTCTCTGCTGTCATGACGCAGCGCACAGAAGTTGACTACACGGGTAGTGAATGCAGCGCCAGGATGGTGGACAATAAGCCCAAGAATGTCCCGTCCGTTGACAAGTAGGTGGTATTCGGATACGGAAGCAGCCACGGGCTCCGCCACAGTACGAGAGGGGGAACGTCCCCCTCTCCCAACAAAAGAAAAAAACATTGCATTGGCTGTGGGCAGCTCCTCACTTTGATGTGATATTTTTACATCCCGACATTACTGCTTTATTTCATATCATTCAAAGTCGTAGAACAAAGTGGCTAAGTCCAACCAAAAAATCTAGCCTTTGGCGCTAGATTACGACACACAAAAGACCTGAATTCCCCCTACCCCAACCGGAAAACCGCATCTGAACCCCTCGACGCAAGACGCCGTACTCTCACGCTGCATTACGGCACGTGGTGTTCCTTACGGAACACTGCGTGAGTTGTGACCAGAGGTCCCCCGTGGGCGTGGCCGGCGACGGACCGCGCGGCGGCGGCCCGCCCGCCGACGTGCAGCTGTGCATGCCATGCCACTGGCTGTTTGCGAGGCGTGTTGTGAACGCAGGCCGGCTCCGTTCCGGACAGCCGCCGTCATGGAGTTGTAATAATGGGCCGCGATCGTTGCGTCAAACACACACAGGTGCGCCGTAAACGTCGCAGCAGAACTGCACCTTCGACGCCGTTTGGCCTGGCCGTTTCCGGCCGGAATGGCCGCCGTGCGTATGGAATGGCCGATCGGAGGCCTGTTCTGACCGCTGCGGCCGACCTCAGAGAACGACCGCGCAAACGGACGCTCGCATTGAGTCAGGTTTGCTTTGCGAGGTCGCCTCTTCGCGTGAGCCGGCTGGTAGCCAGTGCTGGAAACAGACGGCCACTTCAGGAAAGGAATACGACGCGACTGGTATGTCACGGGCTCAGGCTGGAGTTGTGACGTGCACCAGCTGGCAAGTGCCATTGGGGTTAACGGGTGGCAAATGATGTACGCTCTCCGCACGACTGCGGGAAATACGCGATGCGTTGTCACCCGCGTCTGCCGTTAGCACCTTTGGCGGAAGCCATTTCACAGCGCAGGACGGCCGTGGCCGGGGCTCGAAAGCCATTACATTAAACTGCCACATGGTCATTTGGTGTTGACTTTTACATGGCAATATCGGCGCGGTGGGATGGACGAGGTCTTGCCATCCGCCTCTCCGTTCTACGCTCATGGCAGAGGTGTGGCGCTGAGGACCACCAATCAGCGCACCGATGTGCCATTCAACCGCTCTCCGACGAATCCCGCTGCGGTGGCGCGACCGTGACCCAGCGCTGGGCGGAGGCGAGCGGTCGCCGCTGCGGGCCTGCCCGGCAGACGATAGGCCGACTCAGGCCGTGGTCGGCTGGGACGGTCGTGCCGCGCGCAGTCGCGCAGGGCCGGCAGCCACGATCGAGCTGCGCTGGCTCGAGGACAGCGGAGCCGGCGCGGATGCCGGGCTGGGCGACGCCACCAGATGCGACGTCTCCGCGTCGAGAGGGGCACCTGCCGACGCCCGTGCGAGGGGATGGTACCAGCGTCTCGGGTGCGGCCACAGTGCGGACCGTTGCCCCGGTCCCGGACATTCACCGTACCAACTCGCAAAACCATCAGGCAGCCGACCAGTTCTACTAGACCGCTACGGAAACTGTTCATTGGTCATTCGAACGTCCGGTCTCTGGTACCGAAGATGAACTGTATTCTCCAGACTCTGCAGGACCATAACATCGATGTGTTGTGCGTTACCGAGACATGGCTCTCCGATCCGACCGCGGACAGGATACTTGTGTTCCCCGGCTAAAGGGTGGCGCGCCGAGACCAGCCGGCACGGCCCGGCCGTGGCCGCGCCGCCGCAGCCCGAGGTGGCGGTGTGGCCATTCTACGAGTATGTCGGGACGGCCTGAGCATGAACGTTCTACCGATTACCAACGCAGGGTCATCCTGTGAGTCGCTGTGGCTTTGCTGGCGGTGGGCGTCGCTCGGTTGTCGTTGGCGTGGTGTGCCGTCCACCATCCGAGCAGATGTCAGCCAGCCTCGATGATCTGTATGACTAATTGCATGACGCCGTGAACATGGGTGAACCAACCTTTTGCTTAGGTGATTTTAACATTGACCTCTTGCGTCCGGACGACCGTGGTGTGTGCCGATACAGGTCGATTTTAAATGACCTCAGCCTGTCTCAATTCATCTGAACGCTGACGCACCGTTCACTGCCGGAGTCGCTCTTGGATCACATAGTCACAAACGTACCGCATTTGGAGTCAGCTGTTCAAGTGCTGTCGGAGTCGATCGCCGACCACTTGACCACCATTGTTAGTGCACTTTTCTGCCGCCCTCGCTATCGTCTGACGCCCTTCGCTGCTCGTCCGTGGGGTAAGGTGAATTGGGACACGCTCTGTCTGCAGCTTCTGCAGTCAAACTGGAACCAGGTTTACCGTGAAACGCTGGTTGACCGGAAGCTGGAGGAGTTTATGCGTGTGTGGTGGAGTGTGGCTGATGTGCATTGTCCTGTCAGGACGGTGACCCCTCGTCGCTCCCATTGCTCGTGGCTTGAGACTAGCCCTGACCTGCGGCAACTGACGCAGGAACAGGACGACGCGTATCGGAAGTGGCGTCAGTCCCGAACCGAGACCGATTTGACCGCGTACCGACGCCTTCGTAACAACGTTAAGAGCCTTTTCGCTCAGGCTAGGCGCGATTTCCTGTGCAAATGTATGCTCGCCGACGGTACCAGTTTTTGGAGGGGCATAAAAAAGCTTCGTCTTTCAGCCTGCCAAAGGAGGGGGGGGGGGGGTGCCGCCGGGAAAATGCCCGCTGAGCAGGCTGATGACTTCAGCCGCCACTTTGCGTCCGCCGGCCCTCGTATCGCTGCCGAGCTGGCAGCGGGGAACCACGGTGACACCCACTTCCGCCTAGACCACCATGCGTCACCACATTAAGTCTCAGTCTGTGTCCTTCGACTCTCCCTGAACTCTCGAGAGTTATAAATGATTTGTCATCGTCGAGGGCGGTGGGAGATGATGACGTGCCGCTGCATGCGATGCGAAAGTGTTTCCCGTTCTCAGGCCACATTTACTTCATCTAATCAACAGCTTTATTGTAATCAACTTGTGCTTTCTTTTCCCCTTGGAAGATGGCCTCTGTCATATCAGTACCTTTCTGGAAACTTTAAGGACCCTCTCCTCGATGGCACCACAACAACTTGAATGACGCTTTGGATAAATGTGGTACACATATATGTATATACGCTATATATATATATATATATATATATATATATATATATATATATATATATATTAATGTATATACATATATTCCCACAGAACAACACCATCATGAACACTTGACTCGTCGCATTATCACCTTGAACATAAAGACCCTAGCGAAGGCAACGGATAAACAGAGCCTAGCGGCTCTCGAAGCCATCTTCATTCGGGATATAGACCCACAAAATAACCGCCAGGTTAACCCGCGTGGGACTTTGCAGTTGTCTGAAGGGCTGCCACTAGGGCATAGACTACGAATATGTGAATACGTGCTGTGCTGATCTTTCGTATTTTGTTTCAGCGCTGCTTGTCCATGTTTAATTATATGTGCGAACCAGAAGATCCATGTCTTTACTGACCGCGTGCTTTATTTTTCAAATTTAAACCAAATGTCGTTGACACCATACTTATGTCTGAAGACGTCCCATGTGAAGACGAGACTTTAGACCGATAATAAAATATGACTTTTTGCTTGTTCTTTATATTATAACGAATGTTGGCAGCGTTCTTAATGATGTAATTAATTTGTAGTTATCCCTTATTATCTCTAATCTCTATTATCCCTATATCTCTACATCTATATCTCTATATCTATATCTCTATTATCCCTCATTATCTCTTAATTATCTCTTAATTATCCCTAATAATAATCTCTTGATTCATGTAAACAAGGCGACTTATACGAAAAACCGAGGCCACATCAAAGAAGATCGGCAGTGCCAAGTCCACTGTAGTTTTTAGCAAACAATGTATACGTAACATTCTGTTTCCTGGCTTTACTAATATATATATATATATATATATATATATATATATATATATATATATATATATATAGGTGTGATATATATATATGGCATATATGATATATATGCCATATATATATATATATATATATATATATATATATATATGTGTGTGTGTGTGTGTGTGTGTGTGTGTGTGTGTGTGTGAAAACAAACCAAAATAGTCTATAATCTTTCCTAATCAACTCCTCAAAACAAAGTACCCTAAATCCACCCATTCCACCCTACATCCGTCAAAACAAAGTGCCCTTCATCTGCCCCATCCCCACATCATTTACACAAAACGATATCCCTGGCCATAGGGCCCCCCGTAGTGCTCAAGGGGCCCCTTCAACTTTGGGGGCCTCTCATCCCCCAGGACACCCCCCCCCCCGGAAAAAATCCTGGCTACGGCACTGGTACTAGGTACAGGCAGTGCCCCACAGTAACATAACTGTGGGGTACAGGCGTCCCACGCACCCCACGGTGGCGCCGCCGATGCCTACATCTCAAGGGCGGTGTTCATTACAGCGTAGGTAAAGGCACCAACGAAGAGCTGAAAGTCTGCAGATGCCGATACACGTCCAATTGCTCTCATTTGTTTGATATTTATGCCGAAACGCTGAGTTAACGACACAAAAATATTCGCGCCACTGCACGGTGAGCTCCAGTGCCCAACGCAGAATAAAATTAACGGAAACTGATTTTAGCGTTCCTTTATTTTGGTGACATGTGTTAAGTATTGTGACTAAGTAAGACTAAGTATTGTGTATTGATGCTAGTCGTTCTTGTGATGGTTTTCTGTGCTTAAATTTTGAAAAAAATCAGTAGGTACCAATCTATGTAACTAGCAGAGCATCATTCCCGGAAACCTGTTTAATTCTAAAACACGCAACTTTTTAAAACTTTTTGAACTTCTTTGTATTATCTGCATTTGTAAGGGCCAATTCTGTTGTTTGTTCTCCGTTCCAAGTCATCCATAGCCGATTTTGACGGCAGTACATTTTGGCTCACAACGGTTATTGGTGACCTGACCTCAGGTCAATGGTTAGAGGTCATTGATACTTTGCCCAATGACGGTCACTGAATGTCTGCATCATCTCACGCTCAAAATGTTGTCCAAATTCCGTCAGTGCTCGAAAAAACGACGACATGTCTCGAAAACGGCGTTGACCTTAGGTCAATGGCCCGTAAGTTTCCGAAAAATTTGAAATAATAGATTCAATTTATTTTTGAAGATGTCCATTCCCTGAACATTTCATTGCGATAACGTGTTTTCCGAAAAAAGTTACAGCTCGCTAAACCTTTTTGGACATTAGTTCATTTGGCCTGACCTAGGACAGACACCTGACTTAACCTGAGATCAAAAATGCGACACAAAATGTAAAAAGAATGGGGCAAAAGGTACTCAAAATTTCGTGGCGCTGCGGTCGTTTGTTCTTACCTAGCCTCGGAAAAACTTCAGGGGGCGGTCAACCCCCAGTCCGGGCCGGGTTAATCTGCTTGGTCTTTTCGAGCAGTGTTGCACGAGTGGCGACAATGAACAGTGTTTGAATGCGCGGAAGATGTAGGCCTATGTAGCCTTCTATGTAGGCCATCTAGATGTAGGCTACACTTCTTCTGTAGCACTCCGGGCATTCATTCCTTCAATTCAGAGCATGATCATTATCCGTCGGCATTTCGTAAACACACCTCGGAAAGCAGTGATCAAAAAAAGGTGTCCACATGCTCACGGGCATCGGAGACTCATATCTACTTATGCCCCTAATGAAAAGAGACCAAAAGGCCCCAGACCTTAATGTTCTGTGAATTATTTCGTTCCATGAAATGGATATTGAAATTAACCCGCGCACGACCGTCGGTCCGTCCCGAACACCGGCGACTGGGGGGGGGAGTTGACTGCCCCCCCCTCTAACTCACGAACGGTTAGTTGCACGATAAAAATAAGCATACCGTTGGAAAGCCCGTCATGAGTAGAGCTCGAAACTGGTCCCATTTTTAGTTTTAGATAATATGTAAGCCAATTTACGCCCTATATATGTTTTCTCATAGCCGACTGCATGAGACCGAGAAATGGCCTGAATCTCAAGGGCTGTAACTAATAACGCATAGGTAAAGGCACCAGCGCACAAGTAAATGTCCGCGGATGCCGATACACGTCTAATTTCCTCAGATTTGTTCAATATATACGCCGAAACGTTGAGTTAAAGACACCGTAATTCTCCCGTCAGGAGTCACTGTGCGCCGCTGCCGTATGCGGTACCAAATTGACGGGAACTAATTTTAGCGTTCCTTTTATTTTTGCGAAAAAAGACGATCTATGTCAATTTTCTTGATCTTTATGGTTCTTGTGATGGTTTCTCATGCTTAAATTTTGGAAAAATTGATTAGTTGCCAATCTACAAAGTTGGCGGAGCTTTATTCGCGAGAGCCTGTTTATTTCCAAAATATGCTACTTTTTCAAACTTTTTGAGGTTCCTGGTATTACTTACGTCTGTGCAAGCTAGTTGTGCCATTTTCTACCCATTCTGAGTAATTCATCGTCGATTTTGACAGTGGTACATTTTGGCCCACTTCAGTTACTCGTGACCTGACCTCAGGTCAATGGCTGGAAGTCACTGATACTTTGCCCAATGACGGTAACTAGATGTCTGCTTCACTCCACACTAAAAATGTGATGAAATATTCCGTCAATTTCAGAAAAAACGGCGATATGTCTTAAAAATGGGCTTGACCTTAGGTCAATGACCCGGAAAATTCCGAAAAATCCGAAATAGCAGATTTATTGCATCTATCACGATCACTAATTCCTGAAAGTATTATTGAGATATCTTGTTTTGCAAAAAAGTTATACGGCGCTAAACTTTTTTGGACTTAGGTCTGTTTGACCTGGTCTAGGTCAGGCACCTGACCTGACCTGAGGTAAGAATTTTGACACGAGACGTAAAATTGATGGAGCAAAAGGTACACAAAGTTTGGTGACTCTGTGTTAGTTCGTTCTCTCGCAATCCCAGAAAAACCTCAGGGGGGGCAGTCAACTGCCCCCCCCCCAGTCGGGGAACGGGTTAAATGGCACGGATCAAGGACGTCGATTTCTGTAATTGACTGGGGACCGAGCCGACGTCCCGACATCCTAACGTCCCCAAAATGTAGGTTTCTCGACTGATTTAGCCCACTTAATTTTGACCAACGGAAATGTATGTGTTTTTAGTTACTTTTTATCAAATTAAAAATTACTTTTATTCCCATGTATGCACGTATACATAGAAACTAAAGATAGAGTGACAGACAGATGTATCGCTTTCGACTTTATTCTTTACCTTTCGCCTATCTCTTATCTATTTCGGCCGTTCTTTTCGTTACCATTACTCTTTTTTGTCTGTATTATATTTACCATTATTGTCATATAATATTTTTATAGCTATATTTATTCTTCATTCTTTTCGTTATTATTATTATTTATTTTTTCGTTATTATTTCCCTTTAAAAGCGGTAGAAAATATTGGGTAGGCCCAAATCAACATTGGGTGGGCCCAGATCAACAACGGGTGGGCCAGGACCCCCTCAAAAGATACGCGGGGTGACCCTGTCTTTTTATCCAGTTATCGACCGTTTCGCCATACATCCGTTCGGCATTTTTAACCCGCCTCCGACTGGAGGTTGACGCCCCCCTAAGGTTTTTCCGAGATTGCGAGAGAACGAACAAACGCAGCGCCACGAGACTTGGTGCACCTTTAGCTCGATCGTTTTTACACATCTTAGGCAATTTTTTATCTCAGGTCAACTAAAATGCTTGGCCTAGGTCAGGTCAAATGGGCCTGTGTTTAAAAATTAAGCGCCCTGTAACTTTTTTGGTGAAACACAATATCACAATAAAACTTTCAAAGGTTAGAGATTTTGATAAATGCAACAAATCTGCTGTCTCAGATTTTTTCGGAAATGTACGGGTCACTGACCTAAGGCCAAGCCCGTTTTCAACATAAGTCGTCGTTTTTTTCGAAAACTTGCGGAATTTTTGGAAACAATTTGAGTGTGAGGAGATCCAGACATCCAGAGATCGGGTCACGAATAACTGTTATGAATCAAGATGCACTGCCATCAAAATCGGCGATGAATGACTCAGATCGGATTGAAAATGGCAGAACTGACTCGCACAGTTACAACTACCAAGAAGTCGAAAAAGTTTCCAATAATTGCCTTTTTTGGGAATAAACAGATTTTTGCGAATAAAGTTCCGCCCATTGTGTAGATTGATCACTAATAAGTCTTTTTTCTTCAAAATTTGAGCAAGAGAAATCATTCCAAGAACCAGTTGGATCAAGAAGCAACAATTGGAATGGCATATCTCGCAAAAATAAAAAAAAACACTAAAATTAGTTCCCATTAATTTCATTCCGCCTTCGTCGGCGCCCGCCGTGCAGCATTGCAAAAATCACCGTGTCTTTAACTCAATGTTTCCGTGTAGATATTAAACGAATCTGAGAAAATAGGCGTGTATCGGCATCTGGGGACTTTTACCTGCCCGCTGGTACCTTTATCTAAACTTTACTAATCACAGCCCTTAAGATCCAGGCCGTTTCTCGGTCTCATGCAGGCAGCTATGGGAAACATATATAGGGCCTAAATGACTTACATGTTATCCAAAACTAAAAATGAAGCCAGTTTTGAGCTCTAATGGTCAAGAGCTTTCCAATGGTGTGCTTATTTTTATCGTGCGACCAACCGTTCGTAAGTTAGAGGGGGCGGTCAACTCCCCAGTCGAGCGTGCATGGTTGTGCGCGGGTTAAATGCTAACTTTACACGTTGCCATTCGGCCAGCGCCATTTAGCCATCCGCCATATTGGTATGTCTCCTTTTTACACGTCGCCATTTAGTCATTGACCATTTAACCGTTCGCCATTTTGGCATGGTGCCATTTTTACATGTTGCCATTTGGCCATTCGCCATTTGGCTATTCCTTATTTTAGCATGCTGCCATTTTTACATGTCGCCGTTTAGCATTCGCCATTTAACATTCGCCAAAAGGCATTCGCTATTTCTGCATTTGCCATTTTACCCTAGTACCTACTGAAGGTCCCTTAACATCCCGGTCCCGTTTATCTCGAGAACCAACGGAACGATTCGGCTCATTCAAACGCCAATTGATAGCCCCATCCCCCTAACTTGTCCCTGTCCCGTCCCCATTCCCTTGCTTGTCCCTTTCCAAGCTCAGTCCCTTTTCACCATTCTGTCCTAATACCCTTCCATGCCCGTTTCGTTAGTCCTCATCTAACCTCATCCAGGTCCTTCATACCTCTGTACTGTCGCAGTTTCCTTGTCTGCCCCTGTGCCTCCCAAGCACTCATGTCTGTCTTGTTCAGTCCCAGTCCACCCCCCTGTCCCGCTCCAATACCGTCTCAGCTTATTTCGAGTTTCGAGACGGCCGCGTTTTGATAGATCTTTCAGTCACGTCATATTTCACGGCACGTTTGTCAACCGACAACGCTTAGAGGTTGGTGCTGATCTCTCTTGCGGAGATGCTGCGTGCTTCGAACTAGTGCTAGCTGTTGAGGCCGTGGGTGAGTGAATCACTTCAAGAGATTATTTTCAGGAAGTGGTGGTGGTGAGAAGGCACTAAATGCCTGCAATTAGCCTATTTTTTAACTGCGTATCTTTTGGTACCCATATGGCTTCGTAACTACGCGGACTTTCTAGTTATGAAAGTGGGAAGCCTGCGCCTAGAATACGGGTTATTTTACATAACAGTACCGTTTTCGCGGATTGACTGATATTGGTTTTAGCGGCGTGCCTCGACCTATTGGCCATTATGCGCCGCTTGTAAAGTTCGTGTGAGCTACGTTACGTTGAAGTGTATTTGGAGATTTTAAGGACAGCATGTGTTTTATTTAACGTTACAGGGACACAGAGTGGTGTATACAAGTCCTTACACAACAGACTGATTTATTTGACAGAATGACTTATAGACAACATGCGCGATCCTGGCTAAGTTCCCGTGAGGCAGGTCACCGATACTGGTTGTGTGTGGTACTGTTTGTTGTCGTGCAAGTGTTGTGCTAGAGTTCTCCTGCTAGGTGTGGGTCATTGAGATATTTGAATAGCAGTTAGGGTAGGTCTGGGTGCTGGTTACCGAAGAGGGTGCTCAGGGTGAGCTGAATTTCCTTTTATCGGAAAAAGGCCTTAATGGGTCGTCTTTGTGCTTCAGAATCCCTACATTCTAGCAGGAGGTGGCTAACGTTAAGTGGTGTGGTGTCAAAGGCTAATGATTGTTTCGCAGTTGGTCTGCTTGCTCGTTGCCTTTGATGTTTGCGTGTCCCGGTATCCAAAGGAATGAAATGTTGTTTACGTTAGGGACACTTGCTGTTGTATGCAAACAATGATGTCGTGCGATGGGTCGGCTGTATTGCTGATGGCTTGGAGTATTGATTTCGAGTCGGAGCAGACAACTACGTTAACGAGACTGTGTCTGATTGCCTTGCGAATGGCTGTCAGGATGACCATGACTTCTGCTGTGAAGATTGATGTTTTGTCTGGGAGTCGGTTGCCGAGCTCGAAACCAGGCGATAAGAGTCCAAATCCGACTTTGTCGTCGATTTTGGACACGTCCGTGTATATGAATGATTTGTGGTTGTTGACAGTGGTGTATACGTTGAACTTGGCGAGGATGTCTGTTTGTGTTATGTCTGTTTTGCCTTCTGTAAGTAGGTTTTCTACCGTGGGTGGTTGGTGAGTCCAGAATGGCCTGAAGGGCGGTCTGGATTCAATGGGTGGTACTGCAAACTGAAGGTCTGCCAGAGCCGTGCTTACATGGGCGTGAAATGGTGGGCGTTTGCGTGCTGCACGGCTGCTGTCCAGTCTGTCATGTTTGAAGCAATACTGTGCAGGGTGCTTTTACGTGGTCTGAACTGTTATGTAGTACCGACACAGTCGTGGTCTGTAGTGTTGGGATATCTGCGTCGGTCAGAAGGCAGTGACGATGGGAGCACAGTGCAGTGCTCCAGTGGCTGCTCTGATGCTGTGGTTTTGTATGATTTCGAGTTTTTACGCCAGAGATGGGGGAATGCTGTTGAAAATGAAACTGTTGTATTTCAGAATGGGTCTAATGATGGCATTGTAGAGTCTGAGCAGTGTTTGTCTGTTTCTGCCAGTCTGTTCCTGAATGGCAGCGGAGGATGTTGACGCGCTTCGCGCATCGTTTCGTGATGTTTTTGATGTGTTGTTGAAATGTCGGTTTCTCGTCTAAGTGGATACCAAGAAATTTGGTATTTCTTAAAAATTTTAAGCAGGTAAAAATATTGACCTGCTCTATGGCTTCGCCATGGATGTGCAAGTTGAGGTTACGTGGGCCTGGAGCGCGGGCGTATGTGGCTACTGCGGATTTTTCGGCGGACAGGGAGAAGCCCCATTTTTTACACCACTTTGCAATGTGGTCTAGTCATGACTGTACGGTGTTTTCCGCTTTTAAGACGCAGTGGTTAGTGGCCCAAATGGCCACGTCGTCCGCAAAATGCGAATAGTGTCTAGTTTTGCAGTGGAAGTCGTCAAAGTTGTCGTTGATCATGATGAGAGAGTGTTGGTGAAATGACGCTTCCTTGTGGTAGGCCCTGATTCTGTGTTTCATTGCCGGAGTTAGTGTTGCCGCATTTGACCTTTACTGTTCTATCCAGAAAGAAGCTCAATAGACAGTGTGCTAGGTGTCCACGTAAACCCAGCTTGTAGAGTTTATGCGCAAGTGCGGACTTGTGTACTCGGTCGAATGCGGCTGTGATGTCTAGTTTAGTGATTGAAGATATGCAGCCACTGTGGTGCGTTTATAGTTGAGTCCGTGTCTGATGTCCAGTACGATGCGAATGAGATTGTCTGCGGTGGACCGTTTTCGCGGCGAATGTTGCTCCTATAAGACGAAGACTCCGCGTACTGCCGGTTATAACTGGACGATTACCTGTGACGTCAGAAGCAATCAACAGCTGATCGATTGTGTCATTGTCGGTAAGAAGATATACAGGTGGTGTATTAGCATAGGCAAAGTGAATGTTGTTTACGATGTGATTACTGTTTTCCGCGATATTGGTATGTCCAATACGTAATAAACGTTGGGAGCTGGGGATGTTAGGTGGGCTAAATTTCTATATCGGAACAGGGGGCTTTAGGAGGCTTTTTATATCGGACCGGTAATTGCTTCCGGTGTTATCGGTGGCCGGGCGGTGGCCGTGATATATGTGAATGCTGTGTTCCGCGATATTGTATGTGAAATACGGGATAAACGCCGGGAACAGGAGGGCTTGGGTGGGGCTAATTTTCTATACTGGAACCGGGAGCTTTAGGAGGTTTTTCTACACCCGACTGGTAATCGTTACCGGTGTTATCGGTGGCCGGGCGGTGGCCGTGAAACTATAGAAATTGTAGACTGGCTTTCCACACTGACCTATCGGGGTGGATGGAGTGGGGTATTCCGCCAACTTCCATGAACTGGGGGGGGGGCGTTTATGGGGCGTAAGGTTGTGCCGAAGGCACGGTATAAGATACTAGAGGCCGCAGGCCGATAAAGGGTGCGATGGGTCTTAGTTCTGCCCCGCAGTTAGGTTAGGTTATATTAGTTTGGTAAGGTTAGGTTAGGATAGGTTGGGCTAGGTTAGGTAGGTTAGGCTAGGTTAGGCTAGGTTAGGTTGGTTAGGCTAGGTTAGGTAAGGTTAGGTAAGGTTAGGTTAGGTTAGGTTAGGTTAGGTTAGGTAAGGTTAGGTTGGGGGCGGCTAGGTTGAGTTGGGTTAGGTTTCTTATCTTTAACTGAAATTCTACGGACAGGGAAGAGCACGCATGAAGGAGGCCACATGTTTTGGCGGTGACGTGCTATCCACATAAATTCGTCCAAGTAGCTAGGGATCTTGTCCATCTTTTCCACGTTTCTCTTGCGAAGGAAACAAGCAGACAACCATGTTTGCCAGGGAAAATATGGCTTCCTGTATTTGATCTCTTTGAGATAGTTATTTTCATTTCTTTTCCTGTTCATTAAGTTGATATGTTATTTTTTGTTTTCTCCTTATCAGTTTTTATTAAATTACATGTTGTGTTATTATTTCATGTATATTTCTGGTTCATTGTATAACTGTATTTTTGGATCATTTCACTGCCACATTGGACTGCCATTTTAACCCTTTTCTTTATTGCGCTTCCACTTCCATAATGTATCCATTGCATTCTATTCCCGTATCATGTTAATGATTCATTCAGTTTCATTACGGAACATGTTCCCTCTTATAAATTGATATCACCCAATGAACAGGAGTGGGATTACAACCCATCTCTACTTTCGAAAGGACAACAACAAAAATGGCGCCACAGACGGCAGCAGGGGGTGAGCGGCGCATTCTTAACATGCTGTTTCCATGGAAATTACAATCTTTACATGTCGGGAATGGCACGTTTTCGCAACAAGATTACATATTCTGCGCTGTAAGTATGTTTTTCCCTCAGCATCGTAATCTACACGCCTCCAGTGCGATATGGACTGGTGACCCACACGATGTTGATTTGGGCCCACCCAATATTTTCTGCCGGTTTTAAAGGTAAATGAGCAATGATAAAGAAAAGTACAGCCGCAATGGATAAGAGGTAGGTGGTAAATAAAGAATAAAATCCAAATCGATGTCTCTGTACTTCTGTCTTCTACTCTATATACCTATGTACATGAGGATAAATCCGTTTTTTCGACAAATAGTAACGAAAAAATCGCAAATTTCCGTTGGTAAACTAAAGTGGGCTAAATTCATTGAGAAACCCATATCTGGGGGAGGTTAGGTTGTCGGGCCCTCGGCTCAGGGCCTATTTTAACATGTTAACCTGGGGGGGGCAAATGACCCCCAGTCGGGCGCTTTGCCCCCCAGTCAAGATCCTTTGCCCATGCAAAAAAAAAAAACAGACAGATGTACTAGCGTACCCAGGAAGGTATTCCATAAAGCGCTGCGCTCGCGAAGTAGCATCTTATCAACGAAGGATGTGTTGAATCATTGAGTAATGTGGGAGCACACTTAGAAGCATCACTTTATAATACGTATTGCAGGCACGCCTAGTGACCGCTGGCGAGCGTGTTTCGTAATTAGTACGCCGGCACTCGATGCCGCGATTGTCTGGTGGGCGGCCAAGGCGTTTCATTGCATGGTAAGCACGTTAAAAATGATGATAACCATCTTTGATGTGTTCAAGCGCAAGGAAACTGAAGGGTGAGCTGGTGCGCAGGGCGGTTTCGCTATGGTGAGATAATGTTTATATGAATGCGGTAACAGTCCAGCAGTGTTGTAGTCATCATCAATCATCCTGATACGAAAACCCTGCTAAAATCCCAGTTCTACCTGATTGGTAGAACTTCATTGAACTAGGCGGTTAAACCCGAGTTTTACGCGAGGAAAACGGAAAATTAATCAGTCATATATTAAAACCGTCAATCTTGCTGCTCCTTGTGAATGGGTCTGTGCATCCCATGAGCATGCTTCATCTGCTTAACGAACATGGCATGGCCCAGACTGCAGACAATGACGAATGTTGATGATATCTCACTGAGGCGGTCCTAAGGCGAATATTTCAATTTGAGGTGACTTTTATTTTGGGGCCAATAATCTAGAAATGGAGCAGTTTGTTCTGCCTGTGTTGGGACAGCTTTTACACTTCTGCACAGTGTTGAAAAACATATGGCCAAAATTCGGTGGGAAAATGTATTTTGGGAACAGATTAGATCAACAGAAACTATCCCGGACAGACAACCTACTGTCTCATTTAGGAAAGAATCGAAGCTGCCGCAACATCTCGCGAATATTCTGGCCATCGTTTGCAGACCGTGACTTATATATTTGAGGTACCACGCCTTGCCATGCCACGGTAACCCACGGTGCCGGTCTGGCAATTTCCCGCGCGTTCTTAGACGTCAGGATATTTAAGGACCACTTGCGTCAATGCAGAAAGTACCTTTTATAACGGAAGTCTGTGCCACTACGGCTGCACCACGAGAAAAAAGCCGAACTTTGGTTGACCGGTCCTCAGAACTGCCTTCGCGGGGAGAAATGCTGCAGAAATATTTTCAGTCCCACCGTGTGGATAGACTTATCCAGAGATAGGTCAAAACACAGATCGTACCGCGAAATGATGAAGGTGTGGAACAAAGCCCGTATTCTCACTGTACCGGAGCGGAACGTGATAAAGAAGCTCAACAGGAAGCTTGACCAGTACCAAAGGCAGATGCTGAAGGTTGACCCCAGAAATTGACAAGAAGAATGGATTTAGGGACAACCTTAAAAATCTTTTTGACCTTGCCCTTGTCGGCACCATTAAGATCATCAAAACCACGAGGATAAAGACATTCTCTAGGCCCAAAGGGAGCCAGGTCGCCGAGGCGTCATAGTGGTGTTCGATAAGTTCCTTTCTGAGAAGGAGGAGCGAGCTCTTCAACGACAACAGTGGGCCGAAGCTTTAAAAGGCCCGCCGTTAGACTAAATAGCAGACCGAGCAGGAGGCAACTGCCCAGCTGGAATACTCGCCTACCGACAACACACAACTGACAGATCAGGATGACCCGCAGCCCTTGGCCATGCCTTCGAAGCGGCCCTGCAGGAGAGCCAAAAACATCGCCGCTCCTGGTCAGGCAGCAGCCCTCGATCGGACTAAGGTCAATGGTCGCTCTGCAATTCACTTCCTATCGGCGACGGCTTCGGCCCTCGGCCACGACTCCTCTTAACTGGCGATTACAGAAGCTCGGGCAGGCGCGCACGTAGATCGCACAGGAAAGCCATTGCGGACGAAATCTAGCATTCTTTCTCCGCGTCACCCAACCTGCTGGTCCTCAGGGACGGCTAACTGTTAACTTACGATGGAAAGGAAAAGGCGGATCGACTCTGTCATTGCAACCGGTCCAAGAAGTGCCGCCAAGCTCTTCGGTGTTTCGAAGTTTGCAAGTAGAGCCGGAGCAACGCCAGCCGACGTTGTCGCGCTTTGTCTGGAAGACTGGGAGGTTCTGGACAAGGTCGTCGGCATGGGCTTCGACACCAGCTCCAGCAATACTGGACAAGTTGTGGGAGCAAACACGCTTCTTCAGCAGAAGCTTGAGTGACGGCCTATTCACTTTGCTTGTCGTCATCATACCGTCGAACTGGTGGCAGAGGCGGCTTTCTCCAAGCGCTTCGGTGCGTCCTCGGGACCGGGATATCCTTGTTCAAGAGCTTCAAGAAGAGATGGAGGCTCATTGATTGGAACAAGTTTGAACCCATGGTGTATGAAGACCTGGAGCCAGCAGTGGCCGAGACGTTTTTCCCTTGCAATGATCGTGTCGTCGCCTTCTGCCGTCAGAAGCTCGCCGAAATCCAGCCTAACGATGATTATCGTGGGTTCTTTGTGGTCTCGATTATCCCCTTTGGTCAAGAGCCTCCACGGGGAGTCAAGTAAACACGTTTGGGGGCATTTCAGACACATCTCTCCCTGAACAAATCTCCCAGGGATCACAAGTCCATGGAGAATGAATTCTTGCTGGGGATAAATGGAATGGTGATCTTGAATTTAATGGGCTTGGAATGCACAAAAGCCGGCGCGCATTTCATCGAAATAAAATAAAATCTAGCACAAACGACATACAGCCTTCGTGTGAAAGTGCTTAAGAGTGTTGGACCAAGGCCATATTTTGCACACATAGTTTGCTCCAAAAGACATATCAGTTAATGACAGAGCGCAGAGGAAAAGTGTTCATCGTAATTCGTCCTTATATATGTGTATATATATATATATATATATATATATATATATATATATATATATATATATATGTGAAGTGGACAAAATTTATTAAGGAGAACGCAAATGCCCGGGGGGGAGGTGGTCTCAGCCAATGCGTCTCGTTCGCAGAATTGCCCCCACAGTCATTTTTCCTTAAAATAGGCCCTGCCTCGGCTCGTCCCCCCCCAATCATCTCCGGAAATCGACGCCCCTGCTTTAAAGTAGGGGTCTGCCTGGAAGTCTACATAACGCTGGAGAACATGACAGATTCCAGATATTCCTTGATTCCAAACACTTAGTTTTTCATGACGAGGAGGAAATTAATTTAATTAATCAAATTAATTAATTAATAATTAATTAGTTTAACTAATCTAATTAATTAATCTGCCCCTGTGGTTAGAATCTTCATTCATCAGTAGTGACCAGACAATTGGATTAAGAAGAGGACACTAAGATTATGTGCGATGCTGTAATCTTCGGGAGACACATCGGACCAGATGTATGTTTTGGGAAAGTGACACAAACTTTTTGACCTCTGTTGTAAAGGTCCGTCCGTGGCGTTGACGAACGCAGAGGGGAAGCTGCCCAGTTTGCTCTACCTTTTCGAAAAAAGGGGCAGTGTGATTATGCTGTAGCAAGAATTGTTGCATTTCTTTCTCATATATATCTTCTGGTCTTTTGACCACCAGAATATCTAGAGTTTTAATGCTTCAGTCCTTGTCTACTATTTTTTTATCTGATTTGTGCAATGCAAAAGGCGCAATAGGGGCAACCCTGCCATATCTGCGCAACACGCCTAATTGCGCCACCATAGAAATGACACGGAGTTCCGGGTATTTCTGCGGCGGCAAAGAGGATCATGAACCTTTATTTGGTACATTATGAGCAGTTCCAATTATTATGAGGTGCTCGGACCTCGACAAGATGGTGGACAGACCCGATGGAGGTGGCTACATAGGCACAGCCGATGGGCTTGGGGCCATAACCCTCTTGTGATCCGAAAATGTTTCGCTCAAGTCCGAAAATAAGAGGACTTGTGTTTTCTCAATGTCGAAAAAAGATCACCTAAATCGTAGGAATTTTGGGGTTTCAGAAGGGTGCACTCTCTCCCTACTACATCACTTCCCAGACTGCATAAACACACAGATGGCAGACTGATCCGCGAGGCGGATTGGACCAGACCAGAAAAATTTGCACAAGGTATGGCTTAGGACCGGATCAGATTTTAGAAAGTTTGGCGTATACGAAGTTTTGCGGGTAGGGGAAAGTGGGGCTAGCCGTTACAAGGGTACGTTGACACAATGGCAGTTAACTCACAAACTTGGACTACAGATGTCCCGCGCACCACACCACGTGAGTTATGACCTTGAAATCGGTCTGAGTCACTGTCTACCTCGGCGCGAAGTGTGGCGGTCGTGCCGGTAGGTAGAATGGGGCGAACTGATTAGCGTAAAGTGGATTTCGCTAGACCAGCTACTCACTCATTTCTTGTCTTGCCATTTGTGATTAGTCTGTTGCTTTCCACATGGTACTACGCTCATCTGTATCGATCGTGACGTTCAGGGCAAACAGGGGCGCAGCCAGGATTTTCCTAAGGGAGGAGCTCAATGTGAACTGAAATTATACGAAAACCGCCTGCCGGGAAGACGATGTACGATGGTTTTCACAAAAATGCGGGCCTAAAGGGAAGGGGGAGCCCCCTGCGCCCCCTTCCCTGCGCCTAAACATGACAAATCCTGCCACAGGTTGCGGCACAGTGCATGGCGAGACGGCGGGGCAACTTGTTGCACGCTGTAACAACAAGCCCCAATGTTTTGTGAGGCGATGTTCTACCGTAACGTTTGTGCACTGCTATCCAGCTACGCTACGCATGAACAGATGTCAGACCTGTCCTTGTACGCCGAGGAACGGCGGCCATGATCGCCTTTTTAAAAATGGTAGTCCCCATTTTTGGAGCAGAGTCCCACTTTTGAAAACGGGGATGACCGATGACACCTAATGGGCTGCCGTTAGGAGAACACTGAGTTCCCACCAAAGACCCGTTCAGTGATTCTGAGGGGTTCAGTTCAGGGGGTAACACCCCCGTCCCCTCTCACCATCCACTGAAGAGCTTCTGAGATCTTGGCAGCTTTGTTTCAGGTTCTTCGGCACATAAATATTGTTGAAATCGGCCCCAGCCAGGTATCGAGGGAGGGAGGGATGTCACCTCCAGGGAGCTAATTGCCTTGGTCTGTCGATGAGAAGGTGAGGGACTTCTTCTGAGGGCTCGGGGGAAAGCTGAGATAGGGTAAAAGATCCGCCAGTCGGTTGCAATGAAATGCATTTAATTTGACTGCACATGATGCGTGCATTCAAGCGGAGGATATGCCGCCAGCCGCTGCCTCAGGGCGCGATGCCTCATGCGAGAGAACTAGTTCGTGGACGCTATGTCTATCTGCGAAGCCGCCGAGGATTACGCCATACCATTTTTGATGTTTTGGTGGTACTGTCGGGCAAAGACGCCGCAAAGGGGCCCGCCCCTCACCCCAGGCCCGGAGTTTTGGGGAAAACCAGTGCACATCGTCTTCCCGGCAGGCGGTTTTCGTATGACTTCAGTTCACATTGAGCCTCGGGTCCCCCTTGAAAAAATCCTGGCTGCGTCCCTGCTGCCAGGCAGACGGCCAGGGTGCGTACGCTGCTTTCGGGGATCAGCAGGGTCTGGTGTTTTCTGAGGAGATGGGACGAGAACTGGTCGAATGCCGACAGTTTTCTTGCGAGAATATCTTCGGTCTATCGGCTCTGAAAACCAGGAAACTAGTCCACCAGTTTACTGCCGAGCTGAAGCTGAGGATCCCCCCCCTCGTCAGAGAACAAAAAGGCTGCCACAGATTGGATGCGAGGGTTCTTCAGTACGTGGCCACAGCTCAGCCTACATCTTCACACATCCTGGAGTACGTATTCTGGTCGCATGATGGTTATCTACGACCATGGCATCATCAACACTATGGTCCTGTCATCAGCAGTTACGCACAGGAACATCACGGGTGGGCTCAAGGCCACTGGTACATATCCCTTCAACCGTGAAGTATTCGTAGATGAGTTCCACTTGAACTCCGTCACCGAACGCCACGCGCAGCCTCCGCAGCCAGGGCACGCGGGCACCCGCCCCCACCACCGGAGCAGATGTGCCAGCACGCGGGGCACCCCCTCCCCCGCCGGAGCAGGCGTGCCAGCACGCGGGGCACCCCCTCCCCCGCCGGAGCAGGCGTGCCAGCACGCGGGGCGCCCGCCTCCCCCGCCGGAGCACGCATGCCGGCACGCGGGGCACACCCTCCCTTGCCGGAGCAGGCGTGCCAGCACGCGGGGCGCCCGCCTCCGCCACCAGGATAGGTATCGCGGGATGCTGGGGTGGAGTTCTGCGCTTGGTGCAGTGACGATGACGACATCCCACAACCTCATTGCCCACCAGCTCGACGGCCGCTTGAGTCTGTCGAGAGAGTGTCGGTGGGCACTGTCCCGGGCACGTCCGGCATCAGCAAGAAAGCTGATTTTGATGCACTCCACTGCGTATGGCCATTCCCAAAAGCACCGCAACGAAAAAGTGTCAGACAACTACGCTAAAAAGGGGCAGCTGGGACACTGAGAGACAAACCGATGAGAATCACAGTGCATACGCAAACTGAAAAAGAAGCCGAAAAAATGAACGGCGCCGCAGGGGGAAAAGTCAAAAGGAAGGTGTGTGGACAGGCAAAAAAGATGACAGGAGGCCCGAGTGCACAAGATGACATCCAACGTGTTTTATCTGCACCTACCTTAGTGCACATCAGCAAAGAAGTGGATATCGTGCAAAGCCAGCGGGAAATGGGCAAGTATTTCCTGCACAGACGTGGAGACTAAGCAAATAATGTCTGTGATTTCTGCCGGAATTGACGGTGAAATGTCGATGGGTTAAGGTGGCCAGAGAAAATGAAGAGGACAGAAGGCACCAAGAAGGAATAAGGGTACTACAGTTTTGTTCCGTCTGACGACATCGACTTCAACGTTTAGTTTCGAGAAAGAGAGCTGTTTTTAGTTTGTACTGCTAGCAGCAGGTGCTGGTGCTGATGCAGGCACGCAGGATTGTCGATTTGCATTCTTTCGAGGTGGCCCAGGCCCACCTAATTTTGATCTGGATCCCTCCAATGTTGGTTTGGGCCCCTCCAATATTTTTTGCCAGTTTTGAAGGGAATTGGGCAAAAATAACGAAAGAAACAGTCGCAATAGATAAAAGATAGGCAGAAAGTAAAGAATAAGGCATAATTTGATGTCTCTATCTATCTTTCTATTTTCTATATATATATATACATATGTATATGTATGTATATATAGATATATATATTTACCTGTACACATGGGATATACGCAGTTTTTTGTTTGAAAAATAGTAACAAAAAACTCAAAAATTTCCATTGATCAACATAAAGTAAATCCGTTGAGAAACCCACATTTGGGGGGAGGTTAGGTTGTCGGGCCGACGGCTCGGCCCACCCAATCATTTACAGAAATTGACACCCCTGCAGGCACGTGAGTCGTTCTTACGATATTCAAATTCTGTGGTTACGTTCCTTGACAATACGAGCCGTGAGCGAACAGAAATGTCTTCTGAAATGGACCTGAATATAATTTGGCAGTAGTTGTGAAATGAATGAGCCAATTTCAAGTTCGATGACTGTCTTGTTTTCCCAAAAGCTTCTCGGCGTGTCGCTTCAGTTTGGGTGCTATGATATTTGCTTTCAACATAACCGTATCTAGGATGCAGAAACAGTCCGACAACACACATAATATGACTGATTGTGGTAAATGGCGAAAAAGAAACTTAGAATGCCGTAAAATGTGATTACCAGTTACCGCTTTGAACCATGATCGCACTTGTCCTCGTGTACCAACTTGCCCCGAATTTCGTTTCAGGTTACCCCACTCTGGGGCACGTTGTTACAAAACAGGCTGCTCCATTCTTTAGGTCTCGCATTTTTCGTTTTTGACCAGCAACAAACCTGTCGATTTTCCCAGAGAGGTAAAAGATCGCTTAACCCGGCATCGCCTGACGTATTTTCGTATCCGCGACCGCCTGGGGGCTGCCCACAGGGCACTTCTCTGTTATCCCAGGACCTAACCGTCGGATCTAAACCGGTCTACCAGCAATCGATAGCACTGAGCCGTACAATTCAGAAAATATTACTTTACAGGTCACGTGAAACGCATAACGCGATGTCGGGAAAGCTGACACCGGTTCGGACATCATATCAAGAGTGTCGATTTGTATTCCTTTGAGAGGGCCCTGGCTCACCCAGTGTTGATTTGGGCACCCAATGTCAGTTTGCCCCCCCCCCATATTTTCTGCCGGTTTTAAAGGGGAATGAGTAATAAAACGAAAAGAACGGCCGCACTAGATAACCAATGGGCAGGAAGTAAAGAGTAAAGTCTAAAGCGATGCATCTATCTGTCTTTTCCTATTTATCTATATCCGTCTATCTATCTATCTATCTATCTATCTATCTATCTATATATATATATATATATATATATATATATATATATATAGTGAAAAACATTTTTTTTTTATTTAATCAACAGTAACAGAGAAAACTAACAAATTCCCATAGGTCAAAATAAAGTGGGCTAAATCCGTTGAGAAGCCTTAATTTGGGGGAAGTTCTCAGGGCCTCGGCTCGGCCTTCGGAATCATTTACAGAAATCGGCGCCTCTGCATCATATCATCGATATTACTGGTTTTACTGGCATATATATATGCATACATATATATATATATATACTGATATTTACTGGTATACTTCAGGCTTTCAACTGGGTATCAAAAGAAAGGTCGCGATCTTCTGCATCAGAAGCATTCCCTTGTGTTAAAAAATGTCGGGACGAGGTCAAACTGGGTCAGACGAAATATTGGTCTTCTTTTACATGCCAAAGATCGCTACTTACTCGCAGTCATTTTGATCCACATCAAAAAGGACTGAAGTGAAACCCTGTGACGACCACTTTTGCATTACCTGCTTTCCATCCAGCCAAGGTCAGTCTAACTCAGGTCAGATAAGGGTGCATTACTCCTTCTGCTGAAAAGGAATGATTATTCGCTGGGATTCCCAACTACGTCAAGAACAGAACCGAAATGACATGTCGTGATAATTAAATCTCCTGTTTGCTCTTTAGCTGGTCAAGGTCATGGCAGTTTCGCGCGAATACGGAAAAGTGATGATATATATGCTGCAAAAGCAAGCATTATATGTTTTTATGTGCGTTAAATGAGGTAAATTACGCAAAACTGCTGCTTTTTCTTATAAATTTAGTCATATGCCAGTGGCATATGACAAAATTTGACATTTGTCCCCCCCCCCGAGGAAAATCCTGGCTACGTGCCTAGATGGAGGTCAGCGGCAACCACCTCTATCACCCGCAATGCAAATCATGTCCAAACGTCATCATGTGGCCTAGCATGACCTCTAATTTTGATGTGATTGTGTATTATTTTAGGGACCGCCCTGTGTCCTATGTAAATACAATTAATCCATGCATCATACTCGTGAATATTATAAAAAACGAAGCATGTTCGCGCCACCCCCGAAGAGACAAAAACATGCGTGCAAGGGTTTACTTACGACGTCGTATCTCCACGACCTGACCTGGCATGGAGATGGTATCAGAATATGTAAAACTGATTGATGGACAGGTACTGAAATTTGGTTGCGCTGGCCACAACGATTCAGATGTTACTCACAAAGAATCGAGGGGTGTCCTTTATGACACCCCTCCGGTAGTACCGAGTTAATGCCTGGGCAAAGTGCAATGCTTGTCCGATGAAAACGCCCAGATATATATGGGTAGATGCAAAAATTGTTATGGTAAGCACCTCTCTCCCCTATTCGCACACGAAGATTTGTGTACGAAGAAATGCGAAACGAAGATCTGCGTGCGAAGAAATGCGATACAAAGTTCTGTCTGGTCACGGCCGCGGCCGTCATTACACCGACGATCCACGTTTGCGAGTAGGTTATCAGTGTTGCAGGCCTGTCATCGTCCACATGGCTGAAATATCATCCTGCATCAAGGAAGCCGCCCATCGTATCGCACATGGTATACATCGCTCAGACGAAATGGTGTAATGTGTACTCGTAGGTAATGAGCACGTGGACATCGATCCCTGCCAGCTCTCGGAAAACATCAACTTTTCTTCCTGTTTTAGCCGCCTGTGACAATATTAATATACTCCGGCTGCTTACTGGTATCTGGCGTCACAACATTGACTGAGGGGGGAATCGTCCCCATATTTTTCGAACCACGTAGCGATTTGAATTATTCAAAGGCCAACCGATAGCCCTATATCGTGCGACTTCGTTGCAACAAATAAACTATGTTCTTGAGCAATGATGAAGTCGCCAAGCCCAAGTCCAGTCAATGAATTTTTGAAGATAGGATCACACTTTATTCACGCCCAATGAAAAACGATTCAAAACACAAAAATTCGCTAAAATGAAGTATAAACGGTTTCATTGTGTTGCTGTGTCAAGTGCCCTTGTTTCCTGTTCAGATGACGCAAATTTGCCAGAGGAGGAGGGGAAATGTTTACCCCCTCCGGCAATGGCGGATGAACACCAGGCCGGCTCTGTCTGTTACAGCATCCATCCCGCTTCGACAGTGGTCTTCCTACCCGTTTCACGACGACTTCCACATCAACAGCCACGACTGCTACTAACAAGGTTGTATTAGCAGGATTTTCAGAAGACGTGGAAATTCATTTCAGAACCGTCGCAAACATAGCGAAATTGCGCATCAATCCAGCATATTTTACGTACGCTCTCGTCAAGCGGCCTGCAACTGAACGCCCGGCCGAGTCACTGACAACGCGCCATCGATCACCGCCGTATGCTGAACTGTTCGACGAAAACCATCAGGATCATCACACATCACCGCAAACTCGAATATTCCTCATCGTATGTGCTCGTGGCTGATGACGAGAGATGTCCGGCTGTTTTGTTTCATGGCAGAAACGTGTCTCGTCCTTTTATTTTGAGGCTACTAATTCCGGGCATTATTTTGAGGCACTAATTATGCACCCACGAGTTAATGTCTGCTGCAGTAAAACAGAATACAGCGAACCGAATGACAATTTAAGGCGAATGACAATTCACTGGCGTCAAACATGGTTTCAGACTGCCTCTTCCAGACACACACGGAGGGACGCCGGAGCTTGTCGATGACTGTTTTCAGGCGATCTTATCGGAATTTTTCAACAAGGTCGCGTAGCGCCATCCCGACATTGAGGACTATGCCCATGGTGGTCTCAACTACCAGAACATCAGCTGCCCCTGAAAGGGGTACCGCTACCCAGGTAAAGGGAAGATTCATCCCCACGCGCTGACCTACCAGTCGCCGGAGTGCTGAACCAAACCCATCCGTTTTTTTTCGACGACAGATGGCGAACCCGCGAATTTTTTGGAATTACAGGAGAGGCAGATACGAATCCTTGGCGTTAGCAGAACACCGAACTGCCCAAAACATGACTGTTGAGAACAATGAGATAACCAGACAAAACACACTTGAAACTACAAAATGCGGGCACTCCAGGATGCACAAGACGTATCCGACACTTTGCACCGAAAGCCCAGAAACCTTTCAGCAAAACCTCTTACACGTTCCTCGATCGCAACGTCACCGGCCGGGCAGCGGAAATTTAGCGCGATTAACAATCTGAAGTTTCCCATTCGACCACAAATACCACCACGGCAGCTCCTGCAAGCGTTTGGCTGAGACCAAACCGCGCCCAACTCATGAAAACAAAGAACCGCTACCAGCGCAAGTACAGATGAACACCTTTGCTGCATCGCTAACGCCTGCGTTGACCCAGACAAAGCACTGCTATGAATGGGACAGGGTGCAGCAGTCACAATCAGCCAGCCAACCGCTGATCCTGCCAGTGGCCGGACCCTGCCGCCGCTGACACGATCGGCGGCCGGACTCTCTCGCCGCTGAGCCGGTCAGTGGCGGACCGCCGCCGCTGAGCCGGTCAGTGGCGGACTCTCTCGCCGCTGACCCGGTCAGTGGCGGACTCTCTCGCCGCTGAGCCGGTCAGTGTCGGACTCTCTCGCCGCTGAGCCGGTCAGTAGCGGACCGCCGCCGCTGAGCCGGTCAGTGGCGGACTCTCTCGCCGCTGAGCCGGTCAGTGGCGGACTCTCGCCGCTGAGCCGGTCAGTGGCGGACTCTCGCCGCTGACCCGGTCAGTGGCGGACTCTCGCCGCTGAGCCGGTCAGTGGCGGACTCTCTCGCCGCTGAGCCGGTCAGTGGCGGACTCTCTCACCGCTGAGCCGGTCAGTGGCGGACTCTCTCGCCACTGAGCCGGTCAGTGGCGGACTCTCTCGCCGCTGAGCCGGTCAGTGGCGGACTCTCTCGCCGCTGAGCCGGTCAGTGGCGGACTCTCTCGCCGCTGAGCCGGTCAGTGGCGGACCGCCGCCGCTGAGCCGGTAGTGGCGGACTCTCGCCGCTGAGCCGGTCAGTGGCGGACCGCCGCCGCTGAGCCGGTCAGTGGCCGGGCCGGGCCCGCCGGCTGCGGCCGCGCGCCGCGCGCCCGACCTCGGCCGGCGTCCGGCTGACGGCGGCCTCCTCCTCGTCATCCATGGCCAGCTGGAGGACGGCCTCGTCGGAGCGGCGCTGGCCGCGCGGCCGCGAGCACTCCGACTTCTCGAGCTCGGCGATCTGAGGAGCGTCGGGCGGTTTGTCAGACGGCCGCTGGAGGCACCGCGACAGCAGCGACACACCGCGGCCGGCCGGACAGGGCGAGACGACGGCCGAACACCGGGACACAACGGCAGAGCACACAGGGGGAACCGACGGCCGGACAGCGGGAGACAACGGCCGACCACAAGAGGGGAAACGACGGCCGACCACCGGGAGACGACAAACTGCGAGCAACGACACAAGGAGGCCCTCATGCGCACTGGCGGAGGTCCGTGTGGAACAACTGCGGACTGGCCCACAGCGGCCAGCTGCGTCACGCGCAAGGACTTGCACGAACAGGAAACAGGTGTCGACCTACCATGCGACTTACTTTTTTCATTGACGACAAAACGCTCCACTTCTTCACTCTCTCACACATTCAACGGCACGACTGTGAAAAAACACGGTTGGCACGACTGTCCAAAAACGCAATTTAACAGGACGGCAAATCAACACCGCGTTAAAAGCACCTTCATCAACCTCCACTTCCGGACCGCAAAGGAAGTTCGGCCGGAACCCCAACAATGCATTCGATAGGTCGTTCCCAACACGGCGTCCCACCTAGGGCCCGTCCAGAACCCCCCGGCGAGCCGGAGACTGCGCGCACCTGTCTGTAGACGTCATCGCCGGCCTGCAGCGGCAGGTCGCTGACGTGCGTGAACATCTCCTCCGCAGTTTTCACCGACACGCCCTTCGCCTGGAAGAACTGTCCGGCAACAGACGTCCGCCAGTCAACATGCCGGCATCGAGTATCTCGACGGAAGGAAACAACGCAGAACAGGACAGTCGTGCAAAAAATTCGGGTGGAAACTGTCGACACTCGTTCCATGGATTTTTGATAACACGAATGACTGAAGAACACAACACAAAACCAAAATACCTCGTCTTTTTCCATAATCCACGACTCGTACGGACGGCTGCTCAACAAAAACGTCCAATCATTTTCGCAACTGAGACCACTTCTGAGATGACCATCCGAGGCCATCCTCACTTACGTTAGTGATATTGATGCAGTCTCGGTACAGGAAACTGAGGGCGTCCGGGTGGAAGGGCTCCACGCTCTGGCTGACGTCGATGAACCAGCAGAAGCCGGCGTGGTACAGGATGTTGTACTCGGACAAGTCGGCGTGCACGAGACTGCACTTCTCGTACATCGCCTTCGTCATCTGCCGACAGGATGGCCGTGTCACGCCAGTCCTCGCATCGCATTCGCACACAAAGCACGGTCACGATCCCATCGACATCTTCACAGGCGTACAAGCCTGGGGCAACGATCCACGACATTCTGATGGTATAAGAGACATGTGCTGACGATTGGCATAACCAGGCAGGCATACACGTACCCAATTATCATGCACAGATACAGCGTAACTAAGAGACTTACGCGATAGAAAACCGTCAAATGATAGCAAAAATAAAACACGTACAAAAAAACAAACACGAAGCTGGTTTTGTCAGCACAAAAGATACCGATGTTATGCGGAGAAACATCACCATGTCTTCACAGGCCATACATCCGTCACACACGCACACATGACCAGTTTTTCAGAGCTCATACCGAAGGGGGGACGACCACGGGCACTCCGGGGCGGATGCTTTTAAAATGCAAAAAAGCGGTCCCATCAGCCATTTCAGAATTCCAGTAACCAGCCACAGGAATGTATCTGAGTGATGTTAATCAGCTACTTTTCATCAAATTCGTTAAGAAGTTCTTTCACATTTGGTGTAATCAATTTCACCTGCACGCAGTCACAAAATTTCAGGAAGCTGGTTTTATCTACGCAGTTGGTAAGCCATCCACAAAAGGGGATAAAATCGCACTGCTGCCGACACTTCTACAGAGCTCACCATTCCGCCACATATGTAAGGCGACGGCGTGCCAGCATTAACCCGCCCCGTACCAGTGCTCAGATTCACCTTCCCCGACCATGGTGTGTGTGTGTGTGTGTGTGTGTGTTTAAACATCCCATCCTCCTCTAACTCGCCGATCATGTATCGGAGGAAAATGAAAGAAACGTCATCGGAAACACTTGAAGAACAGAGCTCGAAAATGGCAACATTTTCTGATAACTGTCCCATATTTTATGGAGATATAGCAAGACATTTCAATACTTTTTTTGTTTCTGAACAGCTCAGTATCTAATTCATATCGTGCCCCGAATTATGCTTTACACGATAGCTAATAACACGCCAAATGATCTTCTTTTAGGTGAGCCTACCTCTTGTTGACCTTCAGCGAGAGTCACATCAGGTCACGTCATGTTTCAAAATGGTACATTTGGAAAATGTACGTCCTCTTTGTCTTCTTACTGATGAACATGATGAGATAGCCAAACAGACCACAGATACCCAAGCATGATTTCAGACTGAACCAAACGTCAACTGAGGTCAAATTTTCAAATGGTAGGAGTCGAAAAATTCAGTTTTAGAGGGATCTATGTGCAAGTGGAATATTCCTCATGGTACAAGAAGGGTCAGTGAAGACCAAGAGAGGTCGCATGAAGTCCCCAGCCGACGACCTCCGACGCCACTGGATGAGTTTGCCGTGAGGAAGAATAACTAAGGTGCACACGGCCATGCAAGACTTTCTTTTAATGGGGCCTTCTTATCGCAATTTATCTCTACTATTGCCCCAGAAAACCCAACGAGGCGGGAGGGGAAGGGGGTCCAAACAGCTCCCGTTCGGGGAGGGTTATATATAAGCTGAGCAATTTGACAACGATTTCCAAACCAGTTTGTGCGTAAAGCGTGATTCTGTCCATTTCCAAAAGCGATCCACAAACGTTCTAACAACTATTAACTTTTATCTACGAGTGCATTCCTAGAGAAAGAAAAACAACGCGCTTCCTTGTCAACGAGTGACGAAACTGTCATACCAGCAATGAATTCGATAAACGAATATGCACATTCCACGGCTACCAGACTTCCATAACCTAACTTCCGAATTCATGGCAGCATAGTCATACTGGAAATATCAAATTTATGCCCCACTGCACGAATCTACCAGTCTGACGACCAATACTGACTCTCCCTTTAACGATCGTTTTTACCGACTTTTCGCCCTCAACCTATATTTGGGCATTATTTTCATATATAACCCAGCCTGCATTTCGTGATGTGGTATCATTACGCTTATCTTTATAATCTTTATGTTATAAGCAGGATTATATTGATACGATCAGATTATGAATATGCGCATGGTATGATTATGTTTCATGGTACCGAACCAAGTCACCACGCATCTCTTAAAATTTTATTATTAGGACATGCACGGTATGCAACCTCAACCCTATTCCAGTACTCATAAAGCCAGGGCAAATTCGCGTTTGGGGAGAGCTCTTTCATTCCCCCTTGGATTTCCGGCACTAACCGTCCGATTTCATCGCGACAAACAACTGATTCGCCATGACGTGAACTACATTCTTATAAAAGTTCTGAAAATCTTGAAGGAAGTGGAAACAAGGGGTGGAGAAACAAGTCAGATAAGGGGACAATTTTTAATTTATTATAACTCCAACGTTTAGTGACCGATTTTGATGCAACTGCCATGAATCGCGAGCTAATCCATGGCACTTCTCAATGGTCCAAGCGTTTACAGTTTCCAGGAGATTCAAAGGCGTTTACAGGGCTTGGAAAATGGGGGAAAACGAATTATCATAAAGTTACAAATGTTTTTTTTACCTTTTTCTAGTCGTACTATATTTACATAAAAATCTCACTACACTGCTTGTATCATATAGGCATACGCGGCGCCAGGGATATAAAAAGGGGGAACTATCATGGTCGCATAGTCATAAGGCCAACTTACCACCTTTGAGCTAAATGATCTCAAATGCCCTCAAAGTCACATGGAATGGCCTTGAGTTCATTTTACAGTGTTTGAAAATGTTTTCAGCCATTTGAATTGACAATATTTCAGGAAGTTCTGTTTATGGCCGTCTTGATATAGGGTACGCGCACCGACACTTTAGGTCACTACTCCTGGACCCGACCTGATAGCGACCTGAAATCTCAAACACAAGTACAGGGCACCAGTGTGCCTTCACAAGCGTTCTATCTTTTGCATTAAAAAATGACGAATAATTTCGAAGAACCGCATTCTGACTCTTCGACTTTACCTCACCTTACGAAGTTACTTCAGACCTGGAAGATATTTTTTGTTTGCCACGTATTTATCTTACACATTCACAAAAGTTTGAAGCTTTATCTTAAAAACTCTACTTTTTGGCAGCCGTTTTTCTTTTACTTTTAATAATGCCAAAAATGACTTCAGGCGCCTCACAAAAAGTTAGTTTGGTTCCGCACATTGCGCAAAATAAAATTGTGAAAATTGGGCATAGTACGTAGAAAGAAGACAATGGAAAAGACATCAGTCTTCGTGAGGCTGCCTCAAAAACTCTGGAAATGACGAGCAAAAACAGGACAGGGGAGGCCTGAAGCCCCCAAGCGGGAACAGGGGTAAGATCGCTGCATGGGCTGTTAAAATCAGGAAGATGAGCAAATGTTGCTAATTCCAACCCGAATGGAATTCATCAATTCAATTTTATAGCAAATTCATTTAAAATTTACAAGTGCGTGAATGACCTAAGCTTCATTCCATTTCAATTAGAACAGGTGCGCCAGAACAGAACATCCCCGTGGTGACACCTCCCCTGAGCCCGGACTGCCGACGGCCGCCCGCAGACGGCAGCATCGGCGTCTCGCGCAGCGCTTCTGCATTTCCGCGAACCGGACGCCTTCCGCCGGCCACCCGGCGAGGCGGATCTGCCGCCTTTCGCCGCGCGGCCGGTTCCGCCCGGCCGGTCGGCGTTTCTCCGGCGGCGCCCGTTTCTCCGTGGCCGGACCTGCGGAGCCGAGACCGCGGCCCTCTCGCCGGCCCGACTCGGCCCGGACCGGTGGCGGCCGCCGCTCCGTTTTTGCACCGGACGACCTCCATGCGCGGCGCGGCGCGGCGCCGGCCGGCCGAAGATCCGGCGTCGCCGCCGGCGGCCAGTCGCCGGCACGGCACCGGGCGCTCAGCATGTACCTGCTGATTCAGGTGAGCGGCAGACGCCTGCCCGGCCGCCGGTCAGGCCCCCGGGGACCCCGGCCGCCGACGATCGCCGACTGCGGTCCGGCCAAGCTCCGTCGGCGGCCTCCGCTCCGACCGAGCGCTGCCAAACGCGCCGCCACGCAGAGCTACTCTTACGCAGCTGGGACGGTGGACAAAACCAAACCCGTGCGGTTTTTGCAACGCATAAGTTTTTCCGAAGTTTGCTTTCATAGCGTATACAGAACGCGGCAAGCGCGTGTCGGACGTGTCGTCACTGATGCAAAGTCGCCGACGGCATCCGGACAAAATGGCGTTTGAAAACAGTGCACAGTGACAGCGTGACGTACGGCCGTTCCTGTTCTCTGCTGGTGAAAATCGCCGGGTCCCACGGGGCGGCACGGTCGCGATCGCCGATTCTGGCCCTCTCTCCGTATTTCAGCTGATTTTCCGGCCGCCTCTGTTCGCGGGGCGGCCCAACAGGCCACGGCGGCGGCCGTGATCGCCACGGCGGTCGGCCTGGGCGGCGGCGACGGCAGCAGCACCGCCTCAGGCGTCCGCTGGCGTCACGACGCCACGACAGGTCGACACCAGCGGGCACGTGCGGCGCTCCACCGACGTGGTGACGACCGCGGCCGAAACACCATCCGACCTCGTGACAGCGGCGGCATCGCTGCTACGCGCCGCCCCGAAGTCCGGCCCCTCCCTCCGCGACGTGACGCGTGACGCCCGGCCAGTCGCCGTGGCGCCGACTGCGCGGGACGGCGGCAGCGGCCGCGGCCCCCTGGCGCCAGGTCCCCGGGGCGCCGGCTGGGGGCCGGCACCTTGCCCTGGTCGCCCCTGTTCCCGCCGGACCCCGGACAATGATCGGCACCTGGCCCACTGCACCGGTGCCTGGTGATGTGGGAATCCGCTGCATACACTAGCAGGCACACCGGGGCAAACATCTCCAGTCCAACGACGCCTGCGGCGCCTGGCCAATACCATGGCCAAGGTCTGAACGGGGCTGGCTGGCGAGAACCTTGGAGTTAATGAAAGCTGCCCGTGCCGCGCGCTTCTCGGTAATCCTGCCCGTCTGACGGGTGCCGTTCGCCAGGGCGCCAGTCGTGAACAGTGCCGGCCTGCTCGGGCGCAAGTCTTCTTCGACCTCCACAGTGCATGGAGCTTTCTCTGTTCCTCTGGTCCCGATTTCCACGAAATCAATTAGTCAAGCAGTCCGGCACGCATCCTTGTAACAGATGCTATCTGACTTCGGGGTACGGCAGCAAGTTCCGGCTGGCGGCTTTTTCGGTTGTAAAAAAGGGGAAAAATCGGCACAGATCAGAGCCAAGTGCAGACCTGACGAGGTGCGTGTATTGCAGAGTACAAGAAAAGTGTGCTTAAGAACTCAGTGCATTGGTGACGTTTCGACGTGCAATTTATTTATTGGTGCGTGTTTCATGTGTGCGATTAACGGTTTGAGATCAAGAGCCACTGTTACTGTGCTGCCTACGGTGGTATGCATTGCCAACGGCGCACGAGAGTGTACATAAATGACATGAACACAGCGTGAAACGACTTTCGGATTCGGCCGCTGTCACCCAGGAATTCGGGCGCGATTTGCCCCACATTTGCGCAAATAAACTATGAGCTCTCTTCAGCTTCAGCACTTCAGCACTGCACCAAACGTAAACGTAACTAAGCTGATTGTCGTAATAGCCTGCTAATCATGGATCACATCTTCTTGGGTCTCATTCAAGGCTATCAGGATACCAAATAAGACGAGATTAAAATCAAGGAACGATTACACCGCAATGGCACAGGTGAGAACATAAGACCTACAAAGCATCAAAGAACAGCATTGCCCTGGACTCAGAAAATGATACCAACCCCAATTTCGCGACTCCAGTCGAGATCTGTGGGCGGCGTCACTGCGTGGAATAAAAACAGCTGGAAATCCGGCTCACATACATCGGACACCAGACACACGGCAGGAGACCAGCGTGTGGAATGCCGCTGAACGCCAGCCAAGTGTTTGACAACACGAGTGGTTTTGCACTGGTGTGCTTCTCATCTGCACAATGCCAATCGGGCGAAAAAAAAAACGGGCAGCGCAAGATGAGAAGGCGGCGCAAGACGACGTAAGTCTTCACTACTTGCGGTATCGTTCTGTTCCTCGATATGTCGTAAGCTTACAGCTGGGCAAAACTGCTGGCGACCAAAACGGTCTTAAACGCTGGCTGCCGATTGACAACGTGATGTATGGCAAACTACCACTGCGTAATAACATAAACGGTTGAATGGTGCCCAAAGTCGCCTGTTTGTTGTGCGAGCATACGAAGCGATCGCACACACCCGCGTTCGCCATCTCCTAACTCCAATCGCTTTGCACAAACAGTAATCACAGTTAAATCCCAGCTGCAATAAAGAACAATGCTACTCCGCTGTAAGCTACTCAGGTGTGAGGTCGGCCAATCCACTGCCGACAAGGTCATTCTGGTAAATATATACTCATTGCTCAGGGCAGCGATGGAGAGGTCAGTCCGATAATGGCAGTTAGTTCGATGGCCAATCTGGTACAGGGACGATCATTCTAGAACGGGACGGCCAGCCCCATGCAGGAACGGTAAGCCTGGCGCAGTCTAGTGCAGGGGCGCTCAGGCTAGAGCAGAGACGCTCTGTCTAGTCCAGGCACGGTCAGTCTGGTGCAGGGACGGTCAGTCTAGAGTAGGAACGGTTAGTCTAGAGCAGGGAAGGCCAGTCTAGAGCAAGGACGGTTGGTATAGAGCAGGAACGGTTAGTCTGGAGACTGTCAGTCTGGTGCAGGGACGGTCAGCCTAGAGCAGGGAGTTGGTCTGGAGAAGGGACGGTTAGTCTAGAGCAGGAACGGTTACTCTAGAGACGGCCAGTCTAGAACAGGGACGCTCAGTCTGGTGCACGATCAGTCTCGAGCAGGGACTGTCAGTCCAGAACAGGGACAGCCAGTCTGGTGCAGGGACGGTCAGTCTCGAGCAGGGACCGTCAGTCCGGAACGGGGACGGCCAGTCTGCTGCAGACTAATCTACAGCAGGCACCGTCAGTCTAGTGCAACGGCAAAGGCCGCTGCAGAATGACGTATTCGTCACGTCCATTCGGCCGATTCTGCTCTGCAAGCCGGTTTTCCGTCGATGCAGACCGCCGTCAGCCGGAAACGCCGACCAGGCGCGCCCCCGCCGCATACTCGGCTGGTTTATCACTCAGCTGCAAGTTGCGCCGATGAACGAGATAACCGTTTTACGTGTCAGAAGGACGCCACTGGCAGCGGCGCAACTGCGAAGAATCCGCAAAACTCCCCATATCTTTCAATCTGCACCGGCATGGGATTGTTTCTTAAAAAAAATACACAAATACACTGTCAGTAGTGTGTAGTCTAGTGTGTGCGTGTGTGCACGAAATGAAAAGAAAAAGTGAAATCGCATCAAATGGGAAATTCGTACACAAAATCGTCTTTATAACGCCGTTCTGGAAAATGTTTGAATGACCTTGAAAAAAAAACCCAAAATATGCAGAACGCCTCCAGGACCAGGTATTGAAAGCTGCCTGTTAATGACTGTTCTAATCTGGGACGTCTTGAAAATTCGCCCAGGGCAATCTCTGCCCTCAGTCAAGTGCGGGTTAACATTTTGCTTCAATGCATGCATTTGTAAACTCGTTTCACAATGACGTTTGCAAAAGTTTCTGGCGCTCCTGACTACTGGCGGGAACGTCATTTGAAATTCGCATTTCGTTTGCGAGCTTTTCGTCGTGAACGGATCGCACGTGCGAGATCGGGCCAGCCAAGCGCACCTGCCGAACCGGCCGACGGGCGGCGGCCTCCAGTTCCGCAAACGTCCAGCCAATCTGGTGCAGGGAACGACCAGCCACAAACGGTCACTACGCCCGCGAACGGCACGTCCAGTGCGGGCCGGGCCGGTCTAGTAATGAGAACGTCAGCGCGCCAGGGCACGGCAAGTCCAGTACAGGACGGGCCGGTCTAATGAAGAGTCCGTGCGCTGGGGCCCGGCCGGTCCGGCGGCGGGCCCGGCCGGCCGGCCGCTCCGACTGACCCAGTGCGCCGGCGGCCGGCCGGCTCGACAGGAAGCCGGCCGGCCGGCCCGGAAGGCCGGTCACTGACCCAGATGCCGGCGGTGACCTGACCGGGAGGCCGGCCGGTCTGACCGGCGGCGGCCGCTGCTTCCAGGCGGCCGCCGCGCCGATCGCCCGGCAGACAGCGTCCGCCGCCCGCACCGACAACATGCTCGCCCGCCGCGTCCCGGTAAGTGAAGCCGTCGGCAGGCGGCCGGGGGCGTCTTAGCCGCCAGCGCCCTCTGAGCCGCCCGTCTCAGAGCCCCTCTCCCGGCAGCCAAAGCCTCCTTGAAGGTTGGCTTAAGTCGTGGAGCGCTCAGATCCAACAGATCTTCCACAAATGTTCGTGACTGGCAATTTGCGGAGTGGTTTTGATTAAAGACCACATAAACTCAGACGGACGTTGGAGATTTTGTTCAGCACTGTTAGGCTAGCGTTGCAGTATATGTACAGGAAAGCAAACGTCCATCTTAAACATAATGCAGTCCTTCATACGTCCATCGATCCAGTTTCATTCGGAACGGAAATCGTGTTCCTTTACACATAAAAACCACCCAATGGGTTTCATTAATTGCCTATGTTCGTACTCCAACACACTGGGCCCTCGCCTTCCTCATGTCACCATCAAACTCCTCCGTGCCAAATCCCGGATCTTCTCTACGCCTTGCTGACGGCCAACAACTGCTCTAAATATGTGGCTATACGGCCCTCCCACAACTCAACACCCCGTCCTGCTCCCAATCGGCCGCTAGAGTGCGCGGCGGCGCCGCCGCTGTCGGCGCTGACCGTCCGCCTGTCCGGCAGATGTACGCCGCCCTGCTGCTGGCCGCCGTGGCGGCGGCGGCCGCGGCGCCTCAGTTCGGCCCGCCGGGCCCGGGCCAGTTCGGCGGCCAGTTCCGGCCGGGCCCCGCGGGGCCGCCGTTCGTGCCGTTCGAGGAGGACTCCGAGCCGGAGGAGGAGCTCTCCTTCATGCAGCGCCTGATCCGGCCCTGGACCTGGTTCGACTCGTGGTTCTCCAGCGACGACGACGAGGAGGAGGAGCAGGAGGAGTTCAGCGGCTTCAGCGGCGGCGGCTTCAACGGCAACGGCTTCGACCCGTTCCGCGCGCCGGGCCCGCAGGTGGCGCGGCTCGACGGTCGGCCGCAGTACCGGCCCGAGGCTCAGCAGCGGCCGCAGCGGCCCTACCGCGTCCAGCCGCAGTTCGCCGCCACCGACGACGCCTACAAGACGGGCCGCAGCGACCAGCCGTTCGTAGCGTCCGCGGCGGCGCCGGCGCCGGCGCCGGCCGAGGCGAGCCGCCGGGCGGCGGCCGTCCAGCCGGGCAGCGAGAGTGCGTAACGGCCGGGCCCGGGCGCCGCCGCCCTGAGCGCCGACTCATCTGAAGCAGCTGCGGCAGACCGCCGCAGCCGGCTCCCAGTATGTACTGTCGTACAAACATTCTGGAGCTCCTATCGCCCGTTGTCTCGCCTATTTATACGCGCGTATTTATAGAGCTCACCGGAACGAAGACGTTCGCGGTGAGCGGTGTAGTTTTCCGCATTGTCTACCCTTTCGTGAGATGTCGACGAATACATGCGTATCATTTCACAGAAACTGGCCACAATGTGACTTCTGCATTCACCAACTGCATCATCATCACCGTCAACGGAAAGCCATAAGTTCGCAAAGTCAAAGACTCATGCCAGGACAGCAGGAAAGCGACTCTGGGCACATCGTCTCCACATGTCCGAGGTCGTCAGCTTTAGGCGGAAACACTGACTTCGAATCGACTGGGTGCAACCTCACTACATTCACACGCAAGGCCCCCGGTCGTGCGGTCGTGCAGGTTTCTCCACCGGGGCACGCTTCCCAGCGAGCCTGACCAGCCGAGCAAAAACGGCGGGGTGACGACCGTTCCGGATTGTCGCCCGTTCGCCGGCGAGAAAGTGGCAAGACCGGGGCCGCATCCGGCCGGGCCGATACGCGGGCTAAAAACGACGCGGCAGCGCACCGGTCTGAAAAACCGGCCACCGGCGCCGGCGCCGGCGTATCGGCGCAAGGCTCGACACGACGAGCCTCGCACGGCCCTGCAGCAGGCGACCGGCGGGTGGGCCTGACACCGCAGCACGTTTGGACCGCCGCTCCGGCGAGACCGGCGGCCGCCGCACGTCTCCGCCGTCCTAGTTCGCCCCAGACCGACCCGGTCACGGACGACCGTGGCTCGAAGATCGGTGGCGCGCGCGCGGTCGGTAACGGAAGTTCGTGCCGGCACAAAAACGCGCCACCACTGCTCCACGCCGCACGCCACGGCCGACCATCACCAGACTCCGCCGGCATAGTTCTGCCGACATTGCGGCCGTCTCTGACGGCCAACATACTCGAGCAAAAAACTGTGCCGAGCAGGGGGAGCTGGAACTACCAAAAAACGGGGACACAGGTGGCAGATTATGACACAGTATTGTCGTAAACCACCAAACTCCTTAGACGCTAAAAAAACATAAAGGTACGGACAGTCTCCCAGTGCTACCGACCGTTATTACGAGCGTGCGCCGAGCGTACATCAGTCTCTGACGACGGCCGCTGGTTACCGACAAAACACTGCCGAGGTTAGACGGGCTCGCGCAAGACGTCTGTCGCCGGCGACGTGGCAATGAATTCCAATAAACGAGAACAAACGCTGTCCTTATGAACCACACCGGGAATCGATCGAACACAAGTTTACCTGCTCGCCATGAAACGGCATGACCTTGCACTTCACGCGTTCGTGGCGTTTATGCTTCATACAGCCTCTCAATCGTCATCAGCAATTCGCCGTTGTCTTCAGTGCAGCTGACTGGGCTAACCAGAGAAGAATTCCAGCCCATTCTTTAAAACATGCATACACAATCTGCCGCTAAGTTAAGTTGGTGCACGCCTCTCTTAGGCCAGTCTGGACCAAGTACAATGAATCTGACGCTGTTCCTCCGCAACTGAGTAACGTAAAACCTCAGTGCACGTGGTCAACTCCGTAATGAGAAACCCCGTATCCTCAGAGGAGCCGAAACAACAGCGACAACTGGGCAACGACGTAATCCTGGGAACTGTACAAACAGACCCAACATCATAATAGCCCCAATGTAAACAAATGCAAACGACAGAAGCCTGGGTTTCGACGTGATGCTTTGCATTTAAAAGCCTCTGGCTCTGTCAGAAGTTCCGCCTCGTCGGGCGGTCTATGACGAGAAATCGTCCATTAATCCTCGCAACTTCCATATTATACTTAAACTGCCTGATCGTTCTACATTTTGGGCGGCATCAAAACGCCGCAGTGTTCTGGTCCGATGACTGCGGCTTTGTTTTTGCGTCCCATTATGATTCGTGTAGTCGACAACGAACACATGTGCCTAGATCGTTAAGCTGACAATGGATCCAACAAGGCCAGGAACACACGCTGGCAAAGTCTGTAAAATTCAAATCATTCCAAAAAGATGGCGCTCTGTATGCTTTGTCAACTAAGCGCCTACTGAAATGAAGCGCAGGCAACTATTGGTAAAAGGACACCATACTGGGTGATCGAGCCAATACATTCTGGAATTTACACCAGGAATCGATCCGTACATGCCATTTGACACATTTAAAGCATGAAATTTGTATTTTTTCGGGAATTCATCAGTACAGCCGAAAAACGAAACACTTATATGCATGTTTTATCCCATGTGCTTTAGACATTTCTATCATTCACCACCGACTTACATCACTGCTAACATGGATTTCGACCTGAAATCCAAACACATGAGTTTTGGAACCCTTTTCCTATAACCATACTCATTTTCATAGTTCTTTTCGAAAACAAAATCGGGTTTGGACATGGTGATCCCCAAATTCAGTCACCATCCTCGAAGAAGCCATTACGAGTCGCATGTATTCAAACGTACTTCTAAAATCATAAAATTATTGTTCAAAAGCTACCTGCACCATCTTCAATTCGCCAAACATGGCACTCTCCCCTGTGCATCCTGAATGAGCCAGTGGGGGACTTTGGCAATACATTCAGTGAAGTAGTTTAGAATTAGTGGATTCGTTTGCGCCGTATGCCAACATCATTGTAACATAACTTTCCAAAATATCAGAGGGCCCAATCCCCCCTTCCTGTGTGTGAGCTGTGCGCTCACATCTGTTTAAATTCCATAGAACACCTCTACCACTGACCACACTTCATCATCGTGACATCATGTTCACTACATCGGTGCAGAGGTCGGGGCACAGGCAGCAGATGTTACACATTTAGGATCTCGCCGTGTGCGCCGCACCACTGTTTCTGACTTCCACCACCTGCTTACGACGCATTTCTCGGAAGTACACGAGTTATCTCCAGAACCTGGCCGGAGGAGGGTTCTGCGACTGCATGGCTTACACGACCAGCGAAAAACCCAACTCATCGTTTTCGGGAACCGACAAAACCAGCGCAGTCTGCCAGTTTTCCAAAAAAAAACTGTTATGGCAATAGCTATGGCAACAGCTCCCGCACCTTACAGAGAGGTAAAAGATTTGCGCGTAACTTTCAACCATGCCCTGTCGTGAACGCTCACTTGTCCCACGTCAGCCGCTACTGCACAGGCACCTTGGCCGACCTCTCCCACGGCCGGCACCTCACACCAGACGGCATCATCACCACGCTGTCACAATGCTCGTCCTCTCGCATGTGAGATACTGCATTTCGATTTATGGTAACGACACTATAAACATGCACAAAATCTAAAAAAAAAACTGAGGTCTGGCGCTCGGGTTATTTTTGAACGTCGTAAATTCTACTACATATCCGACCTGCGACAGGCTAGGCTGACTCACCGCACAGCAACTGGCTGACACCAGTGCAGTGAGCCGAGCGCACAAAGTAATGGCGCACGGTGAACCGGACTCGCTCGCGACCATCTTCCGGGCAAGTAGTTCCGTGCGAGCGCGGAGCAGGAGACAGGACCATCTGCTCTACGTGCCCCGCTCCAGGACCGAGGCCGGGAAGCGGCGCTTCTCCGCCAGAGCGCCCGACTTGTATAACCAGCTCTCGCCTGAACTCACGGGACTGAGACCGCGGGCATTCGCACGCACCGCTGGCGGCATTTGCTAGATCCACCGGACTGGGTCGCTGCCGAAAGTGCCCGCATGAGGGTGCGTGGGTCCGTCTGCTCCTGCCTGCATGCGCATGAGTGCCATGACTATGTGCAGATTGCTACATCTTTTATGCGTTCACCCATGGCTCCAGGGTTAATACCCACTGAAACAGTGGATAGCCCTATCTCAACACACACGTACCTCCAGGACCTGGCTGTAGGCGTCGCGCCACTGTTTCTCGGTCAGCTGGACGTCCTTCAGCTTGGGAGCCGGCCGACGGGCCTCGCCGATGAAGGACATGAGCAGCACGTGCTGCTTCAGCACCAGCGGCAGCGGACAGCGGATGCCGGCTCGCGTCAGACGCTTCAGGTTACACAGCTCCTTCTCCGCCCACAAGTGGATCAGTTTGCGCGGATTCTGAAGCCAGGAACGGTGCTCGTTTGTGCCGATGTTCACAGTTCACGGATATGTCGGTTTGTGCGGATGCTGAAAAAGCCAGCAGCTAGCTGGCCCGTTCCGCAGGAGCGGCGCGATAATCGACGGAAACGAGCCTCAAATATACACCAAAACATGTGCTGAGTAATGAGTCTACTCAGATTGATAGGCAAGACTGCAAAGGATACGAAAGGGTCAGTTGTTCCGAACTGACCCATTCGTGAGGGTGAAGCGCTAAACACCCTTATCAACATGTCAAGTAATCGCCAGAAAACGGCCTAAACCGGATGACCTTTTTATGTCCCACTGACGAGATATCCCAACTAGGAGTCGCGAAAAAACTACTGCTGATAAAATACACCTACATCGTAACACCACACTGCACCTCAATATCGAGACAACTTGTGCCAACGTGAAAACAACATTGGTTCACATGGTCACACAGTCAACAATGGACACTGAGGGAAACTAAGATGTTATCGAAAATCGAAGCGTCTGAACGTGAATAAACTCAGCTTACAATGAAGACGACAACTGACAGCTGCCAATGTCAACATGAGCCATGAGCACGAGCAACACGTCAAGCCAGCGTTTCACACATTACACGGCGTCGAACCCGTACCCGTACAGCGGCGTCATTTCACGAAGTTTTCAGAGACGACGCACGCCCCTCTCCGGCCCCCCCCCAAAAAAAAACCGAAGGACGCCCTCCTTACCTGTCTAGAAATTCTGTCTTTGAAGCGCATATCTGCTTTTATGTACTTTTCGCGAGTCTTGAACTCGTTTAGAGTGGTTTTGAAAACCTTCACGACACATTCATCTGGTACTTCAAACTCTTCGGAACTAAACGGTGGAAAGGGAATGAGGTTATTCATGAACGATAAAATGAAACAACCTATATCAAAACGAAACCCAAACATCCGACCACAGCTGAGCGCAAAGATCATATATTACCTGACATAATACAGAACTAGGTCTAGATGCACTGCTTTTGAACAAAAATGCTTTGTGATCAGAGGAAGAATCGGATGACAACATACGGGCATACAAGATATAATTTAAGCAGCTTCAATGCTAAAACGCTACATGCAAAAGCAATGCAGCAGTGAAGAGGCATTCGTGACCGTGCAGATGCGTGGGTGAAGCCCCGAGAAACGAGACGGGGTGCCTGAGGCAAGCGTGACGTGTAAGGACGAAAAGGTCGCTGACCCCAGCCGTAATATTTGGCTCACCGTGGCGAGGTGGACAGACGCCAATGTCCATAACCTCACCTGCCGCCCTGGGCGTGGAACACGAACGCCTCCTTGCCGGTGCTGATCGCCCCGTTCAGCTCCTCCAGGACGCCGCTGTTGACCATCTTGAGGATCATGAGGCGCGTGGGCCGGTCCAGCGCCGTGGAGGTGGCCCGGTCCTCCTTGTCGACCACGCGCTGCTTGCGCTGGCCCTCGGCCCTCGCGTGTCTCCGCAGAGAGTTCAGCACCTGCCGCAGCGCCCGGTGACGGTTACCGCTACCTGGCGACCTCAACGGACGGCTCCCGTCTCCACCGCCTCAACCCAACGGTCGGGAGAACGCCCTTCACGGCCTTTCGTCGACGCCAGACTGCGAGCAGTGCCACTGCATCTGACAGAGACATACTGGAGCTGACGATGACGCAGGTCGCCGCAAAGACGTAACAGCATACATGTGTCTACAATATATCGCCAAACGTAGATCACACGACTCTAATCGTTAAATTATTGGACCGCTCCAAGAAACAACATCCAGGTGCAAGGTATGTGTGGTCATTATGTACACCCACGAGGGACACAATTTTTTGGCTTTAATCTGCCTAACAACTTAACCCCTATGCCACTAAAGCAGTTGATGCGACCACCCTTCTTATCCCTTCTTGCCCCTGGAAACAGCAGTAGCCCCATTGCCACTGGGATTGCATATGTCATCTAATCACCACCAATCTTAATTCATTAAAACTGCCATCCGCTGTGTTCCAAAGGCTGCGGATCGAGCCAGGCAGGACACACGGCCATACCAGCAGCCCCGCCCGAGCCGGCCGGCGGGCTCACCCCGTTGTTGATCTCCATGTCGAAGCCGCCGCCGTCGCCGGTGCACACGCCGGGCGGCAGGTCCATCACCTTGCAGGCGTTCTTGCGGCCGGCGATGTGGCGGTCGTGCTTGGTGACCATCTGGTCGTTGTGGAGCGTGTAGCCACAGCGCGGGATGTAAGGCGCCTCCCGCTCGCGGGCCTGCCCCGCACCGGCGACCGGTCACGGATCGACACGCACCGCACCCAGTCACAGTCACCACCCAGCCGGATCACGGCCCGTCCTTTATCCCTTCTGCTGGGTGAAGGGTACTGACAAACGCACACCATTGGACACATGGTTTGCGTGTGAAGGCCTATTTGTCAGTGCACCATGTCAGTGTTTTTTTTTTTTGCAGGAAGAATGCCCTTACTCGTCGGGACAACAGATTGGGTGTTATTTCCGTGTTGCCATCTCAATACCACACTTCTTAATGCAAATATCAAAGTTGCGCTGTAATTCAGATAGAATCACCATCACGCCAATGTATGACATGTTTCACAACTACTATCTTTAAAACGGGACAACTCTGTTCTGTAGGTGTGTCAACAATGGATTGGAAAGAATTAAGCCATCCACACCGTGCGCTGTATCTAAATTCACAAGGAAGCCATAAAATGGAGTAAGTCATTCTTCTTTCAAGGTTACATGTACGATGGGCATCAATGACACCTGATTACCTCGCCAGTACAATCTTCGGCATCATCAGCCAGTTAAACACTATAGTGTATGGCCCACAACACAAACCTCAAACGAATCCCACTCGCGGTCGCGGTCGGCGTTGTCATCATAGTCCTCGTCTTCCTCCTCAGACTGTACAATTGGATATTCGTGACGCAGCTTGTACATCTGGTAGCTGACACTCACTGAAACATGATAATGCTCCATCTTTGTATGTACTGTGACAGCTGCATGAAAACTTGTTATCAGCTAAATGACAACTACAGCACAACGATTTAAATGGATTCATTTAGTTTGATATAACACGAAACTGTGGTTCAAGACATACATTCCTATATCGACGACCAGACACCCAACATGATTTGGTGCCATGATTCCTGAGTGTGCAGTTCATGGACAGCCTCAATCCATTTCAATAGCAATATTTCTGGCTGACACAATGCCACACAATGAAAGTAAATGTTTTCAAAACACGCATATCCCAATGGGTTCCAGTACCACTAGATACCGTAAAAATGAACTTTTTCACTGCCATTAACCCTCTGTTGTGTTGAAATGCTAGAGAAGAATGTTGTTCACATCACACTGTGATTGGAAACTGATGTTTTATGCCAAAAACAACCCACAAGTAACCATCAATCAACCAATATGCCACAGTCCAACTGACCTTTGGAGTCTCCATTTAGTTTATTTTCCTCACGCTTCAGCATCTCATCACATTCCTTGTCAAGCTCATCCTGCATTAGCTGAGCCAGCAGTAAATCACTGCTCACATCCTCCTCAGGCACCACCTCAACCCTCTCCACTCTGACTGGGGCAGCCAAAGGTGTGCCTGTCAGTCCAGCCAAGGCATTCTCCCTGGAAAAATAGTCAATGTGATTAGATCCTCACAATATTGCTATCATGAATGATAACTAATCACATCCTTTAGCATCAAAATGGCAATGGGAGAAATGATGAAATACAAATGATGGATAACCAAATATGATATACAATGCACATTTTCAAATGCACATAAAGAAGATTGCTGAGACAAATACCAAAACGTGATTATTTGACCTTTCTTTCTCTTATAGAACAAGTAACACTACTGATGAGGATGCCAGTCTGAATATGAGCATCATGATGCATCTATTTCATGGGTGTTCTTAGCCATGAGCACCATGGCTTTTTCCAAGAAATAAACAAAACACATAATGCCTCTTGCTTGTTCTGCAAATCTACCCCATTTGTTCTGCCATGACATCATCAAGATAGGTCTCAGACCGCCTGATCCCAAAAGTGAAATGATGTATCTATGATGTATCTATGTATCTATGTATATTGTACCATGATGTATCTATTTAACAGCACTGTTAACCATAACCACCAAGGCTTTTTTATAAAAAAAAAACTTAATGCTATGAAACAGTGTTTATCAAGCCTGCTGCACATACCAACTGTGACCATAAAAAGCAGCTTCTTACTTGTTCTGCAGATCTATGGCCATCTGTTCTGACATGACATCATCCAGAGAGGTTTCCGACTGCCTGACAGACCCCCAAACTGATGCTACTGCCATCTGTAAAAGGGCAACAGAGGTGAGGAATCTTCCCTGCAGAGGACACCAGTTATCACAAAATATACACTGAAAGTGGCACCAAACCTTTGCTTGACACAGGCTAATGTGGTAGTAAGCAACAGCATCCTGTAACAGTCATGCCTCAATTTTGTTTGATTTTATTCATCCAGTGAAATCCAACACTGAACACATCAAATCCAAAATGCTCATGCTCCCATGAAGCATTACAGCCACCAGAAGGGCACTGGGCAGTGCCAGAGCCTTTACAGTGGACATTTGATAAAGTAACAAACAATAATAAAAGGACTTCACATCCTCCTACTTCAAATCAGATGGGCAGCCAAGAAATATATATATATATATATATATATATATTTTTATTTTTTATTTCAGCTTGTCTGAAAGACACTGCATCCACCTGAACACAAAACCAATGACAGTGCTGTATTTTCTATAGTCTTTACAGTCTTGTGACATCACTGCAATATTTTTTGTATACCCAAAGCCTGTTCCAAGATTGGTTGTTACATAGCATACACCAAAAAACCCAGCCCTGATTAGTTGATGGATGACTGGGGTAGACCCTGAAATTTTGACTGGGGATAGGGTGGACATCCTCCTCTGGGTCACACATATTTTTACAGCCTTGGTGCCTGACCACATGGGCAACCCAAGCATGTCTAAAACATTGTGACTGAGTTGGGTAAAGGATCAAAATGAAATACATTTTTGTAATCTATGACACAAAGGCACATGTCATTTCCTGACTTTGTGACTGAAAAAGACATTTCCAGTGTCCGCCTGCATGATTAAAGCATGTTGCAGATGCCTACACTTTCCTTGTTTTTGTTTTCACACCCAGCTTTAGAAATGTTTGGAGGAATGGGTTCCTACTCTTCAGTGCCTCTGTCATGCTGTGAGTATGGATGTCTCAGGGTAGGGGTGCTGGTAATGGTTGAGCAGGCCTTCCACTTCTCATAACTCTAGAAACACATGCAGCTGCATAGCCATGTTGGTACCAAAGGATGCACAATGAAAAATAGCCCAATCATAAGCACCTGACACCTTATCCACATCACAATTTCCCCAAAATAACCCTTAGAAGTGACCCATTTACCCACCGCCTCCACAACCAGCAAGAGTACAGACCACGGAGCATCTCAGTGAGACGGATGGTTCCACCGCTCCTGGTATGAGTTTGGTAGAGAAAGGTTTGTAAGGGAAAAAGTTTGTAAGGAAAGAGGGTCGTAGGTAAAGGTTGGTAAACATTGTGACGTGAAATGAACATGGTTATAATATAACATGGTGTATATAACATAATACCATGTTATAATAACATGACATATATCCCTGGTATAAACATGGCTCATATTGGAAAAGTCCGTCCAGGTTGTGCGCCAGGTTGTGCGCTGAAGGTGCGGTACAAGATACTATAGAGGCCGCAGGCCGACGAAGGGTGCGATCCCACTTGGCTTGGTCCAATAGTCAATTCAAAGGTAATGTTAGGTCAGGTCGGGTTAGGTTAGGTTAGATTAGGTTAGGTTAGGTTAGGTTAGGTTAGGTTAGGCTAGGTTAAGTTAGGTTAGGTTAGGTTTGGTTAGGTTAGCTTAGTTTAGGTTAGATTATGCTAGGTTAGTCTAGGTTATTATTACAGGTCCATTCCATTTCCAATACGAGCCTTTCCCGATACAAACCATAAGTTTACGAGCTTTTTGTGACGAGCATTTGTCCTAATGGACCTTTTCCCTTACCAACCTTTTCTCAATAGCCCTTTCTGTACTACCTTTGCAGTTCGGACCTTTTCCATTTCAAACCTTTTCTGATGCGAACCTTATGCATGAGAACCTTTGGCTACAAACCTTTTCCCATGAAACCTGGTCTCCCGACTCAATACCCTTCCATGTCCATCCCATTACAGTCATCTCTATCTGTATCCTATCCAAGGTCCCCTTTCATATCCCAGTACTATCCCAGTTTTCCTTCTCTGTCCTTCTTCCCTCCTTGGCATACATGCCTGTCCTTGTCAGGTCCCAGTTGACCTCTCTGTCCCATTCCAGTAGTCTTAATTCAAATTTGAAGAAAGACTGCTGTTTTTGTGGGTCTTTCAGTGACGTCACGCTGACCTGTCAGTTTGTGTGGATCTGTTTTGAGGAGATGCTCTGTGCTTCGTACTCATGCTAATTGGGGGGCGCGTGGGTGACCGAACCATGTCTAGAGGGTATTTCTGGGAAATTGCGATGTTGATAAAGTCAGAAAATACTTTCAATTGGGCTATATTTTCACTACGCATCTTTTGGTACTCATACCAATATTGCAAGGCAACTGCCTGGATTTCTGGAATTAAGAGACGTGGGAAGCCTGCTCAACCAATACCGGGGTGCTTACATGATTTCTGACAGGGGCACATGTCCCTGTATCCCATGAACCTGTGCCAGGAATGAAATGATTATCCTGTGCAACTTGCACATGGTCTGGGAAAAGGGGACTGTATGCTTGTTACACTCTCAGTGTGTCACAAACAAACCAAAACAAAAAGTTATTTGAGTTGCTGATAGCAGAGCAATTCGCTAGTGTATGTGACATAGCAGCCAGCACTGGAGCAGGGCTTAGAACAGCAGAAGACATAATAAAACCATTTGCCAAATCTGGTCTATTTTAACCTTACTTGCACAACTGTGTATCATCATGTCATCTGTGGTTATAGTGAAAATACAAGCTTGTCACCAAAACAGCAGACTGTATTAGTGAATGCCATAAACATTAATATTATAGCCTCAGGCTTTCACTACAACTGTTTTTATTTATCCCCAATATTTTTTGATGATTTTAATGAATGATGATTGATTTAATGAATGATGATTCACAATGATTTTAATGCTGACAGCTCGATTACTCACCTTATAATCTGAGCGAGGTGATACAAAAGAACGAAATGTTGGAACGAAAAAAAAATACCGCAGGTATAACTGGCAGGTACACGCAGATAATATGCACTTGCAGATGAACCTCTTGCTTCCCACAGACTTATCACGGAGTGTGTCTTATAAAACTTCACAGCCCACGGCAAGCAGCCACGCCTGTGCACAGAAGGTCAGCCACCTGGTTTCCGAAAGAAAATGCCTAAAGGAGTGAAACACAAACCTCTCTGACAAAGCGTGGCCCCCGCCGCGCGACGCACGGCAAAACGGACAGAGCACCGAGGGGCGCAAGAGGTGGGTCCCTCGCAATGGCGCTGATACGCGCAGCGAACGCCTCATATGGTCAGGACACCGTGTTGTGCAATGCTATCTGCACCAATCACAGCACAGGGAACCATACGACCCGCCCCCTGCGAGCGCGGTCTGCTCAGGTGAGGTAATAAGTCGCAAGAAGATAGTGGTCGATGCTTCCCCAGTACATATGTAATTTTCCAAAATCCTTCGTGGGTGCACTCGGACGCCAAGATTCTTGTAGGGGTGGGGGAAGGAGCTGCAGCAGCCCCAACCTCTCGGGAAACCAAAACCTCCTCGGATTTCGGCCACTTTACTGTCATGTATCAAAAATTTGGGCTTTATATTTTTGAGATAAAAGACACGAAACTTGGGACCATTTAGACGGTTTGTACCCCTTGGATACGCATATGGGTGCATTTCTGGGCTGCGTTAAGTTGTGTTGTGGACGCCCACACATGCATGTATACCTACTTTATAAACATAGGGGCTCTTGATTCGTGTTGTGGGAGTTCAAGGTTTGCCTTTGGGGTCTTAAACCGGTTTTCTTTTGGTCTGCGAATGCACAGGCCATGTTTGTAGGTGCACAAGTCTGGTTTATGGGTGCATGTGCGCCCACGAAGATACAAAGTTACTTCTCTATTTTTCCCAGCACCCGTCAATGCGCACCGTGGGCACCAAAGTCCCGGTCTTCCGACTTGAGCGGCTCTTGACCCCTCGCCTCCCCCCACGCACACACACGTGTACCTAACATCGCTTTTAGCTTTCTGAAGCATTTAGATACTGACAGATATCTACACCAGGTTTCGCTCCAAAGCCCTCCAATACAACTGTCACGACAGAGAAGTGGCGGGCGACGAATGACCTTGAAGTCGGGGCGCCCCGAAGTCCCATTAATCAGAGTAATGGGTCTCAGGCAGGCACGTAGCCAGGATTTTCCTCAGAGGTGGGGGGCAAATGTCAAATTTTGTCATATGCCACAGGTGTATGACAAAGTTTATAGGAAAAGACAGCAATTTTAGGCAATTCATCTCATATTTAATGCACATGAAAACATGTTTGCTTTTGCAGCATATATATGATCACTGCTACGTATTCATGCCAAATCGCCATGTATCTAGTGTAGACCGCTTGGTTCAGGGGGGCCATAGTCCCCATGGCTCTCCTTGGCTACGTGCCTGGTCTCAGGGGTGTCGATTTATATTCTTTTGCGAGGGCTCTGGCTCGACCAATGTTAGTTTGGACCCCTCCAACATTTTCTGCCGGTCGTAAAGGGAAATGAATCATAGTAACGAAAAGAACAACCACAATAGATAAGAGACAGGCAGACAGTAAGGAACTGTCTACCTGTATGTACACATCTAATATACATGGGGATACATGTAATTTCTATTTGATAAATAATAACAAGAAAGCTCATAAATTTCTCTTGGTCAAAATAAAGTAGGCTATATCCATTGAGAAACTCACATTTGGGGGAGGTTAGGTTGTTAGGTCCTCGGCTGCCCCCCCCCATCATTTAGAGAAACGGACGCCCCTGGTGAGTCTAGTCTGCCCATTCTTCAACAACTTTCTGGCAACGTTTGGCCTGCGACGCTTTAAGGTCGCGGTGTCCTTCGGCGCCCAGACCAACACGTATCCGCGCTGCAAACGATCCTCAGTAAGGTGCTCTTACGCAGGAGTAAACATTGGATCCTGCAGTCCATGGCTGAGATTTCCGAGAATTAATGGGGTGGATGGGGGCACAGAGGATTTCAGACCGTTTCTTTCAAGTCAAGGCCATAAGCCAAACGTAAAAATCCCCGAATGTGGGGGGAGGGCACCAGCCCCCGGGATCGCCAGCCACGCTACAGTCCAGACCCCCAGGATCGCCAGCCGTAGCAGAATGAATGCCGACCGTACGGGAAAAAGGCCTTCTCGGTGCAGAGGACATCAGCCATTCACCGCCGCCGTCCTCTGTAAGCTTGTCAACGAATCATTTCGTCGCAGTCTTGCAAGGCCACTTCTACACTTTGACATGGTTCTCTGTAGAAGCCAAAAGCTGTTAGGTGATTTATATTATCGTGTGGAAATGATGTGATGAGTTCAATCACATGGGTGAACAGCGATGACGAACCAAGAAGTACAACGCGGGGAAGACGTATCACAAATGCGCCCCCTGGGCCATTTCAAAAAACAAACTATTTACACTGAATAAATAGCACGACTGCACCTTGGCATAGCCACCCGGCGCGTACGCGTTGCAGTAACCCTACCTCTAAGAAGCACTGTGCAAAATCTAACAGCGACTACAGGTACAAGCGTGGGGCGACTGGCAGCGAACGCAGACGTATCACGGCTGGCCGCCAGGCGGCGCAGGATCCTGCCTCGCGGGGGCAGGGGGCGGGGGAGGCCCTGTAGCCCTCCGGCCCGCCCAGGACACCGGACGGCCCCGGACTGCCGTCCAACTCTCGCCGACCAACAGCGCGAGCGCGGCGGAGCGATAAAAACAACAACGCCAGAAGCTGCCGCGCCACTCGCGCGCGCGCGCCAGCACAACATGCCACCGTCTTTGTACCATGTCGAGGAGCATTGACTGAGTTCCCCAGCAAACAGCATGTATGACGTCCGTGGAAGGTAAGAAGACAAAGCTGCCTGCGGACGTCGTAAGCGGAATAAAGGTGTTCTAAAGCCACTCCACGCAAGCTTAAAAGATCGCCGGATCCACGGACATGCCGAACGACGACGGAACGAACAGCGACGGGTCGTCATAAAAAAAATACGAACGAAGAACACAGCTTAAAACTTCGATTTATGGACTGTAAAAGAAACTCTCGCCGGTACTCCATGTCGAAAACGCGACCGCACGTTCTACGGAACAAAGCGGCAGAACGCTGTCGCGGAGTTTTCCGCCAGGCGAATGAGGTCCGCGCCGCCGGAGCCGCCCGAAGAACGCAGCGCTCCTGGCGGACGGCAGTGCAGTCGCGGACGGCGGCGGCCGGGGTCTGTCGACCGCGCGGCGTCACGTGCCGCACGTGGGGCACGCGGCGCCGCCGGGCCTCGGTCAGACGCGCGCCGGCCGCCGCCGGTGCCGTTTGCCGGAGTCGAGCAGGTGCGACACGTCCACGGCGGGGCCCGGCAGCCGGGCCAGCAGGCGCAGCAGCACCTCATCCAGCCGCCGGTACTGGCGGGCGTGCTGCAACAGACGACGTGCGGCGTCAGCGCCGAGCGCACCGCCGCCGACACCGGACATTGTCGAACGGCCGACCGTCGCCCAACACGGACGCCAGACCAACGCCATCCCGCACGGAATCACCGGCTAACCTCATCTGATCCGGAAACACAGAGCCATGTATGACAGACTTACACCAGGCGTCATCACTTAGCACGGCTTATATCGGGCAGCGTGGCGCAGCATAGGCACGCACACAGCTTTGTCATTAAACACGTGCACAGATTTTGGAACGCGACCAAATGTGTTGGTTAATGGATTAGCAGGGCCACTGTGGCGCAACTCCTCCGTGTACGTATAACGTACACAGTACCCAGGCGAGAACTGCATAAACGGAAGGAAAGGGACACCAACTGGACCGCTGAGGACTCTACTCGGGATGTCCGTAATCTCACGGGTACACCGTCCAGACGTTCCACGAGCACACGAATCGGCTCACCTTTTCCTCCGGCGTTTCCGTCTTAGGCGGCGCCGCAGCGTGCTTGGGCGGCTCCTTCGCCGACTTGGGCTTGGCGAGCTTCACCACGGCGTGCGCCTCCTCCCTCCTTTTGGCCTTGGCCTTTTCGTTGTTGATCTTCTGAGCCACCTCCTCGGCGTGAGGCTGCGGTCAGGCGGCACATGTCGGTACGGGCCCACAAACGCACCGAAGGCGCCCGGCTGCCTGATGAACGTTCAGGTCGTGTTGCAGGGGTAGTTACACGGAGTGGAACGGCGAACATGCCGTGCAATTTGGACACGGGGCAGCTGTGAGGTTACCTGGTCCCGTTCGGCACGCGCCGACCAGCAGGCATGCGGCGATGGAAGCGCGCAGTGGACGCCAGCCACGGAGGAGGGAAACTCACCGTAAACGTCCTGGAGATCTTCAGCCGCGTCTCGAACGAGTCGAAGGCGAACGCCTTCGTGCAGATCGGATGGCGATTCTTGGTAATTTTCGCAAACAGTCTGCAACAACATAAATGGTCAGCACGTTCAGATTAACTCTTGCCGATATCTCCTTTTCCGGTAGGTTACATCGCAACTACGCAACGTCGGTCTAACGGCCACAACTTCCTCCTTTATCGCCATCGCTTGGCAAAGTTCCCGGTACCAAGAGACGAAGAGTCCGAAGACTGGCAGTCACCTGGCCGACTTGTCCACCCTGTACTCGCAGACGTAGACGCTCTGTTCGCGGGCGCCGACCGGCCGGCCCTTGCAGTACGTGTTGAGGTCCAGCACCCAGCAGGTGCCCACCACCAGCTCCAGCGGCACCACCTCGTACAGCGGCGAGCGCATCACCTCCTTCGGGAAGAACTTGCGCGTCGGCTCGTGGTAGGTCTCCTGCGGCCGGCAGTAGTGGTAGCCGAAGGCGAACCGTGCGCCGCTGAAACGAGGCGACGGCAGCGTCACGGACGATCCCCGGCGCGACGGGGCGGCCGCTCCGACCGCGCGCGACGAACATCCTGCGCCGGCACACGCATCGCGCCACTCCTGTCCGAATGAGTTATTGTCTGAGAGGCTTTCGGGGGTGCATACAAAACAAACTTAAGTGCTACTTCACCATTCCAGAAGTCAATTTTTCAGCAGCCAGTTCATATGACGTGAATTATCGAGAGGAGAAAATGTCAGTAATAAGCCTTGTTTGAAAAACAAGCTGGTCTTTGAACACATGCTGGAATACGGCCGCGCAGTGCAGTGTAGTGGTTACCAAGCCTGTCTTCTGATCGAAAGGTCTCCATTTCGGGTCAGGGTAATAGCGATTTTTCGTCCTCTCCCCGACAGCCGGCGTGTAGGTTTGCGACTCGAAATGACCTTGGCAGTCGGCAGCGTCGTTAAACAACGATAAGACCAACCAAATACATCCTGGGATGCAAGAAGTCCCATTTTAACGTGTCTTTGTTACCTAAAAATGAAGGCTGGGCGTTGGACCTGGGTACAGAACATTAGGAACACAGCGGACGTCTCCTAATTCTAACATTATGATAATGAAAATGCATGCCAAGGCACCTTCCGCACGCCAAAACACCACACAACAGTATCCGCGGCAGAACCACTCGCGTTCGAGCCAGCACCCGTTCCGTCCGTCGCGGCCGCCAACCTTTCGTCCTTCCACAGCTTCTCCACCCGGAAGATAAGCAGTTCGTCAGGCACCAGCTCCGTGACGTACTTGTAGGGCACCACGCCCGCCTCCTGGGCCGCCTTCACCATGTTGCCCTGCATGATGTACACGCAGTCCCCTGCGGCACATTGGTCCGGTCTCAGTCCGCTGGCGAATCGAACAGCACAAGAACAGAGCTGTGCAAGTTTTCGCGGAATCGGGTCGCGAGCTGAGCTTCAGAGCTCGCCGACCCACGGCCGAGTCTCGCCCCACGGCTGCCGCCACCGTCCGGGCGGCGCCGGCCGGCAGGGGCGCCGTCCGCTGGCAGCCGCCACCCACCTTGTCGGACCTGCAGCTGGTCGCGCATCAGCGACAGGTAGTAGGTGAGACCGGGCTCGGCGTCGTCGGGCTGCGGCTTCAAGCGCACCTCGGGGCTGAGAAAGCGCGGCTCGCACAGCTGCCGGCGGGCAGGCAGCGTCACAGGCGTGCTCTGTCTGCGTCCGCAATGGCAGCCACGGGCCCACAAAGACGTCGACACGGACAGAACGGCACCACGTCGTAACCGCAGACACACACAACTGGAAACGATCCGTGATTCAGAGATACTGGCAAGGACGGAAAATGTTTCTCGCATGTCACGCTTACGTCCTGACAAACGAAAAACACAGGCTCACACAACGTTGACCCACACAGAGCGACCCGACCTGCCTGCATTCAGTCATGGTTTGACGCAACCGCCTTAAGTAGCGAACAGGGCAGACATACAAATGGTCTACTCCGATATTACCGGACAGTGCGAATCTCGGGCGTCACCAGACCATTGATGGAAACCTGGTTTTTCTTCCTGGTGTCGGAGTACAAATTCCCTTTTGGAGTATAAAATGCCATGTGTTTATGTGAGAAACATGGACTAATTAGTGCTTCGCAAGCATATGTGGCCAGCAGGGGTTTTTTTGTGGGTGGTTTTTTTTTTTTTTTTTTTTGGGTGGGGGGGGGTTTTGGGGGGGGGGGGGGGGGGGGGGGGGGGTGGAAGGCGGCTGGCCGCGGACTCGGAATGAACTTCAGCAGCTGAGTATGGGTAGTAAACCATCAACCGGACGCTGGGACAACTTCAAACTCTGGTTGAGTAGGAATACCTGTGTCTGTTTTTTTTTTGGTGGGGGGGGGGTAAATGGCATTTTGGAGTACAAATTTTTTCCTGAAGTATAAATTTTTTGGTGCTCCTTGACACCAGAAAACGACAGTTTTTCTGACACTGCACCCGACCGGACCGAGGTCGGGCCGAGGTCCGAGGTCGAGGTCGAACCTCGTCTCCCTCACCTCGCATACGTATCTTTCGACGGCCGGGTCGGCGTCCACGCAGTCGCAGTGCTGCCAGATCAGGCAGCGCTCGCACTGGATCATCAGGCCCTCCTCGCGGTGCAGGTTGCACACGCAGCGGATGGTGTCCTCTTCCCCGTCTGTGGACACCAGGACGCTGTGGTCAGCACCAGAGCACCAGTGTGTGGGGGGGGGGGGCAGCGACCCTCCTCCCCGTCAACCCAGGCCAGCACGACACGGCAGTCACCAGTGTCGAAATCTATCCACCGCAGGACGGCCACGGGCCATCCTTCAAGGAAGCCACGCCTGCGTGCCAGCCGCCGCTGCATCGGCGCAGCAGCCGCCCGCTGCCATGTCTTGGGCCCGCCACTGCGAACTGGGCCCCGCCCCCGCGTGCCGGAGCCCGCCGGACTCACCGAGTCCTGAGTCCTGGCGACGCTTGGCCGGCGGCCGGAAGCTGCTGGGCGTGACGCCCAGGATCTCCTGGATCTGGCTCATCATGACCGTCTTGACCTCGGCGTACTTGTGCTTGAGCCGGAGCACAGCGGCGCCGACCGGCGAGCAGCGGCCGTGCGCGCGCAGCTGGGTGGTGAACAGGCGGCGGAAGTCGTGGTCGAACGCGTCCGCCGACTTGTACTGGCCGGTGACGATGTGCCGCTCGATCTCAGCGATGTCCAGCGGCTCGGGCAGCAGCGAGGCGGCCGGCTCGGCGCCGCGCGCCGGCGCCGCCGCCGGCCGCCGCCGCGGCAGCGTCAGAGCCTCGACCGGGCTCGGCTCCAACTTCTCGCCTGCTCGGGGCAGAGGACGGCCAGCTCAGGCGCGAGACCATGCCCGGAAAACCAGGGCGCCCGGCCTGCCGTCACCGGGTGGCTGTCCAGTGACGGACGCAGCGCACCACACACGCACACAGCGTCCTTTGCTACCATGACGATCCGTGAACAAATGCATCGTTGTCGTCTACCGGATTAACATGAACCATGCCACTGGGGGGGGGGGGGCTCAACGAACAAGCCTTGCTTAGTCCTGCTGGACTGCTGCAGTGGTCGGCCTGTGATGAATGGGGCCTACAGGTGTTGCTACCCTCCTCAAGAAGTAAGCGATGTTTTGTTTACACTAACACTGAACTACAGCGTGTGGGAGTGGTTTAGCGGACAGTCGGAATCTTCTCGGCTGAGATTTCTTTCTCTCAAATTGATTACCACATACTAATCCAAGTGATATTTTGTATACGAGTATTTATCCCATTTTTTGCCTTCCTTTCTTACCAGGGGGTGCCACGACTTGCATTATTCTCTTTGGTTAACAACTCTGATTTCTCTGGGAGCAGTGTATTGGAATTAGCATTGGCGGAATGGAATCATTCCGCAATGATCCCGCCATTCTGATGATGAACTGAATTGGGAATCATTCCCCGCGGGTCGAAAAGGAATTGGAATGATTTATTTTGGGCGGCATCGGAATTAACGTGGTTTTAACATGGTTTAATTCTTTTCCCAAGAGGTGCCTATTGTTTTGTATCAACACGCCAACACACTACTGGCGGATCCGGGCCGCCCGAAGCGTTTCAACAGCTACTCCTGTTTAAGCGTGATTTCACTGTGATCTCGCTCTCTCCTCTCTGGAGGTGCGCAGCCCTACCACTGCTGCTACACAATGGCGGAACGCTGGCGAGGGCGGCGGGCGCCATTTTTCGTGACGGCCGGCGCTGGCGCTGACGGTGAGGGCGGGGTGTGAAGGTGTGGGGGGAGCAGAAATGTCGATTTTTGTTCTTTTGGAAGGGCCATGATCCCCCCTCAAAGGTGGATCTTTTTCCATCCGGAGCCAATTTGCCCCCAATATTTTTTTCTGTTTTAACAAGGTAAACAGGCAATAACAACCAAAAGAAGGGCGGCAACAGATAAGAGATACGCATGAGGTATGAAATAAGGCATAAAATGATCTGAACCATTTAGAAGAGAAATGGTGCCAATTTTGTGGTTACAAGGGCAAACTATCTATTACACACGGAGTCACTTTCTCTACCTAGGGTTCGTAGAGCTAGGAGCCTACCAATATTGATCTGACCCCTACAAATTCTCTGGGCTTGACCAATGTTTCCTTTTGAAGGGGGAGTCTTAAATCACAACTGTATGTAAAAGAAAAAACAGTTGGAATAAAAGATAAAAGCATGAAACATCAATTTCACACCACAGAGTGACATTAGGGAAAACTGCCCAGTGAACGCCACCCTGCCTAGTTGCGCCACCCATTATCTCCTAAATGAGACAACTGATTGTCAGATGAAGGATATTTTCCGAGAGAGACGGCATGGCTGCAGATTTGATCCTTTCCTCTTCCTGTCCGCCGACGCTTCAGACGTATGTTCATGGTGAGGCCAGTCATACTTGATTATCCATACCTACCATTGTCCGTCAATCAAAGGCGACGCCTTAGGCAAATGATAACGCAAGGCAGGACTTTTGGACGTATAAAGGGCTCCTGGACTTTTCATGTTACTCTTCATTAACGTAACGCCTTAATGACTGCAGGTAGTGAATCTGATACCCACGTAACGTCGTAGCTACCCTGCGGTGGCGTCGACGTTATGGGGTCATGGTTATGAGCAGTAACTACCCCGCAATCTAATGACTGGGGCAATGGGGCAGTAAGGTGTAATTTATGATGGCGCCGATGCCGTCAATCGTTTTGTTATTATTTATCCTATTTTCTGTCTGTCTGCGGACCGTGGGCGCAGATTTCATCCGTGTATCGTAACAAATCCGCTGTGGCGGGGAACGAGGCTTCGCCTCTCTTTGGCCGGCGGCCAATGCTCGGGTTTTGCGGCGAGGCCGGCTCGCCGCAGGTCCGCTGGCGCCCCTGAGCGGGCTGAATCCGGCGCAGCTATGCCCGCTACCGCGTACTGCACGGGACGTTGTACCGGCTAATTACAGACGACTTTTTCGAAATGTTCAGAACCGAGTGCGGCGAGCGCGGAATTTCAAGAGCTTACACGCGTACTTCGGAATGCAACTGTATGCTTTCCTGTGCATTGGAATCAGCATTTGTTTAGCGGTCATTTGACTAGAATTAGGAATTGATTTCAATTCCTTTTATGGAATGAATTGGGACTGGAACCATTCCTTCTGCGAGACAGTGAATCGGAATTGGAATCATTCCATTTCGGAAGCAAAATAATTAGAACTGAAATCATGCCTTTCGTTTTCGCAAATTCCAATGTAATGCCTGGGAGTTAACGTAAGATGATTTGCGTCATGATGGATTGGGACGGGAGCACCCCTGGCCACCTGTAACAGGTGGAGAGTAAACAAGCCGAAAATTAACCAGTTATTCTACACAGGGAGCGTTTCCAACGAAAATAGCAGTGTACTATAAACACACGGCTATATACGGTCCAGCAAACAGTTCGATGCTCGGAATCTGCAATGATCTCCATTTAACCTGAAGGAAGAATTACGTCTGACAAAAATAATAATAATAATAATAATAATAATAATAGCAATAATGAAATTTCAAGCCGAGGCACTTCCAGGAATATGATCAATCAACAGAGGACCTGTTCAGGTGAACAGGTCATACACAGGTCTACATACGACGCACAATATCCGGAAAGTGGCCGGCCGCCGGGGCCTCACCGTTGCAGGCTACCACCGCCTGGTAGATCTCCTTGAGGATGTGGGCCAGCTTGAGCGTGCGCACCATCTGCGGGTCGTCCTCGGCGGCTGCCAGCCGGCGGGTGCGCACCGAGCGGGCGTTGTCCAGCGCGCGCAGCTGCGCCCTGAACGTCTCCTCCTGAGCGCCGCTGGAGGGGGCAGCCGCGACGCCGCTGGCGCCGGCCGCCGTCGCCGCCGGCGCCGCCAGCTCGGCGGCGGCCGTCTCCGGCAGTGGGTCCCGCTGCCGGCGCATCTGCCCAACAGATGGCCAGCGTCAGGCGGCGGCACACGTTCGTAACGGGCAGAGCTCGACTGAACAGGGCGACAGGCACAACCGCTAGGGACCTTGCTGCGTGCTGTTCTAAGAAAATGGAGTCCCAATTACCATTTATGGCATTTCCACATATACCATGTAATCTACATGGTATACCACATATACCCTTTACTTCCCATTATGGAATCAGCGTAAAATCTGCAACCAGGAGAACGACGAATCTACTGACTCTTGACGCTGATGGCAGCAGTCAGTCATCTAGGGGGCGTTTGCCTGCTTTTTTATCCCGCAGATCTTTTTTTGTGTCGCAAATGTCATGGCATTCGTCGATCGTGTTCCTCGGAGCCCGTCCACCACATATTCGTTTACGCACTTATGTGACTGCGCCAAGAACCAGCGGTGCTGCCGCGGACCAGGGACTGACCTTTTCGTAATTCCGGACCAGGAACGAACGATGCTGCCGGATGAAGCGCACGTCGCGGGCGGAGAGCGGCCGCACGGGCAGCGTCTGCGGGTCGCGGCACACCGACTCCGGCTGCTCTGAACTGACCGACGAGCGGCGCTCCTCCCGCGCCGGCCCGCCGCCCGGCTCGCCGCCGGCCGGCCGCGCCGCCGCACCCGCCACCGTCGTCGTCGTCGCCGCCCCCGCCGTTCCCGCCGCCGACGACGACGACGTCGCGGCGCCGCCGGCGGCCGCCAGGGCGCGGACCCGGGCGCGGCCGACGGCCGACGCCGGCAACGGCTTGGGCGGGGGCGGGCCGAGCCGCTGCGAGCGGCCGCCGATCACGCCGCGGCACTCGGACGAGCCGCAGCGGCACTTCTGCGGAGGAGGCGGGGGAGGGCGCCGCGCCGGTCAGCACGGCCGCTCCTACGCTGCCGCTGTCGCTGCGCTATTGCACAACACGTAAACGGCCGCCGCTGTCGCTGCTAACAGGAGCGCTGGCTGGTGCATTTGACCACGATCACATCACATGCAAACAATGCCACAGCAAAATGAGGATCCGGCTTCACGCAGGCAGTCCCTGGTGCTGACTTCAAAACTTCGGACCAATGCAACTACCAGTGTACAATGCCGGATGTACGTCAAGTCGGCGCAGAGACCGCAGCGACCGCCGCACTCCAAGGCCCGGCCGGTGCTCCCGAATCGCTGCCGAGACCTCACCTGGCCCACCGCCGGGTTGAACAGCGAGAAGTTGTAGTCGTAGGTGAGCTCGGTGCCGGCGGGGATGTCCATCTGGCTGAAGAGCGCCATGCGGTGCAGCCCGTTCATCTCCCACTTCTGCATCTCGCAGTTGGGCGAGCACGAGTGGTTCACGAACCGACCTGGCGACGGGCCGGAGCGCGCCCGTCAGCCGCGGCACGAAACGATAATAAACGGCAGACAAGTGGATGTGTATGTTCTGGTGGGTCAGACGCACCGGCACCCGGGTTCGATGGGACACCATCCTCGATCGCAACCACCACAGTGAGCATTTCGTCCCCGTCTGATGTAATCCTTGCCAGTATTCGACCTCTGGCCACCTCCGACAGTGCGGTGGGCGGGGGGGGGAGAGTAATCCGACTCCCGGTCATTTTCAAACCCAGCGCGATAGTGCAGTGAAGCGAGAACACGCGTGTGGTTTGATCACTGAGAGCTAGGAGCCGACTCAACAAGGAAACACCGCGAGTGCGAATTCTGACCGATTCAATTCGGAGCTCCACACTCCAAACTCCAATCCGCAGACGCCCGATACCCCTCCCCGCTTGTCCGCACCAGGGGAGGCGGCCCCCGGCCTCACCGATGCTGCCCATGCGGTGCCCGTCGATGACCATGCCACGGTCCAGGTTGAGGCAGTAGTGGTGCTGGTCGTTGATGTAGCGCGTCTGCATGCGCCGCTTGAACTCCTTCTCGCTGACGATCTCGCCGACGTACTCCAGGATGAACGTGCCGGCCCGGATTGGCCGCTTGGTCATGATGCCCCAGCCCTGCACGATCGACCGGTGAGTCAACGTCAGACAACTCGACGATCCTGGGATCAGACATCACACGTAGCTATAACGGTAACGCACGCATTACTAATGGTGGCGAAGGCAGACTGCGTGAGCCAGAGCAGACGCACCCCATCCCGAGACAGACTGAGACAGACTGGCCCGCCCAAGCACAAAAGCGAGTGAATATGAGAAACATGAACACGGGAAAGTATCAACATTTCAAACACAACACCACGAATGGGGTCAATGGCAACACGGAAACTCGGGCACGCAGTTGAGGGCTCCGCCTTGTAGGCCGGCCGCGCGCCGGCCGCGCGCCGGCCGCACCTTTTCGCCGGTCATGAACTTGACGAGGCCGGGCGTCCAGCGGTGGCGCTGGATGCGCTGGTTGTCGCACCGGTCGCCGCACGGACAGGACGAGCTGCTGCACTCGACGAACATCATGCGGTTGATGCAGTCGTCGCCGCAGCCGGGCCGCTGCGGGTCGACCGGCGGCCGGCACGAGCACGCCTCCACCTCGCGGTACGGCGGCGGCTTCACGTCGAAGTAGTAGTCTGCAGCGGGACAGCTCGCCGTCAGCGGACGCGGCACGCGCTTCCCGCCGCCCGCAGGCGGACGGTCAGAGCTCGCCACGCACTCAGCTGGCGTACAGTTTCACCAGAAAGGACGCCTCTGTTTCAACTGTGGCAATGCAACCGCCCCTATAGTCACCATCAGCCAGCGCACCGTGATGAGCGGCAGACGGGGACGGGCCGGCGGGCGCCAGGACAGGGACAGGCGGCAGACGGGGACGGGCCGGCGGGCGCCAGGACAGGGACAGGCGGCAGACGGGGACGGGCCGGCGGGCGCCAGGACAGGGACAGGCGGCAGACGGGGACGGGCCGGCGGGCCAGGACAGGGACAGGCGCAGACGGGGCCGGGCCGGCGGGCGCAGGACAGGGACAGGCGGCAGACGGGGCCGGGCCGGCGGGCGCCAGGACAGGGACAGGCGGCAGACGGGGACGGGCCGGCGGGCGCCAGGACAGGGACAGGCGGCAGACGGGGACGGGCCGGCGGGCGCCAGGACAGGGACAGGCGGCAGACGGGGCCGGGCCGGCGGGCGCCAGGAGAGGGACAGCCGACAGAGGGGGACGGGCCGGCGGGCGCGGCCGCCGCCACTCACTGGTGCGCAGCTTCTTGTAGTTCCAGGAGGCGACCGTGTGGCGGCCGGGCAGCTGGCCGTTGGCCTGCAGCCACCACAGGTCGTAGGGCAGCGTGAAATCGCGCAGCCGCTGGCGCAGCAGCTTCTCCTCGTAGCAGGGCGGCGGCAGCAGGCCGTGCACGTGCTCGGACGGCTCGTAGAACAGCCGCGACTTGTTCAGCTCCGGCCGCTCCGACTCGCTGCCGCACGGCCGTCACGTCACGCCACGTCACGGGCAGGTCGAGGACGCCTCACACAGGGTCACGGGCGGGCCAACGAGCACCGCGTCACGTCACAGGCAGGTCAAGGACGCGTCACAGAGCGCTACGGACAAGTCAATGACTGCCACATCACGTCACAGGCAAGTCAAGGGCGCGTCACAGAGGGTCACGGACGGGTAGACGACCGCAACGGCCGTCACAGATGGTCACGGGCGGGCCGATGACCAGGCCGATCCCGACATACTTTAGCTCGTTGGTCCACAGATTCGTTGGTCCACAGACGGGCCATAAAAGTAGCTTACTGGTCACCGATATCACTGGTAGGTTATGGCGGCACCTGAGCCCACGGAAAGGGGACCTATATCAGCTTTATATTGTACACATGGCCTAGCTCTGCATACGCTGCATTGCACTTAATCCAGACGTGTTTTCCTTAATGGCCTGGGTCGGGTCACATACGTGTATATATATATATATATATATATATATATATATATATATATATATATATATATATATATGTATATATATATATGTATATGTATAAACACCAAACTGGTTTCCGGCTAACCCCGGATCGATCGGCTAACCGCAGCGGGAGGCTAGCCGACCCGGCTAGCTGCCCGTGGGGAGGGGGTGGGGCTGTTGAAAAATGCATGAGCAAGGACGAGCGTCACAGAGCATGCGTACCTAAAGGTTCGTCTTACGGAGCAGTCACAATTGTTAAGGTTTTTGCTGGCCATTTTTCCACGATATACAAATTTCACAGGTCACAGGGTAGCAAGATGCTATCTACGCAGCCCTCTGGATGATGCACTGTCTGACAAGGCCTCGGGAAATTTTCCAATGTCTGGCAGAAACTGACAGAAACCGAAAGAACATTTCCCAAACACATCGATACATCATACAGATCTTCGTATTTCCGTCCCGCGAGAGGCTAAATTCTTCGTCACAGCGGAGCACCGTCAAAAGGTCGCAGGATGCCCCCGGAACTGAGTTGACTGTTGATGGTCAAGTCCAAGTTGCGTATAGAGATGGCTTCCAGTATTTTGACTCTTCGTCTGTTATCAGGTGCGATGACTAAGATTTTTAATGTCTAGTTAGTTTCTCTTGCTGGAATCGTTCGGTGTGCGTAAGCGGGCCGCCGTTCTGCAGGTGCATGGTCACTCGTCTGCTGAGGGATGTCGTGGTGTGTCCAACGTAGCCACCGTTTTCATGGAGTGCGCAGTCTTCTTTTTGACATTTACAGAAGTAGACCACGTTTGGATTGTTTCAGCACAGCAGGATCTTTGGACGTGATGTTTCTCAGGATGGCGAAGGATGTTTACAAGGAGGATGTCGAAGCGTTCCAATAGTGAATGATGAGTTTGAATCTATCCCCTGGGCTCCTGGTCTTGATGTTTCGGTTTATGATGTCTTGGACACCATCTCGTCCATCTTGTGACTGGAAGACATGGTATTCTTGTAGAAGAGCTTGTGGGTAGTTGTAGCATGTTCCGTGGGTGCAGCATGATAATTGTGATGTTCAGACACGGTCTTGTTGGTGACGTTATCGATGGGTTGCACTGGGTAGTTGTTGTTGACAAGTATCTGCTTGACTCCGCGGAGCTCTTCATGCAGGAAAACCCACGACAACAATGCTTTAGAGCTCGGTAGACGTAGGCTCTGATCACACCCGTCTTGTAGTGGCTGGGGTACTAGCTGTCGCCGTTCAGACACATTCCAGCGTCGGTAGGGTTTCGGCGGAAGCTGGCGACAAAGCGCCTGTCTGGGCTTTCAATCGCCATGTCTAGAAAGCCGATTCTACCCGCTCGACTTTCTTCAGTGGAGAAACTCAAGCCGGAATCCTCTTGGAGTTTGGCTTTCAAGACGCTCAAGCTATCCAGATCCTTGATGTCTACGAAGATGTCATCCGTATACCTGCGGTACAGGAAGGGCTGAACTACTTCATCTTGCAGAACTCTTTCTTCCACTGAGGTCATTAACGCCTGAGCAAAACGCAAGCCGAATGGGGAGCCATGGCAATATCATCAACGTGGTAATACATCTTGCCTTGCAGGAACCCGAAGGGTAATTTTGTTGCGCACAACCTGGGCAGGGTGGCCAGAATGTGCTCAGGGATGTCGGGAGATGGTTAAGTGTCATTTCGACAGGCACAGTCACAGAGAATGGTGATGGTTCGTTCCACTGGTACTTTGGTAGTTAGGTTACAACAATCGTACGACGCCAGGTTCCATGTCTTGTTTCTTGTCCGTGACCAATTTTCACATTTATCCTTGTCCGTGTTTTTTCAGCAAGTCAGTTCGTTCTGAGGATGATTTTAGTGAGTGGTTCAAAGGCAGATATGGCGTTAGGATGACATTCAGTTGTTTCGCCAGGTGGTACATTAGTAGAGATACCAGGGATATTACAGGGCGCAGAGGGTCAACAACAACGACCCAATGCAACTCATCGATAAGTCATCAACAAGGCCGTATCTGAGCACCATAACAATCATGCTGCACCCACGGATCATACTAAAACTACCCACAAATTCTTGTACAAGATACCATGTCTCCCAGCCACAAGGTGGACGAGAATGTGCTCCAAGACATCTTAAACCGAAACAGCACTCCCAGAAGCCCAGAAGATAGACTCAAACTCATCTCAGATGCTGCCTAAAACCCTACGATATCCACCATCCTGATAAACAACTCGTCCAAAGATCCTGCTGTGCTGAAACAATCCAACGTTATCTGCTTCTATAAATGTCAAAAAAGGAGACTGCGTACTCCTTGAAAACCGTTGCTACGTCGGACACACCACGACACCGCTCAGCAGACGAGTGACCATGCACCTGCAGAACGGCAGCCCACCGTTCTGTAGATACACCAATCGGTTCCATCATGAGAAACTATCTAAGCAAGACAAGGTGGAGAACCTAAAAGTCATCAAAACTCACAACAGACGACGACTCCAAACACTGCAAGCCATTTGTGCACGCGACTTGGATCTGACCACCAACAGTCAAGTCAATGCCTGGGGCATCCTGCAACTTTTTGACGGTGCTCCGCTGTGACGAAGAATTCAGCTTTTCCCGAGACAAAAATACGAGGAGCTATATGATTTATGCATGTGTTTGATCAATGTTCTTATCTTATCTTATCTACTCGCGCTGATGAATGTTGATGAAATGAATGATGATGAAATGAAATGTCTCAGTACATTTTTGAAAATGTTGTTATGTCGGATGAAACGCTGAAAAAAAATGTTAGATATGTGCTTGTTCTCATTCCTTATGCTATGTCTATCGGAACCATGGACAAGACCTCGTAAACATAGAAAACTATACAAAATATCGAAAACTTATCCAAAAAAGGTCATCAACGCCCACGAAACGGTCGTTTTCACAGAAAAAAAAATATATATGTATTTTTCTTTGTATATATATATATAAAGAAAAATACATATATATCTATATATATATGGATTTTTCTTTGTATATATATATATATACATATATATGGAATATACACAGAACAACCGGCGGAAAACGAGCACACATTTCCGCGTCGTCCAGAGGAAAGCAGCGCCTGGTGACGCCGCGCAGCGCCCTGGCCGGCGAACCGAGCCGCCATCCCACCTCTCCACTTTGTAGTAGTCGGAGAAGAGCCCGGCCGTCAGGTACTTTTTCTTCTTCCAGCGGGGCGCGGCCAGCTTGTGTTTGCTGGAGGCGGCGACCGGCCGGTGGGCGAGCTCGTCCCCGGACGGCACCTCGCTGGACGGGCCCGACTCGGAGATCGGCAGGTCGCTGCGAACGCGTCCACGGCCCGTGACAGCTCGGCGCGGCAAGCGCGACGGCGGCAATGGCGATTTGACGTGCCGCTTGAAATGTCACGATGACTTATTCTGGTTGCGTTTCCGAGTGGCGTTCATGAGCGCAGTCTGCCTGCACCAGCCTTTATTCTGACCGGACGGCCATTCTACAGCAGACTGGTGGAGGATAAATGCGCCGGACAGGGTTAAAAATTCATGGAAACAGTCGATAAATACGACTAAATAATGCGCGGAAACGCCATAGGCTACGGATATTCTTACCCTCATACTTACGAACATAATGAGCGACTGTATGCTAGAATGCGGTGGCAGAAGTTGCGTACCTTTCACAGTACATGTCGTCCTCGACCACGGCGAGATCAGGCCTCTCGGGGCGTGCCCGTTTGTTGGGGCCGCCGGTGGCCTCCCTCTTCCTCTTCCTGTCGGCCGGGCGGCCGGGCGGCGGGCCGGCGGCCGTCGCTGCCGCCGCCGCCGCCGCCGGCTGTCGCGGCGGCTCCCGCTGGCTGCGGTGGGTGGGCCGGGCGCCGGCCTTCCGGCCGGACGGCTCGCTGATCTTGTCCAGCCGCACCACGGGCGTCTGGCTCAGCTGCGAGGGCGTCGGCGTCGACCGCCGCTGCCGCCGGTGGGTGCGCACCGACAGGTGGCTGTTGAGCGCTTCCGAATCCTGTCTCCGCTCGTCGACCGCGACGTCGGTGGCCGCCTTCACTGAGGCCGCCGCCACGGTTTTCGCCGCCGCCGACGGCTCGGCGGCGGCGCCCGCCTCCGGGGTGCCAGGACGTGACTTGAGGCGGATCTTCTTCTTCTTGTTGGGGAAGCCGGTGCGATTGATCTTGCGCCGCTTGCGCTTGACGAGGAGCGCAGCGGCGTCCGGCGGCGACTTGACTGCCGGCCCACTCGCCTGGCTGCCGGCGTCCCCCTCCGTCGGGCCGGCGTCGGCGTCGGCGGCCGCCGCGCCCGGCAGCGACGGCGCCCGCGCGGGCGCCGCCGCAGGCGCCGCGGCCGGCCGCAGCCGCGCCGCCTTGGGCTCGGCGGCGGTGCGCGGTTCGCCGCCGTCGGCCGCCCGCCGGCCGGCCGGGCTTGACTGGGAGCGGCGGGCCGGCTCCGTGGTGGGCGTTGCCGGCTTCTGAGGCCGGCCGCGGCGGCGCAAGGCGCCCGCTCCCGCCGCCGCCTCCGCCGCCTCGCCGTCCGGCCGGGCCTTCTGCTTGGCGGCAGGCGGCGCTGACTCCGCGTCCAGCGCCGCCCGGACTCGGTTCCGGACCCGCTCACCGCCGCGAGGCCCGTCGGCAGTCTTGACGGCGGCGCCGGTCTTCGTGGCGGCGCCGGTCTTCGCGGCGGCGCCGGACTCGACGGCAGCGCCGGACGACTTGTGCGCAGACACGCCGGACGGTTTGTGACTCGCCGTGGATTCTGCCTTGGACAAAATCGGCTTACTCGGCGGCTTGGAGGCCGCGGGTTTGTCCGGCGCTCTCGCAGTCTGAGACTTTTCTGACGCCCTCGAGATCATACATTTAGCGTCGGGCGTTCTGCCGGACGGCGCTTTCTCGGCACTCCTGGCAGGCAATGCCTTCTCCGGTGTTTTCGGAGTCTGGACCTTGTCCATCACTTTCACAGGAGCCCGTTCGGATTTATTCGCAAGCGCTTTCTCTGTGGCCTTTGGCGTGGGAGGCTTTTCTCCAGTTTTGACGGTAAGTGGCTTCTCGGATGGTTTCGCTGACGCCGACGTAGTCGACTCGGTTATTGTTTGACTGATGTGATGGTACCGCTTCTTCAAAGGTAAGCACTGCTCCTTTGCCTCGTCTTCCTGTAAAGGTAAAAGTACAAATCTGAAAACACATGCTGTACTGTATATCCACAGCTCGTAAGCCAACAGTGTAAAGAATAGCAGTATTTTTTTCCACACTCGCGCGCATTTAGCCTGCGGAGAAAAAATCAGCTACAAATACAGCATAACAATGTCTGTTTCAGGTCTTGTTTAAACTAAAAGCGACGAACTTGCAGAGCATCGTGAAGGCAACGAAGGTATCTTGCACCTAGCTAGGGGGCTCATACACAAAACCTCCCGAAAAATGCTCACCTGAGCAATGACAGTCTCCTTTTTGGATTTCTTTTTCGCCTTCTCCTCGTTTTCCTTTTCCATTTTGGCCTTCTCCATCAGCTGCTTCCGCTTTTTGCCGTACTTCCTGGTCTGAAAGATGGCTGGCAGTCTGTTTTCGATCGGCTGCCCGGGCCGGCCCGGCCCCCGCGGAATGACTAGACCATTGAGCCGCTGCACCAGCTCCTCCACGTCGGCCAGAAGCACCGGGTCCACGATGTTCTTGTGCTTGCGCTTGAGCATTTTGAGCCGCTTGCGCCGAGTGATGAGCAGCGCCTGGACGCGGTTCGAGTGCTCCTGCCGGCGGCGCGGCAGGGCCGGCGCTGTCTCGCCGCCGCCCTCCGCCTCGCCGGCGCCCTCCTTGAAGGCGACCGCGCGCGACGGCTTGAGCTGGTCGCGGGCTGCCGACGCCTCGGCGGCGGCCGCGGCAGGGGTCCGGCCCGGCGGGGCGGCGCGGCGGCGCGACTCGACCGGCGAGCGGGCCACGCCGGCCGCGCGCCGCCGCTCGCCGCCGCCCGGCTCGGGCGCACTCTCGCCGCGCGACGGCGACTTGGAAAGCACTGTAGTCCGGCCGCGCGGCTCCGGCGCCGCCGGCTCGCCCGGCTCCGGCGCCGGCGAGCGCGGCACCGGCGTGGCGCGCAGGCGCGGCCGCGGCTCCGGCTCGCCGTCGCGGTCACGCTCCCGGCTCTTGGACTCGGCGGCCGGCGCGGACGCCTTGCCGGCGCGCGGCGCCGGCTCGGCCGCCGCCTCGGCCAGCCGCGGCGGCGGCGCCACCTCGGACGGCTTCACCTTGGCCCGCGGCCGGCCTTCGGCGGGCCGCGCGTCCGGCGGCGCCGGCTCGTCGGCAGCGCGCAGCTCGTGCGGCAGCTTGGGCGCGCCGTCGTAGTCGCCGTCCTTCGGTGGACGCGAGTCCCGCAGGTGTGAGTTCTTGTTCTCCAGGTTCAGGATCTCGGCGAGGGACGGCTTGCGCGTGTGGCCGTCGCCGGGCGACGGCAGCGCGTACCGCGGCGACCGCGGCGACAGCCGGTTGCCGATCTTCACGTACGGACTGCGTCCGCCGGCCGGGGAGGCTGCCGACCGGCCGGCCGACTGGCTCCAGCTGCGCTCGCCGTCCGAGCTCTCGCTGTCGGTCGGCGGCGCCCGGCGCGGAGGACTCGCCACCTTCTCGTCGACGCGCACGCTGAGCCGCAGCCCGTTGCGGCCGACCGAGGGCGAGGTGCGCGCCGCGGCCCGCGGCGGCGCCGGCGACGGCCCGTCCGGCGGCGGCCTGCGGGCGCTGGCGGCCGCCAGCGGCGCACCGTCGCCGCGGCTCTCCCAGGGCCGCACCAGACTCTGCGCCGCGTCGGCGCGGCCCTGCGACGCCGATTGCTTCAGCTTGTTCTTCCACCAGGTCTGCTTCTCGGGCGTGGTGACCCGCTCGGCCACCTCGGCGTCGTCCTCGAGCGACTTGAGCGCGGCGCGCACGCCGCCCAGCACGGCCACCTCGAACTCGGAGTCGTCCGAGCCGGAGAGCGGCCGCGGCTCGGGCGCCACCACCACCACGGGCGGCGGCGGGCTGCATCGGGCAGGCGGGGACACCTGCGGCATGGCGCCGGACTGGTCAGCGCTAACACCGCCAACAATCACCCGACACACGGCTGGCGCATCACGTTCAAAGTTGTCTGCCACGACTCAGCGGGCAGAAGAAGTCCGAGACATTGTTTTCGGCTGCACATGAAGCTTTACAAGGAAAAGACGCAAAAGCCAGGCCAGCGCACTGTTGGACTGCCAGCAGTTTTTCAGGCAAGAAAATACCGATAATCGGATCAAAGCGTCAAGAGTTGCTGGAAAAGGTGAAAGTGGAAGCCGCCAGAAGCTGCTTTCCGTGGCGAGCAACAAGCAGATCAGTAACAAAATGTAAAAAGTTCGTAGTAATCAGCACACGAAATGCCGTACTGCAAGCACGTACTAATACTACACATCGTGGATCTATGAACCACTCCCAGTAAGAAACATGGAATGATATAAGGATAAATAATAAAGGAGTAATCAATGCACGTATGTGTGCACAGCGCAACACACATAAATTGCGATATCCGCCATAAGCTGTCCCTGATCAGGGCGGTCTAACCTCAGGCGGGTCGGCGGCGGCGGTGGTGGCCGGCGTTCGGACCGGGGCCGGCGGAGGCGGAGGCAGCGGTGGCGGCGGTGGTGGCGGCGGTGGAGGCGGCGCCTCCTGGCCCCTGCTCCTGGCCGGTGCCGGGACCACGGCCAGCGGCCGTCGACCGTGCTGCTGCTGCTGCTGCGGCTCCTGATTCCTGGCCTTCTGCGGACTGCCGGCCGGCGACGCGGCGGCAGCGGCCGTCGCGCGGCCAGCCGGCGGTCGCTGCTGCTCCAGCCCCCTGGTTCGGGCGGAGGCGGCGGCCGCGGCGCTCGCGGCGAACGCTGCGCGGTCCGCGTGTCTGCCGGGAGACTGCGGCGACAGGTCGCGACCCCTGGCCTTCTGGGACGAGACGGCGTTCGCCGGTGGCGCCGAGCGCCGGTCGTGGCCCGTCAGCGCCGCCTCGTGGCCCCGCAACCTGTGCGGCGATGCCGGCGTCGCCCGCGGAGGCGCGTGCCGACCCGACGTCGGGTGCGCCAGGTCGGAGCCGCGCACCCTGTGCGGCGAGGCGGCCGCGTCCGACGCCGTGACGTGCTTGGCCGGCGCCGGCGGCGACAGCTCCCGGCTGCGGGCCCGGCGCGGCGACGGCGCGGCGGTCGGCGGCGCGGAGTGCCGGCCCGCCGCCGGACACTGCGGGTCCGGCGCCCGGCTCTTGTACGGCAGCGGGGCCGCGCCCAGCGAGGACGCGTGTCGGCTCTGGGCCGGGTGCGGCGGCTCGGGCGGCCGGGCCCGGTGCGGGGCCGGCGTGGCGGCCGGCGCCGCGGCGTGCCGACCCTGGGCGGGAGGCGGCGGGTCGGCCGGCCGCGCTTTGTGCGGCGAGGCGGCGGCCGCGCCCTGCTGCTCGTCGGCCGGGCTGTCGGCCACGTCCGACCAGCCGCAGCTCTCCGAGTCCGAGTCCTGGCCGCCCGAGCCGGACGACCAGGTGTCCGAGCCGAGCTCCGACTCGTCGCCGTCGGACGAGCCGGCCGAGCCGGAGCCGGACTCGGAGCCGTCCGGGCCGGCCGGCGGCGGAGGCGCCGCGTCCCCCGGCACCGGCGAGTCCTGCGGAGCACGCCGGCCGGCCGCGTCACCACACCGGACATGCGTCCTGCGCTCTGCCGCCAGACGACACGGCCAACAGCACGGCTGTAAATCCGGTCTGTGTTCTTGGTGTCAGAGTATAACTTTTGTTTTGGAGTACGACATTTTGCGAACAGCAATACCAGGTTCGGCTAGCATTCTTGGTGTAGGTCAGTTATGACATCGCACCTGCTTCTTACTGAATGGAGACAGGGTCATTTACTTGCAGAGCAAGAAATCTGCCAACATGGGTATAATGTAGCTTTTTTTATGGAGGGACAAGATCAAACTTTCTGAACATACAATGTTTTGGGAGCATAAAGTTTTTGGTATTCTTCAGCACCAGAAATAACACTTTATCATACCTGCTCACCATCCGCAGACATATCAACCCAACAGCCACACCAGCCATGCTCGGACATCACCCAACCACTATCTGACAATCCAACCAACAGCCACAATGGCGAGTCCTGCAGATGGCACAACCACCACCAGACAAAACAGCCCAGAGTCCAACCACAGTCACAATGGTCATACCTGGACATTGCAAACACACTACAAAGTAAAGCTAGATCTACTCAATACTTCTTAATACCTTTCCTACCAACTGCCATTGTATGCCATGAGCAAGATCCTGACATTATGATTTTACATACAAACCACATGTCCTTCAACAGGATACTATACTATGAAAACAAATAACAAAACCACCCTGACCCAGAATAAGCTAAACATAATATGAAAAACATTAATATGATGCAATTTCCGATGCCTAGTTGTTGGATATCAACCTTCACAAAACCACACAGCAACATCCTTTTGATCCTATAACATAAACAATACATCCCATACTTGTAGGCTTAAAGACCATCAACTCTAACCTATGCAAATAGTGCAAGACTACGCATAATGCGCGCATCTAAAACCAGGATAACAAATCCATGTTGGAGGTCACATACGATTTCCAGCAGAACTCACCCGAATGGCTTTGACATCGACTGTTGATGGCAAGTCGACGCTGTCGTCGTCCTCCTCCTCCAGGGGAAGGACCGGGGGCCAGCTCATTGAAGTGCCATACCGTAGCGGTGGCTCGCCAGACATCACAGAGCAACCTCCTGCAACATCGTGTCTGGTCAACCGTAGCAGTTAAATTTGTTGCTGTGTGCCACAACAATGACTGAAAACAGACCAGATAAAATATTTGAATGCTATGAACACAAAGAGGTAGCACGTGATCATGGACAATCCATATGATGATGGATTAAACCTTAATTTAACATATGACAGAGTTGTGAGTAAATTCCCAACTTCTTGAAAAAATCACATGTGGCAATTAGGCATTTTCAGTACTTCTCAGTTTTAGACCTTTTGACATTTTGTTGTGAAAATTTCTGGTCTGGATGAAATCAGTTCTTTTGTTCTCAAATAACCATGTATCTTGCTCCAAGCACCTATCCCACTACTCCATTACATTGCAAATTTTTATGATTTTGAAGATTTAGCACATATTCAGATAACTATTCTTAACACAGCAATATAAAGTCTCAGTTTAGGCTGTTACTTTAAGAAATAAATCTGAACCTGCACCCTTTAAACATGGTTCTTAACGCTGGCCTCTGGCAAAACAAAGACACCTCTTTCTTTGGTTCTGTTCTCATTTTTCATTTTGTTCTCATCAACCTCAAGTCACAGAAATAAAATTCTGCCTTGCTGTATGTTCTTTGCACTACCTAAAGAGAAATGAGGGTGACTAACAATAATGTTCCCATCTGAAAGTGATTTCTCAGATGGTAATCTGCTGCATAACACACATTAGGAAAACAAATAAATGACACAAATTAGCACTTCAAATGCCAGTCAACCTCCACACAAAATCCTCAGCACACACCAGACTGAGCAAAAACATCATTATAAGCAGGAACCTTCACATTCTATTTGGCATCATAATAAAAAAACCCCTAGAACTCAAATAATGTGACAGTATTGACACTGGTACCATATAATGCTGAAAGCACACATGTGAATGAGTATTTTATTTCAATGGGCATTTCAATGCAACAGCCTTTGACTGCTTGGGAAATCTGGCATTCTGGCCTCATCCCACAGGACCCTGCAGAAGAAGCAAAATGGTTAGAATTTTTGGAAACACCAAGATGATAAAAATTAAAATTACATGCACGCAATGCATGCTTGAATCCTGGTTTCAACATGTGCATACATGCCAGATAACTTTTAAATGAAATGCCCAAAATTGAACATTTTTGTCCATGTATCACCAACCCAACACAACTTTAATGAAACAAATGTGTTGTTACCCCAATGAATTGCTGACGTGCACTGAGTTTTGCGCTTGCCAACATGCTCAATTTACACATGTCACTTCACAACTGACCCACAAAGGGAGACAATATCCACTGTCATGGAATATGTATATATCATATATATAGCCATAAATATCATACAATAGCCATGGAACTGATGTCATCACATTAAACTTTTATCTCAAAATGATGCCACTAATCTGGGATCATGCCACCAGATAAGAAGGTAAGGTCAGAGTCCATGTCACAAACGCTGTGTGTGGACCCTGATTCCAAAGTGCCCCCTAGCAAGGCATTTGGATCACATGACAAAAAAAGATAAGGCACGCTTCCAAATTCTTCAGAAGGTTCTTGGACATGCTCAGAGACACCACATCTAACAAATGGAACCAGCTGATGGTTATCCCACATTGACAGAGTCCTGCTGCATAAAACTGTACTCATGACTGCACTTCATCGCCAACATCAGCAATGCCAGATGGGATGTCTTGGTCGACTGCAGCAACAACTAGTGCCACTTTACTCCTGGCACTATATAGGTCTCTGGCACAGACCAGATGCTGACAAATGCCTTTGGGGCATGAAACATGGCTGGAGGTGTCCCCAGTATCCAATGGTCAGGAGGAACTGGGGTCTTTCTGTCACAGACCAACAGTTCCTTGCAACCCAGTAAACAGCAGCTGCTCAATGCATGAAGAAGCTACAATGGGACCACAGAAACACAATTTCAGTGTTTCTGGTCGTGCATCATGCATCGAAGTATGGAGCACAAGGCACAGGCAGCTGGCAACATAAGTTATCAAACAAATACAGTAATCCTGCATGACATTCTATGCATTAGCATTTGGAAAACATGATGAATGCAATAGTACTCTCCCCATGAGTTTCAAAAACCAATCTTGCTGTGCAGGGTGTAATGTTCACTTTCATAACAATGCAAGGTTTTGATAACAAACACAGTGGGCGCCAAATGACCCTGCAGTCGGTGTGCCCCTAAGCCCCAATAACCAACCAACTGATAACAAACACAGACACATAATTACAACAACCAGTTGATAATGTATGGTTCATCAGCACATACACAATGGTTTGACATACTACATCTCACCAAGAATGACAACAAAAAAACTGATATCACAATGGTGGTTACTGTTTTGCATCTTCATGTGGATCCAGAAAACTGGTAACTTGCCCAATTTGGTGCCCATTCCACAGCAGTCAAGCTCAGACTGCATTTTGCCAAAGCTTGATATCAATCTAGCCCAGGGTTGGGAACATGGTTTTCATTCTTGGTGTCCAAATATAATTCTTGTTTTTGAGTACAAAATTTTGCAAAGAGACTGAATGCAGACAGATTTGTTTGTGTGCAGAGTTAGACATTTTTCAACCTGGTAATAACGCAGCTTTTTGATGTTTCTAAAGTACATGTTTTCTGGTGCTCTTCAGCACCAAAAACACCTTTTCCAACCTTGATCTAGTCAAAAATTAAATACAGTGTGCTTTAATGTTGTGGATACTGTACGCACCTCTAATATAAGAATCCACCAAGGAATAATACAAAGAAAAAGTTTGTTCCAATTTTACACACCATTCTAACTTATAAGATATTTTCAAGGTCAACCAGCATATTTGTTAGAGTCTTGAAAATTTCTTTACAAATGCATTTTGATGTTTTCCTTCTTCCTTGCAAATTCTTTGTTATTATCCTTAAAACACCAATGCTTTGACATTTATGGTGGTAATGTATCATAACTAGCATTTGTATTTCTAACATTTGGCTCTAAATAAACAGGGTTATATGACCATTAAAGAAAATGGTCAACTGCATGGCAAGCCACACATAACACACACAAATAACCTGCAACAATGCATGGGAAAGCAAACAAGGTTCACAAATATTTTGTGAACTGAGATGACATTCTATATTACACAAAACCAGGTTTCATGAAATATGGTAAAAAGGCCTTGCATATGATTACAGTGAGTTAGGCTGAGTTCATAACCATTTACTTAGTCCATCTAACCTGAGTAACATGTACTGTTAAACTGAAGATTAGTGCATGCAGCATGTCCAACCCTTGACAACCACCAAGCAGGACACACCAGGAAACCTTCCTATATGTACATATTATACCTATGAACATCAGATATTGGGGGAAGTTTTCAAATCTCTTTTGTGATATCTTGCAACAGTACAAGATTCATACATCATTTTTATTGCCATCATATTACATTTGTGATATATTTAATACCATGAAAAAAAATAAATCAGAAGGCAATGGATTATAATAATCCTGACACAATGCCTCCTGAAACATCATAAATATGTGACACAGGCTCTAACTAGACTTGGTGTAACCCAAACCCATAAATATCCACCTAAAACTAGCCTAAACCAGTCATCTTGGTGGTTGTTAACCTGTATACCATGAAGTGTGGCTTATGACTCTAAGAAGAGCTGGGAAGTCAGTAAACCTTTAGGCGATGGGCCCACTTCAGTGCTATCTTCAATGCTTAAGCGACAGCACTGAAGACGGCCCACGGCCAAAACATTTGTTGGTTTAATGGCAGTCACAAGCCACACCATACCGCATATAGGCCAGCAACCACCAAGATTTGCAAGGTTGCTGTACACCATCATCTGGTGTACACTTCCAGAACTTAATCTAAACCTACAAAATCCTAAATCTCATATGTAATGGTTCACTTTGACAAAAAGTATGCAGAGTACCATTATACTGTCTCCTGTTCCATTCAATAAAGCTCAGTTCATAAACATCAGATCAAAGCAATATTCTTCAGATTCAATGACCCCACAAAATATCATCTGATAAGACTGCAAGGCCCAATAAACGTCATTTACAGACCCAAGGTGACACCTTGCAATCAGAAACATGTGACACACAATACACATAATGCAGGGATCCATCATATATCCCATAACAGTAAAAGGAATACACCAGACACAAACCAGGGTCTACCTTAAAAAAAAAACAATGGATATGAGGATCTGTTCCCGGACATACCGCGTAACTACTTGGCTGGATAAACAAGCCGTCTTCCTTTAAGAAATTACGCATATTTCTGCTTCGTTCAAAGATTCCAGCATGTTAAAACGTAGTCGGAAAACATAGTCACGGTCGACGAAAACGAAAGAAGCGTGCTAGTTCACAAATGCAGTGACGTCTATTCATTAACACCTCGAAACGAATACGTCCATGTCGTTATGCATCAGATTCTGATTATTTCCAAGCGCAACACAAAGACAAACTATGCGCATTATTTCGTCTGGGGTTGTTGCTTGACTTGAATACAAAGGATGGGCAAAATGGGAGTGATCATTTGTAATACGGGATACTTGTATATGTTTTTTAAAACGACGGCACCTTTCAGATCGTTGAAAACATTATTACATTTTTGACCATTTATTTTCCGAATGAATATAGCTTAGCTCTAAATTGTCAAAATTAATTTATCCCTAAAATTTTCAGTTTAAGCCAGAACCTAATTCAGAAATACTTTTCTCTATTCAAGAACTCCATTAAAAACACTTATAATCTGTTAACCCTTTTAAAAGAGAATAGTTTGTAAAGGGCTTATGCTGCCACCCAGTTTCAAAGTTTTTTTTTTTATGACGCTCGTTTTTATCCTTAGAAAAATATTTATGCATCACCATGAAGCATTACGGTAATGCGACATAAATGCCGCATCCCGAAGCCGAGAAACGGGAGGCTTCGTCCGTTCTGTAAGGTTGCTGGCAGTTAACGCACAGAAACCGCGATTATTCCTGTGGCCGGGCAAATCCAAACCGTTTGGGATTTGTTTCGATGCAGGTATACTCTTCATGATTTCCTGGCTTGATTTAATACAATGCTTGCCCTGTTTTAAATTGCTCTTGAGGCCTTTGTGCTCGCGTTACGATTGCCGCATGTAGCGGCTTGTTAAATAGATATATATTTTGGCCAATATGCTGTCTTTTGAAGACCCTCGCAAATTTCGTTTGCTTTTATCTGTACAGATATTTTTGGGCTGTGTTGGTTCAGGGGAAAAAGAGCAGCTGAGATGGGTGTAATGTTTACTGAATGAACCACCTCTTAAAAGTAAAGTATAGCCTCACATAAATGATCTGGCTTCCCTGTGTTCTGAATGTACATGAACATCATTCATGTAGTGGAAGCTGGGAGAATTTTGTATCTTTGAAGCTATTGCCCCGAACTCATTTGTAAGTAAGGGCTAACCTACTTACTACTGCAGGGCTGATCACTGCATTTTTATGCCTCAACTGGGGCATTATACAACTCCTGGATTATACAGCACTGGGAAAAGAAGCCCATTACGATGCAGTGATTTCATATCATTCTCTAACAGCATTTCTTGGGATGCCTTTCTTGTAACTGGGTTTTTAGCTACTCAGTATACCTTGGTGCACCTTTCCAATTTTTCCTTTTTTACTTTTGATTCACAAATCATTGCCTAAGGAAGCACATTCAGGGTTCAGGGATTTTGCAAGGAGCAAGAGACCCAGACTGCAAAGTGTGGTATGTGTACACCTAAGGTGCATGGCAGTTATCAAGAAGGCATGCCTGGTGTGTCTGTGGCTAATCTGATTTTCATAGCCAACCTAGATAAAAATATTAATGATGCCCATATATGCATTCCTCATAGAGAACACACTGCAAGGTCACATCTATCTAAGGCCTACAGGGCTGTAAAGTATGCTCATAAAAACAATGAATGCCTTGGACTGTGTACACAGATGTGCCTTTTCTCACAACTTACAATTTTTTAGTGACTTTCTTCCAAAACAAATCTTTTGGTTTATGCTAGATATTCACACACCAGAATCCTTCACAGGGAAAAATTATAAGGCTTATATTTCTTTTTTGCCAAGAGAATCTGTAAGATCATTTAATCAATGTCATCTTCAGTAAATGTGAAAGTTGATATATCTTGCCTATAAAAATATTTGAATGTGTTGGTAATTTGAAAACTATTTAATGCAATAGTTGTTGCACACAGTTCTTTTCTTTGCAGTTTGCTTGGTTTTTTGCATTGTTTTTTCCCTCAATGAATTTGCTTTTTTATTATTCCAAAGCAGTTTTGAGTGATGGCACATGCCATGCATGCCTGAACACCAGGGTGCATGCCAAAACCACTCAGTGCAAGTGTGGGAATTGCAAAGGCACACTTGAGCCAGCATGAGTTCTCCTGCACATATTGATGAAATCTTGTCAAAACTTGCCATGGTTTGCAGTCAGGCAGGAGACTAATCTCATGGAAAGATCTGCCAGACCAATCTGCCAGACCAATCTCATGGAAAGATCCTTCATGGGAACAGGAGAAGCTCAAGGGGTCCTATGCTGACATTTTCAGATGGTCATGTGCCAAAGTGGCAAAGGAAGTTCAGAAAAACTGAGTGTATCCCAAAGCAAAACCCCATCAAAATTGATACTGAAGCTGGTCAGGAAATCTGTGCAGTGTTCATCCATTTCCTCCATAAGGAGAAGCAAAGGTTGGGTTTGGCGATTCACAATCCTCGTGAGGAATGCAGTGAATCCATTAATGAAAGAAACCAAAAATATATTGCCAAATTTTGTTCAGTAGCGAAGAGAGAGCTGAGACTCAACATCTGAGCCTCAAAAGTCGTCAGTGCTGGGAAGGAATGGCCTTGCAGAGTTAGACTCATCATTGCCATTGACATACTGGAAAATGTGGACTCAAAGCTTCAGGTCCTCTAGATGGCACCTCAGCTGAGGCACGCTGTCAAATGGTCCAAGCTTGTTATCAATCCAGACCTTTCCAGGAAAAAGACAAAAGAAGGAAGAAGGTTATGGGAACAGCTGTTTGGTCACAATCAGGTTGGGAGTCAAACCTGTGTATCACATATGGGAAGATTGCACAGGGCTGCTCATCTGGCCTTGTATCACCAGCTAATCAACATGGGGTGCCACCAAGTGCTCCTACTTGACAGCAAGGTGCTGTGCCAGGACCTGTCTTGACCCACCAACAGACTGTTGCTCCAGCTCTAACTGCATCTCTTGTGCAGGCTCCTGTAGATGGGCCAACTCTTTGGAGGACTCATGAACCAGCAACAGGTTTGGCTGGAGTTGAGCTTTCTGGGTGTGCTGTAGGTTTTCCTCCTGCTCTAGTGTGGCTTGGTGCCATTTGTGGGCCATATTCAACAGCTGCCAGTTCACTCATTGTTTGGGTTATTCAATGACACTCTCAACTTCCAGGGCCATTTTGCTGTTCAGTTCTCCCATTGTGTCAGAGGTGACCCCTGCCATTGGTACCAGAGCACCAGACTGCCCATGAGTGGTCAGCTGAAGATTGCAGAAACAGTCCAGCTGCAGTCCCATCCACATCTGACCAGGCCACTGACTAGTACTGACTAGTACTCAGGTGCATAAGAAGGAAAATGCATGATTCAGTACTAAATGTGCTGTACACATCAATTTGTATATAAATGAGAAGGTTTATGCATGCTAATCTGTGATGACAGGCCTAATCTGATCCTATTGGCAGAGGTCCTACCAAATGTTCGGCAGCTTTGTATCCTCCCAGTCCAGCTGAATATTCCTGGTTACTCTCCTTACACAGATTTTTACTCATTAACAAATAACCTGGAAGATATTTGACTGAGGGGAATCTGTATTTATATCAGTGTTTGCCTGCAAGCTTTGGAAGTTGTGTTCACTGCATGCCTGTTACAAGAAGAACTATGGCTCCAGATAGATCTGTGTGGGCAAGACAGCCAACTTGTCAGCTGTATCCATCATAGTCCATCTGGTAATGCATATGAAAATGTACAAGATCTGTAACAAGTTCTGAGGCAGGCGTCCGTCACCTGGCACTCCCACCTGATGGTAGCTGGGACTTCAGTAAGCCATAGATTGGTTGAGAAAACAGTGTGTTGACTGCCCCTGACTCCCACTGCACCCACACATTCCTCAAAGCCACCCAGGACTGTTGTCTCTGCCAGCACGTAAGCCAGCCTACCAGGTCCTGGTTAGGTGAGTCCCCCCTCCTCACTTACTTGACTCCATACTGACCAATGAACAGGGTATGGTTGGGCAGTTTTGGCATCTTCGAGAGTTGGCTTTGGGTGATCGTGGTGTGCTGAGGTTCCTGCTGGTGTTCTACTCGGGCGTCAGGACCGAACGTCACGACAAACCTCATCTGAACCGCGTTGACTGCGAACGACCGAATACCAAGCTACGGAATATGAACTGGGGCCGGATGCGAGACATGAGCCTGGTGGCTTGTTACGACTTTTTCAAGGAAGGCTATTACAACTGTTTGAAGACCTGCACTTCCAAAAGACGGACGTCCGCGAGGACAAGTATGTACCTGAACCGAAGGTCTCTGAGGCTAAAAAAGAAGAAAGACAAACTGTGGAGAACGTATAGTCGGTGGCTCGACAGTCTGGACCACGCATGGTTTGTGCGATGCCGGAACGACCTGAGGCGCCTGACGCGAGGTTCTCAGGGATTTTGAAAAGCGACTGACCTCTGCAATCAAGCACAGTTCAGAGCCATTCTGGAAATATGCCAACTCTAGGTTACGAACTAGACGCAAGATCGAAGATCTACACGACGAAAATGGAGCTCTGGTCAGCAACAGTCACTGGAAGGCAAGCATATCGAACAGATCTTTCTCAAATGTGTTCACTCGAGAGTGGTTGGATAGCATGCCCGCAGAGACCACAACCTACGCTGGGCCTCTCCTGGAAGACCTCAACATTTCGCCCCAGGTTGTCAAAGGAAATTTGGCCTCGCTCAAGCCAGCCTCCTCTCCAGGACCTGACTCCACTCATCTTCGCTTTGAGAAGCCTCTGAAACGCTGTCCGCTCCCCTAGCGCAGATTTTTCGCAAGTGTGTCGTCAGCGATTTACTCCCTTTGGACTGGAAACTTGGTAGCATTGTTTCAATATACAAGAAATGCGACAAAAGAAAGGCATCCAGTTACCGCCTCGTCAGCCTCGCAGCACTCCCATCTAAGGTACTCGATCCATGGTCAGGGGCCAGTCTCTTGGAGCTCATGGTGTAGACAGGTCGGCTCAAGGCTCAGCACGGATTCCTGCCAAAACGGTCATGCTCCACGTAACTGTTGGACGTCGTGGGGGAAAGGAATGCAGCGATTGAGAACAGGGAGCCACTGGACGTCGCCCATCTCGACATGAGCAAGGCATTTGATTCGGTGCCGCACTGGCGTCTTTTTCGTAAGCTCCATGCATATGGTATCCGGGGAAAACTACGCCGATGGATGCAAATTTTCCTGGCTGACCGACAGCTGAAAGTGACTTGCAAGGCTGCATGTCGGATTAGACTGAAGTGGTCAGCGGCACCCCGCGGGGGTCCGTTTTGGGACTGACTGTTTATTACGTTCGTTAATGGCATCTCCCATTTTGTAGAAGGTTCCGTCCAGCTCTTCGCCGACGATACGAAGTTACACGGCCGTGTTGCGTGAGGCTCGTAGACAGATCCTTATTGCAGGAAGATCTCGATTCCCTGGCATGGTGGTCCGAGCGTTGACTTCTATCATTTAACCTGTCGAATTGCAAGAGAACGCACTTTGGTTCTCAACACCCTCAGCAAGTCTGCTTCCTGAATGGCGAGGAGATACACGCTGCCGGGACCGAAAAAGACCTAGGCATTGTGATGGACAGTGGACTTAGGTTCCACGACCTGTCGGCGGCAGCAGTGGCCAAGACGTCCCAGATGCTGGCGGTGGTCCGTCGTTCGTTCGCGAATATCGATCTCTACTCACCCATTGCTGCACAGGTCCTTGGTTCGGCCGTTTTTGGAACATGGAGGTCCGATCTGGTGCCCATTCAGCAAGACAGACCAGAAATACCGGGGGAGAGTGTTGAGGCAGGCCACGCGGACGATGGAGAAACTGAGGCATGTACTGTACCCGGAGGGGTTCCTGGCACTTAAGCTGCTCTCCCTCTGTTATAGACGTCAGAGGGGTGGCCTGGTGGCTGTCTTCCGGGTCCTCCATGGTGGTTTGTCGCTTAATGTGGATGATTTTTCCTCTCCTGCTGTTTCTGATGTCACCAGAGGTCACCAATGGAAGGTACACAGACCACGGGCACGAACTCACCCGTCGGAGGGGTTTTAGCGTTAGAGTTGTCATTGACTGGGATTCCTTGCCATCCAGCATGGTGACGGCTGACACGGTCGCAACACTCAAATCCAGACTTGACAGGCATTGGGCACAGGACATGTATGACACCACACATTAAGGGTGATGCCAGTACCATGTGATGGGCTTGACGTGAGCGGGACCAACAGGCTTTGTGGCCTCTGAAATTCCTACCAACTGTAGGCTAAGCTAGGGTAGTGCGTTATGAGGAGCACTTTAAATGTGACAAAAAGATCATTTCATGTCTAGACAAATGTAATGGAAATTTCGTTATCTTTATGATGTTTTTGTGACATTACCAAACACTGGGCCTTGAAATATTGGATAAGTAGGTATATTCAGCTTGGTATAAATCTGTTAGTGGGAATTCATTCCATTGTTTTAGGGATTTATTTTCTGCATTGGAGTGAGGAACCATGACTGTCTGAAGCAAGCCAAAATGCTTCAGTCATTTCCAGAACAGTATGGTTGGACAGATGTCATTGATATCACTGCCCAGATAGCAGTGTGAATTGTGCCTGTGTGATCTCTCTCATTGATCATTTCAACCTTTGTGTGTTTATACAGTCCTAGCATATCTACACATTGTACCCAAAAATGCAAAAGTTTCCTAGCACCTGCAATATAAAATGTCATTTGCTGACATTCATGGAAAAGACGGATCCATTGAGAACAGTTTCTCCCATTTTTGGCCCAAGTTTGATTTTGCATTTTGCTATCTTCATCATTGTCCCCAGTAATAAATACCAACTGTTGTGTGCCATTTGCATTCATCACATGCACAGGGTGTTACAGTTCTCGTTTTTCTGCTTCAGGCCTTGGTTTTATATTCATGTTAAGTATTTAACAGACCCCAAAACTATTCTTTCCCCATCTATTCTGTTCCCAGTATACCATGGCTCTACAGATCATATGTCAATTTGCATAATTGTCATTGGCCAGCAGGGTTCTGCTACTGATGGCATTGCCCTGGGTGTGGAAAGACTAACTTTGCTTGGCTCAAAGGCACGCGTTGTTTGAACAGAAGATTTTTTGTTATGCTTGTGCCGCACTTTGATGATTTGACAAGAGGACCACTGAGAGACGCCACAATAGCCAGGCGTCGCCATCCGGCCCAGCTGCTCTGGTTCCCGCCTGTGGCTGACTGTGGTGTTTATTTTCAGGGCTAGCATCGGTCGGCTGACCGCGCTGGTACGATACCGGGCGCCGCGATGTCGTCGGCAGCAGGCGGCGGCCCGGCGGCTCGGGCTGCCGCCGGCGTCTCCAGCAAGCCGATCCGCGTCGACAACTGGGGCAACTTCCTGGCGCAGCGGATCGAGGCGCTGTACGACAAGCAGGAGCACTGTGACCTCACCCTTCGATTCCCGCACGGAGATCTGAAGGTGGGATGTTGATGTCGGGCATGCCCTGGACTGGGCAGCAGGAAGCCTGGTATGGGTACTGTGTATGTGTTAGTTCGATCTTGATTCCGTCATGTGTCGTTGTCATGCGAATCCCACGCTTCCTTGTGATGCGAAATTTGGCATTAAGCTTGATCCATATGCAGGATTGCATACCTTGATCCTTCCAGCCTTTGATGAAAGTAATGATTTAAACGTGGTATGGGAAGATTTTTGACAGTAAGGCATAGTGGAGTTATCCTTTTTTACATTAGATATCTGTTGATGAAGGTACTCACTGTTGGTGTGTTTCCACAGGCCCACAGTCTCATACTACATGCATGTACACCATTCTTCACTAACTTACTGAAAGGCAAGACAAGCGGGCACAAGATCCTGAAGATGCCACCACAGATCAGCTCATCTGCCATGGGCGTGATCCTCAAGTATGGCCGTACGCAAAATTTCGGCGTGGTTTTTCCCCGTAGCTCCGTCAGTGGGGGATAAAAGATTGTGCTGTCCTCCGAGCCTTAGTGTTTGTCAGAAGATCCGAACTATATCAAAGGTTGTCATATGGTCGTGGGTCATGATGAAGATCTCTGGTCTATAATGACCAGATATTTTGGGGTGGTACATTTCTTGGAATTTGTTTGGGAGATATCTCTGAGTATAGGCCATTTAATTGTATTTATGTAGCGCTGGAGTCCTGTCATTATTTGAATACTTTAGATACACTGAAACATTCTTGTTTCCCACACTCAGTGTGCCTTCTCTTGCACTGTTTAACATTTTGTCGTGTCATTCCTTGGAATGTGTAATGAAAGTTACCATGGCCTGGAAACTCCCAAAAACACCTCATCTGAACACCTGAAGGCATGGTTGCATTGATAAGCATTGTTGCACACATCTATTTGCAGTCAGAAAGCCATCATATGTGTAGTGCCCAGCTAGTTCAAGATGGTGGCAACTGTGTTGCGTGCCCCATGGCCCGTTTGGAGTGCTAGGCGGTCACGCCGGGTGTGTGTACTGCCAGGTTCGTGTACACTGGCCGGCTGGAGGCGCCCTACAGCGTCGACATGCTCTACAACACGGCCAAGCTGCTGAAGCTGCAGATCCTGATCCGGCTGCTGGAGGCGCAGATGCAGGGCTCGGAGGTGGCCGACTGGTCCCGACCGCGCGAGTCGTCCTCCCCCGGCCGGGTCCTGCACGTGGGCACGGGGTCAGTGCAGTAGGCGGGAGAAGGATGATGGACTGGGGTCACTGAAGTAGGTGGGGAGAGGATGTAGGACTGGGTCAGCAGCATAAGGTATGAGCTTGGTAGTGCAGGGTATGTAGGACATCAAGTTACTGACTTGGGCTACATGGAGAAGTGGATCAGCATTGCGGGGCAGGGAAACTGAACACGGCTGCCAAGGACGACTGACGCGGTGGCATGTCATATCTGAAACCAGGTCACTGGCGTGGGTAATGTGGAGAAATGGATAAGCAGTGTGAGTCATATTGGTCATCAAGTCATGGGCACAGGGATTTCTAGTAGTATAGGTCAGTAGCAAAGGCATGTTGAACATTAGGTTATTGGTGTTAGGTGTGTAGATTTCCAGCCACTGGATTCACGGTGTGGAATACATAGGCCAGCAGTTTTCATTGTGCTTCTAGGGTGCTCTATGTGTCAGGTCAGGGGTGTAAGATTCATTTGAGTGGCCAGGAGGAGCGATGCTGAGGAGGATCGTAACACAGTAGGCCAGTAGAGAAGGTCACGGACAGGGTCGTGGGTTGGTACTTTGTGGGGCACAGGACAGTGGGCAGTAGTGGCAAGGATTGCATGTAGTATTGGATTTGTTAGTGAGCTTCCCAGCATCCATTCTAAGTTATTCATTGCCGATTTTGACGGCGGTGCATTTTAGCCCATAACAGGATATTGGTGACCTGGCCTCAAGTCGATGGTTGGATTTCATCGATACTTTGCCGACGACGACCGTTGGATGTTTGCATCTCCTCACACCCAAAATGTTGTAAAAATCCGTCAGTTTCCGAAAAACGATATGTCTTGAATGCGAGCTTGACCTCAGGTTAGTGATCCGGAAGTTTCAAAAAAAGTTTGTGGTGGCAGATTTGTTGCATCTGTCAAGATGTCTAATCTCTGATATCCTCTTTCGCGAAAAAGTTGCAGGGCGCTAGACTTTTTTGGAGATAGGTGGTCCACTTGACCTGACCTAGGTCAAAGAACTGACTCGACCTGAGGTCAAAACTTTGACACATGATTTGAAAATGATCAAGCAAAAGGTACGCGAAATTTCGTGGGGCTGCATGTATTCGTTCTCTCGCAATCTTTGAAAAAACCTTGGGGAAAGCACAGTTGGGGACGGATTAAAAGAGCTGTGAATTTGGGATTTGGCTGTGGGCCTTGCAGCCCAATGAGTATCTGTATGGCTATTTTTGGTACTGCTATCGCGATGTACTGCATGTGGTTTCCGATCGTAATAATATTGACACCATTCCAGGGCTGGAAAATGTATTGCTTTTTAGTGTTGAAGAACACCAAAAAATGTGTGCTCCAAAAACAAATACTCAAAAAGTTTGGTCTGGTGTATCCGTCAAAAAGCTACATTGTAACTATGTTGACAAATTTCTAATTCTGCAAGCAAATGATCCTGTCTCTGTTCTGTAAGAAGCCTGTATGATGTCATAACTGACACCAAGAATGCCAACTTATACCAGCATTACTGTTTGCAAAATTTTGTAGTCCAAAATAAAAATTATATTCTGACATCAAGCACCAAAACCGAATTTCCAACCCTGCACGAGGATGTAAGATAGGGGCTTGGGTGGTTTATTTGGGAAGAGGATGTTGATCTTGAGCCATTTCACTTTGCTGCAGTATTCATCGTTCGAGGAACTCGGTGTACCAACCCACCAATTCGCAGCTGGCTGCCAAACGAAGGTGAGGGAGCGTGGAGCGTTGCAACGTTATAAATGCTTGTGTTGGATCGAAACGGTTACGGCCCTTTCACAGAAATAGGAAATGCATGTTTTCCGGATTTAAGGGAATGTAAATTGTGTCCGGTATTGTATGTAAACTTTATTTGATATGGCGTGCACAGAAAAGCTTAACCACAGCAGGTGTCAGAGCTGATATATTTTAGGAGGTCGTGTGTCGTGCAACTCCGTATGGTACCAAATATGGCCGTGAAGAGCGTGTCTTCAGTGTGAGTCGTAAGTGGTGGCCCAGCACCCGATCCACCGTAGTCCGAGGCTGCGGCGATGGCGGGCGGGTCTCCCACGGGCTCAGTTACCTCGCCGCCCGGCAGCATCGTCCGCGCCGCCGAGCCGCCGGAGGAGGCGCGGCCGTCGCGCTTCGAGCTGCCCGACACGGACGGCCTGGAGCAGCTGCAGACCCGGCTGCCGGTCATGGAGGCGAGCGTGCAGCGGGCGCCGGCCGCGCCGGCCGTCGCCGCGGCGCCGCCGCCTCCTCCGCCGCCGCCACCGCCGCCGCCGCCAGCCGACCGTGAGGCGGCGTTCGAGAGCCTGCGCCAGACGCCGGTGAAGCGGGCCGCGCCACAGGAAAACGGCGGCGAGAAGCGACCGCGCCGCGACCCGGCCGACGCCGGCCACGACGTGACCGTGCTGCGCGAGTACTATGAGGAGCAGCGCCGCCGCGCCCAGCTGCTCGGCGAGGAGGCCGTCGCCGGCGACGATGACCCCGACGATCCGGTCATGGAGGCCGACTGGCATGAGGAAGAGGCGGAGCCGGTGGCAGGTCCGGCTCCGGCTCCGGCTCCGGCTCCGGCGCCGGCGCCGGCGCCGGGTCCGGCCGGCGCGGAGCCGCCGCCGTCGCCGCCGGCTGTCGTTCCTCTGCCGCCGCTGCCGCCGCCGGACACGGCAGCGAGCCCGGCCGCCGCGCCGCCGGCCGCCGCCAGCGCTCCCAGCACGCCGAGCACGCCGCGCCCGATCCTGAAGCAGGAGCCGACGCCGGGCGGCGGTGGCGGCAGCGGCAGCAGCAAGAAGAGGGTGCAGTTCTCGGAGAGCGCGCCGCTGACGGTGACCGTGCAGGACATGGGCGACACCTCCGAGCTGGTGAGCCAGCTGCTCAAACAGCACCCGGAGGTGCTGCGCTCCGGACAGAACGTCAAGGTGAGCCCGCCGTCGGCCGCGCGGTGCCGGCCGCTCGGGACATACCTGCGAGGCGCGGTTGCGGAGTCCCGGTTTGACTTTGGGCAGAGTGCACAGAATTTCAGATGTGAAATTATCGTCACATGTACTCATTGATGTATCAGTTGTGTGTTTAAACGTCTTTAAACTGCGCAATTCAAAAGAGTCATAGCTTGGAGTCTTTTAGCCCGGATTTGTAAGTCGCTGGCATGGTGAAATATTATTATATAGACTGTACAGTTGACTGCTAAATGGAATATGTGCGGTTGTCTATCATTTAGCCACTTGGTGTTCGGTATGCGGTAAAGTCTTCCTTGTGGTCGAGCTGCGGGACAGCCGGCCGTTGGTCGGCATCAGCCGCGTGTGCGGCGGGCTCCAGACCGGCGGGCCGACCCGGCGCCGACCTGACGGGCGCCGCCTGCCGACAGGTGCGCCTGGTGACCCAGGTGGGCGCGGCCTCGCCGGGTCGCAGCGAGTACGTGGTGCTGAAGCAGCCGCCGCCGGCGGCCGAGACCCTGGACGCGCCGCTGACCTGCTCGCTCTGCGCTCGCTCCGGCAAGCAGGTGGACTTCTGGTGGGCCGACCAGATGTCTAAGCACTTCCAAGACGAGCACAGCGACGCGGCCGCCATCGACCTCAACACGCTGTCGTGCACGGCGTGCGTGCAGGCCGGCGACCCGATCGAGTTCGCTGCCGTCGACGACTACTTCACGCACCTGCGGGACGTGCACGAGACGCGCGGCGTGTGCGGCTCGGGCGCGTGCCAGCTGTGCGGCTTCTCGGCGCCCAAGAAGCTGCAGCTCATATACCACCAGTACATCAAGCACAAGATCCAGCCGCCGCGCTTCATCACATTCCCCAAGTGCGAGCGTTGCGACTTCGAGGCGATCAGCGACTCGGAGCTGGCGCAGCACCGACAGCGCCGCCACAAAATCACCAAGGAGTACAAGTGCAAGGACTGCGGCGTGCTGTTCGCCAATCTCAGCCTTCTCGAGGGCCACATGCGCGGCAACACGTGTCGCCAGGCTCCCGACACCAAGCGCAAGTTCGAGTGGAAGTGCGAATTCTGCGGCATGTCGTTCTCGCGCAGCTACAACCTCAAGGGCCACATGCGGTCGGTGCACAAGATGTCGTCGGAGATCCGGCGCTTCTCGCAGTCGCCGGTGAAGCAGGAGCCGCTCGGCCGGCAGGAGCCGCCGGCGGCCGCCGCCGCCGCCGCCGCCGCCGCGAGCGAGCAGTCGGCGCCGCCGCCCGCGCCGCCGCCGCAGCAGCAGCTGCACCAGCCGGCGGCACCGCTGGACCCGAGCTCAGAGGCCGAGTCCATGTCGGCCGTGGCCAACAGCGTGGCCGCCTCTCTCAGCCTGGCCGTGGACGGCGACTACATGACGCTGCCGGACGGCATCGTGCCCGTGGAGGACGAGAACGGCATGATCTCGTACATCGCACTGCGGCCGGCGGCCGACGGCGGCGCGCCCGTCACTGACGGTGCGCTCGTGGAGGTGACGCAGTACACGGTACCGGTGGTGGTGACAAGCGGCACCGGCCCTCACGGCCATGACACCGTCACGATCCAGATGGAGCAGCCGGGCGGCGCGCCGCGGCCGGCCGCCGCCGACGGACAGGCGGTGGTGCCGGACCTGCAGGCAACGCCGGGCCGGCCGGGCGGCGGTGGTGGCGGCGGTGGCGGCGGCGGCACCGGCGGTGGCACCGGCAGCGGGCCGCTGGCCGTGCTGCTGCCTCGGCCGCCGCCGCCGCTCACGCTGCACTCCACCGAGAGCATCGACTTGCCGCAGACGACGGCGCCGCAGATCGCGCTGAACCTGGTCTCGGTGCCGCAGCTGCAGACGCCGCCGTCGGCCGCCGCCGTCAGCGTGTCGGGCGGCGCGGCCGGCCGGCGCGCGCACGTCATCAACACCGTACTGTCGTCCAGCGGCGAGCTAGAGAGCCGCGGGGCCCGTCATCTGGCCGGCGACTGGGAGGAGGAGGGCCAGCGAGCCGCCGGGCTCGTCTCCAGCTCGCAGATCAACATCTCCAGCTCTCAGGTGACCGTCTCCAGCTCGCAGGTCACCGTGTCCGACATGGGCGCCGAGCCGGACCACGAGCGGGAACCGAAGCCGGAGGCGGAGCAGGAGCAGGAGCAGGAGCAAGAGCAGGAGCCCGAGCCGGCGTCCATCCTGCCCGACCTGCCGCCGGAGCAGGAGGACCAGCACGACGGCTCGATCGTGCCCGTTATCCCCGCGGCGGCCGGACACCTTCATCGCGGCCAAACCGTCGGCGCCGGCCCGCTGCAGTACAGCCAGCCGGAGGGCGCGGCCGGGATGCAACAGGAGCAGGCGGTCATGACCGACATGGCCGATGGTCAGCAGGTCATCGTGTCGGACATGCAGCACCAGGTCACCATTTACGAAATCCACCATGAGCAGGATGTCGTTGCGTGTGAAATGCGATCCGGCGAGGGCAACGAATCCCACATAGCGCATGGAGAAGAAGTCAGTATGTCTGCTATTCATCATGGACAGGATATGAACGTCTCAGATGTGCAGCATGAGCAAGAGGTCAGTATGTCGGACGTGCAACACATGCAAGAGGTGGCCGTCTCGAGCTTGCATCATGACCAGGAAATGAGTGATATGTCTGTCCAATATGTTCAGGAGATCGGTGCGCACGACTCCGACCCGAGCCACGCGGACGCGACGTGCGAAATTTCGCGCCATGAAGAGGCGGGCGCGTCCTGTGCTGAGGTCAACGCTCGGACCGACGGGAACATGTCCGCGGCACCGTCGGACCAGCAGGCCACGGAGAGTGGTCGCCAAGACGGCGAAGAGAGCGTACTGTCCGTCATGGGAGTGGCCCAGGACGCCAGCGTCGCCGAGTATAATCAGGAAGACGGCGCGCCCGCAGCTGAGTCCGGCCAGTCCGCCACCGTCCTGGAGGCTCCTGACGCGGGCTTCAGTGCGCCTGAAACCCAGCCTGGACAGGGCTTAAGCACCTCTGGAGCCCAGTCTGACGCGGGCTTCGGTGAACCTGGAACCCAGCCTGACGCGGGCTACAGTGAGCCTGAAGCCCAACCCGACCCGGGCTTCAGCTCGCCGGAAGCCCAGCGCGAGCCCGTGGTCGGCGTGACGCAGCGGCAGCCCTCTGCAGAGACGGCGCCGTCTGCCCCGCCGGTGTCGGACGGCGCCGGGGCGGCCGGCCACCGGGCGCCAGCCGCCGAGCCGGAGCCGGAGCCCGGCGACCAGCAGTTGGTGCTGGTGCTGGAGGAGTCTGGTGACGGCGCCGAGAACGCCGAGCGCGCGGAGGTGCACAGTGGCGTGGTGCGGGACGAGGTGGTGATCGGCGAGCCGGCGCCGGACGGGCCGGCCGAGCAGCGGCTGGCCGCCGCGCCGACCGCCCTGGAGAGCCCGGCCAGCCCGGATGAGCGGGCGGCCGCCGAGCCGGGCCGGCCGGCCGACGCAGGGCCGCCGGCCGCCGAGGCCGACCGTGGCGCGCCGGACCCCGGCGACGCCTGGCACGAGGTGATGCCGACCCGGCCGCCATCCGACCAGCCGCCGGACGCGGCCGAGAGCGCAGAGGCCGTGCTGGCGCGCATGGACGCCTGAAGGGTGACGGCGGCGGCGCCGGCCGGTGCGTCGGCCGCTCCTCGCGCCGGGTCGCTGAGGGACGGACATCGAGGGTCGCTCTCTGTGCGTTCCCCGTCTGTAGCGAGCCGGAGCGATACGGCAGAGTTTGAAGATACATTTCATTCGATGAATAATAGTTTTATATGAAGTTGTAAGCGCAGCAGTGCACTGCATGCCTGTCGACAACGGTGAACGTTGCGATTGCGCGTTGTCTTGTACTGGTTTTCTATGCACGGGCACGGCCGTTTCGTGACGTCAGGTCTTATCGTTTTAGGTGTTGCTCGTGTTTATTTCAACATTTTATCGTCTCGAGCGGATACAGTCTGTGTAAACTGGTTGGTCCAAGGGCGAAGAAAGACCGGAATGCGAATGCCGTATCTGGCGTCGGCCACGCGTGGGTCACCCGATTGTACATACAATGTAGCTGATGCGTATTTGGCCCGTGTTCCGGCATCGGCTGGATGGTGAGACTGCATCCCCATCAGCTAACCCTCATCGAAGTCATCATTGAATCATGTGGTGATCATCGGCATAGGCGCCAGACGGGCGGTGGTCAGACGGCCCGGGGTCCGCCCGGCGCCCGGACGCCACGTCTGATTGGCCGGTAAGCTGCTGACGTCAACGCGATGTGCGGGCGGCGAACAGGGCGCCGCCGTCGCGGCGCGGCGCCGGCCGGCTTTTGTCGTGGTTGTTTTGTGATAGTCACCTGCGTTGTCCTGTTCTCGCCTGTCGGGGTGTCCTATGGCGGGCCTGTAGAGCGCGGCCGACCTGCAGGGAGTAGTGGCTGGTGGCGATCCCTTCGCCGGGGAGGAGGGACGAGATCACTGCGTGACTTTTGTAAATAAAGGTTGTCTCCTCGTTGTTCGTACCGACACATGTCTGACGGTCGAAACCATGCACAGATCACCATCCGCTAGCGAATATTCCCGTGCCGTTTAGAAATGCTGGGCGTCACGCTTGTAGTGCCATTTGACGCGGACAGTCCTACACGTGTCTTCCTTTCCGGTTCGCAAAAAAAACAAGGCACGAGGCACGTGCGCTGCACGTGTCAACAACGCCGGACGGTGCGAGAGTAAAAAGCGATGCACGCGCATGAAGCTCAGGAACGGTCAGTGACAACGGCGGACGGCCGGCCTCGATGCAGCGGAACTGCCCACGGTCTTGTTGACTGGGATCTTCATGACGCCGCCCGGTTCACTGATGCGTTTCCCTGCCAGTCAGAGGAGGCGTTCCCTAATCTGGTCCGCCGAATCCAAACAGCATGGTCCTGGTCGCAGTCACGTAATAACTCGCAGCGCCAGCTGCTGAACAGATATTGGAAAAGACTATCGCAGCATGGGCAAGTAGTCACATTCGGGCAGTGAATGAGTGGGACGCTGCCCGCTTGAAACGGGCCTCAGTGCGGCAGTAAAGCGCCTCGGGGCGGGTGGGAGAGATGATTCGGGCGTGGTTGGCGCCGCTGGTGCCTGGGTGCTGGCAGTCGTTCAGGATAACATGCTCATGCCTCGGTGAGAAACGTACTGTCTCATAACAGACTGCATCGATGAACAGGGCTCTGTTCTGGAACTATGTGCAGGCCCGTAACAGAATGGGCAAAATTATAATCAAATTGCAGAGAGCGCACCAGAACAATCTTCGGAAAACAACACGTCGGCATACCCCGGCTCTCTTCTAAGGTTGAATCGAAACCAATTGACGTTCCACAACAGAAATATCCGAGCCTTTTTGTTCATTAGTATCCTCGCTACGCGACAGGTTTGCTTGATCCAGGTTATCTTTGGCATGGAATGAAGTATCAGGAATTTAATCCCCTCTGTAGGTCACAACAGTGGATTGACGCCGGAATGTTTTAACCCTCGCCAGTATAGGGGCTTCTGCATAGCGCGGACGCGTAGAGGAGAGAGGGAAGGGGGTTGCGGTACGACCTCCCCGGCATTTCCACACCGAGCGTGCCAGAACGTCGCGGGAAAATCTGAGCATTGCGCGCGACGAGGTCTACTGGTTCCGGGTCGACGAGTGACCTTTCAGGCCGGATCAAAGGTCAGAAATTGGCAGAAAGTGATACTTTGTCGAGTAGAAGCGCAAATGGACGCCGAAGAATAAACCATAATGTAACGAAACGGATGTCAGCGTTCGCCAGTCCAATCGATTACGAGTCCATTGTACCCCACATGATTGTATTTACCCATGGAGTCCGATCCACGTCATGCTAGGTCAATCCTTGTCAAGCGGGAGCGTCAGCCTAAATGCGTTCTCGGAGTTCCAGAAGCATATTTTGTAGCTAATAATGGATGATGAAGCCCAATACAGCATCTGAATTAACACTATTAGCATTATTGTCCAATGACAAAGGTCATCCTGAGTCATCCAACGTCATCTTGTTCCTCCAAGGTTATCTGGAGCCAGTGACCTAGAATGGCCTCGGATTGTTAAAAACCATGACTGAGATGTGTTAAAGGCGCCTTTTTCAGCTGATATCCGACACAAAATCTAATTTTAGGCATGTCGTGGTACGGTAGACCCATCACCCGCCGGTATGTCCGTCGGGGCAAGTGGGACGAAGGCGTTCGCAGCATTCCGCCCTCTTTGTGCGAAATAAAAGACAAATTGTTCCAAATTTACATCATTCGATTCCTTACACCTCGAGCAATCCGACTATATAAGTTGTTTTGCGATACCTATTTCCTACCGCATTTCCAAATATAAAAAGTAACGTGCTTCTCGCCGTAGCTCCTGACCTCAGTTTACATCCCCGATAATCTCAGCACTGGGCATAAGCCTATTAAATCGATGTAGTCTTATAGGACATACCATTTGGAGTCGATTGATGCGTACTATATTGCATTTGTGCAGTCCAACCGTCCAGCAGTGAGACAAAACTGAGACCGTTGTAAACCGGCCGCATCGGCGCGCGAAAACGGCTGACATGGTTCCCGTCATATCATAGCTCGTTGCCATGGCCACGTAGAGGAAAACGTTTTCATCATAAGATGCGGAAAGGATGCCCCATAGGGCACACCAAGTTTCAGATGGTTCAACCAAACGGTCGGGAGGTTGTTCTCGGCAAACAAAAGGGAGGGATGCATCACCCCCGCCTTCCATATGGGCGAGGGTTTATCATCCGACACGAGACGCCTTATTACGAGAGATCTTTATTATATTACGGTTTCAGCTACAATGTGTTTGTACTGTCAAATATCAGTACACCAAGCGGGCTGACTAAAACGCACTGCGCCATTCAGGTCACGCAAGTCGTCATCGCAGGCGCCAGACCGGACGCATCGCACGCTCGAGACGGGGCGATAATATCATCACAGACTCGCTCTCCGCGGCCACGCCTGGTCTGATTTGTACAGGGACGATCCTCTGTTAAGTAAACGCTCGATTTGGCTGTGGCGGTGGCCCGGTTTGAGACGGCGGCCGGGCGCCGCCGCCGTGGCAGGTACACGGAGCTAATACTCTTAACAAAGGGGCGGCCGGCGGCAGGCCCCGGCCGTCCGAACACTTCTTTGGCCAATTCTCGGTGTCATCTTCACACAGGACGAGGTACGCCTCGCGCAACACCACCGTGGCGGGAGCATAACCGACTGGCCAGCCGAGGCAGAGGGACCCACGCGCCGGAGGGGCTAAAATAGTCCGCGCATTTGCCTCTCACAGCGGGAGAGGAGCCCTGCGTAGCGTTCACCACCATACCCCCGGCGCAAAGCCACGCCCGGCCAACCGGCCACTTTCGAGCCGTAACAGAATGCGGCGCCGCCCCGGCCAGAGGGTCGCCGCCGCCAGCTCGCCCGGCAGGAGCCGCCTCGGATCAGGCTCAGACAGAACGGCGGCGCTCAGCCGCGAGACGGACCCCCGCCCCTCGCTCCCAGCCTCCATCGTCGGCGGCGCTCACTGCACCGACTTGGGCCGCGGCGGCGCGGCCGGGTCCAGCACGGGTGTGACGCGGAAGCCGCGCGCCGCGCTGCGCACCGGGCTGGGGCTGGGGCTGCCGCTGGCGTCGCTCTCGGAGCTGGAGCGCTGCGGCCGCTGCAGCACGCCCGGCGCCACCGGCGGCGAGCCCGGCTCGGCCGGCTCGGCCGCCACCTTGAACACGCGGAACCGGCTCCGGCACGGGCTCGGCAGCGGGCTCGACGACGGCGACGGGCTGGGGCTCACCAGGCGGCGCCGCTCCTCGACGACCTCGGGCTCGGCGCCGGCCGCCGCCGCCGCCGCCGGCGCGGGCGTCGTCGCCGCCGCCTCGGCCGCAGCGGCGGCGGCCGCCGCGGCCGGGGCGTCGCAGGTGAGCGACACGCGTCGGAAGGCGGCCGACAGCCGACGCAGGATGGTGTCGCCGCGCGGCGCCTCGTCCTCAGCGAGGCCGCGCTGCCTGTTGGCCTCGCACAGGCTGCGCAGCCGCGCGTGCAGCATCAGCCGCTCGGGCTCGTCGCCGGCCGGGTCCAGGTCGAGCTGCAGCAGGCGCGTGTTGTGCTCGAGCGCGCGCGCCAGCGCCAGCAGGCCGCCGACGCGCACGTCGTTGCCGCGCAGGTCGATGCGCTGCAGGGCGCCGTTGTCGGCCAGGATCTCGGCCAGCGCCACGGCGCCCTCGCACGTCAGCCGGCACTCCTGCAGGCCGAGCCGGCGCAGGCTGCCGTTGGCCATCAGCGCCTCCTTTACCAGCCGCAGCGTTTCGTCGCCGAGCGCGTTGCGGCCCAGGTTGAGCGTCTCGAGCGACGCGTGCCGGCTGAGCAGCGTCGCCAGACAGCCCGCCGACTTCACCGTGAACCGGTTACACCAGAGGTTCAGCGACGCCAGGCCCTCGCCTTTGGCCGAGCTCGGCTGCTGCGCCAGCGCCTCCAGCAGGAAGCTGACGCTGTCGTTGTCGAAGTGGTTGATGCGCAGGTCGACCAGGTCCAGGCGCACGTTGAGCTTGAGCATGTTGCCCAGCATGGAGCCGTCGCCGGTGCCGAGCTCGTTCTCGCCCAGGTAGAGCTCCTTGAGCGCCGGACTCTGTTTCAGGCCGGCGATGAGGAGCGCCATGGGCCGGCCGTGCAGCCGGCAGCCCTCCAGGTGGAGCACGCGCAGGCTGGGCGAGAGGCGCAGACTGCGGCCCAGAGCCGCCGCCGACTGGTCGTACAGCTCGACGCCCTCGGCCGAGAGGCGCTCGAGCGAGGCGCTGGTCTTGATCATGCGGCAGCAGGCCTGCCAGCCGCGCACGCCCAGCCGGTTCCCGCCGAAGCTGACCGCCAGCGCCGAGTCGTAGAACTCGACCATCTCGAAGATGGCCGCCGCCGAGTCGTCGTCCAGGCCGCAGCCGCTCACGTCCACCAGGTTGAACTGCACCTTCTTGAGCACCTCCTCGAGGCTCTCGCACTGGGCGCGGTCCAGGCGCAGGCCGCGCAGGGAGAAGCTCTCCACGCGGTCGCCGATGAGCGGCAGCGCGCCGATCTGGCGCAGCACGGCCGGCAGCGGGCGCGCGCCGTGCTTGTGGCACGACTGCCGGTACGCGGCCGAGATCACCTCCGGGCTGGCGTTGTACATCGCGCCGAGCGGGTTGCGCGGCTCGATGTAGCCCGTCACCAGCGACACGTCGCTCTCCGGGAAGGAGACGCGCCGGCGCCGGTCGCCGGCCGGCTCCGGCGGCGCGTCGATCAGCGGCAGCGAGGCTGACTTCTCCAGCGGCGGGCAGAGCGCCTCCTCCGGCCCCGGCTCCGGCAGGTCGGCGGCCGGCTTCAGCTCCGGCTCAGGGTCGGCCGCGGGCGACTCACACGAGGCCCGGCGCGCCTCAGGCGTCTTCAGGCACGGCTCGGGCGTCACCGCGACTTGGATGATTGCTTCAGGGTCCTTTGTGCACACGTCGGTGGTTTGTAGGGGTGTCTCAGAGTCTTCTGGATGCTGGACGCCAGGGAGCTCTGGGCACGTCTCACCTGTCTCTGAACACATCTTAAGATTCTCTGCATGCACCCTCAAGGGTTCTAACAAGTCCCCAGGGGTTTCTGAAAACGCCTCTGGATGCAACCTAGCACATTCTGCTAACATTTCTGAAGTCTTTGCGCACAGCTCGTGGGTTTCGAAGCACGCCGAAAAGGTTTCTACCGACTGCCGGGGCATTTCACTGTCTCCTGGGGACGCTTCGGCCGTGCTCGCGCACATCACACTGGGTACGTCACCAAGCGAGACCGCCGGGACCTCGGACAGCGCGTCCGCCAGGGTCTCTCCCGCAGAGTCGGTCCCGGCGTCGTCCCGCGGGGCGGCCGGCCGCGGTCCGCCGGCGCCGCCGGCGTCTGCCGGCCGGGTCAGGCGGCCGTCGCCCGGCTGCTCGCCGTCCCAGGGCGCGCAGAGGTCCGGCCGCGTGTCCGGCGACGCACAGGCCGGCTCCGGCGGCGGCCCGTCCGGCGCGGCGCCGTCCGACTGCCGGCTCGCCTGGCGGCACGGCTCGGCGGCGGCGGCCGGCTCCGCGGCCGGCCCGACAGTCGCGCCGCACCGCCAGCTCCGGCCCGAAGTCGGGCTCCACCACGGGCGCCTCGGCCTGGCCGGCGGCCGCCGCGCCCGACGCCAGGAACGCCGGCTCGCTCGTCTCGGCGTGGCACTCCATGGCGTCAGGGCGCCGAGTCAGCGCTGCAGCCGCGGGTACAGGCCGTTCAGCAGCTCCGACTCCCGGTGGTACAGCGCTGCGTCCACGCCTCGGGCGTCACTGAAAAACTGACACGATGTGCCGTCAGAGGAGCCGGCAGAGCACGGCGCAGTTACATGCCGGGGCCCTCTGTCTGTAACACCACGCGGCGATACAGCGATCCCATCAAGACGTTCTCGGAGATAAAATGAAAACCGACCAAATACACGCGGTACCAACATGACCTACCACAAGCTGGTGCAGAAGCAGCTGGAAGCCACTGAGTGCCAAGTCGCTTCCAACAGAATATTTGCTTCACTGAACGAACATCGGTAGTTAGGCAGTTCCAAGTCCTTCATGATGGCAACATACATTGGTCTTCAGTAGGAAATACATACAAAACACTCAGGACAACCCTGGACGCATAGTGCGGAACACGTAAAATGCTGAGAGTAAAATACTAAGCTACCGTATTTCGTCACCATTTCAGGCCTAAATTTTCGTTTTCGCAGTTCTCTAACCATGGCCAAGTTTTATTCACCATTTACTCAGACCTTCAAACCAATAAGGTCGTACACAAGTCCTGTGAAAAACAGCGGACACATCCCGGTCTGGTTTGTCTCGACCGTAGCTCTAACATACACCACACGTTTAATCTCCATGACCCAGAGACAACGTGCTGAATACAACATACTGTGAGTACGTCTTCTCCCACGAAAGACAAACGACCTACGGTTGACAGAAAATACGGTTGTTTCGTCCCTGGCAAGAATGCATCCCGAAAATAAGACGCCCCGATTTCACACAAAAGACAGTCTCAAAGTTTAGGTTCAAATAATATGCAACAATCGTTAACATAATCTATCATATCATAATCCATAGTCATCATAAATAGTACAGTAGAATATCAACATTCCGATCTTCCAGGACCATCCGCACCCTCGGCCGATAGGAACAGCCCATTCTTTCAATCGCACGGCCCCAATGACCCCATCTTCCCAGCATCACGGCCGGCCGGAGCAGCGCAGTCGCGCTCAGCTGGGAGGCCTCTGGTTGGCGGCGTCAATTGCCCGAGGGCATCTGACGGCAGCGGCCGCGATCGATACCGGCTCGGCTCTCGCCCGGCGGACGGCGGCCGCCGCGTCATACGGGGCCGGCGGCGCTGACTGATGCCGCCGCCGGACCGGGCCACGGTCGGCGGGGCCGCTCGGTCACACGGCCCGGCGGCGGCGCGGCGCGGCCGGCCCGTCCCCGACCGCCGGAGGGGGGCCTGTTCCGCCCCGCGGCCGACACACACAGGAACGGCTCAGCAGAAAGGCTCAGCAGAAACGGCGACGCCGTCCCCGCAGATGTGCATAAGAAGGTGATCATGGAAGAAGATGAGAGACAGAGACAAAGGGAACAATGGATGAAGATCCAGGTATATCTGAGATGGGGATTCTTTCTTCTGAACTAAGCCACCCACAAAAATCGGCGCCTTTTATCTGTTACCTCATAAATTTGACATTGGATTTACGGAAGGCGGGGACGGGGGGGCTACTACACCGAAACTCCTGTAAACCAACACTCCTTATCGCTCCTCAAATATGCTCTCCGCCCTCCAGTCTGCCAAAGCAGCTCCGCCCTTACAAACAACACCGGTGAAGGCCAACTCACGACAGGGCGACCAAGATCTACACACCGCGCCCGTGCGCTGCCGTCCACCGCACGCCAGACTTCCTCGTGACGACACACACCGGGGGCGCAGGAGACCACCTGTCCGGCTGCGAGCCCGGCTCAGGCCCAGCTGCACGGTCGGAACACGTAATCTGATTCAGTGCAGGCCAGCTGGGCCGCACGCGCGCCGCCCGCTGCGGCCGGCCGAAAATAGCGGCACCACAAAAACGCCAGCCGGCCGTCCCGGCGCAGCGGAGGCCGCTCCTGGTCGGTAGTCGGGGCTCCGGCGGGCGGGCGGCCCGTCACCGGGCCGCACGGGCCGGCAGCGCGGCACCCCTGATCTGTAGAACACACCAGCGACAGGCCCGCGTGGCTCTCTGGTCTGCAGACCACACAAGAGAGCGGTCCGTCTGAACATTCGGCCCAGCGACCACACAACCGAGCGGCCAGTGTGACCGTCCAGCCAAAGGACAGCCCACAGGCCGTGAGACCCCTGCCTACAGATCAGACCGCCTGTGCGACCCCTCGCCTTCGAACCGCAGCCCGTGCGACCCTCCGGGCTGCCCGCAGGCCTCACTGACCGGTTCTAAACACGGTCAGCCGGCCCATTCACGAGCTCGGCGGCTGCAAACAGCGGCCTAATCGATCGGGACTGGCCGGTCCAGGCCGCAGCTCGGTCCGCCGCGGCACGGCAACAGGATCGCCGGCGGCGGTCAGACGCTGACCCCGGCACAGGGCTGTCCACAGCACGCAGGACCGGCCCGTTGACCAGACGATCGGCGAGGAAACAAGTGGAAGTGATCTCGGCTACCACGACCACGCCAGAGCCTCAACGCAGGAGAAATCAGACCACGGTGGCCACTTCAACCAACACGAGAGCCGCCGACCAAAGAAATTCCTGACCTCCTACCGCCATGGGCTTGGTGCATGCACAAGCTAAACTGGGCCAGACATCGGCTCTCATCTGGGTTTACATAAGCAAAGCTGAGCCGAATACCAGCTGTCATCAATGGAGTGACTGTGGTCAACGGGAAACAGGTGGTAAAGAGCTATCAAACATCATAACCTCGCAAATTGGAACAAGTGACCTTATCTAGCGACAGTCGAACGGAATGACGCGCTAAATAAGAGCATAAACAAAGACAAAGAAGGTCACACGATAGGGCAGACGTATTACTAGTTAACCCATAAGTGTTTCTATTCTCCAGCTGCAGAGGTAAAAAAAACAGCCCTATACATGATATTTGAAACAGCTTTCCCATTGGGCCATTGCTACGAGTTCTAGTGCCGAAGACGCTGCGTCTTCAGTTATACTGTGTTCTATACTGAAAACAAGCCTCTCCAAGCACGACTGGGGGGCTAACGAGGGAACGATTAGCTTCACCTACCCGAAGGCATTGCACCTGAAGACCGGGCTGACGTGCCCAAAGGTCGCGACGCCGCCGACGACACAGACACTACACAGCCGGGAACGCGCGGAGCGGTCCAATACTAGATCAAGATAATGGCCGGGGCGGCCATTCCCCAGTGACGGCTATGTAGCCGATATCGCAGCGTGTAACGATTCGGGGCCGCTCCGACTCAGTAAGCCAGCCCAAAGCGGCCGATTTCCCGGCAGGAGGACACCGACCGTCTGGACAGCAGCTCCGGCTCCGGCTCCGGGTCTTGCTCGCGCCAGCCGGCCATCACGCCGTCACCTGCCGGCCGCTGGCGCCGTGTGGTCTCCCTGGCGGCCGGCTGCGGCCGCGGTGTCCGCGCCTGCGTCCCAGCCGGCCGCGAGAGCTGGCGCGCCGCGCCCGCGGCCACAGATGACGACTCCCAGCGGCTGGGCCGGGCCGGGGTATTCCCGGACAGAGGCGGCCGCGTGCCCGGCACATCGATCGACGCCCGACTCTGCCTCAGATTCGGCAGCAAGGCCACGGCGGCACGGCGGCACGCCGGACCCCGACAGCGGGCCCGTCCGACGGCGACCGCTCCGGCGCGGCCACGGACGGAGATTGCGAACGAGGCCCCTGCGCCCGGCCGGCGGCTCCCGACGGCTACGGCCGGACAGGCTAGCATACACCCCTGCCTCACTGCAGGGGGGCCTCTGAACGGCTATGAACCACGCGTGACAAGCTTTTCGGGGTGCCACCATCGCCATCTCTGCCCACGCCACGGAAGTCGGCTGTCAGCCCCATCCAGCCGGTGCCGGTACACGCGGCAGCTGTTGTCACCATGTCCGCGTTATTAACGGCCGTCTCCGCCATTACCATATCTGTGTCAGCAGCCACCGCCGCCGCAGTCAGGTGAGCTATGTCCCTGCCGGTAAGACGCCTCGTAAAGTCGGCTTCGTTCGTGCCGTTTAAGTTAAATGGCGTGGTGAAGTCAGACTTGTTTGTGCCAGCAGGAGGCCTGGCAAAGTCGGCCCCGTTCGCACCGGTAAAGTCCAGGTCGAGTCAGGCCTGTTCGTGCCGGCAAAGGCCGCTGCCGTCGGCTCAGCCGCTGCCGTGCCGATGAACATCGTCTCGGCGCCGGCGGCAGCGACAGCTAATTAGCCCGATTGGTCGCGGCCGCGTGGCCGGCCGCCGATGGGCACCAGTTGCGCAGCCCGGAGGCAGCCGGCTCACCTTGGCCAGCACGTACGGCTGGCCCAGCTCCACGTGCACCTCGCCGAACACCTCGTGCAGCTCCCCGGCCGGCGGCGCCTCCAGCAGGCGCAGGTCCACCTGTCCGACAGCTGTGTGAGATGGCACCGCAGACACAGAGGAACGACGGGAGCTCAGGTGGCGGCCGTGAGTCTCATGCCTCCGGCGACTGTACGATAAGTTGTCGTGAGGCCGTATTCCGCTGACACGAACGAAATCAAGCACAAAATGCAAATCAAGAAATGAAGTGAAAAAACAAACAAAAAACGGGATCTGGCCACTTCCTTCTCGAATTCCACTAGCAGGTGGTACAACGCGAGTAACTCACCCGCCACTGGCATGCTACAGCTCAGCTGGGCGTAACTGACTGTCGTGAGGATGTTTTTCCCGTGTATTCAGCCAAAATCACCGTCACAGAGGGCGCGAACAGATAAAGCAACTTACGATGGCCCATGCGGAAGAGTCAGCCAGGAAACTGTCACCAAACAAACCACCAGGAAGCAACCGGAACATGGCACGACAATCGGCGAACAAAAAAAGAAACGAAAAACTGGTCACAGGAGGATCATGCTCGGACTCGGACGGAGGATCATCACGCAGCGCCGGCTCACCACTGTTCACGCACGAGAACACGGCAAAACCCGGACAGGTCGCACTCGGGAACGGGACAGGAGGGCATGGTGTGGCCGGGACAGGTCGTACTCGGGAGCGGGACAGGAGGGCATGGTGTGGCCGGGACAGGTCGTACTCGGGAACGGGACAGGAGGGCATGGTGTGGCCGGGACAGGTCGTACTCGGGAGCGGGACAGGAGGGCATGGTGTGGCCGGGACAGGTCGTACTCGGGAACGGGACAGGAGGGCATGGTGTGGCCGGGACAGGTCGTACTCGGGAGCGGGAGAGGAGGGCATGGTGTGGCCGGGACAGGTCGTACTCGGGAGCGGGACAGGAGGGCATGGTGTGGCCGGGACAGGTCGTACTCGGGAACGGGACAGGAGGGCGTGGTGTGGCCGGGACAGGTCGTACTCGGGAGCGGGACAGGAGGGCGTGGTGTGGCCGGGACAGGTCGTACTCGGGAGCGGGACAGGAGGGCATGGTGTGGCCGGGACAGGTCGTACTCGGGAACGGGACAGGAGGGCATGGTGTGGCCGGGACAGGTCGTACTCGGGAACGGGACAGGAGGGCATGGTGTGGCCGGGACAGGTCGTACTCGGGAGCGGGACAGGAGGGCATGGTGTGGCCGCGTTCATCCGGTGCCCAGCAGATAGGTGAAGCCGACCCCGGACGGTCACCTCCGGACACGGGTTTCGGGACCGCAGCACGTGTCAGATCAGCATCACTCTCTCGCTCAATGACCTGTGTTTCATCCGCGATGCGTTTTCCACGAGAGGCCCTCATTCGTAAACTCAGAAGTGAACACGAAATGCTTCCAATGAGCAAATATGAGACCAAGACTTCCCAAAAAACTGACACGAAATTTGTAACTGAGAGGTCTCCCAAAGATATTTCCGAGCGAACTGTTCCGAGAATGATGGTTTCAAGTACGTAAGGAAAGTGTTATGTTCCTTATGGTGATAACCATTTTCTATCTTCTCATTCCTATCTTCTTGGATCGGCATTTTCCGTCACGCGACACTGCTGTGTTTAATTTCTACCAGCCTTGACCTCTCTGCTGGTTTCTTATTAAAGGCTCAAGGCTATCTGAGGAGTGATCAGTTCCGTGCCCAGGCCCTATGTCTGCAAACGTCACCAGATCCTCTCTATCGATACTCTCCGGCATCTGGGTGTAGTCACGGCCAGCCTGTTTACGGTCACGTTCTCTCCACGTACGACGCCCGGCTTCTGGATTTCGTTTCCGCAATGTCGAACAAGTTACGCGGATCACAATCCGCTGGAAAATTTCGCGTGGGTGGACGTGTTTATACATACGTGGACAGCACCAAGTTTCACTTCCCGCTCAATATCACCGGCATGTCCGGGTCGCGTCCGGTCTTTCCACGTTGACGTGAAGATGTTGGTGAGCACCAGAAAATCCCCCACGCCACACTGCTACACTTGCTGGCCGGGCGGTCCCGTCCAGCCTGACGCCGCTGGCTCGCCGCCGGCGGGCCAGCGTCGACACCTCCTCCTCGGCGTGTCGCGGCGACACAGCAGCGCCCCGACAACAGAGACCTGACACCCCGGTACCGGACCGCTGCCGCTCCACCACCGCCTCCGTGTTTCGCCCGCCGCGCCGCGATCCATCGCGTCAGCGCCACCCGCCGAAAACGCCGGCCTCCGCTGCACCAGCACGGACCCAGGTCACAGGTCACATTGGCACGGTGACAGGTATACCGCCTGGCACACTATCTGGCGGACGTAAATCCCGCTATACCTCCAATCAGCAGAGCACAGCACCATAAAGATCGATGTTTGCCATGTATATAGCCCGCAGCCATTGTTCCCATGTTTGCGGACCCCGGGCGGAATGCAATATCCCATGAGCGTGTTTTCGTTGTTATCGGTGGAGGAAGATGCCCCGAAACATAATGGCCCCTATTCTGGTCAGGATGTCCTCATGCGTGCACATGTTCTTCCGACGAACATTAAACGGTCTGCGCAAAAGTTTTTGCCCTTCGTCGTTCCATCAATCACGAATATTTCAGGGCAAATCTACAATGGGGCCCATGTGACAAGTTTCATGACTATCACATCTAACTTTCTAGCTGGGTTAACAGCCGACAACCGTACAGCGAAATCCCTACTGAAAGTTGCATGTGTTGCATGTGTTCCAGTGAGCAGGATGCATTATTTTCACGAATAGCACCGTCACAGACGGGGCATAGCTTTCAGTCCCACTTCGCCGCAAATCGCAGCCACGATCAGGGTAAACAAAGCCACAGCCACCAACGCCTGGACTGCGCAGAAGCCAGAACCGCATGCCAAATTTGCGGCTCAAACAGCTGAACGCCTCGTCTCATACACTGACTACCGTTAGCAGGTGAACTGCGACCAGCGTTCGAACACTGCTCTCTCTCTCTCTCTCAGACATCGAAATGTGCCGCGTTTTTTTAGCGCACTGTACTGTGACACATCGAGGCTGAAAGGGTGTGACGTCACTAGTCCCTCAGGACCCTCCGTGGGACACACAGTCACCAATCCCTCAGGACCCCCCGTAAAACGCACCGTCACCAGTCCCTCAGGACACTCTAGAGAACAAACTACTAGCTCCCACCTGGGCTCTCCCGCTTCACCTGCGGAGCCGAGTCTCTACCACTAGGAGAACCGTACCTCTGCCACCAGCGGAGCCGTACCTTTGCCACCAGCGGAGCCGTACCTCTGCCACCAGAGGAACCGTACGTCTGCCACCAGCGGAGCCGTACCTCTGCCACCAGAGGAGCCGTACCTCTGCCACCAGGGGAGCCGTACCTCTGTTACCAACGAAGCCGTGCCTCTGCCACCAACGGAACCATGCCTCTGCCACCAGAACCGTACCTTTGCTACCAACGGAGCCGTGCCTCTGCCACCAACGGAACCATGCCTCTGCCACCAGAACCGTACCTCTGCCACCAACGGAACCGTGCCTCTGCCACCAGCGGAGCCGTGCCTCTGCCACCAGCGGAGCAGGCCCTTCTCAGCGGTCCGCGGTCCGGGCCGCCGGCCTCACAAGCCCGGGACAGTCGTCACAGAGCGGCGGGCGGGCGCTGGCGCTCCTGCAGCCGGGCCGCCGGCGGCGCGACCTGTCTCGGTCACGGCCAGCCGCCGACTGGCGCAGCCCGGCCGAAATCGATAGCCCGAGCGGAGCTGGCGCTGTTCCGCTCGGTCCGGACCGGCCCGACCGCGGCCGACTCGCCCGAGACGAGTCCGCGCCGATCACACCACGTGGACACCCCCGAGCGACGTCTACTGCTGCGTCTCTGCGGCGACGACGCTGCTGCCACGTCTCGACGGCGGCCACTCCGCAGCGCCGACCGTACAGCGACGGCTCTACGACGGTAACCCCGCGGCGACGAAGCGGCGACTCCAGAGCGGCGACTCTAGAGGGACGACTCTACAGCGACGACTTTGCTATGAAGGTTGCGAAGCGATTCCATGTTATCCGAAGAAGCGTAGGCTGCCTACCGGACTCCTTGTCATTGCGTGGAAAATTCCGTTAACGTCATCAGTCGCACACAGAATCACAGAAGACGCAAAACGCACCAAACTCCACAGACGATATGACGGCTGCGCACGACACTGTGTATGTTTCCATATCCAGAATGTAGTTTTTGCTCAATCCGTGCACGTTTACTGGATGAATTAACACATATAAAGCACACACAAGCAACAGTCTGTACAGTCATGACTCATTTAAACAGATAACCGTGTTAATATCTCCATTGTCCCCCAATCCAATGCAATTTGGCTTCACCACGATTGTCGGCTTGGCCTACACCCGCTGCCTGTGTCCTGATCATCCCTAATTAGCCGAAGAAACACACAAACGCACCAGCATCCCAAATACCAGCCACAAAGTCACACAAAATCCCGTCAATTTCCCACCATCAGCCGCAGGATAAAATGCAATTCACCCGTATCCCATGGATCAGTCTCGCCTGGTGTCCAGCGGCCCGTCAAGGCGTTGCTCCGCCCCTCCAAACACGTGCCTAGAGGTCACCGAGAAACACAATCAACAAGCGGCACGAGATCTGGAACTAGACAACGCCTGCCTTCGCATATCTAACGCGCGGAGCCTCGCATGTTGTCACAGCTTAGCCGGCGTAGCCGAGGCAACCCTCCATAACAACCACGGGTGCCCTGGAAACATCGGGCTTTCAACCTAATTGCCGAGCCCTAGACATGCGGTTGGGATGTGCAGAACTCATGCATAAATGCTGCTTAGTTCTGCGGCCAGTTTCCACTAAGGTCGGATTTATGAAAAATGCACGGGCAGCCGCATAGAGCAGAAACATGATCGGCTATCCATTGTTCCGTTACGAGCTCGCTATGATTGCAGGGAGGGACAGAGGCTGTTGCACCCATTACCCAGACAGGCTAAAACGCTGCAGACGTGTGGTGTAGACGGCCAGCCGTGCAATGAAGCACGCCGCAGGGCTAATTTCCCGGCGATACGGCCTCGCGAGCCTCTCACTCAGCACGTTCCGCCCGTGTCCGTGACATAGAACCGCCATAAACGCGGCCCGCATGCAACAACGCCGTCAACACAAACGTCCGCAGGATACGACCCACCGCCTGTTGTGCCGCGAGGTCCCGGGCAAAATAGCCTGTGGTAAATTTCAGCTCGACAGCTCTGTTATTCACGAACCACACAATCCCATACACAGAACAACTGCACCTCAAGGTGCTTTACACAGCCACGCATAGGTCCACGGCCAGCGAGGCTGCCATTCACAATGTTCACTACTTTACCAAAGCTGAACTGAGACGCTAAGCCGACTCTTTCGGCATCAAAAATCCATAAATGCCATACATCCCTGCAAACGCCATTAAGCTCAGCTGATAACTGTACGTTGTGAGCTGAGCTGCAGGCCGCGAAAAATACTTTTTAGTCCGACAAATCGTTGGATCTGGTCGGCCGCGTACCCCTGACAGCGAAGGACAGCGCACACTGTCCGCCAGCCTCTGACCCAGGGCGGCGCAACCGTTCCATGCCAGCGTCATGCAATGGCGTCCCAGCCCGATATCCATCGTCCAAGGCCCAGCGGCTGACGACCAGCGACACTGACTTCCCCGCAGTCACTCACGGCGCGGCTGCACGGTCACGGTCACTGCAGTGGGTCACGGCCACGGTCACGGTCGCGACGCCGGACTTCGGTCCGGTGTCGCGGCGTGTCACGGCGGCGACTCTCGGGCACGGTCGTGACCGTGCGTCACGGCGCGGCCAGTCCGTCAGCCGCGGTCCGGCACCGGCTCTCGATCGCGGCGGTGGACCACGACCGCAGCCGCGGCGCTACGCGGACGCGACAGCCGAACCACTGCAGATCATCAGCGATAACGACGGCCCGCTGCAATCGGGACAAACAGCCCGCCACGGAGCGGCAATTAGCCGGCACCAGCCAATCGCGCAAAAGGCGAACCTGCGCACGGAACGCCTAGCGAACATCAGCGGAGAGGATGCATCACCTAATCCGACGTCTGAATTACACAACTCCATTACCTGCACCGCAGTGTGATTGCCGCTGTCGTTGAACGGGAGAGCGACAGTCCTGGCGCACGACGCATCGTGCGCAGCCCTCGTCCGAGGACAACACAGCTACACCCCGGCAGAGTCCACTTCAGACGAGTCGCCGACCAAAGCTGGACAGGGGCAACGATCACGCAGACCCCTCGCCCTCCGCTCACGAGACGGCGCATGAGCCAGCAACAGCGGCAACATGTGCACCTCTGGCCCGTGTGGGTCTGCCGGGTCATGAATGCCGACCGCGCCACCCCCGGTCCACGCCCACCATCTCGACCCAGCCCGTCTCGGAGATGCATTATAAATGCCAATCGAGCGGGCGCGTCGTCGGGCGCTCCTCGAGGCGGCGCCACGGGGCCGCCAGACCCGGCCCGCTGCCCTGACCACTGCCGGCAGCCGCTGGCTGGCAGCCGGCCGCCGGCTCGCGGCAGACACCGCGCCCGCAACGACCGCGTCAGGCTCGCTGAGGCGCGGCGAGACTCACGTGGCTCACGGCGAGGCTCACGTGGCTCACGGCGAGGCTCACGTGGCTCACGGCGAGACTCACGTGGCTCACGTGCCCGTCTATCCGGCCCCCACCCCCGTCCGTCTCCCGATACAGCCAACTGTGCACTGGACGGGTAAATCTTTACCGTCCCGTACCCATACATGTGTAAAACATACATTTAAAAATAGTCTCCACGGGTTTTGTAGCCAGCAGTTCAATTCACCAAACAGCGCTCTACCCTTCGATCTGTTGAAGACTGTGTTCCAAGAGGCGACAAACATCCGGCCAAACGCCGGACATTCTGCAACCTCATCATACGAGTACATGCCAAGGCTGTGCAAGTCACAACATGCTTCGTAAAACTGATTAAAAGAAGACCATCCCCAACAGATGGCGTAATATATAACGGATCGAAGAAACTCAGACATGTATTCAGTAACACTAACAGCCCATTCTGGAAAGACGTTCTTCAAGGGTGCTCCGAGAATGATTCAAATATTCATCACTTCACAAACCAGATGAGCATCAGATATCAACAGAAAAGTTTTGGCCTGCTGATATCACGAAATTCCACAACGCATCCTGAAGACCGACTGACGTTAATCGTCAGTCGAATTAAACTTTCGTCCGGCCATCTGTTTTCCAGAGAACACTTAGGACACCTATCGAATTTCCACATTTTTCTACCACGAATCCCTTGTTAAAGTTAACCACAGACGGTTAAGAACTGAAATCATGGATTGCACAATGCATATCCATTCCTAACGTAGGAAATCGTAACGTAGAAAATCGACATGGTACATAAAACAGAAAATGATATAACCCACTCACAAAAAATACAAGCTTTCATGGCGACCATGGCATGGCCATGCGCAAGAATGCTTGGAAAATGAGTGGACCCGTTATGACTGAGACGCTGTTTACATGCACACCATCTCTTAGGTAAGCAAAAAAAACATGCCTCCGGACCTCCCACTTTCCAACAATTCCTAGAACAATTTCAACTGACACGTGTAATCACACTCACATTGGCATGTTTCCCAGTTTCGGCTTCCCAGCGGAGTCTGTTTCCTGGATTTAAAACATTCTGTGTGGATATGTTGCTCGCTCACCACCAGGCGTACCCAACATTATCAACACTTCCCTGGTACTGTCTCCGTCTGGCCAGCTGTGGCGACAGCAACCAGTTATGGTGCGAATGGTCTTGCGTCGCCATTGTGCAGGTGCCCTCCCACAGGATGTGAGTGTGTACGATGCCTATATCTTGACGTGGCAATGAAAGTGAAAACGGCCACAAAAACGAAACGGGCCAATTCTCCAGCCCGCTCCAGACGCCCAGCATCGACGACGTATTCACGGGACGCGTTCCTGGAAGCGGTGCGCCGTCGGCTTCATTGTCCGCCGGATCGGCGTCTGACGACCTCGAGATTCCCCGAAGCGTGCCGCGAGGCTCGCGGCGATCGGAGGCCGACAATGGACGCCGGCCGGCGCGCCGCGGCCCTATCGGCCGCCTCCGAATCGGGGTCGAGCACTCCGATAGCGCCGCCTCGCTGACGGACGCGAAAAACACGAACGCCGCGCGCATGGCGGCCGGCGCAGAGCGAAGGCCGATCACCAGGCGACACACGTTGAGGGACGTGATCCGGGAGATCCGCAAGGCTGGGGTCGCCTCCAGCGCATTCACGGTATAGAGTGGAGATTTAAAGGCGTCTGGTCAGTGCGACCGAACGTCGCCCGGGCGGAGCCCCGACTTAAATTCCGTCGACGCCCGCACATTGCCCGGCCACGCATCGCCGGTGCCTGCGGCGTTCAGGTGCGCGTCGGCTGCTGGGGCTACGCCACAGTTGCGGACTGTCGACGACAGTTATCTCCTGATAACGTCCAGGAGACGGACGGGGGGTGCTTGACGGAGAACGGGCTGGGGTGGGGATATCAGAGGAGCCATCAAACAGCAAATTGTGCAGAATTCTCCCTGCTCGACTGAGAAGACCGTGTCCGGCACGCGTGGCTCCCCGGAGGGACCACGTTAACATCCGTATCCGAAGAGTTATGCCTCCGAGCTCCGGCATCGCAGCAAGATATGGACGGCAATGTCGGCTTTGGCGATGGACGACCCCAACGACCCCCGGTGGAAAAGTGCATCGTTAAACAGCGGAATGCTTGTCCAGGACTGCCGCCAACAAAACACAACCTGGCGGTCACGGCCAGCACGGTCGAGCCATTCTCCCAGAACCCACTCTGTGAACGCTAGCAACCGTAGGACTACGGGTTCCTCCCGTAATCAATACATCAATGAACCGTAAGTTGCCTCGGCCAGCCGCAAAGCTCCCAGTTATCTCAACAACCTGCGACATCTTCAAAAGTCTCCGGGGGCCCCGATGTTTGCAGGTCCTATCGCCGTAACGAGCGTAACGCGCCGGGATATCACTGGTGCAGTTCCAACGCAACGAGCTTGGCCTGCGCATCAACGAACACCGATCCAGAGCTGTGGGCTTCCCCTCCCGCGTTCGACAGCGGAGCAACCAGAAAACAGCGCCGCGCCGGCTCGGACCTGCGAGGCCTCCCGCGCTCCGCCGTCCGATTGGCACCCAACGTGCAGAAGTGAAGCGCCCGAGCCCGTCGCTTTCCTGCCACGACCGCCGCCACGGACGCCGGGTCCGACTCGGAGCCAGTTCTGCGGTCACGATCGACGCGCGGCATCACGGCGGCGGGCGCCACATCGCTTCATCATCATCACATCACATCACGGCGGCACGGCGCTGTCACGCGCCGCGGCGGAACCGGACGGCCGCCGGCTGGCCGGTTATCGCGGCGCTGCCTCCTCACCCAGCCGCGGGCCGTTCGATTTCCGGCGGCGGCCGAACGCGTCACAAGCAGCCCGACGTGTCCAATGGTCGGTGCTTGCTGGGGTTCGGGCCCAGTCGACTGCATCGCTACCGGCGCACAGCGTAACCGGGTCCCCCTCCCCACCTTCGGCAAGCCATCCCGTTTCTGATAACGCTGTCCATGTCTCCACTCTCAGAGACAGTCTCCCTCCCTCTGAGCCCGTGCCTGGTGTGCCAGCCTTATTCCGACCCGCCAGAACCCCTCAAAACCCTCTGAAAGGCGCCAGCACCTCTCCAAGACGTACGCTACGGCACGTCCAACGTGGCTCTGCCCGTTCGAACACGTGTCCAGCTCACCGACCCAGTGTGACTGCCCAGGTCTTCCGCTTCGTCCACCTCAGCACCACGGTGTGATGACCGCCGGGCTCTCTCTCTCTCTCTCTCTCTCTCTCTCTCTCTCTCTCTCTCTCTGTCTGTCTGTCTGTCTGTCTGTCTGTCTGTCTGTCTGTCTGTCTGTCTGTCTGTCTGTCTGTCTGTCTGTCTGTCTGTCTGTCTGTCTGTCTGTCTTCGGCTCACCGGCACAGTGTGCGGTCCGTCCGGCTCGCCGACGCTCTCCAGCAGGGCCCTGTTGGTGGCCGCGAGGTAGCCGTGCAGTCGGGCCAGCGTGCGCACGCTTACGTTCCGCCAGCCGTCGGTGGTGGAGACGCAGCTCAACTCCTCCACGCTGATCCGCACGTGCGGCTGACTGTCGCTCATGGGACGGCCGGTGTCGGCTGACGGCGACCGGGGACGCCGAGGCCCGCTGGCCGCGACAGCTCCGCTGACTCCAGGCTCACGGTCTGCTGCACCTGACGACAGACCAGCAGCGGTCACACTGCAGCAGACCCAACGCCCACAGTCTGCTGCACCTGCCGACAGACCGGCGGCGGCCACATTGGCGTCAGCCCCGGACCGGCACGGCATCCTCAGACGGTCCGGAACAACCTACGGCAACAGCCAGATAACCTTGCCCACTGACAGACGGCCATACACGATACCGTACGTTGACAGCAAAGGCAACAGAACAGTGGCTATCCATATCTGCCCGCCGACAGACACGGGAGCGGTCACCCAAAACCACATGACAACGGACAGACCTCAACCGCGACGTACGACCGACACGCACGCACGCACGAACACATCAGCTCATAAAAATTCGGCCTTACGTGGCGAACGAAAACGGGCATGGACCTTGCACCGTCCGCAATCCCATCAACTGTCCACTGGTCCGGGTTACAGCCGAGTACGGTCCGGCGGGTGACGACTGAGCGCCACATTGCCTCGTGACGCGTCACGCCCATGCCCTGCTCCCGGCGCCCCATATCTGCGACGTCTCCCTCTATGTCGGCCCCGGGTCGGAGCGGGCGACGTCTGAGCGTCCTCCCCCCCCCCCTCGCAAGACCTGACGTACGACGACCGACTACCGACAACAGCGCCTGCACATCTGGAGAATCCCGTCAAGGCCGAAAGACGGACGTCACCGGTCGCGTCCTCCTTCAAAGCCGCCCGGCCCAATGCAATTACAGCGACGGCAGGGGAACCACAACAGCGGCCCCGCAAAACAACGCCGGCCGCTCGCTCGGGGGCGACACGACCTCGTAAACAGCAACCACGCGGCGTGACGGCGAGACGACCGGCCTGTCGCGAGTCCCGGACAGCCTGCGGGACGACGCGTCACGAGGCACACAGCGGGGGTCTGCGGTAACGCCCGGCGCAGTTCATCGCGTCACGCTACCAGCCGGGCACAGGCGAGACATCAGGCCTCCGGCGGCGACACGCGGGGAGCCGGGGGACGCGGCCTGCATCGGCGGCGCTCCGCTGACCCCTGACGTCCGGCGCGACGACCCATGACGTCAGGCCGGCGGGGCGCCGCCGTGACGGCCGGCGCTCGGCGCTCGCCGCCGGGCGTCCCGCGGCGCCGCATCGATTGGGCCGATAATGCGGCACGTGACGGGCCCGCGGCGATCGCGGCGAGCCCGAGACGGTCGCGGCGACGCATCGATCCACGTGAGGTGGCCACCGTTCCGTGAAACTGGACCGGAACGGACCGGAACGGACCGGACCGCGGCCAGGCAGGCCCCGAACTCGCTGGCCCGAACAGGTCAAGTTCGCGCCGCAAGGCGTCCGCAGGGTGATCAATTTATCCGCCACAAAGCATCAACGAGGTGAAACGCAGCCCAGTTAGGTGCCACACGAGAGATTTTGAGCACGACTTCGGACGATATGCCACGACGGGAGGCTAAACGTTGGCGTCTGTAAGCCCTCCCTGATTTGGTCTGGGGTGTGACCTGACACACGGAAACAAGTCTACGAAGACTACGCGACGTGACTGAACTACTGAGGGGCGCGTTTAGCGGCTGTGTGAGCTAATCTTGGCAGCCTCTCCCGCCAGCTGTCATGCTGCGGGCTGTGGCTGATGTGTTTGTCCAACCGGTGTTTTGTCCAACCGGTGATGTGTTTTGTCCAACAGGCCATGCGTTAATACTACATGAAATCACGCCTGACCACGACATGACGAATGCACCACACCGACCGCCACCCCACACAAACCAGACCCGAAACCAACCGACTGCAGTCATGAATAATTCGGCGAGTTTCCAAGTACGAATGCCCCCAGATCTAGAGCTATGTCGCACGCCTCGTTTGGGACGACTGGCCCGTTTCGGCGGACTGGCGGATCACTGGACCACTGAACGCCACGACGTCCCACGCTCGTCAACGACTCGGCCCTGACGGCACCGCGTGACGTCACGAGGGCACAGCGGCGCCACTGGAGCACCGCCTACGGTCGGAGGGGCGGGCCGCCGCTCGACGCCAGCCCGGATCAGCTGAGCCGTCACAACGCGGACCGCGTGCTCCGAGGGAACGTTCACCTCTCCGAACAGCAGTAGAAGACATAGCAAAAAGCACAGCAAGACATACAACCGGCAGACCAGCTAGCGGCAAAAAACATGCTGAGGGTCACAGCGGCTCGTCGGTGGGTTAACGACTTCATTACGAAATATCTAATGAGGTCAAAAGGCTGCCCGGTCAGATGGCGTCCAAATGACGCATCTGTACTGGATCACTGCAGAGGGCCGGTCAAGTGACGTCCATGTCCCCCTCTGTTCCATGTCACGGGCTGTACCGGTCAGATGGCGTCCGTATCCTACACCAGCACAATGTCAAGGTCTGTACCGGTCAGCTGACGTCCAAGTCCCACGCCTGCTTAACGTCTCAGGCCGTGCGAATCAGCTGACGTTCCACACCGATCTGCTCAAGGTCACAGTACTGTACAAGTCAAATGATGTCTAAATCTTCATCTGCTCAAGGCCATGCATTGTATCGGCCAGCTGATGTCCATATCCCTGATCTGTTCTGGGTCACAGGACCGTACCGGTCAACTGACGCTCGTATGACACACAACACGCACACACACACAGTGTCACGGACCGTTCCGGTCAGCTGACGTCCAAATTCTACATCTGCTCAATATCAGAGAACAGCACGGGCCCAGCTTTCCGGTCCAAGGTCACCGCAATGTTCCAGTCAGCTGATTCCGACGAATGCGCAGACCGAATCGGTCAGCGATTAACGTGGCGCGCTTATCGTCTGACGGCCCAAAGCCAGCCGCACGCTCGGAGCCGTCCGACGGCGATCAAAGCCGGAACTGACTTCTCACCACCGCGCCGGGCAGAAACCAGCTGCCGCGACCACCCGCCGACCCGCGCGGCAGCGAACACCGCAGCAATGCATTGCCAACAGCCGCGCGGTCATCTGCACACCGGCCGCCAGCCGCCTGCACCGCCGCGCCGACCCTGAGCTGGCCGCGGCCGTGCAGCTGGGTCCGTACCGTGCACGCCGTGCGACGTGGGGCGGCCCGAGGTGCCCGGACACCGCGCCCGACGGCTGGCCGCCGCCCGGAGCCCGCTGGCGTCCGCCGGGGTCGCTCGGCCGCCTCCTGTCCGCCGGTCCGCCGCCGCTCCGGCCCGCTCGAACGCCTGGCGGCAAAGGCGGGGTCAACGGTCTGCTCGCAGCGCCGCACGGCGAACGATGGGCGACACCGCACCAGCCGTCTTCTCCGCTATACCGCTGGCCCGACTGCGAAACGGTGACGCAGCAGAACCCGTGACAAGGCGTGCGTACAACGGAAACCAGTGAGAACCCTTCGGGCGCGGACTGCGGACGCCCGCGGCGCCTCCGTTCCCGGGACGGGCTCGTTAGCAGGCGGGCCGAAGGCGCTGCTGACCGGGTGCACGCCGCGGCCGGGCACCCGGAGGCGCGCATTACGCCATCAGCCGGCGCCAGAAGACGCCGCGGTCACGGCACCGTTCGTGCCGCGCGCCCATCGGAGCCGCGGCGCGGCCCGGCAACGCCGAATTTCACGCATCGATTGCGCTCACTGCGGCGAAACCTGGGCGCCGCGCCGGCACGGTGGGCGGCGGCGGGCACCTGCCAAGAGCCCGGCCGTCTCGGAAAGCGTCTCAGTCACGACGTCCCTCCAGTCAGGACGGCCTCATTCGTCACGGTATTTCAGTCAATCACGATGTCTCTGTCAATCAGGGTATCTCCGTCATTCAGGACGTCAATCAGCCCGGATATCTCCCTCAGTCAGGACACCTCTTGTCAGTCAGGATATCTCTCTCAGTTTAGGCGGTTCTGTCCGTCAGGATGTCTCCCTAAGTCAGGACGTCAGTCAGTCCGGATATCTCCGTCAGTCAGGGTGTCTCTGTCAGTCAGGACGTCTCCCTCGGTTAGGGCGGCTCCGCTCGTCACGATAACCTCGTTAGTCGGGACCACGGAGCGTAAGAGCGTCCAGAAAAACGCGGGCGGCCAAAGACGTTTTCTCTCATATGCTAATGGGTTAACGCTAAGTTCCCCAAAGGTGAACGGCACGGCTCCCCGCTCCCAGTCCTACGCTCACTGTCAAGACGTCTCGGTCCGTCAGGATGTCTCCGTCAGGCCCGACGTCCCCGTCAGGATGTTTCTGCCACGGGTCGTGGAGGTCGCAACAGGTGGGGACGTCGGCACCCACCAGCGGGCGCCGGCTAACGAGAAACATATCCCGGCGCGTGATAACGAAGTTTGGAGAAATTCGGCCGCGGACGGCCAACGAAAACAGCGCCGGCGGCCCGGGCTCGGAGCCGTGCGGTCGGCCGCGCGGCGGGGCCGGGCCGGGCTGCTGCGGCGCAGCCAGACGACCCGGCCGCCGCCCGCCACCGATGACCTCCGTCGAGCCGGCAGGCCGGTCGCCGCGAACATGACCGTCGCGCCCGACGACCGCCCGGGCCCAGGGCCGAGGTCGGGACCGGTGTGCGAGAGGGACGGGCAGGGTTCGGGGGCGCGGGGGAAGTCGGAACACAGGCCTGCAGCCGACACAGCGGCGCGGCCGGGACTCGGCCGAGCAACGGGACGCATTGATAACGAACAGAGGAACCGAGCGAAGCGGCGGCGGCGGCGGAGGCGGCGGGGGAGGGAGGTCTTTGTCAAAATTCGGTCCGCCTTGGCGACAGATCAGACGTCAGTTCCAACGCGTTCCAGCTGCGAAGAAACACCACCAACAAAGAGCGCTCGCCCAACACAACCAGGAAGAGGACAACCGGAGGGTGACCGGGGGCCGCGACACGGAATAACGGGCCTTCCGAGACCACGACCGCCGCGCTCCAGGGAAATGACTCGGCCGCTGAAAACCCTGCCCCAAGTGAATGTGTCATCTCGGTGAATGGACGGGGCGAACAAACGGAGGCCCCGAGTCCGGGACGGCGCGGCTAAATACGGCAGCGGTTTCCGGAAGAACGTCCGTCCGGATTCTCGTTAAGTGAGTGTTGAGGGTTTTGCTTCCGAGAAACGCCCTGGCGTGTGGGACTTCCATCCACACAGCAGCGGCACGCCGGCTGGCGTAGTGGTGCGTCACTAACCACGGTCAACTCAGCGAAACAACTGATGCCAGGAGCACCGTCTCCCGGGAAAGGAATGAACGTTGCTGAAAAACACCGGTTCGCCCAAAGTGCCTATCACGTTCTCTTCGCGTGCGTGGTGCTTCCACTCCCGGCGTCCGGCCGCCGTCTTGCCGGCAGAGGCGCTGACCGGTGCATGGGCAGCAACGGCGTCCACGCCGCACGACTGCCCCGTCGCGCGCGTGTCCCTCCACACTCTGTGCTGGTCCTATCGTCACAACACTAGATCTAGGAGCCGCCCAGTACTGCAGGCGGCGTCGCAGGGCGACTGACTGAAGGATATCACCTCTGAAAGCCTAAGGAAACAATGCACGGCAGCCGCCCTCGGCTGACCTGAGCCTCCACAAACACCGTCGGCTTCCCTCCAAGCAACGCTGCACGGCATTGGTCATCCGAACACCCGGCGGACAGTAACAGAGCAGCACGACTACGACAGACCGGGAATTTTACTGCATTCTCACTGCCGTCGTGCCGCAGCCGTGGACACAGTCGCGGTCGCACAGCAGCAGCGCGAATGTTCTCGATCTTGACTGCCTTGTTTGGACACCAACGCCACTGACTGCATGGAAACGGGAGGCGGATGATTTATTCGGTTCCCAGTCTAGGTTTCACGAGGCCGGCGCAAGATATGACGTGACGCAGAACGGAGGAACGTTTGCACGGCAAGTGACAGCAAAATGACCTAGCGATGCCGAAAGGCCATCCATAATGCTGGAGTGTCAGACCAACAGAGGTCACACGAACTGACGGCACGACTAGTCGGAATGAAGCGACGCGAAGACGAATTCAGGCATTCCTATTACCGTCGCCAACAATGATGACAAACATTGTTCATCTTTAGAAGCGAGCAGCACGGAGGCAGCTCTACCATTCGGTACGGACCGCCTGCCCGGGTAAGAGGTCGCCTCCGGAAACTAACCTCTGCCAGGCGCGACCGAGGTGAGACGGAGGGTACTGGCTCAGGCCCGACACCGTCGCTGCTCACCCGCTTCGCCCGGCCGCCTCACAACGGAGCCGCTGAGAACAAGGCCGCTCTTCCACCACAACCGAGCCGCCGCCGCCGCCGCCGCCGCCGCCGCCGCCGCCGCCGCCGCAGCCGCCACCACTGCTCTGCACCCGCGTTGTGAGCGTGCGCGGCCGAGCGCGCGGCGCCGGCGGCGGGTGAGCGGCGCGCGGCAGTGGCGCACCCAGCCGCCGCGCGTCTGGCGGTGATAGCGAGCTGGACAGCGGCGCGCCCGGCGGCCGGCAGCCCTCGGTCCGACAGGCCCCAGCACGGGCATGGGGTCACCACGCCACTCACCGGCAACAGAAGAAACTCCGTCACCACGCAGGAGACGGCCGGCGCCGCCCTCAGCCCGTGACCAGCCGGCGCCGCTCGTCCGCGCACCACGCACGTGCTGCCGACCAACGACGGGCCGGCACGCCAGCAAGACGTGGCTTGTAATTACGAAAGAAACAAACACATTGCGCGGCGTGCCACGACGGTTCGCGCCAACCTCCCCCCCCCCCGCACCCGACCGCGACAACACCATCCCGGCGGTCGGCCGCGACCAAGTGGAAACGCCTGTTTCCCGCCGTGCGGCCGGTAACGGCCACTTCCCAAAAACACGGAACAGCTGTTACCGTATCGCGCGACGGATAACTGCGGGTGTCTGCGGATAATGCAAGCTACCCGGCAACACCCACTGTAAGGAAGGACTTTGAGCAATGTTTCGATTATAACACACCAAACGATCCTCAGCCAGGCCCTGTGGAGCACCTGTGGCGAGCCAGAGGCTGGTGAGTGTTTGCGCTCAAGTTCGCACAAGGGCGCGAGTAGTTCAAAATATCCCGTGGTCGTCAAAGCCACAAAAACAAGCTTATTGCACTGGAAGCCGAGGCTTAACCCGTGCAAGACAAACAAGGTCTCCCACGGGGAATACGCAGCATCACTTTGCCAACCGCTATTTCAGAGAGGTGAGAAGAACCTGCGGGCGTAATATCTGGATACGACAGCAGTTAACTCCAACGTCGCCGTTTTGTCCACTGCCAGCAACCTGGAGTGCTGGCTCGGAAACATTCGCCGGCGCCATCCGCTCTCCAGTCACCACACGGACGGCGCCGAGGCGGCAACCGCCGCCGCCGGCCGAATGACCGTCCCGCCGAGCTGCCTCACGGCCAGCAGCTGATCTCGGCACCCTGCGGGGACGACGGCCGGCACACGTCGGGCCGGGAGCCGACATCACCACCTGCCGACTCCGGGCCGCGACGGAGAGCGCCGGCCGGCGCCGCGGGCAGCCCGGGACCGCCGCCCGGCAACAGCGTAACGCTGCGCACCGGGCCCATGTGGGTCACGGGACCCAAAATAAACAGCGCCCGCCGACCCGGTAGACAAGCGAGCACGGGCCGGCAAGACCCGACCGTCACTGGTGCGGTCTCAGTTGTGCTGTGGATAGATGTCCCAGCTGCGCGCTGAATCACGGTAGCAGTGGCGGTCACGGTCAGTACAGCAGCGTGGCGGTCACGGTCAGTACAGCACCGAGGTGGTCACGATCAACACAGCACCGTGACGGTTACGGTCAGTACAACACCGTAGCGGTTACGGACAGTACACAACCGTGGCGGTCATAGGCAGTACAGCACCGTGGCGGTCACGGACAGTACAGTGCCGTGCGAATCACGGGCAGTACACCACCGTGACGGCCACGGACAGTGCAGCACCGTGACGGTGACAAGAGGGGTTGGCAGCATCAATTACCACCAACACAACTGTCCGCCGCTGATCACACACTGCGCTATGCACGTGTTTCCGTACGTGGACGGAGAGAGGACGGCACCGGCCGGCAGCTCTGCGCGGGGTCCGGGGTGCGTGGTGGACAAAGCAGTCCGGCGAACTGCTCAAGTCAGAGGGTGCGGCGCCGAGAGCTCCACGTCTCGTGGCCAGGTTCGGAAATGGGCACCGGCAACTGATCAACTGATCACCTAGATACATAAATATTTTAGTATAAAATATTTATATCGTTTGCGGACGAAATGATGGAAAATCTGCCAGCGTAGCATCTTTCCGGAAAGTTTGGCGCGTGGACAGGCAGGTGCAATACGTAAAGACTACTGTCAGTAACTGGGTATAAATAACTTAGATTACATGCATCTATCTCCTACTCGTAAAAGCACTCTCCGCAAGAGGCCGTAAATACGCTGTGATAGAAACGCCGCATAGCGCAAGAATAACGTTCCATCAGCGGATATAAAGAACAACTGATTCCGAGGTGAAACTTCCCTTGCAGGATAAACCGATGCCAGAAGATGCTACGGCGGACGTAATCAGGAACACAAAACGTATTTCAGACGTCGTAGCTCGAGGCTATGATGGTGTAGTTTATTCGAATCATGTTGTTTTTAGCAAGTCCTAAGAAAAATCTGTGTTCACCACGAATGCCAAACTGATTATAATTCACACCTATTACCTACGCAATCATCAGCACCGCCTGGCATAGTCAAAATGTTGTGCTGAAGTTAGAATGTTGCAAGCAAAAATCCTGCAAGATTCCGCTGGTACAATTTTTTCCATACATCTTTCCAAAATTCTGCTTTTTTCATACCTTATATCGTACTCTCATTTGTTCCACATTATAAACCGTAATCTCGGGACAATCCAGTAGGACAAAGCACAACGACCAACTGGCTACCTAAGCATCCAGCTTTGGCGTGCGTTGTGACCAGGGCTACAGATGGCCGAGGAGGCGGCCGAATCCCTGGAGCGAACCTGGCGGCGTCCTGATAACGCTGGCTTTCGAAGATATAAGAAAATCCGGGAGCTGTGAGCCACATGGATATGTGGAGCCGCGCCGAACGTCGTTCAGGGATACATACGGTAATTCGCTCACTTCAAACAAAGCCAAGGCGTCCCAATTTGGGTTGCACTGGAACTAATGTGGCTGATAAATATGGCTTGACGCGAACTGCTGCCGCCCGGCTTTATCCTTCCGCGAAATCTTTTGTTCGTTTGCACTTTCAGGGGCCTTGATGAGACAGTTGACCTCGCGACCGTCTCCTATTATGGAATAATGTTCTGCTAGGCACAGGGCAGCCGGCACTGGGGAACTACACAGTGCCGTGCAACTGAACACCGCGACCAGCGCAGATGATGCAGCTGGGGCAAGCAAAAGCCAGCTACGACAAAGCTGTAAGCGAGGCATTGACAGTCGCAAACAAAATCTCTTTCCCGAACGAGCAAAATCAATCCGAGGTAGATGGAATTTCCATATGCTTGAAGGGAAACTGCCCATCGCGCATTAACCCACACAACGAATCAGACGCAATTTGGAGAGAGCGCCGATGCCATCACAAGGACCGTCTGCCATTAGGGGCCGATTCCGCTGGCCACGGCGGGGCTCTGCGGCAGAGCGGCGCGGTCCACTGCGGCGCCACTATTGGCCGACGGTCCCGGGCCGCTCGTTAACCAGCGGCACGGCCGGCCGGTCGACCGGCATAAAACTGCCGGCGTGACGTCAGCCAGCAACAGGCCGCCCGGCCGGCCGACCGCCGCCGCACAGAGCCCGCGCCGGCTCGTCAACAACGCCCCGGGCGACGGAGGATCGCCGCGCTCCGCCCGGGTGACGTCAGACAACGTCAGCCGCGCGTTGATCGCTGCACGGGCAGAACCCGCGGCCGACCGGGGAATGGCCGCCTGTCAACAGCGCTGTCCATGGAACGGGGCTGGCCCGTTTCTGGTGACGTCAGCTGACGTTCAAACGTGGCTCCTCAGATCTCGAGGTGTTCTGTAATTTTCGTTCCTTATTCCGGCATTTAACATCCGCGCCAAAGTTGCCGCCCCGAACGCCACGGCAACGACACGGGACGGAACAACATGCGCTCCGTCCCGCATCAGCGCTGGAAATTCGTAATCAGTGTTGCGACAGCAGATCCGCCTTGAAATAATAGTCCCGTCTCCTGGGCTCTGGCGGACTGGCGGTTGTGTGCTGTTGCAACACAGGCGTAAGCGTAGGCTAAAACGGAAAATTCCACAAACAAATTACATCACTGGCACACACCTACACCGCGTTTCCCGTCCTGACAACGTCCAGATTATGCAGATTGCACTGTGTCGCCGTCTGCAGACGCCGCCACCGACGCGTGTTTTCCCGGCGGCGGGCCGGCGTCTGGCATACATTACGACGGACGGCCGGCGACGGCGCGCGACGTGTGCGCCTGCACCGCCGGGTCGGCCATTCCGTCTCCTACCGTCTCAGGTGGAATAGTGTCGCCGCCTGGTGACTATCTGGTGTAGGAGCGTGCCGGGGAGGTGACGTGTTCTCTCTCTCTCTCTCTCTCTCTCTCTCTCTCTCTCTCTCTCTCTCTCTCTCTCTCTCTCTCTCTCTCTCTCTCTCTCTCTCTCTCCCCGTCTTCTTCTCTTTCTCTCCGGAGATGAGATCAAAGATTTGCACATGTTCATTCATCCTGATCACCATTGGGGGTCCACGAGAAAACCATGGGCTTCCTGGAAAATCTATCAACACATATGATAACGTCTGTCTTTGATACCCAGACAGGATCACCGCACAGAAATGTTATCTCCTTTGGAAACTCCAAGATAAACGCGGCAAATCAAAAGAAAAACTACGCGCGAAGACTCAAAATGGTATAGAAAAACGTTTCAGAAAAGTGCACAGTTCAAAGGCAGCCATCCGTTCTGCAAGGGTATAAAAGATACGGCGACGCATATTTGGGACAACGAAAAAGGACCTGCACAGAATGCAGATGACGGGTTTCACGCTGTTCAGCGCGGAAACCAAAATTACAGATGACGGCTAATCGCAACGGGCATCGCCAAATGGCAAATGTGAATGAAATGAAATGAATGAATGAAAAGTCACCATTTTTGAACTGAATTTACGACCAAACCTAGGCAAACTGCATGACACGAAGCGCCAGTTTAATATCGAAGTTGCGCGTCACTGTACGCCGCAAACCGTCTTCTCTTCTGAGTCCAATCGTGAGAACAAATCAGAGGAACTGCCGAGGCCGCCCACAATTTAGCGAGTAATTCGGACAGCCACCAGAGCCGCACGCCACCCCAAGGACACCTGTCGCTGCGCCACCGCCGCCGCCGAGCGGACCAGGCATCATGCCCCGGGACATGTCCCACATCCACGAGTAAACGCGCCCGTCACGGGGCTGCCGCAGGAACTCCGATAGGATGTTTGCCACGCAGGGCTCACGCAAAAAACGCGCCGCCGAACGCCGCCCGCCGACCAGGGGCAGAAGCCACACGGGCGAGCAGCCGGCCGACCGCGCTGACCTTGACGGATGCGTTACGCGGCCTGCCCAGCGAGGAAACGCGGCGCCGAGCCGCCTGTGCCGGGCTGGCCGCAGCTGCGGCGGCCGCACGCGCAGCACCGGCGGGCCGGGGCGCCACCTGGCCGCCGCACCACTGCAGAGCGCGCCGGCCCGACCGTGCCAGCCGCCATCGCACCTCAACCGGCGGCGAGCTGGAGCGCGACACGCGTGTTCGGACAAATCACCACCGCGGCGGGGGGGGGGGGCTGCCCGGAGCGCGGCGAGAGCGCGCCGTCGGCCGGACACGACAGCGGTCAACAGCAACGGAGCGGCGCAGCTCTGCGGACAAACAACGTCGTCCGCCCGGCCGCGAACCTGTCTGAGCCGGTCCGGCGACCGACCCAGCCACCACCCTTCCCGACCGGCGGCGTACAGAAGCCGCACAGAAGCTGCCGCCGACAGCGGGAGCCGCACCGCCACGCGGCACGCGGCCGCCAGCCGCCGGCGCTCTGATCCGATCTGGCCATGTATAACGGTCTGCGGCTCGAGCACTACGGGAAAACTGGCTCCCACACGTCACGTGAAAGGCACCCCCTCCAACGTGGATGTGGGTGGTTATGGACCAGGGGCTCTACCTAACGGGCACCTGGCTTTGGAAGACCCCTGATGACGGCTGTGGCGGGGGAGAGGGCAGTGTTCCCAAACTGAGTTTGTGACAGGGTGATGGCATGCAAATTCTGGTGAAAAAAACAAGAGCGAAAAAAAATACAGCTCAAGCATGGTTTGCAGTCAATTCCTGTGTTCAAAAGGTGTAAAACAGCAATCCTTTTGAATAAGTAAAATGCTGAAATAATGCTTACCAAGACAGTCTGTATAAACGAACCTCTGTTGAATGGAAATCAACAGCATTTGGAAGTGAAAAATTAGTGCTGAAAGCGTGGGTTGAGAGTAAAAAACTTTTGTTACTTTGGTGTCTTTCTCCACCCAAAACTGACAATGTTGGGACAATGGAAGGGGTCCGAAAACGACCGACTTAACCAGCAACTACGAGTAACCGGAAACGTGTCAATACCTCTCTCGGGTCAGCTAAGGTCGGGTACCAACTCCTCGGCCAAACCTAACAAGGAGTCCCGTCCGGCCAAATGTTTTGGTCAATCTCTCACACAGAGCGACTCAAAACCGCTCTGAAAAAATATCCGATGACGGCGAAAAATATCAGAAGTCGTCCTAGATGTGGTACTAAGAGGCGTAAGGGCGAATATATCATTAAACAATGACCACAAATTATGACACATAACACATCACTCATCTGCGGTTCATACAATGCAGCCTTGACGGGACGCGAACATGCGAGCCAACACAAGGTAAACACATACGTATTACAACGTCTTTTACAACCCTGCATTACCTTCTCTAACAGGCCAACGGAATCGTAGATTTCACAGGTTTGTTTTCCGCTACAACCCGTAATGCGTTCATGCGTTTTTACAGTGCGGACCGGCGCAGTATTATGCCGTCCATACATCAAGCTAAAACCCTACGTCCGCCATCTCCTTAGCATTTTAGTCTGCGAACAGATTCAGTGCGCCGTCGAGCCTTGCCCTGGACTGTAGTGGATTTCTACAGTTTGTGATAACCGTTTAGACTTTAACGAGATAAAACTCCAAAATGATATTCTAGTATTCGAAACTTAATGGCAATACACACTCAGCTCCAACCCAACGTACGAAACTAAACGTGTCTCCAGCATTATCTATCCCATCTATCCTACAGGGGAATGCAAGTGTGCGTTTGCTAAAAACGTCTTGGGGGCGTTACCAATGACGTATCTCATCAATGACGTGCCTCGAAGCGACTAGTGGTTCCAGACCACAAGGAAATCACGTTCGAAAATATCTTCCCGGCCTACACTTTGTGGAATCAGATTCCATAAATCTAACGCTTTATGGAATCAGATATCCCGAATAAGAACGGCAGAACAAAACACGCCAAAACCGTACGATGCATTAGCTCCCAGCGCACGTGTAGGTGTTGTTTACCGTCCGTAGAGAATCATTGTCTTTTATTTAAAATTACAGATTTTATACCAAAATCTGTGATACTGGTATAAAGTAAAACATATTTCAAAAAATACGAAATAAAAAGATACGAAATCACAGATTTTTCTGAACCAGCCTTACCGCTGCACCGGCCAGACGGCACGAGCGGATACACCAGCATCAGCATCAGACGGCCGCGCTGACCTGTGCAGAGGCAACGGCCTGGGAGGGTCCGTCCGGTGGCCGCCGGAGGTGCAGCGACAGAAGGCGTCCTCTTGAGTCAGCCTCGGCAGAAATGGCCTCTCAGCAGCCGCACACACTCTCAGCATAATTCCTGCGTTACGGGAAAGCCCTTGTCAACTGGGACGCCGGCCCATGGCAACATGACGTCTCAAGAATCATCATAGAAGTACAAATGGAATGGTGAACAGCAACATTATACATGGCATCGGCACTGACATCGCGGCTATAGAGGGGTCGGCAAGGATACATTTTATTCATTACATAGGGCATGTGGTATGTCACGTCAAAGACTTGCAACTATAGGCAGTTCAACTTACAATGCTGCTTCCAAAGCATGCACACAGGAAAATTCACATACCCACTATGCGGCTTTTACGACAAAAGACCAATATAAACGTTTAAGCTCATAAGTCACGCAACATGATTGATATCGAAGCCTCATATTCCAGCAGCACAGCCAATGCATTCATCGACTGCCGTGTGCCGCATATGATGCATACGTCTCGTCTCCAGACGTTACGGGCTCTAGGTGAAAAACACCGGCCCCCATTCGTCTGTTTGGCAGGTAGCTACGCGCACGAAACATTGCTGTCGGCGCCGACAGCGTTTTACGATCCCTCCCACGCCATAAAACGCCATTCTCCTCAGCCCCAGGCATTCCAGGCGGTAGCAATCTGGGGCCATTTTTCCACCTGTGCATGAATGAAGCAAGATTGCGTGGACCCAGGGAAACTCAGCTCGTAAGTCGTTAGCTCAGCCTGTTGTCTTCTACCGACGAGAGCAAACCACCCTGTTGTGAAGGCCCAGGGGGATGTCGTCCCAATCAACTTAACGTGTCCACTTTTGGAAAAATTAATCAAGCAGGCAAAGACATCACGGCTTTCAGGGGCGTATGAAGGTTTTATATAAGAAATTTTTCTCATTTTTAGTGGTCAAGAAAACATTCGAAGGACATAAATTTCAAAACATTCCTTTTATATCATTTAACATGTATTAAAACACCCAAATAAGTTTCGACCAAATTATAAGAGTGGGATATGCTTCTGCGCCCTTCCCTACATACGCTACTGCTTACGCTGCTGTCAGCAGCGTATGCTTTGTCGTCCGCAAAATTGTTTACCTTTCCCTTCTTTCATTTCAACTGGCCGGAGATAGTTTTTGTGGGAAAGACAATGAACAAAAAAGACTATTAAAGTAAGTGTATAAATCGCATCATAGTTATTACCTATTTTACATATTATTCAAAAGATATTTACATATTAGTACATTAATGCATATTATGTACTGTTAAGCCGTGCCATATAGTATAGAACTACTTACTGATATTAAGTATTTCATGCACTTATTTGTGATAAATTAACGTTTGGTCTCTGGCAGTGTTCGACAAAATGCCGAGTTCCAGCGAGGGCTTAATGAAGCAATATTAGTTTGCGCGTTATTTCATCGTAAGATAGAAACATTAATTCAATCTCGTCATAACGGAAACGTAGGCCATGAAAATCCTCGTGTAAAGTTGTCAGACATCCAGTCGGACAATGTACCCCCGTGTAATGTACAGACTGCGTCACGGCCCGTTAGCTTGGACCTGGTCATCGGGCCGAATGGCCATACCTGTATTACAGAGCCTTGCCAAAGGCCAGCAATGATACCAACAACAATAATACCAAATAAACAATACGCCAACAATAATACGAATGCCAACAATAAACAACAAAGCCAACAGCTGCTAATGACATAAACCACAATAAGCAGCACAATTTTAACCAGCGACGCTATGCTTCTCGTCCATTCAAGCTGTAGATACCACTTTTTTCGAAACGTCTGTCACAATGTAAGAGGGCTTTATCAGGTCACAGGCTGAAGTACACGTTGACAAATTAACATCTTGGGTTTTTGGATAGGCCTGGCGCGTCAGTAGGCCATTATTTCAAATTTTAGGTCGTGTGTGTGGGAGGTTACTGTTTAAGTGGGAAATTTCATCGTCAAAATTGCATTTTACTTTCCTTCTAATTTTCTCCACCATCTCCCCATCAAGCCCCAACAAGCCAACCAGCCAATACAGTGCAGCACGATATCATAAGCAGATAAGATTAGAAAACGCAATAACTTGCTTTCAACGGCCTGGAGTTGCTCCCAAAAGTCTTCAACAATAATTTCCAAAGCCAATATTTCGGAAAATTTGAAGAATTAATGCTGGTTCTCACATTTTCACTCTTGCAAAGCCATGTCTAAAAAAGCGATGTGCCTCAAAACTAAGCGTCAAGTTTTGATTCTCAATAAACTGATTCTATACATACAGGCTATTTGTGCACTGGTGCAAGGTCTGAATTAACGTTTGCTATGTAAGTATTCGTATCCTTTCTGGAATACACAGCTTCTATAACGAGACAAAATCTTTCTAGTATTCACAATGCGTGCATTAAGGCATGAGGTACTGATGACATGCTGTGACTGGGCTTTGCATGGATAGCATGTTTAATGATTTCACCCAAACAAGGCAGCAGGGACTTATACGGGAGGGATGCCTTTTCACCCAAACACAGCGACAGGGACTTATACAGGAGGGATGCCATCGGGCCATGGCATCTCCCTTGGACGCCAAAAACGCTGTGTCGGGAATACCGTTTAATGGCTAATAGGGCGCCGAAGGCGCAAGCTATCCTCACGAGGCCTTTAAGGGCGATTCATGTGCTTGTGATTTGTGTTCGACATCTTTTGGGTGGTCTGGATCAGGATCCGAATCAATAACTTGATCCAGATCAGCATTTGAATTACGACCGTTTTTTTATCTGTTCCGTATCAAATGTGATTTACGCAGACTTTTACAAACTGATCTAAATAAAATGTGATTCATACAAATTTTTGACAAAACTGATCCAGGTCAAAGTTTGATTCACAACTTCTTTGTTGGTTCGGAACAGCCATTGATGCAAGTATCAATTACATGCCATTGTAACACAATTATTTTACAAATTATATGTATACATATGCACACACATGCCTTTACTTTTTGTTGCTATAGGACATGGAATCTAAGGCTATAAAATTCTGGAAAAATGACAAAGTTTGCATTGCATAGAATATGCATATGCAAGATGACTACATACATATATTATACATGTATGTAAATGCATTGTATGGCATAATGCATACAGCTAGGTTGTCTCTACTTTCTAGGTACTTCATTTAGATAACAGGGAGGAATGCAGCATAGTACTTGTATCTACATAAAATCAGAACATTACCACGGCCGTCATAGCTTCGCGTGTCCCTACGTAGCAGCTTTAGCTACTGGCTATTGCATTTTAATGCTGATTGCCCTCGACATTTATCCACTATTTTCCCAATTACGGCGCAATAGTGGCAGTAATTAACTATACCCTGGTCTAGACACAGAATTCGATAAAGGCGGGCGCCCAGGGGCTGTTAGGCCAAAAATAAGTGGAACCAGTGGCATGCCGAATATTGAACAACACAGTGAATGACGTGATGATTTAACGAGTCGTGCAAGTGCCCCGAGGGCAGCTGTCTCTTTCGATTTACGCAAACATGGGTACCTCCTAGCAGTCTAATACCTACCCACACAGTACATGGTGGTAGATATTTGACATCAGTAGAAGTACCTAGATGATTTTAGTGTTCATTATACAAAAAAGGGTCATATAAACCTCCTGAATACCTTTAACCTTACCTTTCCTTAATGGCGTATGCTTGGTACTAGTAGGTATGCTTGGAACAGCTGGGCTGTGGAAGTTTGAGCCTTGTGGGGTTGTGAAAGAGGGTTGGTTATCTGGCTCAGCTGGCATCCTCTTGAATGTAATTTGGTTTGGTGGATTACTAACTGGGGGTACTCTTCATAAGCATATTGTCCTGTTATTTTATCACTCTGTTTTACATATAAAATTTGATCACAATGAATAAGATTGGCAGTGAAGTTGATCTGGATCAAAATCACGACCACAATGTTTGAATCCAGATCAGCTTTGCCATCACGGCTGTTTTTCAAATTTTGATTCAAATCAAATGCAGCATCCTCCCTCCCCAAGAGTTCAAAGGGGGCCACTGAGGCCTGAAAACATCACGGTTGCATGTTCAAAATTGATCCGGATCGAAACCGATTCACCAAAAAAACATGTGACTTTTGAGGATCAGATCTGCATCAGAATCAAGCGTGAGTCTCCTCAAGAGGCCTAGAAATGTCCCGAGGATGGGAAGGGAATCAATAACTCAACTCAACTCGACTTAATGGTCATGAAGACCCAAGAACGCCCCGAATCGCAGAGCAGCGTCCCCTCCCCCTCCCCCGAGAGCTCAAAAGGCGCCATTGAGGTCTGAAAACATCAACATGGCGAGCAGGATACCTGGAGAATAAAAGAGCACTCCAAACGTTAGAGGGCCGCGCCTGAGGGCTGAAACGGCGTCCATGTGATACGAAACTATGTCATGTGGCCTAAGACAACCTGAAGAATAAAACAGCGTCCCAAACCCTCGGACGGACAGGAGGGGCGCTCCCCAAGGGCTCAGTCTGATGCCCCTGTAGTCTACGTCCCGAGAGCTAGGAGGAGGTCTTGAAAAGTAAAAGGGCGCCGTAACCACTGGAGGGGCGCTCCTGACGGCTCCAAAGACGCCCCGATGGCTCCACAAGGTGTCCCTGAGGTTTGAAGGTAAGTTCCGAGGCCTAGAGGAAACGGACGCCCCAAATCGACAGGCTGCTCCCGAGGGGCTAAAGGAGTACTGTGGTCTGAAAATATGTGTCGGGAATTAGAATTCCCTAAAGAATAAGTGAGTGCCCTAACCATGGAGGGCGCCGCTGAGGACTCAAAGGACGCCCCTGTGGTCGGAAAATGTCTCTGAGGGCTAGGACACCCTAAAGATTCTGGGCGCCCCAAAACCTGGAGGGACGCCCCGATGGCTCAAAGCGCGCATCTGATGTATGAAACATGTCTTGAGGACAAAAGGGCGCCCAAACCCCTGCAGGGTCGACCCCGAGGACTCCGACGTCGCTGAGGTCTCAGAATATGTTCTGATGGCTGGAGAGATGCCCTAAAGAACAAAAGGGTTCTTACAGGGCCCCTCGAAGGCACAAAGGGCACCCTGTGGCATGAAAATATCCCCAAGGCTTACAAGGATGCCCTGAAGAACAAAAGGGTACCTAGAACACCGGAAGTCTGCGTGAACCCATGTCCGCGCGATATGCATAGTCTGCATATGTGGTCATCGTCGAGCACCGTCATCAGCATACGTTTCTGCGCTGGATGACTGATGCGTCGGAGTAGAGTGGCATGGTTTGTTTCGGCTGGATGTCCAGTGTGATGGTATCACTGGATCACTGGATCACTGGATCAAATTACTGGCTGGCAGGGACCGCTTGAATCCATATGAAAAATGGGACACAAAAAGTGTACAATTAAGGAACCTGTGGCACCTAATGTGGCAAAGGAAATCGAATACACGGAAAATCAAAACGCCATCTGTGCGCTGCACTTGAGCACTGTCACAAACCACGTACATACAATGTACAATGGTTCGTTCTCGTGTATCACGCTCAGTCCCGCATTCCGTTCAATTTCAATCGGTGGTTGAGATCCTGCCCTGCCACGGCAGTATCACATGCCCTGGCAGCCTAAACTGGCACCTGAGACATAGTGTAATGACAGAAAGTGCCCGGCCACTTGCCAGCCCAGGAGATGTGGAGCCATCTTTCTGCTCAACCTTTACATGCTGAAATACAAAAAAAAAAAATAATGACAATGTTTTTAGGGCTTCAGCTGCTGCCCCACCATATGTACTGATGCCACTTAAACTGGTCCCACTGCCCCCCCCCCCAGAATGACAGCATCCCCTTCAGTCAGTTTTTAAATACACCCCTGCACTGCAGGAGAAAATTTCACACAGGTAACCTTCAAGCATTACATCAATGCTCCTCCCAACCTAGATCCTCTCTTAGGTATGCCATCAGTTCATTCATAATATATCTGGCTACAAATGAATTTAATCATATGCCCACTGGTTCCAGGTTGATTCACTGAATTATGCTAATAACAAAAGCCCAATAATCATAGAAATTGTTGCTAAAAATGCTATGTTTACCATCTTGCACTTACCAAACATTACATCCTACCCTCTTTGTTCTCAGCCATTGGTGGATTTTTGCACTATATTCAGTGACATACTTTGGAAATATGGGATCTGCTTGAACCATTTGAAAGCATAATTGCAGCATAACTTTCCAAGATCTCAAATGGACTGAATTACTCCCTTGCCAGATTAGATTCAACCAGGAAGTCATTACAGTTGCTGTCATGATGCATGTGTGGACTGCAATGTTTGCATGCAGTGAAGTATGTGGATGAGGTTAAACTGGGTGAAATGGCCAAAAAAGAAATTTGCATGTAAAAAACAATCAATTTCAGTTATATTCTACTTATCATAGAAGTCTGACAGAAACATCAACCCAACATGAGCATCCCTTTATGTGGCACAAAAATGTGAAAAAATTATTTTCATTCAAATATGACTGAGGCAAAACTGGACTAAATACAAACAAGAGTTTTCCATCATTTTCAATCATGTTCTACTTACAACAGGTGTTCTCACTGCAAAAAATCAACCCAATTCAAACATTTCATCCCTGATCCATCAAATACATGCATAAAATGTGCTAATATGTTCACATTTTAGAACATGACTTAGAAGCTGGCCATGGTACCCACAACAATACTGGAATGTGATAGCTGTTCTCAACAACTGTTTTTGCTGTTGTGCATATTCCTTGTAATGGAAAAAATAGAAGCCACACACACAATACTGATATTCTGTTTTCTATGTGCAATGCTGCAACAATATTTATCATCATCTGAACAGACATGTGCAAACAGCTTCAACTCCACAAACAACATGGCTACAAGCCACATATTACCTGGTTTCAAATGAACATTATTTAAACCTGTAGTTTCAACACCAGAAATTTGGGTATGACATTTTCAGAATGCAGGGCATCTTGCTCTCATAACATTTGCTCTCAGAAAGAAACAAATTCTTTGCTCTCGGCCCGAAAAAGGCCCAAGTTTGAGCCTTCATCCAGTTTCACCCAGTATCATTAACAAAATTAATTATGTCTATGACTTAACCCTAGGTCACGGCAGTAAAATCCCCATACTCTTCATGATACTGGCTGGTAATGTATGTAAAAACGAGGTATGCAATGTAGAGTTCCCGAAAAAGGGCGTGGTCTTATTACCTTCCCAGGGTCTGTGGCAATGGTCATGATTTACACTGACGAAATTCAAGTCATTTTTCGACGTAAACAGGAACTATTTACCTTATACTTCAAGAACTCCGTCGCATTGATCAACGGCTTACTTACGCGCCATAAGCGAGTTCTTACACAGCGCAATCACGGCGCAGAAACAGTGTTTAGGCAAATCTTGCGCAAATTTGTAGTACAAAAATAAATAATTTGTATTTATTTTGCGATGAAACTGAAGTGTTGTGCAAAACGTTCCTCTAAGTTTCGCTCAAAAACATTTATTTGCGTTGTAAATTTACCTTTTTATCGTTACACGTTTAGAATATTTCTTTATGTTTTATTTTGCTAGCTGCGCGCGCAGGAAAGATGCAGGAGACCATAACAGATGAAATCACAATAATCTAGATCGTGGGATTTACGTCGTGGTTGTGGGAGGTCTGGAATTGTTCGGCAGTTTTTACATTCTTGCCATCCTGGATACCGAGGAATATGAAGAGGCGAAATGCTGATATAGCAAAACTGAGGAGACCTCTTAAGAAGGCAAAAATTGGTGATGGGATGTATGGAAGGTGAGGAATTGCACATCGCCAGTTTTGTCTTGAGTGCCCTTTTCTGTAGGTTGCATCATAAAAACCATTATGTTTTCGAAGAGTTTTGCAGATGCCACCGTTTTTGCCCATTTAAAAGAACTAATTGCTTTAGAAGCTCTCAAGCTGTTTTGGTGGTTCAGGGTTTGTTCTTTTACTCTCAATGTTGATTTTTACTTGTATGCCATGTGTCTGAAAACAAAATGTGCTGCATTCAGTTGCTAGTGACTGGGCTGATTTGAGTTGGATGCATTTTAAACATTTGATGCATGAATTGGATTTGTGCAGTGCATTCAAAGCAATATTGTTTTGGAGATCCATTTAATTTGTGGTGGCATGTTCTGTTTTGGGATGCCTTGGTTAAGTTTAAGATAACTAGCTGGTAGAGACCAGTCCATTTGAATGTCATCTGAAACATGTTGTTGAAGCAATATAACTACAAAGAAGTACAATATAATTACTAGCCTCAGCCATATTTTAGCAGTTATTATATATCATTCCAGTTGGCCCTGTTTTCAATAAGAAACAGTAATGCTATGTGACACCATGCCACCTATCAGCAGTACCAGTCACAGTTTACAAATAGTCTCTTTCATGTTCTCTCCTGAGATTTCTTTGTTTTATCTCAGTTTTCAGTGTTTACCTCCATGTCTCACTGGAGTACCACCACTTTGATTTTCCAGTAAAGCAGTACTGCTCATGGAGAAGCATTATTGGTTGGTGTACACTTATTTCTGAGTTTATTGAGATGTCCACTCAGGTTCCAACTTGACATAAGAAATGCCAGCATTATCCATCTTCATAATGTTGTACCTGTACAGGGCTATTGGTTGTGGCAGTCAAAGATATCACTGGAGAGCACTGTGATTGGAGAAATAAACAGTTGATTGATGAGCTGTTACAGATGGTTACAGATGACATGGAATAATTTCAGTTTTACTCAGTCATATGTTCATGTTGAAAGGGAACAGTTGTTTAAGTGATGTTGTCATTGTATGTTATTTCCATTGCATGCTGTTGTTATATTGTGTTTATTGCATCTGCAGAATTCCAGAACAGCCATGATGGTATAAACAGAGTTAGTTTACAAGAGGAACTCAGGCAGGGTGACTTCAATGAGGAAAAATAATATTTAGTCATTGCTAATAACATGTATGTGACACAATGACATGTTACATGTCATTACATGTCATCATCAGCATGCCTGAAACATCTAAGATTAATTATTGCTTTTGTAACAGTAATGATCAAGTAGTTTCTGTAGAATCTAGTAATGAATGTCCTTTCATTGTACCTGATGGCTCAGTATGTTGAAATGTTTATATGTCTTTCATAGATCCCATATATGTGTGCATCTTTGCTAAACTATTGCCCACATAATGCTAGATAGGTTTGACTGTACACTGATCCATAATATAAGCAAGGCATACCTGTGCACATAATAGCAAGAATGGTGCCTGGGCAAACAGTAATTTTATATTCCACAGAAAAATTGTATGCTTTCAATATTGAACAAATTACAGGTATCTATATCTTTGCTTCTATTGAAAAAAGTTTGTTTAACTGCTGTCTGTAAGACAGATGATGTGTAATACTTTGTTTAGAGAATGCATAGAAGAAAGATAGATTAGTCTGATCAAATGATGTTTATACCATTTGTGTAACAATTTATCCAGTAATTGAAACTTTCAGTAGGACATCTTTGATTTGGTTGATAAAACAGGTATCAAATGCCAGTCAAGATGGTCAGTATTGTGATGTTTTGAAGTAACTTAATGTTAAAAAACAATTAACTTTTGTCACTGGCAGCTGAAACAGTTTTATTGGTTGTTTCATCTGCAGTTTCTGACTTCTTGGGGTCTGTTGGTAATTTATCTAAGTCCCTTTACAAGGTGCCATGCATTGCAAAAAGCAGAAAATGTGAACATCATGCTTGCTTTGTCATCAACATCATTGTGATGAAGTGTTTGGCAGGCTTGATTCAGGAATTCCATGCTTTTGTCATGAATAAAAATCATAATTGATTCATTTGAAAACTACAGTGGACCCAGATTTCATCTGATTCACAGACCTGTTGTCATTCAGTCATTATTAAATCAAAACTGAGTTTATCCATGTGTTAAAAAGCTATTTTGAATCAGGATCAGAATCAGTTCCCAGTACAGTGAATCAGGAGGTGGATCATTTCATTTGAGGTGGATCATGCAGAGGCCTGGTTATGATGCCTGTACAGTTTTATCCCAATAGTTTGTTGGGGTAATTTGCCACCATTTGTTGGGGTGGGGTTATCAGATGCCCCACTCAGTCACTCAGTGGTCTGATAAAAATGTCACTTGATTGCTGTCAATGCAGCCTGGGGTATATCACATTTTTGGACCTCAAGATTTTAGCATGTTCCAGGCCACATCAAATTGTCATATGCTGACAGATTTCTTAAGGCCAGAATATGCAAAAAAAATATAGATAAGATGTGAATACATGCCATTCTGAATAAAATGCAGACACCTCAACCTTGGCAGTGCAGTGCTTTTTGGTCTGTTATGTGGTAGATTTAAAAATAGGCCAAATGCAAAGCACAAAACAAAAAACAAAACAAAACTATGAACATCATCTGATGCCACCAGATGCATGTTAAATACTCAATGTAAAATGAAGTGATTGCCACAGTTTGTTGTATGATTTAGATTGACAACATATTCAAAAGTCAGTGCCATATCATTTTGACCCATGACAACCTCTTGTGAGGTCATAGATGGGTTGCATCAACTTTTATGCCATTAAAACGGAAAATGTATGTTGTCGGCGATCGCGCCCAACCATTTTATCATGAAAGAGCAAATAGACTAAAAAATGTCAGTCATAAAACACCATTGTCTTTATGGTGTTGTGTCATGTTGGCATGGCACAGGCTTAGCTGGTCTTGAAAAAAGATTGTCAGATTTGCACAAGCAATATGCCGAGGAATACGTAAACATTAATGAAGCTGTGGCATGTGGTCATTGAATTTTCAAAGAAAAGAAGAGAAAAGAATGGGGCATCTGTGCCCCCTTATCCTTACCCCTCTTTCCCACCAAAGGGCAGGTTGACAGGCCAGCATGGCCAATCTATAAGTACAATGACCACCATAGTCTGTGTAAGTAACTGCTGATTATGAAAATGTGGTTGGTAACTCAAGGTAATGAGTCCACTCTCATCACTTTGATAAATCAATTGGCTGTCCTAAATTGCATGTTGAAAACCTCAGAGATTGACAGTATTCAAGACCTGGCCAGTTTCGTGTGTCCACTGCAGCTAGATGTGCTTTGCAAATGGAAAAGTGATGATGCTGGTTGTTTTGCTGCTGTCAGTGTTACATTGTATGACATTAATGATGGTGTTTTTTTCCAGCACATTTGCGTACCTGAAGATGGTGATGCTATGGACAGCAGTTCTGATGTGTGACTTCCTGTTTGAACTGCGGTTTGAGTACTTCTGGCCATTCTGGATGTTTGCCAGATCAGTATACGATTCATTCAGATACCAGGGGCTGGTGAGTTCTGTGTTGGCTGTGCACTATTTTTCTAATGTTGTGTGTAATACTGCTGTATGCTTGTGTAGATTACCCTGGTAGCTGTGGTCATGTGAACCATGATACTCTTGTTTCCTTGATGAAACTTAGCTCATTGTACATGTTTGTGTGTATGCATATATGCAAAAATTTGTACACAAAATATTTGGGAAAGTCATGCATTCATTCACAGCTGATCTCCATCCTTACTCTTCACGATTTTTTATAGTATGTGCTGAAATTTTCGTAATCAGCTACATAACCAGCTGCTGGGCAGAATTTAGATATCTCGTTATTAATCTTGATAAAAAATTACTATCTGCATTCTCCATACTCCTCCGGATACAGGGGTCATTGATTATCAGGGAAATTGAGTTTTGTGTGTTCGTTTCACGCGGAAGATTTTAGATCCTTTTCCCTTGCGTTTTCTGCACCGAAACTATGGAACAGTCTCATTGGTGAATTCGGTTTGCTGATTTCTACTCCATTTCTTCAACACTTTCTCTTTTCGTTTGATTTGTTCCCTTATGCTTTGTTTTGTTTTGTTTTTTTTTTGTTATTCGTATAGTCTCGTTTAACACTTAGATGTGATCCAGGATCTCCACGGACGTTACAGGCTTGACTGTGTGTCCTTGTCGAGATCTTGCGCTGGACAACAGTAACTGGTAATGGGTTGCCCCCTCCCCCCCCCCCTACACACACAAAATGGGAGTGGTGTGATCCATCGTGATTAAGTTTAGGGCGAATTTTCGAGTTTGGTATTTAACGTAAATGGATCACGTTGGCATGAAAAGGCATCGCTACCTACCCATTGAAGGCTAGGGGAACACAAAAAGGGTATGCTGCCTGTTGTATCGTAGTTTATTAATGTTTCGGACGGAAAGATCGCCTCTTCATAGTTTTTTTTTATTTGACAGCCAGGACAGGATTGATAGCGAATATCCCTCGCATAGACCGTGGCTTCATCGGATCTTTAAAATCTTATTCTGTACCTTTGCCCTCTTGCTTCATCTTGAAGTTGTCCCTGGTTGTCTGGGTTTGCTCGTGGCAAAATGACAGGGTGCCATCCTCGTCATTTCAACACACGTAAAGCAACTCATGTATTGACTGTCGGGATCGTGTTTTTCGTTGCAGGCATTCTCGTTGTTCTTCGTCCTGATGACGCTGACCTCCGACATGATCTGCTACATATTCATACCAGTCCATTGGCTTTTCTTCGCTGCAAGCACATACGTCTGGGTGCAATATGTGTGGCACGCAGGTAAGCCAGTTTGGACTTGCACTACGAGACAACTGAGGATTGTTCCCCCCTGCCCTATATACGTCAGATTCCGTATGAGATTGTGTGACAAATCGTAATGTCTTAATTCCATTCCACGTGAAATTGGCAGAATGTCTGTGGGAATGGCGTGATGTGGTCAGTCGGTCTGTTTTCCGACGTCAGTAATGCAATGAATTTGAATAAGGTAACAGTCTCCGTTATCTCGAATCTCAGTGTTGTTTTTTGCTTGCGTTTTTTTTTTTTTTGTTCGGGCATTCTTTGTCGGCCTGACATTCCTCTGCCAGGTTCTCTAAAGGGCTGATGTAGTCCGAAAGACAGTGCATTGCGGTACGAATGCACCTTGCTCGATTTCGGGTGCCGCGTCGGTTCTCACATCGGCTTCAGAGATCACGCCACTAATTAACCGTGGCACGCGGAACCACCGACAATTAAATAGTTACCAGTGATGCACCACAGCTCAATTACACACAGTCCATTCTTTTCTGGGAAAATATGCGTGGGTTTGTGCTTGTCTAAATGCAGTACTTTGTTAGTTAGCTACGACTTTGTTGAATGTTGAGGAAGACCTTATTGGGATTTGCTGATACGGAATATTTGGATTTGAAATTTAACGGTGGCTTGAAGATTGCGTTTGGAGCCGCTGTATACACGCTGGAAGGGCTTGCAGAAAGTTCGTTGAGCTGTGAAAGTGACACTAATGGCTGATCTTCGTCATATCATTGTAATTTTGTAGTTATCTTTTATCTCTTGGTGCGTTACTATTCCTAATAGTCTTATTTTTGTCTGTGTCCTTCCACTGAACATGGTTTTGAGTCATAGTGGTAACACCTGTTTGGATATGTGATGCTAAACTCTGTCCGGTTGGAAAACGATGGCACTGTTGGAAGGCGTCGAGGTGAAGGCTTGATGGCCGCCCCGCCTGGCGTCGGCTGTCACCGCCTGAGGTGGCTGGTGCCCGCTGCTCCTTGTTGTCGGTTCGGGCCGAGCCACCTGGGAGCGGCGCGGTCCGGACCGGGGGCCGCAGACGGGACCGGACGGAGCGGGCGGCGGATACGGCCGCGACGCCGATCACCAACTGTTGTCCTATTGATCGAGCCAATTATTCGGCGGTCGCCAAGGGAATGCCGTGCGGTCTGGACTGGCGGGCGTCCCAGCCGGCTGACTGTGTCTGACCTGGCCTCTCCTGCGGACTGCGTCTGACCTGACATCTCCTGTGGACCGCGTCTGACCTGATCTGTCCTGTAGGCCGTGTCTGACCTTACCTCTCCTGAAGGCCGTGTCTAACCTGGCCTGTCCTGGAGGCCGTGTCTGACCTGACGTTTCCTGTTGGCCGTGCGTGACCTGACCTCAGTCAGCCGTCTGCGCCCTGACCTGACCTCCCTGCAGTCGCGTTACGCCGCTCCGCTGCTCCTGACGCCGGGCGCCTCCGTGGGCGCTGCGGCGGACGCTGCATCCCGCAGGCCGTAGCTTGCGGTGCGGTCGGCTTCCGCCGGTGGTCCGGCGGCTGCTGTGGCCGTGACCGGCCGCCGGTCGGGCCGTCCACCGCGCGGCCGGCCGGCCGGCCTCCGTGCCGAGGCCGCCGCCGGGGAGCGCCGACCTGACGTGCGGCCACCCGGTGACGTCCGTCGCCAGACGTGTATCGATTGCGTGCGAGAGCGTCCCGACGGCATCGGCCGCCTCAGCACGCGGCGGCGGCGGCGACGGGGGGGGGGGGGCACGCCTCCGTCTGGGACGTGAGGCGGCGGGGCGAACGTGTCGCGGCTCGGCCGAGCGTCGGTCTCCGGTCGCGGTGACGCGCTGCCCGCCCCGGCAGGGTCGAGTTGGCCGCCGCCTTTGTGATGCCAATATTGTGCCGGATATGATTTGCAGACTTGTGCGTGTCCCGCACGCCTTGGCCTTAATCTTGTGTTTTATGATTTTAGATGAGTTGTCTGTTCTGCTCGTTTCAAGAGTTCATTGACTTGAGTAATTATTTACTTATATTTGAAAATAGTAGCATTCCTTATCTACATACTCGGGACACCAAGGTGCATGAAAGACAGCAGCCATCTTGTACGTGGCATAAAAGATGATCTGCTCGTTATGATATTCGTTTTTCGTTTCTAGCTGATTTCTCTGCTATAACAGCGTCCTTTTGCTTTTGTTTCAGAGCGTGGCATCTGCTTGCCCACAATTTCCTTGTGGATCCTATTTATTTACATTGAAGCCTCCCTGAGGCTCAAAGACGAGAAACATCTCTTCTTTCACGCCGACTTCAGCAGGCCTTTCGCCGCACATTGGTGAGTAGACCCCGTCCTGGGGCCTGGACGTGTCGTAATCTGGAACACCTTCTGGGTAGTTCACCTTCGGAACGTTGAGTGTTCTGTAGTTACGGCTGGGTCATTCCGCGTCAGATCACTCAAGAAATGACCCGACCTCGTTCGTTTTGATGAAGTTTAATACGCTCATAGTACTGTCAAAAAATGACCAGTCATAAATTTTTACCCTTGGGTGATCTCTGAGGTCAGAGTTACAGGCCATGAAAGATGACCGATTTTTAAAGACATCTTCGAAATATCCAAAACTCGGTGATGGATTCTCACAGAAAGGAGCAGTTAGCATCATTCGAAAGAGGAATGTTCCATCTTCCATAATTATGACCATTTTCTTCGGTGACCTCGAGATAAGCTTTGACCTGACTAGATCTCATGGAACATTTCCGGTTTGAACCATGTTTGCCTACCGTAATCTTAGCGAAAACGCGCGCACTATGTCCTCAGATATTTGTCATCTGCGTGTCAGAAAAAAACATTCATGAGCAGATTAAAACTTTTCAGTTTTCTTGAATTAGTGTTGCGCTTGAGAAATTTGCCCAGAGGCTGTTTGACGAATATTAATTGACTTCGTGCCTTTCGTTTATCGGATTGTTTTACACTTTAGTGTGTGGAATGTCTTGCGTGCCTGCTGCACATCAGCTTTGTTTTAAATTGCTCGACACGAAAGGTCAAATGTCGTTGCCTGGGCTGGAAATTTGGGTTTTGTTCTGGGTGTTGGAGTATAATTGTTGTTTTAAGAGTACAAAATTTTGCAGATAGTAATACTGGTTTAAGTTGGTGTTCTTGATGTAAGTCAGCTATGATATTCCTGGTTCGTAATGAATGGAGACAAAGTCATTGGTTTGCTGAGTTACAGAATTCGTCAGCGTGGTGTAATGTAGCATTCTGGTGGAGGCACATCAGACTTTTGGAGTATAAAATGTTTTTGGAGTACATATCTTCTGATGTTCTTCAACACGTTTCAACAAAAAACAGCACGTTATCCAACCTTGGTCATGACACCCAACCACCAGTCGACCCCTGCCATCCAGATCTGTTCTTCACATTTTCACGAAAGTGTGTGTCCGGTGTTGTAAGTCAACTTAGACAATCTTACGCAAGCATCGGGGTTTTTGAAGGCCAGCCGGGGTCACTGACCTTGATTGACCATGGATAACCGGTTGGTCTTGCACCATTCATAATTTTTTTGTATGACACTGATCCCGAATTTCATATGTATTGTTCATGTTCATGTATCTGAGTTTGCACGCATCGAAGATTCCATGTCGTCTATAGGGCGTTGGTTTTTTTGTCATGACGTCATTCCTGAATGTCGGAATAGTTACAAATGAAATGACAGCTTCGTATAGAAGCAGATATTAGTGACGATTGAGAAACGTGCAGAAAAAAGAAAACTGAGTCCTGCCTAGGACATAGATTAAGCAGAAATGACTCGATACGTGCAAAATGGCTGTGAAATTCGAAATCAGCGCCCAAAGGCCTGTCAATGGTCTGAGGTCGAAGTAGGCAATCCAAGGTCAACCGATGTCACTGGCTTCGGCTGACCTGCCAAAGACCACGATGCACGACTAGGCCTTTCTCAGTTGGCTGTAAGGCCGAAGAACACCCAGTAGACACACTTTCGTGCAGATGCGCAGAACAGGTATGTCAGATTTGGATGGCAGCGTTTGATTGGTGGCCTGGTGTCATGATTTTTTACCTTTCCGTTAAAGCAATTTGAAATGAAGCTGATACATAGTAGGCACACAATGCATTGTGCACACAAGAAATTTTGGAACAATTGGACAAACGGAGGGCACGAAATCAATCAGTATTTGCATGTAGTCTCAGACCGTATGTCTCAAGCGCCACTTGGCAGCACTAAATTCTAGATATCGGAGAAGTTTCATTTTGCCCGGAAGTGTTTTTTTTGCCACGCTTATTGTAGATATTTGGGGGACATATTGTGCTACTTTTTGCTAAAATCACGGTGGGCGAATATGGTATTTTTTGGCAGGTACTGTGAGCTTACCAAATTTCATCAAAGTTGAAATGGGTCGGGTTAATTTCTCTGCGATTTGTCCCAGCTGTAATCGTGAGCCGATACCATATCATTGTGTGATTAACCTGTTCATAATCTTCGTTACACTGTTTGTGTGCCGGCGGGGAGTGCTTCGCCGTCTCCGTTTCCCCTCCGAACCGTGCCATAATGTGCACAAACGGAACATGTGTTCTTGTAACTTGTTGGGTAAGATATTAAACGCGTCTTTACCTGTGTTTTTCTCGTTACGAACATATGCAAATAATTTAATAATAATGCCATATTAACAATAATATATAATAATAATAATTAATAATATGCGAGTAGATTTAACCGTACCTTGGCACTGTTTCCTGCCGTGTACGACTTGCCTCCCGACTGAGTGAAACACAGTTGAAAAGCAATCCAACATTTGATTGAGGGTGTTTTCGCTCCATTTCGCAAATATGACTCGATTTCTGCCTGGAATTTAGCAGCATTGGATGATTTGTTCAGGACCGGGCTGGATTGTCCCCGCTCAATGTCCACGGCCGTAGGGTCATGGTGTTTGCGTCCTGCCACTTCGTAACGAGAAGTCGGTGTCGCAGAATCGCTGCATCTGATTAGTACCAAACTACGCAGCGCATTGCTACGACGCACACCTGCCGACGACATTCCTCTGATCGGTGATCGTCGTGCGCCGGCGCCGTACAGCGTCTGCCGTCGGTGGCGCCGATGCGAGCGCGATCGGTCGCTGAGCGGCCTCCCCTCGCTCGGCGGCCGGCTGCCGGGTAACCGGAGCCGCCCCGTCCTGGCGCTCCCTGGCCCGCGACCCCATCTTTCGCCTGTCGGCCCGGCGGCGGCCGCGCGGGGCGCGCTCCCCCGCGGCCGCCGCGCCGCGCCGAGCCGCGCGCCCGACGCCATAAATAACACGGCCGCGCGCGCTACGGCGGCGCCGGAGAGCGCGCCGCGGCCGGCCGCCGCGCGTCGGCGCCAGTCCGAGGCGGCTCGCCCCGCGCCGGAACGCTATTGATTAGCGGACGCATCGTCTCGCGGCGGCGCGGCCGAGGTGTGCGCGCGACTCCCGCGGCGCCGGCGGCGTGTTGCGCGCACCTGGCGGCCTCGTTGCCGCCCCTGCCGGCAGATAGCAGCCTATCGGCGCCGCCGCCCGGCCTCCGTCGGCGGATAACCGGCCAGCAAGGGATGGACTGCCCGGTCCGTGTGTAACGCGTGACGTCCGGTTTGACGGATGACGGCTGTTGTTGCCTCGCCTGTCGGTCCGCGCGGCGGGCCCCCGGGCGAGGCGAAGAGGCAGGATGCGTTCGGCGGTCGGCAGAGCGTGTTAGGCCGCAGTCACCGCGTCCTTTGTCGCTCCTGTCATTCCTACGGTCGTTTCGGGTGTTCATGATCGTAGCCTATGACGAAGGCTTGAGTGTCACCAGGTTTCTAAAAGCCAAAACCGCCCGCCCAGCCGCTCATAGTGAGTACGACCGATGACGGAGCAAGGACAGGATTCAGCAAACTGGTTTGGTGTCTTGTTACCTAAGTGAAGGGCGGACGGCTCGGAATTGCGCATCGTCGTTCGTTGACGATATGATTGAGTCAGGCGACGGACGTTCTCCCTCCGTGTCGCGTTTTCTGCGTCTCCCGATCCCGCGAACCTGCTGCAAACGGCCGGCTCGGCCCGGCCCGGCCGGCGGCAGCTCTCTCTTGCCTAATCCCTACCGAAGATTGTGTTGCCCAGACTTTGATGGCGTGTTGCCCGCCGTGTGACTGCGATATCTCTGACCGGGGCAGAAGGCTCGGCCGTGCGCGCCGCCACCTGTTGTGGCTGACTGGTCGGCCGCGATCGATGGGTGGGGGTCGGCCCGGCCGGCCAGGTGCCGCCGCCGCCTCCGCCGCCTGAGCGATAGGCAGCTGAGGGGCGGCGGCCGCCGCGGGCGTGCGGCGTGCCCGACGTCGCTCCGCCCGGCGGCCGTTCAGAGCGAGCCGTTCCGCTCAGCAGGCGGTAACTCGCGGCGTGTTCCGTGGCGCCGGGCCCTGCCGTTAGCCTGTTGCGCCAGCGTTTATTGTATTGTTTTCGGTTAGATTTGCAGAAGTGATGTCCGTGTCCAATCAGATTAGCTGTCGCAGTCTCTGCCTGGAATCCTGCTGGACTGACGCAAGCATTAACGCTGCTTGATTGTGAAGGCGGCTGCAAGGCCTTGTTTGCGCGCGTATTTTTGCGGGATTGACGGGATTCCCTCTCCCCCATTGTTTGTGTCCTCCCAAATGCCCTCGGATTCCCCTTACTCCGCGTCTGCCACTCCCTTTTGTTTTCTTTCTTTTGTTTACTTTTACGTTCTTTTTCCTTCTTTCTCTCTCTTGTTTTCTTTCCTCTTCCCACCTACACATCTGTCGCCTGTTGTCCCCTTCTTCTCTGTCTGTTTTCCTCTCTCTCTCTCTCTCCCTGCTCATCGGTCTTCAATCATCACCTGCTGGTCGCCAGATGACTCCATTTGGCATTTTCCGAAGCTTAAGGGCCTAATTATCCAGATGTAAAAGTATATAGATATATTCGTACATTAAATGACGACTTGAAAAATTATGTTGTCGTATGTTGAGTGTTGACAGAGGCAGCCGTTGTAGAGTCGGGGTATCTTTGTTGTCGCAATACGGTCCTCACTTTGGTTCCAATCAAGCGCGCCGGCTTCTCAGCCAATTAAGGATGTGCGTGACGCGACCCGTGTCTGCCGTGACGTCTAGGCGGATAGGGCGGAGGAGTTGGTCCGCGTGTCGTGACCGTTGTTTAGTGACGGTGGTGGGCCGCGCAGCGGGCCGTGCGTCTTGTCGGACTCGCTGGCCGCCGGTCCGTGTTGCCGGCGACTCTCCGGCGGGCAGCGTTGCTAAGCCGGTCGGCAGGTGTCGGCAGTGGCCGCCACAGGTCCCGGGAATCGTCCGAGCCGTCCGAGCAGTCCCGGGCCGGGCCGCCGCGGCGCACGGGCCCGCCAGGAGCTGAGACCGGCTCTGATGCCTGCCGGCCGCCGACTGACACTGCGCCCTCGTCCGTTGCAGTATCGGCTACCCAGTGATATCGTTGGGCTTCAGTTTTAAGAGTTATGTCGGGCACCGGTTCCGGCTGCGGCGACAAAAGCTGGTGGCGCGGCAGAACGATCTGATGGTGCAACTGCTGCAGGAGGCGCTGCCGCCCGACATGGCCATAGAGGAGAGCCCAGACAGAAAAGGTACGGCTGGCGGCCGCACGGCGAGCAATGGCCGACCCCGGACGCGCGTGGCTGTTGCGCCTGCTGTGGGTTGGGGACGGCCGCGGTCACTCTAACTGTTGGTGGTGCAGCGGTCGGGTGCTCTGTAGCCTAGACAGATAGCGGTGTTCGGGAGAGAATTGGTGCGGGTTTTCTGTTTGGTGCTTGGACCGGCGTTTTTGGTCTTGTGCTGCCAGTAGATTTCTAGTTCTCAGTTTTGCTAGTGAATTATCCCCGAGATCGTTGGGATTTGTGGTTGTTGCCTGTGAAGGCTCTGATATCGTGCATTCCTGGCTTACAACAGCACTGCGCGCATCAAAATCTAATTTAGTTCCAGCGTTATGTTTATTGTTGACTGGGTCCCCCGTCCGTAGTCGGAAAAATGTCTGCTGCGATCCAGGAAATCATTTGGTGTCGGCAATGCGAAGCATTGCTGGAATCTAAAGTTCTGAGTATCATGACTACTCGATGGTCTTTTTCGTTCAGAAAGTTGGGTTCTTTTCAGTCGTAGTTCAAGCACTGGACTTGCGTTCAGCTGCTGAAACCGTTCATGTGTGACGTGGCATTCTGTGCCCCGCCGGGGGCATAAGAAATATTTCGTTTGTCGCGTGTTGCTTGGCAACGGGCTTATTCCGTGGAGGCATTACCGCTCGATCCCTTCGTCGAAACGTGATGTCATGACGCAGAAACACGAGGGGACTTGTGTATTGGCAAAACTATGGACACTACCTGTAGATCGTTTGTGAGAAACGTCTGTAAAGCATTAAAGACGCAGCTTGTAGAATGAACATCACTTTTGGCGCAAAGATCCGTACTAGACCTTTACTAGGTACTGGATTGTCGGTGAGATACATTCTGCTCGCGAAAAAATGGCCCTCATCAAGTATATCACACGTCTTCGTTGTCCGGCGTAGTCCAACCTGAACACCAAAAAGGGACAGTAGTAGTTCTTTAAGATTGGGATGCGCCTGGTGATGCGGTACGTTAGCTGCTTGGCCGAGGACCCCGTAGTTCCGGGCCCGCCATATGGCTGCATATCTCCCCTCTTCCGTGTCGTATATCGCGTCGGCGATTTCGCCACGCCAAATGTGTGCAGTTGTGCGGTGCATGAAAGATGCCACGTACCGGAGTGAACGCCACAGTGGCGGCGCTACCTTCTTCGTGTCGTGAACAGACTCGTAACGTTGCAGTTTTGGGTGGGAAGTGTCGCCCAAACAACCGTAATTTTGCACTCTCACTCCACGTTTTCTGCACTATGTTTTTTCATTCCCAAATGCTGAATTTCTCCGAATAGAACGGCATTAATTGGCAACCTGGATAAGCAAGCATTATTTCAGCACTACCCGCTTTGCGTTATTTCAGCACTGTACATGTCGTAATGCAATCTAACCAATGACATTGTACTGGAAACGTCGAGTAGTGATTACCTACCTGCATTCCCAGTCTGTCACAGTGAAGGACGGAGTGGAATTCTGTCGATAGAAAAAATCGCTTGCTGATTTTCCGGAACTGGAGGTGCCCTCGCTTGGAAATGCATTAAGTGACGAGGTGCTCATGCTAAATTAGCAAAGCTGGGGTGCCGTAGAGGGTGAAAATTCCTCTGAGTTGAGGAAAGTTGACTTATTTTTATTTCCTTTAATTTTTTACTCCGTACCCATTAATGGGTAGGCAGGAGTGCCCCTCCATGCCTTTGTGGCCCAGTTACTTGAAATACCATGGTAACTACACTGCGTCAGGAAATACGTCGGGCCACACCACTCCCGCTATCTTTTTTTCTAAATCTGCTCCCGCCGCCAATGATTGTGATGATCCTCGCGAACCGGGCAAGCAGGTAGCAGGCTAGTAACGCCGCCCGGGTCGTGAGGAATACCATGCACGGATATGAATGGGTTTAATTCAAAATAAAGCAAATATTTAATGGAAAAAGGATACTGATAGAATGATAATAACAGAATGATATTAAAATGAATGAAAGGGGCATAAAGAGCACAATTTGGACGCCGTATTTAAGTTTCAATACGATGTGGAAAAGGGTCAGTTACATGCTTCAATTTAACTTGCTTCTCCAGGCGGAAATATTCGCATTTGTTTTGTTTGAGTCATGTTTCGGAGACACAAATGACAGGCCATTGAACACCAGATGATGATAAGAGCACCTGGAAGTCATCAAATGTTTCTTAATGATATGAGATTTAGTTGTAAAACAGTTCGCAATTTTTTAGGACAGAAATAATTGCCATTTGATTCCCATATGTTATAGTCATGAAGACCTGTTTTATTTTTATTTGTGGTGCTTTGTTTTATGTACATTTAATGGTAATACATTTCTCCCATTCCTTTTTCGGTAACGGATATCAACGGCGTGGAAGAGGAGCAGTTTCAATCGTTATTTATCAAGAAAAAATGTTTGGGTCTAGATGCAAAAAAAAGAGAAAATACTCAGAGTCCAACTTGTTTATTTCATCCGAAAGTGAACAGTTTGTGACATGATTGGCTATAAGCCTGGAGAGGATTGATTCTTGTGCATATTCTGTTGTTTTCTGCAATAACAAACTGACATTCCTTTAACCTTTGTGCCATTCCGCGCTAGCTGAAAGAGTAACACGGCCTTGACACGATCCAGATTCATTTCTGAATGGGCACGCTGGAGCCAGAATTACCCTTAAATAGTACTTTCTCTGGCTTGGTATAACCTGTGCAAGCTGCATGTTATGTCATGAAGCCTCCGGTGTCCAGGTTAACTCAAGAAACTGGTGTTTTCCAGCACTCATGTCCATCATGAATCATTGGAGTTCGTAGTTAGCACACGGAGTTAATGGTATTACGAACCTGAATAAGTAGGGCTGGTTTCAGCGTCTGGATTGCGCGTTCATATCTGCGGTTTGCGTAACTCCTGAATTTCAAATGCGTCTGTTTGGCGTGGTCACATGTACGAGCATTGTGTGTCTCTGTGAACGAACAGAAGCTCAAGAGGATTTGTGTACCAGTTTTGTCGTCGTATCTACCCCTGAACGCTGCAAAATAGTGTTCGGATCCCTGTAAGCCCAGTGACACCCAAACAGTGAGCTAAAAACATGTGTGAACGTTGTAAATGGATTTACTTAACGCAACGGGACGCAGACTTTAACCAGAAATGGGACATGGGAAAATGTCATGTTAAAAGCGGATTGGGTACGTACGTAGCCAGGTTGGGAGCGGGCCAAATCAATAGCATCTTTGTTTGCATCCAGTAGGACGCGAATGCGACGAATGTCCGTGTATGAGCCTGGAAAGCAGACGACGGTGCGTGTGGTCACGCGTGTGGTGTACAGTGACAGCTTCATGGCGACTTAAGTTGTGCTGGTAAGCTCCGTTTGAGGAGACATTTTACCAGGACCCTGGAAACTGAGACACCGATGGTGGCCTCGGACCTTTTAAATACATTCGGTCACTGTGCACTTGTGGGTAGGCTAATGACAGGTAGGCTGGGTTGCTGGGGCTGGGCTGATCATAGCATTTTGCCCACCTATGTGCGCGTCCTTAACAAGCATATCAGCCGTGGCTTCTCACTGATTTTATATACTGGGCGATAGTCATGTCCCTCACGGCTCACCTGTGTGGTGAGCCGTTAGCAGCTTTATCACCTGTGTGGTGATAAAGCTGAGAATTTGCTTTGGCATGAAAATTGTTAATGCTATACCTATAGGCACTGTTGTGGTATACGTATAACAATCCTGAACCGTAAGATAACTTGCTTTCATGAGACGTTTAAGGGAATCTTGAGGCGACCAGGCTATGGTTTTATTCACAACCAGTTTCAAGCCCTTCTCGGGTTCGTTGTCAGATGGTGCAGGATACTGATCAGAACAAGTCACCGTGTGTCAGCCTGGTCGCCTTACGATTGCATTGAATCTCCATTGATTTATATCGTCAGACTGGGAACTGTTGAAACGACATCTAACTTAGGCAGTTTTCATTTCCTTATGTAGAAGATTATTTGAGCCACAGTTTCTTGGTGTGTTGTCATTTTATGTTCACGCGATTCTGGGCAGATATCTTCAGGTGTGGCGGACACAGTCTGTTTGCCACTGCGAGAAACGAATGTGTTTTAAGGTATCTTTAAGGCTCTTTATTCTCCCCTCTCATGGTCTTGTTCTGACCGGAATTTTCCTCTCCGACACCCTGGCACAAATTGAATTCCGGGACACTGGTCGTGGATGGGATCCTTTGATCGAAACCTGCACCGTGTGGTGGAGCAGGTTGGTTGGCCGTTCCGTGGCGTGTCCCTCTGCACAACTTGCCAGCACCAGCCTGCTCTTCCGTCGCCCCCCCCCCCCCTCCGCCGGGGATGGTGCCTCTGATAGCGGGACTGAGCGGGAATCTACCCGAGGCCTGCGCATCGGGGGGGGGGGGGATTGCCGATCGGTCCAAGATTGGTGCGTGTTAAAAGCCGGAGGGGCTCGCGTTTATTTACGGCTAAGAGTTACGTGTTAAAGCGAAAACGTTTAGAGCTGGCTAAATTTTCGAGGGGGACGAAGCGTTATCGGGTGCGAAACGATTTCGAATGAATTCATTACTTATCTCGATGTGAACTGCTTTAGCATTTTTGTACCCGCGATAGTAAATCAAGTATGCCGTTTGCCAAGTTGTTATGCATTGGGTTGGATTCGGATGTATGGTTCTGGTATGGAGCTACTTAGATGGTAAGATCTGAGGTGAGCAGACATTTTTGTTGTTCATTACTCAGGCTGGCTAATTTTATTTGTTTGTCGTGCCGTCAAAGAGCATCACTAATGCTTGTGTCAGCTTTATTGTGTCAGCTTCCCGCGGGGATGCTCCGCGATTCTCAGTCAGCTGACTGAGTACGTGGGCACCGGGCCGTCCAGAGCTTGACCGTTGTGACTGTGTTTCACGATGCTCCCCGAACGGGCAGGCAGTGCAGACGCCGACTGTGCTCCCTCGTGCATGCAGTGTCGCCTGAGAAGGTGGATGAGGCGATCTCAAACGGCGTGCCGCACGACTCGTCGCCAAAGTCCAACAAGAAGTCGGATGAGGCGCGGACTCATCCGACTCATCCGAAGTGTAAGCTGCCGAACGGCTCCATCAACGGTGACCTGGAGTTCATGGAGCAGCGACGGGGGTACGTGATCTCTCTTTCTCTGTCTCTCTATCTCTCTCTTTCTCTGTGTTTGTGGCCCCGGCCCGCCGTGCGCCCGACTTGGCAGCATCGGTATTCGATACACCCGGCCGGCGTCTGTCGGAACCGTTCCTTATTCCACATGCATCATGAACGTTCGTCAGCTCGTACTAAAAACCATAGACGTAAACGGGGAGAAATGGGACATCAGGGCGGAGTGCCGGCCGGCCTCCGACTCCTGCTGCCGCGAGGTCTACCGCGGGGTGTGGCGGGACGGGCGTGGACGTTTACTTTGACTCGCAGACGACTCGCGGCCAGACGTGGTGGGCCCGCAGTGGCCGGGTGTACCGCCCCGGTGTGGTTGAGTCGGATGGCCTCCTCTCAGTCCGCTGTGGTCAGCTGTGGGCCGATCCTATCGAACGACTCGTCCTGTGCGCGAGGGACGGCCGCCGGTAGACAGTGTACCGCCTGATGCGGAGCAACGGTTCTGAGTGTTCGACGGCTCAGTGCGCCTTGTTCCGAAATTACCGTAAGCCGAGTCGATCCGGCTTTCAAGCCTCTAGTTTTAGGAGGCAGCGACAACTTCGCGCGGTCAAATCCCTAACGCGATTCCGCTAATGGAACACCAGATTTTCTGGTCACGTAATAGAATTACTAGTTTTGATCCCCGCTGGCGCTGGCGTTAAAGCATTTTGCCCGGAAACTGCTCGGTTCTACGGATGTGAACTTCGCTCCTACGTCCGTTGGAACTGTCTCGGTCAGACCACTATGGAAATGAAGGATGACATTTTTCGTTATTCTTTGTGCTTTGGGACTTGGAGGACATGCAGGCGCGTGTTCTTTCATTGTGATGTTTGAAGTGCAGTAGCGTGCTTTTAAGATATTTTTGTCAATTTATGAAAGGTGATGTAGAATCACCCATGGCGAAAGGTGTAGTCATGCAATGTTTATTCTTTTGTGCCTCGTTGGTGTGTTTTGTTGCCGTTTTTGCACCAACTCTATCAGTTCTCCGAACCTTTGTTATTTTTGTCTCGTGTTGATACCTTTGATTGTGCGTTAACACGCATCCGTCGTTTCAGATCCATAAACGAGTTTGACGAGTCAGAAGACAAAGAGAAGAACTACAAGAACTCGTCGCAGACGCAGCGGTCGTCCAAGTGGCCGAGCAGCTGCTCGTCCAAGGAGAGAAAGTCTCGGACGAAGGACGTGCCCGTGGCGGCTGTGTCGCCCGGCCCTCCCGCCAAGGACGAGAACGTCACAAAGTGAGCGCGCCGCCGGCCACCGGCGTCTAACGCCGCCGCCCGCGGCCCAGCCGTTTTACTCGCCCGCCGCCCGGCTGCGATGGCAACTCGCGCGTTGCGCCGGGGGCGTGAGGTCACAGAGCTGGGCCGTCTGGACGGGAGAGGCGGCCGGGCCAGTCCCAGCGCGTTATCTAATTGCCCGGTGGCGCTAGCGGTGTCTCCGGTGCACTCTGGTCGTCGGCTGACGGTCGGCGGGAATTTGGAGAACGCCTGACGCCGGTCGTGGACTGGTGGTCAGTGGGGGAGGTCCGTCGACTGGGTTAGTGGGAGGAGGCAGCTCGCTGTCTTACTCCCTCTTTCAGCTGGTGTTGAGCCGGAGAAGGCGGGCCCCGGAATCAGCTGACTCCGCCCGTCGGGTGGTGGTCGGTAGGAAGAGGCGGTTCCGGGGATCCGCTGACGGAGCTGTGCCGTTCCAGACTGGAGCTGGACGTGAAGCGGCTGCGAGCCGACCTCAACTCGAGCCGGCAGACGGAGCAGGAGCTGCGCTCTCAGGTCTCCAACCTGGTGATCCAGGAGCGCAACGCCCGCAACCAGCTGCAGCTGCTCCAGCTGGACAACGACAGTCTCCAGTCCAAGTGAGGGCCGACCCGACGCTGTTCAGGGGCTGGCGTGAGGCTGTGGTTACCAGGGCTAGACTGTCACACTGCCCAGAGGGCTCCGACGCGGCCGTGCGCTGCGGATCTGCCCTTCGAATCGCTGTTGCCTCCTACGCTGCCTGGCGTCTGAAGCTATCTACAGTAGACAGCCCTGAGTATGTTTTGCAACTAAGTTTGGCTGAAATTTCCGTTGTTGTTTTGATGATTTTACTGTGGGATGTAGCAGATGAAGTTATATATATATATATATATATATATATATATATATATATATATATATGTATATATGTACATTCGTCGATAAGAGCAAATTGGAATGTTGTTGAACTAGAACACGGATATGCTGAAACCCAAAAAGAACATGAAACATGCTTAGCATTCTAAACATTTTTGCTGTCAGAAAAACATCCCTAAGACCAAAAAGTAATTCCATATTGCCGCGGATTGTGACGTGCAGTGTTGCCGGCCACTGAGCGCCGGATCCAGCGCCAATCGACTTGACGCGTGATCTGTCGCCAGGCTGCACAATCTCGTAACGGGTCGGCAGCAGGACAAGCAGACGGTCGTCACGCTGGAGAAGAAGCTGGCCGAAGAGCGGAAGCTTCGTCAGAGTCTGGAGACGCAGCTCCAGCAGGAGAAAAAGAAGGTAGTGAAGCGCCTGTTGTCTGTATCTGCTGGAAATCTTTGTTTTGTTTGAAATAGAAACGGTTAGTTGATCTTGTCTTTGAAGGGTAATGCGGCTCGGAATTTGCCATTTAGGTTTTAAACTGCTTCCAAAGCAGTTCTTCCAAACTAGTCCAGTGTGAACAATAGACTGAAATTTCTTCTGAGGTGAATTAAAATATGATAATCACGTCCGGCTAATTGGCGCAGCTTCGAGCTTGTACGCCATTAGTTTTGGATTGCACTTTTTCTGTTAACTGCCTGAGGTGCTTTTTGCAATGTGCGGTCGTGTTGCTGGCGTTTCCGGTCGAGTCATAGCTGCCCGTCCGTCAGTGGGTTATCAGATATCTGTGCATGTTTCTCCTGTTTTTTGCGTCTGCCGCCATGTCATGGCGGATACACCAGATCGGTCCCTCCGCCCTCGGTGTCTTCGGCTCTGGGCGTCACTGTGACGATGTTGGCGCCCCTCGCGCAGGTGGCGCAGGCGGCCGAGCAGGCGTCCAAGTGCACGGAGCAGTGCAAGGCGCGCCGCCGAGACCTGGAGGCGGAGACCCGCCAGCTGCGGCGCGAGAACAAACAGTACGAGGACCGGGTCCGCTCGGCCGAGCGCGAGCTTCAGGTCAGTGAACCCGGCCGAGCTCAGCCGAGCCGCCGGCTGTGGAGGCTCGGTCGGCGGCAGGACAGGGGCCTGCTGGCCTTGCATCGGACTTCGACGTCAGGGGCCAGCAAAGTCGCCTCAGTAGGTCGTGCTGGGCTGCGCTGTGCGTTGAATCGGGTGTATGTAACGAGACGACTCGTTGAAACCTGACGCAGTCGTAAAAGCAACCGCCCTCGTCTGTCACCCGACATTCATTGAGATAGCATTGGCATTGGATCACTCCTATGTCATTATCGGTAGCAAGTAATCGGTAAGGAACGCGGTACTTCAGACGTGATAATGCGTAATCCCTTTGTGTACCGGCGTGCGGTGTTCCAAAAGTTTGGCAAGTGATCACTGCAGAGCATCCGGCCTTACGATGGCCTTGTTTTAGATTAGATGTGTTCGTCGCCATTCGTATATGACGTCTGCCACGCAACTCTCAGCAAAGTAGAAGGCCCAGAAATGCGTTGCCAGGTAACGTCGGTACTGTTCCTGATCGCGACGTCAGCTGTATTTATGGAGCAGTGGGATGTTTAATGTTGCAACTACCCCGGCGCCAGGAAAAGGCCTGCGCGATGGTATGACGGTAGAAGCTGATTGTAGCGGAACAGGTTAGACAGGATAATCATTTGAGATACCCAGAACTTTATGCGACAAGAAAGAAAAGACAAAAAATTGCCATGGAAACGCACCTGCCAACACAGGCCAACAGGTACAAGGCTGTGCGGTGTAGGTGAAAGCGCGAATAGTGAAAAGTAAAATGGAGAAAGGAAAGAAGGAACGATAGTTATATTCTTTCATCTTTCTTCTTTGACATCGTCCAGGCCGTCACCTGCTGCACGCTTCGGCGAACAGCTATCTGCAGTCTGACGGAGGCAGCTGATTGCAGGAATCTCCGTTCGCCTGGCTGGCAGAGCGCGGCTCGTGTTGGGAACCCCCTGCCGTCGGCTTCCCCGTCTGTCGCCCGCTCAGTCCGGCGGCGCTCCGTCAGGGGGGAGGGGGCCTCCAAGACGCGCCTGCCTGCCGGCCCGGTCCTGACGGCGCCTCCACCGTCCGTTGCAGAGCCTACACGAGATCAAGGACTCGCAGAGCGACACCGAGGTGCTGATGTCGGCCCTGTCGGCCATGCAGGAGAAGAACCAGTACCTGGAGAAGAACCTCTCCTCGGAGACCCGTCTCAAGATGGATCTGTTCGCGGCGCTGGGCGACGCCAAGCGCGAGCTGGAAATCAACAAAAGTGAGCTCGCGCGGACGTGTCGTTGCGTTGTTGAATTTAGGCTCGTCCGGGGCCAGCATCCTATTTCAAAAGCTGTCGCTCGGTCATGACCGCAGCCCCCTCCCCCGGTTCAGAAGCTAACAGTCCTTATCCCACTCGGGTGGGATGGGAACGGGGGGGGGGTGGACTGCTGGCTAGAGTGACAGCCTCTTTCGTTTGGTCTGGTCATATTCGTGGGACAGGTGTAATGTTGCGGTAAATAATGCGGCGTGCTACGTTCGTTTTAAGGTGACCAATGCACGGGCGACAATCTGAAACGCCATCATTGAAATCGCAGACTCGTGTTTGTAACCTGGGATCTCGTGGGGCTATCTTCAATGCCGCTGTGTGTGGGATTAGCTCTCCACATGAAGAACTGATCTTGCGAATCTCGGGCTGCTGCATTCCCCAGAAGTGCCGCCCTCGTTTTTTTTCTATTTTAATTTTGTGTAGGCGTTTCTCTGCGTCCATCGCTGTGTGGTTCCACCCATCGCATTGGGACAGCCGTGTCGGGCTGACGTGCCCTGTGCCGTGTACGCCGCGTCCGTGTCCCGTCCGCTGACCGGGCCGCCCGCCGCAGCGCACCTGTCCACCAAGGAGCGCGAGATCTCCGAGCTGAACGCCAAGCTGGCCGACGTGCTGTCCGTGATGCCGGGCCTGTCGTCGGGCGGCGTCTCGGGCGACCACAACGGCTACGGCGGCCTGGAGCCGTACCCGGGCGCCAACTCGGACCTCTACGACCTCAAGATGAACTCGGAGCCGCCCAAGAGCCAGCTGGACCCGAACGCGGCCGCCTACACGCCCAAGATGGCCTGAGGCGGCGGCGACCGGTCGCCCGGCCGCAGTCGCCATCTGCCTCGTACCTTCTGTTGCTGCCGGACCGCGGCGGGGGACGGGCGCCGGTGCTGCCACCTGCCGACCCGCGGATTGTGTGCTGCCCGCTGTTGGCAAATGTGGACCTCCTCTTGGGGTGCAGAATTGATAAACGTGCCGTATGATTGTTTTTCCCCGTTCGATTTCGAGCATCGTGTCTTCGGTGTCAGTCATGTTTTGGAATAACTGCGTGCGCACGTCTCAACGGAAAATGTGGAATTCACTGTGCGGTGGCAGCGCCGGGGCCCGTCCTGACCGGCCGCGGAGCCGCATCGCCTCCAGAAGCGAGACCGCCATTCTTTGAAGACTTCGATTTTGACGCATAACACGCTTGTTGCTCGCTCGGCATTTGACGGCGCGGTATTTAACAGTATTTGGGTTGCCTAACACTGTTGAGCTGCCGTCGGCAGTACCGGGAGCGCGCCCGCCCAGCCCTTGGAGCACTGGTCCAGTTCGCCTGCCGGCGGCAGCACATCGCCGCTCGGCGTTTTACGTCATTGTGATAGCGGATTTCGGAGATTTCTCGTGTTGTGTTTCGTCGAGGAGCGCCTCGCGTCAGCTGCCGGAAACCAGAATGCGAAATTGCCGCGCCAGCCGGCCCAACCGGGCCGCGGTCCGGCCGACACCGCGTGGCGCCGACCGCTTCTCGATGTCTTTCATTTAATTTATTCTCACATCGGAATCATCGGTAGAGGGCCGCTACGGAGGCGACGCGTCACCAAGTTCCGTTCAGTCGCAGGGCCGTCGAAACGGCGGCGCGGGTGGCGCCATCTCGCTGTACTCTAAGGGCTCCGACGGCACAAAGGGTCGCGTTGGAGTTGTGCCAGCCGTTAAAAGCAACTACTTAATCCTGCGTTTGACTCTGTGAGTCGGGGGCGCGACAGCCACCGAGCGCCCCGGCCCGGCCGGAGGGGACACCCTCGGCTTTGTGTTCTGAATTAACCTAACAAAGGCGCGCGCTGGTGGCGCGCGCGCGCGTGTGGCGTTTCGAACGTGGGCCCGGCGTCCCGCTCTAGATACATGTGTTTGTTCGGTGTAGTTGGCTCGATGTCCTCGGTGTGAGATTCAGAAAGTCGGGCGCGGCTGGGAGGCTGCACTCAGGCTAGGCGCCGCGCCGCAAGGATCTCCGCGTGCCCCACGGAAGACGACCGAGTAGGTTGCTGGTCAGTTGAACGCTCTCTTGATGTTAATTGTAGCATCGAATAAATTCTTGATGGGGCGTTAAGCCCTGTGTCAGAGAGTTGGTTTGTGTGTCGGAGGTGGAAGTGGGCGGTGTCGAGGAACGGCTGGCGAACGTTCGAGAACCCGGCTTCGCCTGTTCCGCGTCTCTCCCGGTGTCGCTCACGTAAGCTGTAATTACGGTGACGCCGAACTCATTTTGTAGGGATATTCAGATGGTCTGGCTTTTGGAGATGCCCAGGAGCAGAAGAGGTGAATGTGCTTGTGGACAAAGTATCGTAACGCACAGGCAGGGGTTGCATTCACAGTGCAGCCTGGTTTCGATCTGTGGGTCGCAATGGTGCCCATCCACATTGCCTTTTAATTGTATTTTTATCGTAAACTGACGACTGCGCAAACTACAGGAGTGAATCAGCGGTATGACCGTTGCAAACCGACGATTGCGCGCACCACACAGGAGTGAGTCAACGTAAATCTACCGATTACACGGAGCACACGCGTTCGCGGATCACGCTCGAACCTGGTGGCACTCGCAGCCCGCAGCCACGGCGCAGGGTGGTCACGGCGACCCAGGCCATCACCCACGCAAGAGGAACTCACACTGCAGATTCCACCCGACGGGTTTCATACACGGCACAGACGAACTGGCAGGCGTGCGGAGACAGGCAGTGCTGTCGGGCTGCCAGCAATGTCCTGCCGTTCGGCTCCCATCTCAGGCTTACCAGGCGCCTGGTTAACTCCCCGACACGGACTGAACAGTCCCTGGCTTCCAGCCCGTGCAGCAGCTGCCTGTTCACGCTTCCTGAACCGGTCTCGTTCGTGAACATGGCTTCGATCCGCGTCGTGTTCATGGCGAGGACCTGGACCAGCGTCCGTTCGACCCGGCCGTGAGGCGATTCCCGTGCGCCTGTGTCCCGGTCTGGCCTGAGGGCCGGCCGGCCGTCATCCCGCCCCGGCTGCGACCTCCCGCCGCTGGGCGGCCAGCAGGGGCAGCGTCAGGAGCCAGACGGCGGCCGGCGGCCGGCGGCGGCTGCCGCTGCCCGCCGTCCCCGCCGGCGCCCGGCTCGCGCCGCCCTCTGGAGAGGTGAACCGGTACTCCGCCTCGAAGCCGGCGGCGTCGAACGGCCCGTTGGAGTGGAACGTCAGCCTGCGGCAGGCGGGGACCGGTCAGAGTCGAGCCGGCGGGAGGTTTCAGGGCGGTGGCAAGGGGCCACAGCGGTGCTGGATGATTTGTCTGTGAGGCAAAGGCGGTAAGATGTCAGTTTGTGTGAGATGGCAGAGGGGGAGGCATCAGTACGAAGAAGACCACAGAGCCGCGATACGTCGGTCTGTGGAAGACAACAGCGGAAGATGTCAGCCTAGGAGTAAAAGACAGGGAAACCGCAACGGTGAAATATCAGTTCGTGGGAGACTATAGAGTGGTAAGATATCAGGCTAAGCCAGACGGGCAGTGGGAGATGAGCCACCGACAGTGACAAGTCTGCGTCCAGAAGTTGGAGCACTAACGTAGCCAGCTCAGGCTCGCTTTACTCCATCTTCGTATCAGTTTTGTAGCAGCAGTAATGTCTCCTATCTGTAGGTGGTGCCTGTTGGCTTGTTTGCAAGCACGCACCCAAGGGGGTCCCAGGGGTCCCAGGGACCCCGAAATGTTTGAAGGGGGCCCAGCGAGGTTAGAAAATTACTCTTACAAAAACTGAATCTGTTGCCAAAGTGCTTTAAGAGCGACAGAAAAGAGAAGACAAAAAATGAAATATACATATCCACGCCTATAGAGGGACCCCTTTCGGCCTATAGGAGATCCCTGTCGGCCTACAGGGCCCCTGCCAGCCTGTGTGGGCCTCCTGCTGGCCTGTAGGGGCCCCTGCTGGCCTGAAGGGACTCCTACCGGCCTGTAGGGCCTCCCGCTGGCCGGCTGGGACTCATTGTTGGCCTGTAGGAGGCCTCCTGCCGGCTTTTTGGGACCCCTACCGGCCTGTAGGGACAACCTGCTGGTCTGTAGCGGCCCCTGCGGGTCGGAAGGGGCCTCCTGCTCGCCTCTACCTTGTCCCTGTCAGGATGAAGGAGCCCCTGCTGACATACAGGGCCCTAACCTCTACCTGTAGGGCCCCTGGCTTGTGGAGGGGCCCCCTTACGGCATTTGGAGGGGCCCCCTGGCCAGTAAGAGCCCCCTGACGGCCTGTAGAGGGGTCCCCTGACAACTGTGGATGGCAAAGGTGTGGTTTTCTAAAAATAACTGTGGCTGCCCGACTATTCTTACTTACCATTTTCATAATATACCTCTAGCCGTTTCAAGGGCCTTTGATGCACTTCAGGGGCTTCACTGGCAGTCTCAGGGGGTCTTTTCTGTGCCAGAAGCCCACCTAACACACTCGGGGGCAGGAGCTCAGCCGGCTGAAAATTATGGGGGTCCTCGCCCAGCAGTGGGCCCCTCACTTCACGTGGGCTCCCTGGACTTCAGTATCAACATAACACTTCACAAGAGGCTCGCAAAGAGGTACAGCCGACCCAGAATTTCAGAGGTGGGGTGCGTGACGAAAAGCGAGCCCGTATCGTATTTGTGGGCCTATGAATAAAAACAGCCTGTGAAAATTTTACGACAGTGGACGCTTGCCGTCCCTAAACGTTATCAGTTGCAACCAGGTGGCTCTTCTCTGATTGTCGACGATCGAGGCAAAAACATTTTTTTTACAGGGCGCCTCCACAGCTGTCAAGGCGTCCCCCTGCAAACCGTCAGGGGCTCCTCTACACGCCAGGGGACCTCTCTATAGGCCGTAAGCAATCCCCTCCATAGGCCGGCAGGGGGACCCTACGGACGGCGGCAAGGGCCCCTGCATGTCAGCAGGGGCCCGTTCATGCCGACGTGGGGCCAGATGCAAGTAAGTAGCGGCCATTTCCAAGCGACAAGGGGCCCTTACAGGCCGACAGGGCCCCATAGAATAGTAGGGGATTCCTCCACAGATCAGCAGGGGCCCACAGGCCGGCAGGGAGCCCTAAAGACCAGCAGGTGGTCCCTGCAGGCCGGCAGGGACACGAAGACCGGCAGGAGGTCCCCACAGACCGGCAGGGGGCCCCTGCAGGCCGGCAGGGCGCTCCCTGTAGGTCAGCAGGGAGCCACTACAGGCCAGCAGGAGCCCTACAGGACAGCAGCGGGCCCTGCAGGCCAGAAGGGGTTCCTATAGGCCGGCAGAAGGTTCTTACATGCTGGCAGGGATCCCCCACAGGCTGGCAGCGGCACTACAGACAGATAGGGGGTCCCCTGCAGGCTGATAGGGGCCCCTCTATGGGTTTGGATCTCTTTAAGCGGTCTCATGGACCTTTTGCGGTTTTGAGGCTACTCTTGCCTCCAAGGGTCCCAGGGACCATTGGAAAGCTTCAGGGGTCTTGTTATCCCTCTTTGGGGCCATCTTGCCGTCCCAGGGTATCATTAACCCTCCCGGAAGTTCTCTGACTGTATCAGGAGCCTTCAGTTTTTCACTCAGCTTTCCACGCGAAACCCATTCGGAGCCCCTATGCCATTCCGGGGGCCCTTATGCCACCCTAGGGATTCAGTCCTCGTCTTGGCCGCCTCAGGGTCCCTGTGACGCTTATGGCGGTCTCAGGGGCAATCTGCTGTGTTGGAACCCTGTTGTGGTTTCAGGGGCCCTTTGGGAGCTTCAGAGGCCCTTCATTGTATCTCAGGGATCATCTAACCCTCTCATAGACCCCCTGACTGCATCAAGAGCCCGTCACATTTTCACAGAGACCCCGTGAAGTTTATACGGGGTCCTTTTGAGTCTCTCGTGGAGCCCTTTCTCAGGCGATCGCCTTCATCGCCCCCCCCCCCCCCCCCGTACCCTTGGATCCGCGCTTGGAGCTAGAAGATTGCAACTAATAACGTTTAGGGACGGCAGGCGTCCATTGTCATAAAGTTTCACTGGCTGTTTAAATTCAGGGAGTTCACTCAAAGGACTCGCCATTAGTCAAGCACCCTCCGAAATTTCGAGCTGGCTGTGTCCCTGTTGCGAGCCCCCCTGTAAAATGTCATGTTTTTTGTATAGAGGACTCACATGGAATGAAGGGGCCTGTCGCCGGGCGGGCGAGGACCCCCGAAATCTTTGGCTGGCTGCACCCCTTCCTGTCTGCCATTTTCGTGACATTGTCAGCCTATTGTCGTCCATGAAAAAATGGCTGGTCTGTTGCCACATGTGCAGCAGACCTCTCTGCGGGAAACAAACCGAGGAAAGCTCCAGTAAGTCCACTTTTTATCCGCCGGCGCGCTTCAAGAGACAGCGTCGGTTCTCATCGTATAAAAACGAGAGGGCCGCCCCTCTGGGAACGACAATGCACAGTCGGCTGCGGTCGGCTCGCACCTCAGGTAGCGGCCCTCGGAGACAATCGGATTCGGCGGCGGCCTGTTTCCGCAGTAGCGCTCCAGATGTCTCTCCTGTGCTCTGCGATGGCTGATCTCGACGTAATCCGAGGCCGACCCCAGCTCGCAGCTGCAACACACGAGCCAAACATGCAGCACGCACCTCCGACAGCAGACATTCAGCCACCGCAGACGATACGAGACGGATTTGCCAGGAAGAGGGGCACCTTCGCTGAATTGCCAGCATTCCGCGAGCTCCTTCTGAACGAATCAGAGTGGAAAAATCAAAGCCCGATCCCTCCCGCCAGGGACGGCGGATTGCATTTTCGGCTGGGGGGGGGGGCAATCGGATCGGATCTATCGGATCAACAGGCGACCTCATTTAGGTTACCTTCTTCCCCCATCCCGAAAAATAACTGAATTTCGTTCTTTTGCTATGACCCCGTTTTTTGTTATATAAACGATTTTTCCCAAAATTTTGGCGCTAGTGTATACTTGAGTTCCCTAAAATGCGTGGATTTTTCTATTCAGGTCTGTACCCATTGCCATTTTTCAGAACTTTGCCCCTGGGCACCCCTCTACATAATGGCGAATGATGCAAATTTCTGCTTTTTATGTTGTTTGTGTTTACATCACGAATTCAGCATTGTTATAAAGTACATTTGTAAACAGCGGGAAGAAAGTTTCCTCCCACAACATTAAATTACAACTTGACGTCCAGTAACAAAGCGCTTACAGACTATCACACGAGAACGAAATCATTATCTCAAGCACTTGCCAAAGCAGCTTTGCCTGTCTCCACACACACATAATGTAATATTGCCAGCACCAAACCTCTGACATAATGGACCAAGGGCGTAGCCAGGATTCCGCCCAGGGGGGGGGGGAAATTGGATCACGGGGGCCCTCGTAACCAATGGGAGCCTTCGCCAATGGCGGATCTAGGATTTCGCCAAGGCGGGGGAGGGAGGAGGGGTGGAGGTGAATTTGAAAACTGAAAATTTTCAAAAAAATTGAGGCGGGGTCCCCATTTTGCTGCCCTTCAGATACGAAAAATGATGTAATTTTGTGTTTTTACGATTTAAAATAGCCGAAAAAATTCAAACGTGTTGTCTCATTTCAGAAAATTCTGCGTTTTGTTTCCGAACAAAGTGGCCGAAATATGGCAAAAAAGCGGTTCCGTCCCTCCCTTCATTTGAAATGTCTTGTCGGTATCTGGTTTGGCAGCCCGTCAGTCCCCCTCCCCCGCAGTCCCGTAGCTTGTGGATTTTTTTTATAGTTTAGGTTAGTTTAGTTTAGTTTAGTTCAGTTTAGGTCAGCTTAGTTTATGTTCCCTCTTGCAGTTACAGCGGCACTTTTGGTGGTCTCGGGCCCTCTTTTGTGCCGTGCCAGGATCCTCTAATGTTCTGAGGTTCCTTTTACAGTTTCACGTGTCCCGCGGGGCGTCTCAGGCCCTTCTTTGGCAGTTCCAGGACACTTCGGACAGTCTCAGGGACCAGTCTGGGAATTTCAGGAACGCTTAACCCTATTCCCGGAGGGCTAGACGGTATGGTCGATTCCCGGCAGGGGGGGGGGGGATTCGCCGCCCCCCTTGAGATCTCGAGAACTACTTGTCCGATTTCATCGCAACAAACGGCAATCGATTCGCCGTGACGTGAACTACACTTTTATTAAAAGAAATTTTCAAAATTTCGAAATTTGTGGATACAGGGAGGCAAAAAGGTCAAAATGGGGAGTACTTTTGGACTTCTTATAACTCCGTTGTTTATCGACCGATTTCGATGAAACTGGCATCAAACGAGAGATTATGGATAGGGCGTTTACCATGGGTCCTCAAATCTGAAATTTTGAGAAAATTCATGGGCGTTCACAGGGTTTCAAAAATAGGAGGATTAGTTTTCTAACAACTGAATGAACAAAAGAGGCAAACACCCTTTTTTGGCTTCTGCTAGTCATGTTATACTAAAGAAGTACAAATCGCATTACAATGTCTGTATAATGTTAGCATAGGCGGTGCCAGGGATATGAAAAAGGGGGAACTGTCATGGTCACACGTTTCTCAGATCAACTTATGACCTTTGACCTTAAATGACCTTCAGAGACCTTGGGGTCACTTGGAATGATCTCGTGTGCATTTAATATCATCTGTAAACGTTTTCAATCATTTGAATTCACTCTATTTCAAAAATTTCATTTTTTGGCTATTGCGATATAGGGTACACGCACTGACATTTTAGGTCATATCTCCGTGACCCGACCCGATATCAAGCTGAAACTTGGTACACAAGTCGAGGGCGCCCTTTTACGTCACATGTATTCCGGGTTTTGCATTTGAAAAAATGGCGCCGAAATTATAGCAAAAAAACAAATTTTGACTTTTCACCTTGACCTGACCTTGGAAAATGACCTCAGATAAACAAAATTATATCTGCACATTGCCCAAGTATTTAGCTATACATCCATATAAAGTTTTAAGTTCTATCTTAAAAACTCTGTTTGTGGTAGACACTTTCCTTTTACCCTTAACATGGCCAAAAATGGCATGAGGTGCCTCCCAAAAACGTTGCCTGGCTCCGCCCCTGAGCAAAATAGAATTTTGAAATTTTGTCACAGCACGTAGGAAGAATAGCTAGGAAAAGTCACCAAGTTTCGTGAAGCCGCATTAAAAAGCCTTGAATTGGCAAGCAAAAAACCCGAGGGGGGGCGGATTCCGCCCCCCCCCCCTGCCGGGAATAGGGTTAAGCCACCTCGGGTTCCCTCCTGTCGTCCCTGCAGCGACGGCGGAAAAGGGGGGGGGACAGGAGGGGCGGCCGCCCCCCTAGCCTGACGGCTGGGGAGGCGAAACTATGTTTTTGCCCCCCCAGAAATTTCGGTCATTGCAGCAAGCAAAATCGTGGAAAAATCGACCTTACGCTATTAAAGAAAAAAGAAAAAATCATTGTGGGAGCATCGGAGACAGACGATAACAATCTTTGCAAAATTTAGTACAAATCCGAAGGTTTTTTTCAGACATGGTGGTCATTAAATTTGATGTTTCTCGGCGCCTATAAATATAGACGGGATACACTGTTTTTATCTATCTATGTCCCTTCTATATCTATGCTCGGCGCCCATTACAAGACGCGACGATTCTCGCGATGATTTCAGGAGTAATCAGCACAAGTCTGCGTGGCAGCCTTGTATACCAAACATGGCGTCCATAAGGAGAAATATAGCCGTTTTTGTGAACATTAGTATAAATGCGTAGGAACAGGGGAAGGGCGGAGGCCATGAACCCCAATTTTTTGGAAATTTAACATTAGCCTCATGGGGAAAATTATATCATGTTTCTTATATGCTTCCCTTATGTGATTTTAGCATCACTCGACTTCATGTATCTTGAGATTCTTTTTTTTATATACCATGCGTAGTAGTGTTGGACATGGAACTGATTGTTAATCCCTTGGGCACTCTGGCAAGATGGTTTCGTCCATTACAGTGGGGTAGCCAAGAGGGGGGCAAAGGAGCCATGTCCTCCCCCTCCCCGCTGGAGGCCAAGCGGGGCCACCTGACGGCCGAGCGGGCCCCCTGGGGCCGAAGGCCCCAGTTCTTTGTGTGAGGCGTGAAGTGCGAGGTGATAGCGTGAGGCATACGCTGGGCGTCGTACACTGTCCGAAACAGACAAGTAAAGCAAAATAAGAATATTTTAAGCATTAAAGAAGACTTATGAACCGAAAGAAAACGTACCCCGAATAAAAAAGAAGGCTTTGTGTTACGAAGAAAGGCCCGTGGTCTGAATGAGCGTTTAGGGGCCCCTGCTAGCTTGTAAGGGAGTTTACTGCTTGTCTGGGGAGGGCCCCCTGTCAACCCATAAAGGGCCTCTGCCAGCCTCTGAAGGGACCTCCTTTCGGTCTGGAAGAAGGCTCCTGCCCCTGCCTCCAGAGGTCGACAAACAGATAGGGTGCCCTCTACAGACAGGCAGTGACCCCCCTGGCCAACAGGGGCCCCTAAACCATCATTCAAGAGTCCCTGCTGTCCAGTAAAGATGCCCTGCCGACATGTAAGAGGCACCCGCCAGGTCGGCAGGAACGTCTTTACAGGTGAGCATGGGCCCCGTTTACACTTCAGCGAGGCACCTTTACAAACCGACCGGTAATTTTAACCTCATGGGGCCCTCATGATTACGACGGCCAGGCGCGGATCCAAAGGGGGAGCAATTCGGGTGATCTCTCCTCCCCCTTGAGGTCTGAGAAGGGGACCCTGTCAGACTTAAAAGGAGTCCCGAAAGGACCCCGTATGAGCTTGACGGGGTCTTTATAAGAACCTGACGGGCTCTTGGTGCAGTCAGAGAGGCCTCCTGGAGGGCTAGGGACCAATCTCGGAATTTCAGGGACGCTTAAACCATCTCGGGTTCCCTCCTGTCGTCCCTGGAACGTTTTTGCCATCTAAGGAGCCCCTCAGACACTAAAATGGGCTCGCTATATAAGTCACTCTCTGCAGTGCAAGGGCGCCTCTCGTAATCGTCTAAGTCCTTTGACCGTTTCAGGAGCAGTCTGGACGTCTCAAGTTCTAGAAGTTTCAGGGGCCCCTCTGGTCGTCTCAGGGGCACTTATTGCTAGAGACTTCTAATTAGCAGTCTGAAAGGTCTCTCTCTAGCAGTCTCAGTGGACCCCCAGCGGTCCTGGGTACCTTTCTTATCGTCTCTGGGAAACATTTTTGCCATCTCAAGGGCCCTCTGGCAGTTACAAAAGACTTTTCGGCAATTTCAGGGCCCCTGTGTAGTGTCATAAACTCTGTGAACGTCTCTGGTGATCGCCATGGCTATATCAGGGGTCTTACTCCGTCATGTGAGGCATATCTGACAGGCTTTTAGGGCGCCTCTAACCGTAACAACTCTAGCCGTTTTGTTGGCGCTTCAGGGGTCTCACTGGCAGTCTCAGGGGGACCTTGCCCCTGCCCGTACCAGGAGTCTGCTTATTACACTCGGGGACCCTCCTCTGGCCGTCCAGCGCCCCCATAACAGCCCGTCTCAGAGGCCTTCTTATCGTCATTGTCTCGCAGAGGCCCTGCGACCTCTTTGGCGGTTTCAGGGGTCATCTGCGGTGTAAAGGCCCATCTTGCCGTCTCAGAAGCCACCTGACCTTTCCGGGGGCCCCTGAAAGCATCAAGAACCCCCAAGGTTTCAAAAGGGCAAGTGTAGCCCATTTGTGGCTCCTTTCGAGGTTGAGTAGGTCACCGACGAATCCCCGTTCAGGGGGCCCCTCTGGCTGGCCAGGGTCTCCTTTTGCTGCGCTAGGCACCCTCTAAAGTTCTTTCCCTCTCAGGTGCCTCTCTGGCAATGTTAGCTGTTTCAGGGACCCTTTTGCCGTGTTGGGGCCTCTTGTGGTCCCAGAGGCCCTCGGAGGATTTCAAGGACCCATCTTTCTATCTTAGGGGCACTTTACCATGTCAAGGTCTCATTAACCCTCCTGGAAGCCCTCTGACTACATCAAAAACCTTCAGCTCTTCACTCACAGGGGCCCCTTAGGGACTTAAACCTCATCTTAGCCGTCTCAGGGGCCCCATGAGTCATCTGGCGGTCTCGGGAATACTCTGCCGTGTTGGGACCCTGTTGCGGTCTCAGAGGCCCTTTGAGAGCTTCAGGGGCCCTCTATGCGTGTCAGAGGTCATCTAGCCCTCCAGGAGGCCTCTCTGACTGCACCAAGAACCCGTCAGGTTCTTATAAAGACCCCGTCAAGCTCATACGGGGTCCTTTCGGGACTCCTTTTAAGTCTGACAGGGTCCCCTTCTCAGACCTCAAGGGAGGGGAGGAGATCACCCGAATTGCTCCCCCTTTGGATCCGCGCCTGGCCGTCGTAATCATGAGGGCCCCATGAGGTTAAAATTACCGGTCGGTTTGTAAAGGTGCCTCGCTGAAGTGTAAACGGGGCCCATGCTCACCTGTAAAGACGTTCCTGCCGACCTGGCGGGTGCCTCTTACATGTCGGCAGGGCATCTTTACTGGACAGCAGGGACTCTTGAATGATGGTTTAGGGGCCCCTGTTGGCCAGGGGGGTCACTGCCTGTCTGTAGAGGGCACCCTATCTGTTTGTCGACCTCTGGAGGCAGGGGCAGGAGCCTTCTTCCAGACCGAAAGGAGGTCCCTTCAGAGGCTGGCAGAGGCCCTTTATGGGTTGACAGGGGGCCCTCCCCAGACAAGCAGTAAACTCCCTTACAAGCTAGCAGGGGCCCCTAAACGCTCATTCAGACCACGGGCCTTTCTTCGTAACACAAAGCCTTCTTTTTTATTCGGGGTACGTTTTCTTTCGGTTTATAAGTCTTCTTTAATGCTTAAAATATTCTTATTTTGCTTTACTTGTCTGTTTCGGACAGTGTACGACGCCCAGCGTATGCCTCACGCTATCACCTCGCACTTCACGCCTCACACAAAGAACTGGGGCCTTCGGCCCCAGGGGGCCCGCTCGGCCGTCAGGTGGCCCCGCTTGGCCTCCAGCGGGGAGGGGGAGGACATGGCTCCTTTGCCCCCCTCTTGGCTACCCCACTGTAATGGACGAAACCATCTTGCCAGAGTGCCCAAGGGATTAACAATCAGTTCCATGTCCAACACTACTACGCATGGTATATAAAAAAAAGAATCTCAAGATACATGAAGTCGAGTGATGCTAAAATCACATAAGGGAAGCATATGAGAAACATGATATAACTTTCCCCATAAGGTTAATGTTAAATTTCCAAAAAATTGGGGGTCATGGCCTCCGCCCTTCCCCTGTTCCTACGCATTTATACTAATGTTCACAAAAACGGTTACATTTCTCCCTATGGACGCCACGTTTGGTATACAAGGCTGCCACGCAGACTTGTGCTGATTACTCCTGAAATCATCGCGAGAATCGTCGCGTCTTGTAATGGGCGCCGAGCATAGATATGAAGGGACATAGATAGATAAAAACAGTGTATCCCTTCTATATTTATAGGCGCCGAGAACCATAAAATTTAATGACAACCATGTCTGAAAAAAACCTTCGGATCTGTACTAAATTTCGCAAGGAATGTTATCGTCTGTTTCCCATGCTGCCACAATGATTTTTTCTTTTTTCTTTAATAGCGTAAAGTTGATTTTTCTACGATTTTGCTTGCTGCTGTGACCGCAATTTCTGGGGGGGCAAAAACATAGTTTCGCCCCCCCCAGCCGTCAGGCTGGGGGGGCGACCGCCCCTCCTGCCCCCCCCCCCTTTTCCGCCGTCGCTGCCTCCCGGTTAGCAAGACCACGGCGGCAATACTCACGGATAGATTCCCTCCACGTCGAAGTACTTGAAGCGGACGTGGACGGCCTCGCCGGCCTCCGCCAGGAAGACGTAGTGACAGTCGGTGCTGCCGGGATAGAAGCCCGGGGCGTTCGGCGACCCAAAGCTTCCCCGCTTGCCGGCAGAGCTGACGAACTCAAAGGCACATGGGCTTGTCTTCAGCTGGGAGCCGGCGGCTATGCCGTAATCTGGAACCCAGAGCGTCTTCAGCGTTAGAACATTTTCAGAGCGGTTCTTCACGCTTGATGATAATAGTGCGACAAAAATTAGGAGCCGTCCACCTATGCCGAAAGGAGACGAATGACCAGAACCGCTACTCCACATTGTTACCAGTAACGAAACTGGTCACACTTGAGGCGGCCTGAGTCGTTCTCCAGTAAATGACATCATTTCTGAAGCTGATCCCAGCATGAGTTGGTTATCAAAGTTCAGACTGGAAGGTCGATGCATGAACTGAGCGTCGTAGTGGGCAAACATGAAATCATTTGCGCCTTAATCATCAGTGAATTCCGAAAAAAGGCTAAAGTTTTAACCGGCTGAACGAAACTTGCATCCATTTCAAATGTATCCGGGTAATGCAAAATTTAGCAGAAGTATTATTAGGCGCATATACTCCACCTACTTTTCACAAACTGGTATGTGGCGCTGAATCCGACAGCGTGACCGGCGGGGTGGCCCGAGGCGTGGCCCGAGGCATGGCCCGAGGCGAACTGCAGCAGGAGCCGGCTACTGGGCGACATGAGGGTGCCGGGCCGGCCGAAGCCGCACATCCGACGCTGCAGCCGCGGCCGGCCCGCCGCGCGGCCGAACACCGACAGGGTGTCCGAGTCCCGGCACCTGTCGAAACCGGGCTCCATGCCTGGTCAGTGTGTTGTCCTGGCTCTATGCTTGGTCAGTGTGTTGTCCCGGCTCCGTGTTTGGTCAGTGTGTTGTCCCGGCTCCGTATCCAGTCAGTGTATTATCCCAGCCCCGTGTCTGGTCAGTGTGTTGTCCTCGCTCCGTGCTTGGTCATTGCGCTGTCCCGGCTTCGTGCGTAGTCCGTGTGTTGTCCCTGCCCCGTGCCTGATCAATATGCCGTCCCGGCTCCGTGCTTGGTCAATGTGTTGTGCCTGTCCCGTGAGTGGTCAGTGTGTTGTCCCGCCTAGGTACCTGGCTGGTGTGTTGTCCCGGCTACGTTTATACCTGGTCAGTGTGTTGTTCTGGTAACTGGTCAGTCTCCTTACATGGTCAGCAGCAGGAGTGTGTGTTGTGCAGAACTCCTCCCTTATTACCATTTGTACAGCTTTGGCCCAACTGATTACGTTATCCTGGCCTGATCCTCGGTAAGTGTATGTTTTATGCCATTTGTCACGGTACCGGTCAAACAAAAGCCTCAGGCAGTCGGTAACAATCTCCGAGCAACCGGCTCAGACTAAATGAATAAATGGTTTCAGTTCCGGCGTAAATAGTCAGGACTTTCAAAGGTTCAAAGCAAAGCATTGCAGTAACCCCAACGAGAAATATTCACGTCAAGGTGCGGCTTTTAGAATTATCGGTAGGCTTTCTTAAACTCCAGTTCAACTTTTGATAGCTCCGCATACTTAGGCTGGTTCTCACTAGTCACTTATGCAAAGATTTTGCAATTTTCGTCTCGCCTTAGGACGAAAAAGTCTGCCCATGAACCTGGGGAATATGACGGTACGCACATTGTGTGGATATTTGCAACGCAAACAGCTGCAAATAAATATAATAAACTTTTCGTGGTCATGTGTACGTTTTAAACCATGAACCGATTTACTTACGTTTCTAAAGAAGAATTCTTCTTCACATCAAACCTGTCGAATTCGATGCGAATTCGTTCATTGCCTCGCCCTTGAAATTCATATCTGGAAGGCGTAAAAAAAAACGATAAAAAAGGCCTATATATACCATCAGGTAGCCAATACTCGACTCATTAATCCTCGTCAAACGAAAGGGGGGTGGTTACCATGTCTCCATGAGGTTTTCCTTAGACTGATGGCGAACACCTTGCGTCAAAAATATGAAACTTACTAGACCTGTCTCAACATCCTTTCCGCATCCTTTCCGAAAGAAAAACATCACCAGGTTATGCCAAGTTACCGAGTTATTGCGTCATTCTCGAGACGTCGCAGATCGATTTTCTAGATCTGAGCTACGTTCTCACTTCTTTCTCTAGAGTTTGAGAATGGCGTCAGGAGAATGAGGTGGCGGGAAGTTATTTTAGTGATTTAAAGGGTTTCTTTTTTGGCGACCTGAAATAAGAGTATTGGGGCAGTACAAACTGCATAGAAGAAAGACAAGGGTATATTTCTTGTCATCTGTGGCAAAGCAAAGTGTATCTGCATCGAGAGCAAACAGAATATTTCAAAAGGCCAAAGCAGGTCAGCCTGGACCAAACTGAATTGAGTCACCCTTGGCAACTAAGTTCTAATCATATATTAGTGCTTCCGAAGCACATATGTAGAACAATAAGCATTCCAAGCCTGCAAACAAAAGAATTCTACTCGGTTGCGAGTCTGAAAAATTCAGTCTGGGACTTGATCTGACTCCAGGTCGGGTCAAAAGGCCACAATTACGTTTGCCAATGATGTCAGAAGCACCAGGATGTATATCCAAGCTTCAGAACCGCTGGACCAGTCCCTCAATCTCAATAACAAACCTAAAAATGGGTTGAAAGTTCAGATGACCTAAGGTCAATGACCCTGAAATTTCCGAAGAAATCGACATAGCGGGATTATTTCAAATGTCATGCTTCATCAATATGCTAAGTTTCATGGCAATCGATGCATTTCGGAAAATGTTGTGCCAGTTTCATTTTTTTTTTTTTTTGAAACATTGTCTCACTAAACCTATCTTAGGCCAGTGCTCTGAGGCGACTTTGAGTTTAAAGAACTGACACAAGGTGTGAAAATGATGTATGGAAAGGTACCCCAAGTTTCGAATCTCGGCATCTATTAATTTTCGGCTAATCTCAGAAAACCAGGAGGGGGGTCATGGCCCTACGGACTTGCGAAGGCTAAGTGTGAAAACCATAGGAATAGCGTTAAAATAATCCAGAGCTGTCATGGCCCCTGCTAAACTGGAATGAGCGCCGTCCTCGCCATATAGATTGTCGCACTCATGCCCACCGATAAATGGTTGCGATCTGTGAATCTCGGGAAGCAGAATCTTACCTGCAGAGAACGTTCGGCGGATAATGCGAAGGAAAGCCGGGACTCTGAATCACTCCGGATCTCGAATAGCCCGACAGAATCATCCTGTTGCAGCTGACTTCTGCAATGACGACGTAATCATCCTGTGGTCATGCTGCGTCCTTGAAAAAATACTTTCATCATACATCACAACAACATTCATTTCATTCATTCGCTGTTGACTTATTGAGTTTAAATGCCTTTTGATCGACGATATTCCGAAGGCATGTGTTATGGTCCACCCATAGTCCACCCATGGTCTAAATATGGATACATACACCAGTGTGTGTCCCACAATCCAGGGACGGAGGTTTGCAAAAATGATTGGGGGCCCAATGTTCTAATGTTTTTGAGACTCTTCTTGCCATGCACCATCATATACCTATTGTTAAAAATCCCAAATCATTGGTGGGCCTGGGTCCCCCTCAAAAAACGAAGTTTTACCCATGCCAGAATCTGGATGGGTTCCACTACTATGCGTCAGACTGTAGGTGTATTTTTACCATTACTGAGTCTGGGCGTGCTCCAATATATCACCTCCCATGACCTAATGATAGCAGTTGATTGGTTCCCGTTCCCCGTTGTCATGACGAGGCTCCACCCAGTAGGCGGAGTTACAAGGATCGCGATGGGCGACAACCTTGAGGGGCGCAAAGTCCAGGATGTCTCAGTGCGGACATAAGAAATAGACACCCATAGAGTAAGAAGTCCTGGCCCCCTCCCCTCCCCCACTAGCCTTCAGGCCCTACCAACAGGCACGTAGCCAGGATTTCCCTGGGGGAGGAGGGCGGGGTAAATGTAAAATTTTTGTGATATGCCACTGGCATATGACGAAATTCGTAGGAAAAAGCAGTAATTTTATGTAATTTACCCCGGGACGTAGCCAAGGAGGCCATGGGGGCCCTGGTCCTCCCTGAGCCAAGCTGTCTACACTAGATATATGCCGATTTCTCACGAATACGTAATCGTGATCATATATATGTTGCAAAAGCAAACATTATATGTTTCACTGTGCGTTAAATATGAGGCAATTACATACAATTGCTGCTTTAGCTTATCAGTTTTGTCATATGCCAGTGGTACATGACGAAATTTGACATCCCCCCGAGGAAAATCATGACCACGTGGCTGAATTTAACTCATGTTTAACGCACAGGAAAACACCTAATGTTTACTTTTGCAACATACATATGATCACTATTCCGTATTCCTGCGAAATCGCCATACATCTAGTGTAGACCGCTTGGCTAAGGGGAGGGGGATGGCCCCCATGTCCCCCCTTGGCTACGTCCCTGTATATCGTTACTTTACCGAGTGGTGACGTAAGCTCCAAAAGCGTCGTAATTGGTCACTGCACAGCGTCAAACATTGGAACGCAGTGACGGGCCATTTAACCCGAGACTCCTGGGGGTAGGGGCCTTAGACGCTCCCGCTTTTCCTACGTCGTATAATTCCGGAACCAGAGAAGCGGTGTTCACACACTTTCATTTCAGGCACGCTTTAAATGAATTCTGCGTATTAAATTGAAAACGAAATGTCAAGGTTATGCAAGGTCAGGCCAAAGTGGCATTAAAGAGACCATTCTTTTTCCTGATTCGGTGTGTTGGTCTGTTCTTCCATTGGAACACTGGTATTGTGAGATGCACAATGTGTGTGGTGATGAGTGAAGGTTATGTTGTCCCGCCATTACAGGTCAATGTGGATCAGTCAGGACCTCACTCAAGGTCAACACGCGTCAGATTTATATCATTGCGATTGCTCAAATGTTCTGTGATTTTGCGATGTGAAACACTTGTCCAGGAATACGGAGAACGCTAGCAGTATTTGGGAAAATTCCATTCCATGCAGCAACATGCTTCAAGAAAAAATTCGGAGACGACGCCACAGACGATCGAAGGTGCCAGCTCGGTCTCACTCACCGCAGGGTGTCCCCGGGTGCACGAAAAACGACGTCCGGTTTCGCCGCGAACCTGGGCAACAGCCAAACACGGCATGTACGGACGCTGCAGAACAGGCGGCACTTCGCAACTGCACAGAGTGAAGGGAAATTTTTGACGTGGATATCGCAAGGCGTTGGATATGAGTATTGCTCGTATTGGTACATATGGATGAAATTTCGGTATCTGGATCTGCCTTCGAACCTAACTTTGTTCTCTGTACAAAATACACTCAATATATGGATATCATGACGCGTACAAAATTTTGCAAGTTATCACAAATTGCATGCAATGAAATAACAGTATCGTGAAATGTTGATATGCATTGCTGATGAAAAGAAGTGAGCATGCGTCTGGAATGACACGAAGTCTCCGAAACAACCACAAAATGTCCGGACATGCACTAAGAATCTTCTTCTAAAGCATTTCTCGTGTTACGAAGGACGCTCAAGTTCAGTTGTAATGTGTGAAAGGAACTCAAGGGAGAAGTAAAAAAGAGCAGCAGGATAGTACAAACGGTTTGCCTATGGCGTCGTAAAAAAGCATGGGGTTGGGGGTACAAATTGGCCTTCCCCACCCGGAAAAAGGGTTAAAAGATGCTTCAAATCAGAAATCACAAGCACATGCAGATCCTTACACTAACCGGATGAGGTTTCGAAAAGCTCCTCTTCTTCATGGAACTCGTGAAACTCTGAGTCTGGAACAATGAGTGTTTTTACGCATACATAAAGTCAGCAGCCATAAAAACCACAAAACCCAACTCGTGTCTTTCTAAGTAATTATGGGTTCCAAGCACAATGCGATAACTTTGCCAGCTTCGAAGCATCTCAGAAGATCTCACATCACAACAGTGCGCACAACTCGCGATCTGCGAGCGGTCCGACTGAAAAACATGGATGTTGACCGACAGTCCATGTTGACTGATGGCATACATTCGTCAGATTTCTCACCAGCCAAGTTCTCGGGCACTCCGCGTTTCACCGGGTCGTTTTCGAATCGATACAGGAGCACAAAGCCTGCCGCCCGGCCACCACCATCAGCCGGGCGGGGCACGTGACTGACCACGTGCAGGAACTGGCCGGAGGACACCAGTTCTGGCGTGTTTCCGGCGTGGCACAGCTGGCCGATCACCTGGGACATCTCACTGGCTCCGTCGTGAACTAATAGCCTGCTGCCAAACAGACACCTGGGGCAGCAGAAAAAAGTTGTAAAAACGTCATTAATTCGCACCCAAAGCGTGAGCAATTGTAAATACATGTAAAGGTGTAAAATATCAATCATGCTGTTATCCAAATTTAAACAACGTATTGCACCCATGCAGTCATTTGCCCCCCTCCCGTCGTTCAGCCCCTTCCGTGATGGTTGGTTGGATCTGCTCCTGACGTTTTTTGCTAGTCTGCGGCAAAAACATTTTAGCGCCATTTGCTTCAGATAGTCACTTACCGCGCCCAAAATTTTCGTCACCTGCACCCAGATTCCATAAGTTCTGCACATCATTAAGTAGTCACATGCCGTCTGTTGGCCGCAGTGCCAGCTGTGTGCTGGCTGCAGCGTGCACTAGGGGCCTCACGTGCTGTCTGCCGGCTGCAGCGCCAGCTGTCGGACGGTCAGCCTGACCCGCTGACGGCTGCCGGCGTACAGGGTGTACGAGCAGCCGCGGCCCGGCGCCGCCGGGAACCCCTCGGAGAGGACATGGCCGGCGCGGCTGGGCCCGCCCAGCAGCAGCAGCCGACAGCCGGCGTCCGGCAGACGGCGGCCGGCCGAGGCGAATCCCGCTGTCACCGTATCAGACAGTGGCCGAACGGGTCAGACACGGCCGGACAGGCCAGACACCGCCAGACAGGTCAGGGACCAAGGGACTGTTGGACAGACCAGACCTCGCCGGTCAGCCGGGGGACGACCAGACTGGTCAGATACAACTGGACAGGCCAGACACCGCCGGACAGCCCAGAGACGACCAGACTGGTCAGATACAACTGGACAGGTCTGGCAGTACCGGACAGGTCAGGCACGATCAGACAGGTCTGAAATAACCAGACAGCTGAGACAACTGGACAGGCCGGATACGACTGCAGGCCATGCACAACACACGGTTGAACAGGCCAGATAACCGAAATCCTGGGATGGATCAGAAATCCAGGTAACGATACATAGGAATAAGACAACGAAACAGACGAGATGGAGGATCAGCGGAAACCAAAGGGCTTACCAATGAAAAGCGTCCCATATGGTGATAGCTCAAAAGGCATGGTACATACCACGGACCGAATGGATGCCTAAGAAGCGGACCTTTGCAACTATTAATTATCTAAGGTCGATTGAATCACAAAAGCACTGCCAGGGCTTTCTACGAGTCATGGCAGATCCAAAGTCATGAAGTTCTGCGCCTTAACCCTATTCCCGGCAGGGGGCTGAATCCGCCCCCCTGGGGTTTTTTTGTTCTCCAATTCCAGGGTTTTTAACGCAGCCTCACGAAACTCAGTTACTTTTCTGAATTATTTTTTCTACGCACTGTGACAAAATTTCGTAATTCTATTTTGCTCAGGGGCGGAGCCAAGCAACGTTTTTGGGGGGCACCTCAGACTATTTTTGGCTCTGTTGAGAGTAAAAGGAAAATAACTGCCAAATATAGTGTTTTTAAGATAAAACTTAAACCTTTACATGGATGTATAGCAAAATAGTTGGGTACCGTGCAAGTACAATTTTGTTTATCTGAGGTCACTTTACAAGGTTAAGTCAAAGTCAAAAGTTGAAATTTTGATTTTATAGTAATAATTTTGAGGCTGTTTCTTCAAATGCCACGTTCGGAACACATATGACGTAGAAGGGTTCCCTCTACTTGTGTATCAAGTTTCAGCTTGATATCAGGTTGGGTCACGGAGTTATGACCTAAAACTTCAGTGCGCGTACTCTATATCAAAATAGCCGTGAAACGAAATTTTTGAAATAGAGTGAATTTAGTGACTGAAAGAGTTTACAGGCAATATTAACTGCACACGAGATCATTTCAAATGATTCCAATGCCACTGGAGGTCATTTAAGGTCAAAGGTCACAAGCTGATCTGAAGCGCATGTGACCATGACAGTGCCGCCCTTTTTCATGTCCCTGGCACCGCCTTTGCTAACATTATTCGAACATTGTAATACGATTTGTACTTCTTTAGCATATCATGACTAGCAGAAGCCAAAAAAGCGCTTTTGTTTTTTTTTGTTCATTCATTTGTTGAAAAACTAATCCTCCTATTTTCGAAGCCCTGTAAACGCCTACGATTTTGTTAAATTTTAAATGTGTGTACCAATGGTAAAAGTCTCATCCATAATCTCTCGATTCATGCCAATCTCATCAAAATCGGTCCATAAACAACGGAGTTATAAGAAGTCCAAAAAGCACCCGCCATTTTGATATTTTTGCGCCCTGTATCCACCCCTTTCAAAATTTCTGAAAATTTCCTTTTTTAAAGTGTAGTTTACATCATGACAAATCGATTGCCGTTTGTTGCGATGAAATCGGATGTGTGGTTCTCGAGACCTCGGGGGGGGGGAAATCCGTCCCACCGACGGGAATCGGCCATACCGTGTAGCCCTCCGGGAATAGGGTTAATTCTATTGCGTGCTCCTGCCCGGTAAGTACGATTCCGTGCTGGGAAGCGGGCATATTCTGCCCCCTGCGACCCCGAAAACCATTGGTACGATTTCCCAGCAGGAAATGGCACTCGATTGCCTGTAGCAAGACCCAAATTTCTAAAGAAAGAAGTGCTGAAAATTTCGGAAAAGGGGATAGGGGGTCACAAAGAGAGTGTAAATAGGGATTTACACATGCAAGCTTTCTGACTACATTTTATGACCGGTTTTGTTCTGCTTTTCTTGATACCGACAGCTGATACGTCTATCACGTTTGTTAGGAAGAGGTCGATTTTCAAAATTTGCTTGTCCCGTATCCTGGGCACATGAAAGGGGCGCACATTTTTAGGAAATGGTTATTCATTCTGCAGCATATTTTGAGTCTTGCGAGCTAACCTGTGATCCGCAAAATATTCCATAAGTGTCAAGCTGTATGAGATACATATGACAAATGCCAATAGGCGTATCTAGGCACCAGAAAAAGAAGGGGCAGAAGTGTTTTATTTCGAAAGTCAAGTCATAACTTTTCATGAATAACAAGAATAAGATACCTCATTTTACGTTACCCTGGAGCCTCCGCTAATTTTCACTTACAGTGAAATATGTGGAATTTGATCGCAATGTATGTGGGGTTCACAAAACCAATCACAGATTCAGATGTCTGTTAGGCACACTGAGCATATTATTGGACGAAGCATGCGCCCGAAAACCGATGCCTGGAGACGCCCCTGGCAGCATATATAGATGAATTAAATGCAGAAATCAATGTAAATGTGTCTATATCACACGTTAGCTTTGTTTTATTTATAAAATTAGTCATGAATTCTTAGGACTAAGAAAATATAAACGTCCATTTTACATTCTCCTGGGTCCGCCAGTGAGCAGCATTCAGGGAACTGAAATCAGTCGGGGGGGGGGGGCAGGGGTGGTTGCCCCCAGCTTTGGGCATTTAAAGACAAATTAACCGACATTCTTCAGGCTGCGCATTCCATTAAAAGAAAATCAGCAATATATGTGGTTTTTGCTGATGGTTTCATTAAAACCTACGGCGGCTTACATCGTTCCACAGAGCGGTAGAGGCCGGTGAACCCGGCCCGGTGACGAGGGTTCCCGTCGGAGATCATCTCCAGGGCCATGTGGCGAGTGCGGCTGTACCAGGGCTGCCGGCTCCAGCTGGAATTGCTGCAGACGGTGGCGTCTGGTCCCGGCAGCACGTGAGCCGATCGCTGGGGCCGTAGGTGGCTGAAGATCACCAGACAGCCGGCCCTGCACGAACACACGGTTGGAGATCACCAGACAGCTGACCTTGCCCAGACAAACGACTGAAGATCACCAGACAGCCGACCCTGCACAGACGGACGGCTGAAGATCACGAGAAAATTTGGCCTGCGGAGAGAGACGGCTGCGGATGATCAGAAGACCCCGCACGGATAGACGACTAGGGATCGTTAGGAAGCAGACCACACACAGATGGACAGCCGAAGATGACCAAACAACCGAAGATAAGAAGGCAGGGCCAGACGACAGGCTTGGACACATGGCCAGCAGAGTCGGACGACACACTTGTCCAGAAATTATCAAGAACCGTTTCCACTGACTGCGCGGAGACCATAATTTTCCGCACCATCTCTGCAGTGCCACGACATCGGTACAACAACACGTCCGGGCCGTGCGGTGAGCACCAAGGAATTCGCGTCGTTTTTTCAAACGACGCCGGGATTTCGTCCGGCCGCGGTTCGCGGACGACAGCCTTCTCACCTGCCCCGAGACACGTCCAGGTCGACGTCGGCAAACACTAGCTGAATCAGGTGATTCCCAGGGGCCCGGAACAGGTGCCGGATACACAGCCTCCGGTCCGGAAACGGAGCCGGGTAGCCGGGACTGCCGAAAGGCTTCTCCTCGCGCGTCGCGTTGTGAACCATCAGCTGACAATCTGACCCAAAAAACTGCATATCACCACCCGCCATTCGTCAGTCTAAGTGCCATCCAGCAGTCTCAGCCAGCAGTGAACCCAACGTCTGTAATTCAAGAATTATTTCGCAAGATGCAACCAGTCTCCGCAAGAAAAGGAATAGGCAGGGCCTGGTATGGCAGCTGGCGTATTCGTGCCTTTCCGAAGGGGTTTTACGGCATATGACTTGGCATGATTTAACCGTAACGGTGTTAATGCCACGGTTTGACCAGCCATGACCGGGACGCCACAACCAGGCCAGATCTCGTACTTGGTAACGGTCAGGTAAGAGCATATAGGAGCTTGAATTTTCTTGTCTTGCGAATCCCGACCAACTCAGGTCATGGAACTAAACAACCTTTCGTTCCTTAGACTTTTATGCATTTTTATACACTTTTATGCATACCTTACAGTAACGCCAGATTGTTTTTACTTTCCGGCCTGATATGGGCCGTTGGTCACCAGCACCGGTGCGACCTACCTCGTCCTGGTCGTGACCAACTCCGTTCATCGGCGACCAGTGCCAAGATCGGCAGCAGGGCGTTTACCGCCATCATCTGAAACAAGCCGTTCGTCAGGCTCACGGTCACGTCGGTGGTGTGATTTTGCGACACGATCTGCAGGAAGGTGGGTCACCCTGTTAAACCCGGGATTGCTCATGGCGGGGCGTTTTTTGCCTGACCCGGCGGAATTTTGCAAGAACAAAAATAAAAGATGCGTACAGATATTGGTACGAAGCTCTCCGCATAATTTCCTCCATCAACAGCACACGTTGTCGCAAGAGGATAAACTTAAGACCAGCATACGTCAGGAAAAAATGGCGTCACGACGGTTCCATGTCACGTGGTACTCAGTCTAGCTACAAGGTTTATTCATATAAAAAATGGTCAAAAATACAGCATATGTGATGGAAATGTGAAAAATGAAAACCTAAGATTGAAGCAAATGTCAAGTAACATTAATTTTTTATCACAGTTAGGAAGATGTTTTTATGACTGTTGATTAGTGCCTGTCATGCCCCAAGTCAACTGCGGTACAAGTGTTAAAGTAAACGGAGTTCTAACACGCACAGTGCATACAGAAAACACACCGGCGTTGACACGATGTCACAGAGCGCCGCGCCAGTCTAGTCACGCGCTCGGTCAGGGTCGAGGTACCACTGTCTAGTGCCGCGGGTAAAACTCTGACATCGGAGCGCTGTAAGCTCATCGACTTACAGCGTTAAACGTTATACAGGGTTGTACCTCATACGTTATACAGGGTGATATATTGTGAGCGCTCTAGAGGAGAATCGCCTATTCTCTGCCTCCGTCCTGGAACGTAAGACATGCATCAAGTTGTCCTGCCTGTTGGTCCGCTTTCAACCTCTCTGTTCGCGAACAGGAAGTCAGCAAGGGACTCTGGTTCGCCGCGAGAGAGCACCAGGCTCAGTGTGTGCCAGGCTCAGTGAAGCTGAGGTGTTGGAAGGGAGTCAGCCAAGTTTCTCGCACTGGTCAGAAACGTGATAGAATTTTCGACGGCCAAAAATTACTCGAGCCGCGTAGTTCAAAACCTTCTGAGTTCTGTACATGTTCTTTTCTATACTATTGCCGAAGACGGATAGACAGTAACGGACCTGTGAGAGTACCAGAGTTGTGACTACCATTTTGATAATGCTCCGGGGCACAGAATGGCGGGCATGAGAGAGTCCGGCTAGTGTTCCCATGCAGCGATTGGTAATGAGTGACACATGGGCATCCCAGGATAAAGTTTTACCGAAGATGATGCCCGGATTTTTTGCCTTGTTACAAGGTTTGAGGGTTGCACCACGGAAGGTGGCTTCAGTTTTTGGAAGAGCGTGGAAAATTCTGGCCATTTCTGAAAGCGACGAGTTCAGTTTTTACCGAGTTAATCTTGAGGGCGTTCGCGGGGAACCACAAGTCCAGAGAGGCGAGAGATTGCTCAAGTTTTGATATGAACGCTGGGAGCTCGTTCTTTTTGCATCTTTTTGACACTAACACCTGGGTGTTGTCAGCGCACCGCACAGGACTGGCCTCTGCGGAGAACAATGCCGTGTCGTTGGCGAAAACCGTGAACAGAAGCGGTTCAAGAGCCGAACCCTGAAATGTCCCATCTTGTTGGAGAGCGGTGGTGATGTGACCATCTGCCCTCAGGTGTTTTTGAGAGCCGCTGGTGCCAACGCTATGCAGTTCGAGCTTACGAAGTAGAATGTCATGGTCGATGGCGTCAAACCACATGCTAAGGTCAAGCAAACATAAAAGAGGTATTTCCCCGCTGTCGGTGGCGGAGAGGATGCGGTCGGCGACTGTCACCAGCGCGGCTTCCGTCGAATGGTAAGGACGAAAGCCGTGCTGGGACGGGGAAAGAAGGTGGCTGGAGAACAGCTAGTGGTAGAGCTGGCGCTGAGCTACCCGCTCGATCGTTCTGGAGAGGACGGGTATGATGGATATGGGTCTGAAGTTGGATGGCTTGGATGGGTCGCCGGTTCTGTGGATGGGGTAAATGATGGAATGTTTCCAGGACACAGGAAAGTCGGAACTGGCAAGGCATGCGTTAATGATGTAAAGGATCATGTCACCGATCGCAGGGAAACTTAGCCTAATCAGGCGGATATAAAGTCCGTCAGAGCCAGCGGAGCCCGAATCACGCATGCAGACGATAGTGCGCAGCAGTATGTGCAGGCCGATAGGCGCAACAGAAAAACAAGCACCGACCCTGGGCAGACGGCAAGGCAGATCAGCGAGTGGCCCTTCCCTGGCAATCCTGGCCTCGACCCTCGGTCCAACTGAGACGAAATGCGAGTTCAGATCGTCACCAGTGGCCTGCGGCTGCACCCTCTGATTGCCCTTTTGGCTACCGATAACAATGCGTATGCTCCGCCAGGCTGTGTTCAAGCCCTGCCCGTTAATTCGGTTCTGGATGTCGGTTCGGACGTCACGGCGGATGGCGGACCGCACCTCGCGGTTCAGTTCACGGTATACCGCGCCCATCCGCCACCAGAGCAACCCGACGACGCGACATGAGCTCCCGAGTGTCAGTGGAGGCCGGAGGCCGGATAGGTTGCGGATGGTGACAGTTCCCATTGGAGCATATTTGTTAAGAACACGTAAAAAATTCAATTTTTCATTTTTCCCAAATTGTCATTTTTAAAAAGAAGAGGGCAGAAAGATTCATAAAAAATGATGACATGGCATGGAGCAGATTTCAAGTAAATATAAAAAACACTGACTTATGTCATCTTGTTTTTCATTACAGCTGGAGAATGTTTGCAATATTTCGAAAAAAAGAAAAAAATATTGATTTGACATTTTCTGCGCTCCGTTTTACGCGTTCACATCAATTTTACAAAAACTGGCTAGCAAACGTCGAAATCTCCTAAGTGCACCTTGAGCAACGTCATGGTGACCTTACCTCCATTGACTTTTAGATGAGTCGAGAATGTATCGAGCGAAATAAGGACAGGCAAAAAGTGAGGCATAGTCGGTTTTTAATGACACGCGAGATGAAATACCTTAAGAATTTGTCCTTTCAGAATGGTCTCTGAGACGTTTTATACGATCGTAAATAAATCACATTCAGATGCTATATGCATACGTCAGAGACATCCATGGCATCACTAATAAGACTGAACATTTACAGTCCTATGCAGGTTTCATAGTTTCCCCCCACGAGCCATGATCCTCGTAGCTATAGCCCCCTGCACCCTGACCTAGGATAATGCATTGAGCGAGGCGGGCAGTTCGTGACAAGCCATAGCCTATGCTCGCCGGATTGCCATAGACATGCAGGTATTCAACTGACCTGCAGCCTTAAATTACTAGGTCGACGTTTCATACCGTTTGTTTAGCACATATATGACGTGTGCGCTATTCAGACAAAATTGTGTTGAATTGGCATAAACGTGATGTCGTGGGACTGCAGATAAGTAAAGCTGCCAGAATTTGGTATTCGGCTTTGACCTGCGGTTTTGTCAATGACCTGAAACAAACAAACCGTATTGCGCTGTGTTTGTGTTGTCCAGAGCTGTTGCCTCACGTTTAAGTTTTTAAGACAAGCTTAACTGTCCAGAAAGCTCGAAGAGCAGATTTTCACCCCACAAAAGCAAAATGGACGCGATGTGTGACCACGCCCACGTCTCCGCGCTGGTTAACCAGCGCACGACCGTTGGTCGGCGACGATCACGTTCGACTGGGGGGGCCGTTGACCGCCCCCCTCTAACTCACGAATGGTTGGTCGCACGATAAAAATAAGCACACTGTTCGAAAGCTTGCGACAAGTAGAACTCGAAACTGGTCTCATTTCTTAGTTTTGAATAATATGTAAGCAATTTACGTCCTACATATGTTTTCTCATAGCCGACTGCATGAGACCGAGAAACGGCCGGAATCTCAAGGGCTGTAACTAATAACGCATAGTTAAAGGCACCAACGCATAAGTGAAGGTCTGCGGATGCCGATACACGTCTAATTTCTCAAATTTGTTCGGTATATACGCCGAAACGTTTAATTGAAGACAAGGCAATTTTCAGGCCTGCTGTCGGCGGGCGCCGCAGCCGTACGCAGTAAGAAATTAACTGGAACTAATTTTAGCGTTCCTTTATTTTTGAAAAATAAGCCTATCCATGCAAATTTTATTGATCTTAGTGGTTCTTGTGATGGTTTCTCATGCTTAAATTTGGGAAAAATTCATTAGTTACCAATCTATGCAATTGACGCTGCTTTATTCGCGAGAGCCTGTTTATTTCTAAAACATGCAATTTTTTAAACATTTTTGAGGTTCTTGGTATTGCTTACGTCTGCGCGAGCCAGCTCTGCCATTTTCTACCCATTCTGGGTAATTCATCACTGATTTTTAATTCTGGATAATTCATAATTAATTCATAATAATTCTGGTAATTCATAATAATATTCTGGTAATTCATAATAATTCTGGGTAATTCATCGCTGTTGTGAGCCAAAATGTACCGCCGTATCGGTGGTACATTTTGGCTCACAACAGTTATTCGTGACCTGCCTCAGTTCAATGGCTGGAAGCCATTGATACTTTGCCCGGTGACGGTAATTAGATGTCTGCTTTACTCCACACTAAAAATGTTGTGGAAAATTCCGCCAATTTCCCAAAAAACGACATGTCTTAAAAATGGGGTTGATCTTGGGTCAGTGGCCAAGAAAATTCCGAAAAATCTGAGATAGTAGATTTGTTACATCTATCAGATCACTAACCCCTGAAAGTATCATTGTGATATCTTGTTTTCCAAAAAAGTTACAGGGCGCTAAACTTTTTCGGACATGGGCCCGTCTGACCTGACCTAGGTCAGACACCTGACTTGACCTGAGGTGAAAACTTTGAGACAAGGTGTAAAAATAATCAAGCAAAAGGTACATGAAGTTTTGTGGCGCTGTGTTCTCTCTTCTCTCGTTCCCTCGCAATCTTAGAAAAACCTCAGGAGGGGCGGCCAACCGCCCCCCCCCCCTCCCGTCGGGGGCGGGTTAAGGCGAAAATATCGTGACTTGTTTGTGAAATATTTCCTCGGCGGCTATCTTGCATTAACACCAAAGACGAGATGCGGGCAAGGCACCACTAGCGGCTAGTTCCGTGTAGCGATAGCCATATCAGATGTAGCACAGGCCTTTTCCAAACGCTTGCGTGCGTGACCCAGCCATAAAAAGCACACATTCATCGAGCAAATAACGACATCTGAGACACCTGTGACGATACAGTTGCAGTCACCTCTGCAGTCACAGCCACGACAGCAGAGGACACGTGACTACTTTACTTAAAACACCTCACGCAACTCAAGCGGAAAAATTTTTGTCAAGACATAGTCGCTCGCCGAGACTGAGATTCCTTTCCAGACGACGGCGACGGCGGACGTTGACCTCCGTGAAAAATATCCGGCACTGTCTTACACCTTAGCAGGGACGGAACTTGGCTAGCAGTAATTGGGATACTAATGCAGTTTTAAAGTCTATTCTTCCAGACAGAAATGACCAATGTCTGGGTCTGCAGTCTTGGTCGTCCGAGAGCAGAGATGACCAATGTCTGAATCTGCATACAGGGGTGTGGCCAGTGTCTGGGTCTACAGACAGCAGGGCGACAAGTGTGACCAGTACTTGAGTTTGAAGACAGCAGGTATGACCAAAGTCTGGGTCTGCAGACAGGATTGTGGCCAATGTCTAGGTCTGCACACAACCGGGCGGTAGGTGTGACTAGTGTCTGAGTTTGAAGACAGCAGGCATGACCAATGTCTGGGTCTGCAGACAGGATTGTGGAAATGTCTGGGTCTACCGACAGCCGATCGGTAGATGTGACCAGTGTCTGGGTCTGCAGACAGCAGATGTGATCAATGTCTAAGTCTGCAGACGGCCGGGTGGTAGATATGACTGGTGTTTGGGTCTGCAGACAGCAGATGTGATCAGTGTCTGCGTCTGCAGACAGCAGATGCGATCAGTGTCTGCGTCTGCAGACGGCCGGGCGGCAGGCGCCGCGGGAGTGACGGGAGCCAGTCGGATGAGCGGTCGTCCCTGCAGGGGGGCCATGAGCTCCGTGCAGCGCAGAGCGCGGCAGGGGGGCTGAGGCCCTGTCGGCCATGACGCCACCAGATCAGCCGCTCTGAATCTTCCTGTCACTGGAGGCAACGCAGGAACCACCGCAATATGTCTGAGCAGCTCTGGGCGAGTCCTGCACGCGCACATGAGGAGTGAAACGCCACCGCCCGCTAGTGAACAACCTATCAGCACAGGGATTATTCATATTTATGCCTGTATTAGGTGCTCCATTGGTCGCAGCTTAGTGTTTTCCTTCACATAGAACATGTATTCATTTAATTTTAATATAAAAGCGAATTGCAATGAAGTAAAACACTACAAAAATGTCAGCTTTAAGCATTTTATGAAAATTCAAATTTGGTATTGCAATGACACATTTTTTGCGGTCCGATTTTACCTGATTAAGTATTTTCATGTTGCTGGTACATAAATCCGTGCTCCCTTTCTTCGCTACTTATACGAGGATACTCATGAATTCGAATAAGTTAAAGTTTTGAAAATTTTCGAAGAGCATGCATCACGGTCGCTTTACCACATAATCGACAATGACAGTGTGACTGCCGCAAACAAGGTCTTAAAAAATAATGTTCTAGATGCAAAAATACGTTTCTGGTAGCGGTCAAAGCGGTAAGTAGCAAGACCACGTCAATAATCGTTTACGTGTCCTTCCAGCGAGATCAAATCTGAAAACTCTGCGGTGGATGGCAATGAATCGTCACACTGTGAAACTACTGAAAGGGCGTGAAATAGCAGCAACTCTTCAATTTGGTTTCTAGCCAAAGAATTGCTTTCAGAAGCCAAGGTCCAGGGAACGGCGTCGATAAATTCGTCAACGGTCCACTGGCGAACACCAAAACCTCGTTTTAGGCATTTCACTGAATGAACGCCAAGGAAATCCTCTGCGTACCACCTACCACATAATGAAGAGTTACCTAAACGAGATTTCTGGAACTGCGCTTGCGTGATTTCGCTTAATGGTCTATGCACGTGAGGCGAATCGTGAATGTCATTGTGCGTTATGTTAATGTTAACGTTCATGTGTGGTGGTATCCACACAGGCGGCACAGTCGGGGCAGCCTTCCGGAGAGGACTGAATGGCGGGTCAGCAGCACTCGTCATTGAGACCTGCCGAGACAGAAGTGTGCGGCTAACCAGAGTCAAAAACTGGCGGTCGAAAAAGCATTCTACCTTCATTTAAGTTCACAGTACTTCTCCGATATACAATGGGAATAAGAATAAGGATCGAATTTATTTGTTTACTTGCTTACGAAAAAATACGTCAGCAGTAGGCAAGGTTCCAGCCAGCGGTAACAGGCCCTCATCTCGAGCCGAAGCCAAGATATCATGTCGCACAAAGTCAAGAGTAAACGTTGTCTCAATTAGGGTCACCGGAGATTGAACGTATGCATCAAATGTGTCGGGTCGCACCAGGGAGCCATATCCTGCTTATTTTTGTAACTAATGCGACTACGCGACGAGATCGTCAACTCCCTGGAATCGGTTCAGCATCGGAAAGCTTCGGAATGAGGCCTTACACTGCACGCATTGATGGGGACCTCCGGAAAAGGGCGAAGGCGAGTGAAAGAGACCTGAAAAGGCGGGATGGAAGGGAGATAACACACGAGCGAAAAGACACCACATTCTTCCATTGTCCCGTGGTGTTAGTATAAGTTCATATTCCTCATATAGTAGTATGAGCTCATATAAGCCATGGCTCAAATTCAAGGTGCAATGCAAATGCTGGCGCATGGCTGCATTGAAGCACGGACACGTTGCCATTGCCTCTTTACCTTAACATGACAGTTTTGACTGAGGGGAGAGCTAAGGCGTGAGGGGTTCGATCGTTGCAGGCGGTGGCAGGGATGAAGCAGTACCAGGTGTATGGCGTGATCGACTACTGCGTGCTCGTCGGCGTCGCGGTCTTCTCGCTCATGATCGGCTTTTACCGTGCTCTTCGGGAAGGCATACCAGTGCTGAAATGGTGCTCAGAGATAGGAAAACGGAGATCCTAGCGATCGCAGTCTTAATTACAACTTCATACCAGTCAGCCATGTTGATTTTAGGCAAGCGGTTACAGACTTTTCAACTACTGTGTCGGTATGCAGCATGGGCGTATGTAGAAACTGACCGAGGGGATGCCACCATGATTCAGGGGGGCGCCGCCAGTTTTAGGGTCGCTAATATGTATTTTGGGGCGGCAGATGGAATACTAGAAAATGTCGTCGTGCGTTTTTTTTTTGTATTTTGGCATGTAAAGGTTAAGCAGAGAGATGGCTCAGCACCTCCTGGGCTGGCAAGCAGCTGGACATTTTCTGTCATTACACTATGCCTCAGATGCCACTTTAGGCTGCTAGGGCACGCGACACTGCCGTGGCGGGGCAGGATCTCGACCACCGATTGAACGGAATGCGGGACTGAGCGTGACACACGGTAGTGAGTCGTTGTATGCGCGGGGTTCGCGGCGTTGCTCAAATGCAACACACAGATGAGAGTTTCAGCATTCCATGCATTCAATTTCCTTTGCCATACTAGGCGATACAGGTTCTCTAATTCCACACATTTCACACCCCATGTTTAAAATAGATTAAAGCGATCCCCGGTGACCATTGATCGTCGGTGATCCAATTACATCAGACATCATTACACTGAGCTAACAGTGCTGCCACAAAAATATCAGGCAAAAAGTTGTACTTGTGAAGGACAAATCGTAAAAGAAAGTTGCAATCGAGCTTCAAACATTCCGCATAGGCGCCTTTGGAGCCTGAATGTCATGTACGGCAGGGTGTGTGTATTTTCCAAATACCATGGGCGAAACACCAAGGGCATCCCAAAGGCCCCATGTTGCCCTTGGGGTGCTCTTTTATTCTTTAGGACGTCTTTATAGCTCTCAGTACGTTTTTTTTATTGATGCGGTTTTTCTTTTTTGTACTCATTTTGTGTTGACTTTTTTGCTTATATTACGCCGATTTTATTAATCGTCGTGACTCTTTTTTTTTTTTTTTTTTAAAAAGTTTTTGGGGGGGGGGGGCCCCCTGAGTGGGGGGCCCCTAAGCCCCAATAACCAACCAACCAACCAACCCCTCGGGGCGACTTTCCAGACTTCTATTTTAGACTGTTCTTCTAACCCTTGGAACATTCCCAGATCTCAGGGGCGTTCCTCCGGGGTTTTGGTCGCTTTTTTGTTCCTCAAGGTGTTCTTCTGCACCTCGGGAATATTTTCAGACCACGTAAGCGCCCCCCCCCCCTCCCAGGTTTTGGGCCATCCAAACTCTTTAGGGCGTCCTATAAGCTCTCGAAACGTATTTTTGGATCATAAGGACGTCCTTTGAGTCCTCAGGGGCGCCCTTCCATGGTCTGGGACGCCGTTTTATTCTTTAGGGCGTTCTTCTAGACATCGGGACATACTCTCAGACCACAGGGGTGCCCTTTGAGACCTCGGTGGCGCCCCTCCAAGGTTTGGGACGCCGTTTTATTTTTTAGAGCGTCCTTCTAGCCCTCGGGGCGTATCTTCAAACCTGCGGGCGCGCTTTGGAGTTCTTGGGAAGCCCGTATAGCGTATGAGGCACCCTTTTATTTTTTAGGGTGTCCTTGTTGCCCTCGGGACATAGACTAAAGGAGCGGCCGAATGAGCCCTTAGGAGCGCCCCTCCAGTTCGAGGGTTTGGGACGCCTTTTTATTCGTCAGGGCGTCATTCTAGACCTCAGAACATATTTTCAGACCACAGAGGCCCGTTTTCAGCCCTCGGGCTGCCCCTTTGGGGTCTGGGGTGCTCATTTGTTCTCCAGGACATCTTTTTAGCCCCAGGAATGTTTTCAGGCCTCAGGCGCCCTTTTTGCTCTCGGGAGGGGGGGGGGGGAGCACTTCTCCAATATTTGGGACACCCTTGGAGCTCCATGATCATTAAGTGGAGCTGAGCTGTTGATTTCCCTATCATCCTCGGGATATTTTTAGGCCTAGTGAGTCGAGGTCTGGAGGGCATAATTTCAGGCAGCGTCCCATCAGCCAGTAAACGGTATTCCGGTCAGGGACTTCTTCGGCGCCCAAGGGAGATGCCACGGCTGATGGTATCCCCTCTATATACGTCCCGCCATGCAACGTTTTACAAGAGGAGCTCTGCTCATGCCGGGCGGAGTTTCCGTCACCTGTAGCACAGCTTGATCGCAATGTTGTGTGCCATTTTAATGTGCTGTTTCTGAGCTGTGGCTCGGCCCCTTGTTTTTCTTCGACCATTTGCCGTTGGCGCATAAGCACGTATCTGAATGTTGGCTACAGGGGCAGTGCACAAGCGTGACATCGTAGCCATGGTTTGAGGTTGTAGAAAGCCAGCGTGTTAATGACAGCGGTGGACGCTGGTCTCGATTTAACAGAAAATACTTTCTGGCTACCGGGTCATCAGCGCCTGACTTTATGAGGCAAAGAAACAGAAATAAGGATGCATGAACATGACTTCATAAGGTATGCAAAATATATTTGAAGTGGAAAGACTGGGCAGAATATAGAGTAATGCCTGTGTTCGAAACTTTGAGGGCTACGCCTCTGTCACAGGGTGCATATATTCATTTCTTACATAACATTTAATGGCATTCGTCATTAACTTTTGGGAAACGAATTACCGGCAAACACAAAACGGACATCCCGGCGAGAGACTCGGGTGCGACACCGATTAAGCGAGCAAATTAAACTGTCCTCCATGTCAAAGGGCGTCAGCGACTGATGTCTAAATGGCCCAAACAGCCACTGCTACGCAATGAACAGAGAAAGAGTAGGAAATACAACCATGGATTGATTTTAAATGATACTCCCCCCTCCCCCCCAAAAAAAACTAGGAGCATCATTGATAATGCAGCTGTTAACGGTTTAGATTACTCAGATGACCATGGGACAGTCTCTTGGCTTACAGAGAACTATACAGCTGTTTAATTGAGACGCTCTTCTATTCTCAGCGTCAAACCCTACTCTCCCTAACTTTTCGGGATAATTTCAACAACTACCTCTTCACTCTGATGAAATTTTCCATGCGGCTGTTTTGGTGCACATTAGCACACAAGCACACCGAGGGCGCACTTTTCGGCAAAAAGTGCGCTCCTCGGCAGCATCGTGCCGCTTTTCAGAGAAAAGCTCCTTGGTTTGCCACAGAGAGGACTCCATTTTGAACAGGACGTGCCACTTGCTCAGTAGAACCTTTTTCAAAGGACAGAGTCCATTTGAAAGCAGAGAAGTACGTTGGAAGGTCAGGGTCACTATTAACAGCTCAGGTGCCATTTTGAAACATTACGGTCCTTTGAAAATCTCAGAGACGCTTTTGGTAATTCGACAACCCGTTTGAAATGAGAGACAGTTTTGGACGCTCAGAAACCTTTTGAAAGAGCGGGACTTCTCTAAAAGCTCAGGGTCCTTTTAACGATCAGCGGTCCTTGATCACTCAGTGGCGCTGCATTGATCTTAGGGGTCCGTTTTGTTGCTTGTTTAGGGTTTGGCAGATCAGGGGCCCGTTTTAACATTTGTCATTTTGAATTACAAAAGAGCCTCGAGCTTCAAGGACCTTCTGACAGGAAGCCTCGTACGAGCCTCGGGCTTTTATATCCTGATGAACCATTTGTCTGGCTTTCTGTTCTCTGGATACGCAAATGAGACCTGTTGGTTTTTCGTTATCCTGCAAGATCTTCTTTAGCTCCTGTGTGGGAGCATGTTTTCGGAGTCGCTGTTCGTAGACCAAAAGACGTCTCTTTCTCCTTGGCTTCGCGGATGTATCTAGAATAAATGACGGAGGCCTTTTATGATTCCTGGACAGCAGTCCACTTTTCGTGCTGTCGAGGACATCAAAATCCGTGATATAATGCACGTAGTTGTACTTGCAAAACGATTCCGATTTTTTCTAGATTCATCCATGCAATTTCTGATTCGGCTTGGTCCCTCGGAATTTCCCAAAATTACGGCCAAACCGTTTTCTGCGCTATCGTATTGAAATTTTACGCTTTCTCTTCCGTCTTGGTAACATATTTAACAAAAAACGGTTTTTCCACTGAGTCAAGGAGACGTCCTACCAGCAATTTTTCAGAACCATGTCGGTGTACCGTCGTTCCAGATGTATTCTCGCCAAATGCTGCGTCGGAATTCGGAAACTCAGTTTGACTCAGTGGATGTAAGACCGGCATTTGACTCAATGGATGTCAAGACCGGCATTTGACTCAATGGATGTCAAGACTTCACATGGATAATCATATATGTATATAAATATGTCCCACCAGACCGAGAGCGGCAATGCACCGCCGCGCGCCACCTGTGCTCGCTCCCAGACTTCACGGTTTGGTTTATGATTACTGCGTGGGGGAACGTGGAATGTAGATAACATGAAGTGTTTAATCAGTGTACATATGTACACATCCTGAAACGACAACATCCTGTTCAGTGAGTTCTGAGCATTGATGCGGTAAACTAGGAACTGGAAAAAAGTCGGTGAAGATCTTTCGCGACTGAATATACAGTTGCACGAACGCCTTTAGCTAAAACGCCTCCTGAAACCGGACGTTTTAAGTTTGCCGGGCACCAGCCGCGGAAGATCTGGTAGGATTCCCACGACGCCGTCTCCCACGGCACCTGCTGGAGAGCGCAGACCGCACCTGGCGGCTCTCACGCGCCGCGTGTTCCCGCGGGCGCCGCGCCTACATAAACTACCGGCGGCGACAGACGAACATAATGTACACCGCCGCGTCCCGGAACTCGGCAGCATGAAGGCCGCGCTCGTCCTGCTCGCCTTCGCGGCGCTCGTCGCCGGCCAGGACTACAGCACGCACCCGACGCCGCCCAACCTCAACTGCGAGTGCGTCATCGGCTCGCACGGCGAACCGCCCCACGACCACGACCATTTCAAGGTGCTCGTCCGCTTCCGCAACACCTGGGACCGCGACTGCGACCACAAAGCCGACGAGCTGTGCAGGGAGGAGTGCCACACGCAGCGGGACGTGCTGGAGGCGGCCGGCGGCTGGGAGGCCTTCCTGCCGCCCCACCACGGCCACGGCAACGTCACGGTCGGTGACCTGGCCTGCCAGAACCTCGGCCACGACGAGCACGAGGGCATCCACAGCAAACTGTACCACGCCGTCTGCGGCGACGACCTCAGGGAGTCCGGACCAGGCCTGGAAGAGCCGCTCTGCTGTGACGAAGGCGAGCAGAAGTCCTGCCACAGGCCACCTGCCGGCCAAACTCGGATGTCTTGATCCCGTTCCCGTCCATGCTGCTTTGCCCCGGTCCGCCTCCGAGTCTGATTGTGGTGTCTGTTATGGTCCTGAAATAAACATGGGCTGCGCGCTGGAGATGTTTTCTTTTTCGTTGCTGCTTGACTGGGGATTCAGCCGCAAATTTTCCGTGATAAGTTTGTTGAGCTAATGTTAATACTACTGACTACGTAGCGAGACGCTCTAAAATGTCATTGCGGCATTTTGTTGAAAGATCGCGCCAAATCCAGTGCTCTCTCATACTTCATTGCGGAACAAGCTGTTCATTTTCCTGACGTTTTCTGTCGATTTTTGACATTTCCTGATAAGGAGCTGGATTCCTGCGTCATAATGGCAATGAGTACTGGATCTGTTTCCGCAGCAGAAAGCGTCATTTAAACCGCGTTTTAAAGGCGCTTTTGGCGCGGAATACAATTCAGTACCACCTGGCGTAATTCTGTTTAATCTGACATTCAGGTATCACATAAGAAGAGGCAAGTGCACATTTTCATGAATTTCAGCTCGTTTTTTCTCATATGGAGTTGACTTTAGCATTTTGCTAAGATGATATGTGGGATCAAAGAACGTGGTGAGTAGAGACTGCTGAACGTGCAATAAACCTCACAGCAGACCGCACACTTTCAGATAACGGCTATTTTTGTGGGAAAAGGCCTTCATGCTGTTCAGAGCAGGATACGAGCGTGAACTAGCCCACATGATTTCTTTCTAGCGACTTGTCGACCGGTGGGCCGAACGTCGAGCGGCGGGAGATTCGAGCACGTCTTGCCAAGAGCGGAGGACCATCGCTGTCCTGGCTGAGCCGCCGATCGTCTGTCAGACCACAGCGGAATTTTTCGGACGTTATGCTGCGATCGCATAGCCCTGTGTCAGCGAAAAGCTCTGTCTCTCGTGTGAAGGTTTGCCGGCTGAACGGCTGTCTGGCTGCGGGACTGGTCCTCGTCGTCAGCAAGCTAGAAGGAGCTTCGCAGGCTGCCGGAGCCGTCATAGGAGCTGCCGGCGGCCCAGTCTTGGACGCCTTCTCACTGGCAATGTTCGTGACGTTCGCCAATGAGGAGAGATTAGTGGATCAGGCCCATTGAACCTGCCGAAAATTCAGCAACCGTGCTGATCCTGCTACGCACATCTTCTTCCTAAATGGCTTGTCATTCTCTTCATCCTGGCGTTCCCTTTTTGACAAGTATCTGGCCCGACGGACTATGCTGATGCAGTGTGTTGTTTTTGTCAGACATGCTGTCTCCATGTCACATGTTTCTTGTTCATCATGCTGGGGCATTCCACGACAGCTCAACCAACGCTTGCACCATCATATCTTCAAAAAAATCTTAAATGAAACTATGCAGTAGTCTAAGACCCTAAAGACGTCTGTGCGAATTTTACACCTCTCCGAGAACGCCCACCGAGTTAAAGCTTCGGGCATTTTCGAGAGGTCACGATGTAAGCCTACCTTTGACAGTCCCTGGCTTCTAGCCAAATAATCCGAATCGTTAACCCGCCCACGACTGGGGGGAGGGGGGAACGGCTGACCGTCACCTCGAGGCTTTCCAAGACTAGAGAGAACGAACAAGCTCAGGGCCACGAAGCTTTATGTACCTTTTGGTTGATCATTTTTTAAGCCGTGTCAAAATTTTTAACCTGAAGTAAAGTCAAGTGTCTGACCTAGGTCAGGTCAAGTGAACCCATGTCAAAAAAAACTTAGCGCTCTGAAGCTTTGTCGGAAAACATGACGTCACAATAAAGCTTTCAGGGATAAGACATCTTAACGGATGCAAAAAATCTGCAACATCAGATTTTTCTCAGCCTCGTCCTGGAACCGTCTGTCGCCGGACATCACCGCCTCTCGAACCCGTGCAGAGCTTGTGCATAAGCTTGACCAACTTTCTCTTATAGCTTGACGTGTCTGAATGCCTAGTTTTATCTCTAAAACTACTGCATATGTACTGTACTGTATTGACTTGCATAAAACAATAATCCATGCGATGGAAATATTCGAAATAAACTGAACATGAACATGAACATTTTCGGAATTTTTCGGGTCATTAACCAAAAGTTAACCTCATTTTAAGACATTTCGCCGATATCTCGGAATATGACGGTTTTTTTATAACAGTTTAAGTGTGGGGTGAGGTAGACATCTATTTACCCTCAATGGACAAAGTATTAATGGCTTCCAGCCATTGACCTGAGGTCAGGTCACGAATAACTGCTACGAGACGAAATGCTCCGCCATCAAAATCGGTGCCAGATTGATCCGAACAGGTGGAAAATAGTAGAAGTGGCTCCCACAGTTCCGAGTAATACCAAGATGTTCAAAAAGTTTTAAAAATTGCATGTTTTGGACATAAAAACTGACGCGAATGAAGCCCCGCCACTTGTGTAGATTCATAACTGCTGGATTTTTCCAAAATTTAAGCATGAGAAACCATCAGAAGAACCACTAGGATAAAGAAATGTTAGATGCAAGGACCTATGTCACGACAAAAAAAAGAAACGCTAAAATTGGTTCCCGTAAATTTCATACGGAGTTCGGCTACAGCGCCCGCCGTCAGCTGGCGCAAAAATCGCCGTGTCTTTAACTCAGCGTTCCCGCATGTATATTGAGCAAACCAGGTAAATTAGGCGTGTATCAGCAACTGCGGACTATTACCTTTTCATTGTTACATTTACTTAGACTTTATAAATCACAGCCCTTGTCATCCGGGCCGTTTCCCGGTTTCATGCAGTCGTTTGTGAGAAAACATGCATATGGCGTAAACGGCTTACATATCATCCAAAGCTAAAAATGAGACCAGTTTCGAACCCTACTTGTTACGAGCTTTCCAGCGGTGTGTATATTTTTTATCTTGCGACCAACCGTTCGTGAATTAGAGGGGGCGGTCACCCCCCTCCGCCGGACGTGCTCGGCGCCGACCGCCAGTCGGGCGCAGGTTAAAGTTACGTGTCGGTGAAGTCACCATGATGCGGCAAAGCTTTTAGCAATTTCCATTTTTTTTATTTTTTGGCTTTTTGACCTTGCGACCACGTGACGTTTTCTTGAGTGACGTACCTTGACAAGTGGTCTGTCGAAAGTTGTGTTTTTAATTTAAACCCAATGAGTGTTTATGATTTATATAAAGACTAGCGGCCAGTGTTCACGCCACGCGCTCGCCCCCGTGCCGCTCTGGAAATTATTGCCCCCAGTTCCCCGCGCACGCCGCAAGGTGCAAGCGTGACTCCCTGATCGCTTTCTTGGACGGTTTGCCGCGCCGCGCGCTTAAAGCGCTTTGCGCATTCGAATTTTGCGTTCGAATCAGGTTTCGCCTAACATCTGGTCGAATTCATCTCTGGGCCGTCCCACGATCGCATTGCACCCTTCATTGCAAATAAAATGCATTTGTTTCTTCAAATAAACTTCTGCAGGCCTGTCTTTCAAAAAGAAAACGAAATGATGAAATCGAAGGAGCTCTCGTGAGAGCGAAATCCTGTCTAGCTATAGGCTCACCCAAGGGCATTGTGGGTCCAGTCTTACAACGCGAAAATAAAAATACTCACGAATTTATGGCATCTCGAAGGATAGTAGCCTAAATCAGAGCAGTTTTTGGTTTGAGGAATAAGGTTTCGTATCCAACATAGAAACCCATGAAAATGCCCTCTGCCTACGCCATGACTTCGCCCCCCTCTCCCCCATCATTTCCGAAATAGATACCTCTACTCATAGGCCAGGCATATTTTGAGATTGGTCCTAAGTGAGACTTCCTCGTCACTTTTGACGAAAAAATCGCCTGTCCATGTCATGCATTCATGGCACGGTAAAGCAAGCGACTGTTACCAGGAAAGCCCAATCTGCGCGGCTGCAAACCGTGTCATGAGAACCAAAGCTATTATGGATATTGCATGCAAAAAACTGAGCAGCACTGTACCTTTCTCTCGTCCCAGAGCTTACAGGCGACAACCGGGGCCGAATCTACCATCAAGCAATGCAATGCGCCCTCTGCTTTGCAAGGTTCAGTAGCAGCTGGTGCATGCCCCACGTGTCCAGCGGCTCACGGGGGTTCCCGACGTCGGAGTGCCAGGGCCGCTCCTGACCATCATCCGGTCTAATCCTCTTTGATCTGCGGCGATACGACCGCCCGGCAGGCCGGCTCCGACACCTGATGAAATGCGAGGGGTACCCGGAGACGGCTAAGGACGGTGACCACTGCGCAGCGGGCTAAACCACGACCTTCTCTGGCGGCCACACGGCGCAAGCGCGTTGTCCCCCGCCTGGCCCATGCCTGGCGACTTCTCACGTCTGGATGGACGTCTGTCCCTGGTGACTATTCAATGATCGGAGTCGCTCCTCGCGACCATTGATGTCACCATCCCTGGTGACATCAGAACGGACGCTGACCATCAGCTGCAGCCTGTGTCCGCCACGGAACGAATGAATCCGAGTGAATGTGAATCCGGACGAGGATATTGAAGACACCAGCGACAGCGGGAAGGGGGGGGGGACAGGTCGCCCCCGCTAACCGTCAGGTTGGAAGGGCAAAACTATGTTTTTGTCCCCTCCCAGAAATCTTGACCACTGCACTAAGCAAAATTGTGAAAAAACAACCTTACTCTTTTGAGAAAGTCCTTTTGGGAGTATCGGTGGTAGACGGTAGCTGTTTTCGCGAAATTAAATACAAATCCGAAGGTTTTCAAATATGGCAGTTAATAACAACATCAAAATTTTTAGATTTCGATGCCGCGCGCCAGAAAGTGTCTGTGCCGGCGGCGCGGCAGCCGGACGAAGTGCTCGCCGGCCGACAGTTAGTGCCGAGACACGACGCCGGCCGCATAGATCGGCCGTGCGCTCGCTACGGTGCGCTGTGCTGGCCTGCCGAGCGCGGCACGCTGTGCAGTGCCGGCGGCAAGGTGATCCTCGACCCGCTTCCGGTCGGCAGGCTGGAGGAGCGGCGCCTAGCGGGAGCAGCCGGCCTGTCGGCCGGCGTGGCTCCCCCTAGTCCTCGCGCTTCGCGCTCGCCCCTGTGTCCGTCCCGAAACATTTGCCGTGGATGTGGTCCTTTGGTCCTTTTCCTTTGGTCTCAGTTCATCTCCGTTCATGAAGCGCCTTGCTGCCATTTGCCTGAACTCGACAAAGCCAAATGGTGTTTAAATCATATTAGGCCCCGTGCCAAGGGCGCGCGGCGTCCACCTCACCCGTCTGCTCATGCTGTCTTAGGCCATCCAGGATGGTCCTCCTAATCTCTTGCAGTCTCCGTCCGACTGCCTCCAGAACCGCCCGCCGCTCTTCTTCACAGACCAGTCGGCGGCGCTCTTCAACGGCGGCCCGCTGAATCTCAATTTCGTTGGCCCTTCGCTGCCGGGCCCGACGCCTCTCTTCAGTGGTGCGCCGTGGCCTCATTTGCTCCACGCAAAACGCTCGAAATCCAGGAAGTCTACAATCGTCCAGAACACAGCACAACACGTATCAGACGAATGGCTTATTTTTTCAATGCGCCACGTATGTAAATCGCGCAAATGCAAAAAAAATCACGTGTTGCGTCACGTTTTTTCTTGAGCACTGCTCACTTGAAGTCGCTAAGAAGAAAACAAAGGACCAATAAAGGAAAAAATAATTGGAAACTGTTCGTAACATGAAAACAGCATTGTATATATGTGTATATACATGCATATATATATATATATATATATAATTTTCCGTCTGAGGCCATCCAGGATGGCCCTCCTAATCTCTTGGAGACTCCCTCCGGCTGCCTCCAGAACCGCCCGCCGTTCTTCTCCACGGGCTAGTCGACGGCGCTCTTCAACGGTGGCCCGCTCAATCTCAGTTTGGTTGGTCCTTCGCTGCCGGGCCCGGCGCGGCAGCAGCCGACCTGTCGGCAGGCATGGCTCCCCCTAGTCCTCGCGCTTCGCGCTCACCTCTGTACCCGTCCGCAAATTTTTGCCCCCGGTTCCACGCGCATTCCGCAAGGCACAAGCGTGACTGCCCCATCGCTTTTTGGGCCGTTTGCCGCGCCGCGCGTTTCAAGCTCTTTGCGCCTTCAAATTCGCGTTCGAATCAAGTTTCGACCGAAGAACTGATCGATTTCACCCCTGGGCCGTCCCGGGATCGCATCGCCGGCAGCGGCCAGCGGCAGCGGCCGGCCTGCCGACCGGCCTCGCTGGATCCTGGATCACCAGGATCGTTGAACCATCGGGCTGTGTTTTGGTGGGTGTGTGCTTCAGTCTGGCTGCAGTGTAGCAGCTGCTCGAGCCACTGACAATAATGTTCGACTATCGCGCTGCGTTCTTCCGTAGAAACTGCCGACCTTTGTCCGTTTGGTCTGCTCCTACGTCCTCGCACGTGGAGTAACGTGCCGCGCATTCAAATCTCTTTGCGTGATCTAGTCTTTTGTTTGAAACAAAGTCTAGCGGGAGCCGCCAGCGTTTGGCCGGCTTGGCCCACTTGGTCCTCGCGCTTCGCGCTCGTCGGCACCGTGGTTTTTGCGGACCGTCTGGTGTGCATTTGACTAACAGACAAACGTCACGGTCTAACGGCGCTGATCATTACTTCGGCCGTTTTGCTGTGTTTTGTGGAAGTGGCTAGAAATCCACGTGCAACACATGGATGCCGGAATATCGTGCAGTGATGACCTCATCCCAGATCGACGTCGCCATTCTGTTTTTTCGTGTGCATTTTTTCTGTCTTGCGCCTGGTCTTTCGCACCGCGGGCACTGACTGACACCATCGCCGTCAAACACACTCAGATATTAATTTGTCTGGAGGTATAATGTCGTTAACGCCATCCTTCATATATATATTTTTTGCGACGAATGACACATGTAAGAAGAACACAGCAAACATCACACATCTGGCGCATATACCACGCGAACATGCTCGCGTCAATGGCATATGCGGCATCAGGGAGAGTGAGGTAAAATGACGCGATGCAAATGAATGGCTGCACAACTGTCGGCGACAAGTGACTTCGGTGCCATGATAGCCGAATTCCTTGTGGCTTTTGGGATGTGGGATATTGCAACATTTCGGAACGTTCAGCTCGACAAAGGCGTGAAACGCGAAATATCAAATACCGAAAACATCGGACCTGTTGAACTTTAAATTCCAAGCTCAGCAGATCCATCTCCTTTGCCGGTTTTTTAAGCCTCCTCACCGTTCGGAGCAAACTACGCCGATGCAAAAAAAGAAACATCTCCGGCATGCTCAAAGCAGAGGCACAGATTGGGTGGTTGCGAAAGTTTGCCAACATTGTTATTTCCAACTGAGCTGTCGCGTCGTGGCCGCGTGGCCGTGCCAAGCACCATGGCGCAGAGTCTTCTCGTATTTTGCTTTCCCTTTTTCTTATCAATTCGGTATTCAATTGCCATGGTGCACTTTGGGATCAGAAGTTCGCAGTCTTATTTGGGGCCAAGCGGCGGGTTTCGCCCGGTGGCGCCACGGGTGCGACACCATCGTGTGGCAGTCAGTTTGACCCTCTCTTGGCCAGTTGCCAGCTGACCCGCGGGCCAAACATCGAGCGCGCAGGGGCGACTCGAACCCGTCCTGCCAGGACGGGGAGACCAGCGCTCTACCAACCGAGCTGCCGATCGCGGTACTCAGCGGAGTAAGAAATCACTGCGTGCGTGCAGCGTTCAGAAATGAAATAAAATGTGCTCTCTTTCGCCACCACCGGGCCCAACGGACAAAACAAAATATCATGTTGGGCTCAAATAGCTCTGTTCGAACCTTGCCTCGCCCAACTGTGCTTCAACGTACCTCACTCTCCCCGTGGCGTCAAACGCAGCGACATACACATCACTTTCCGATGCCACTTTGGTAAGCTTTACATGCATGAAAATCGCACTAATGCGCATTGCGAAGGAACTCATGCAACAGTTGTACCTAGCACCAGAATCGACAGCAGAGAATGATGACGAGAACCGGTTAGCACGCTCGCGTTGCGATCGCAGGGCCCGCGTTTCCCAACGCCAGTCGACAGAGACATTTCGCTTTTCTGCACGGAAAGCATTGTGAGACGTCGAGACCCAAAGGAACGTTGCCGTTCCATAAGGCGTCAAGGTGGGAGGAAAGCGTCTGTCCGTGATGACTCAACATCCGCTCGTGCTGAAGTGTCTCGAGAACAATATTTATCTCTACCTCCTCGAGCCTACCGTCGATCCTGTCTGTCATCGGCTTGTTGGATGGTGCTATACAGTTGACTTCGTAAACCTTTTGTTCCAGAATGTTCCAAACCGACTCGATCCATCTGATGTTGGACACCTTCGGAGAACTGTCATCCTCCTTAACACAGGAGATCCCTACAACATGACTGCCTTCCAAAGTATCCTTCAGAAATAAACTTTCACATCAACTTTCAGGAGACATCTGTTGCAATAGGCTCTAACCCTACAAATTCGGGACAGCGCAGGTACACCTAATAAAACGATGGCACGTGTCATGGAGAAGCATCGAGTTTGGCTAAGCGGCATCTGCCGCAGTCCCGGCTCTAGGACGCAACGGAGATGGGGATAAAGAAAACTTTGAAGGGACGCAACAGGCAGGCCCAACAGCGTCTCGTTGTGTAATTTCTTGAGCAGTGCTCAAGAAAAAAACGTGACGGAACACGTGATTTTTTTTTTCATTTGCGCGATTTACATACGTGGCGCATTGAAAAAATAAGCCATTCGTCTGATACGTGTTGTGCTGTGTGTGTTCTGGCCGATTTAGACTTCCTGGACTACAAGCGTTTTGCGTGAAATTATCGAGTGTGTGTACTGTGAAAGTGTATTGCGCCCGTAGTGGATTTGTGTTGCGCTCGCGATGAGGCGCCGGCCGAGCGGGCCGACAGGCGCAGGGCGGCCGAGCGGGCCCGGCTGCGACGCGAGGCCCTGAACGAGGCCGAACGAGCCGCCGAACTGGAGCGCCGACGAGTGGCCCGTGCCACGGACGTCGAGGTAAGGGAGGCCGACGCCGCTAGACTGAGAGACGCGCGCCGTGATGAACAGTATGCCGAGCGGGAGCACGAGCGCGAGCAGCGTCGTCGCGAGGACCCGATGGTGCTCCAGCGTGACCGGGAACACCGCAGGCGAGTGAGGGATGCCGCACGCCAAGGACGGCCCGCACCGGCGGTGCGGCAGCCCGACGAGGTTCTTGCCGGCAGGCAAGCCGTGCCGGCACACGACGCCGGCCGCATGGACAGGCCGTGCGCGCACTGCGGTGCCCTGCGCTGGCCCGCCGAGCGCGCCTCGCTGTGCTGTGCCGGCGGCAAGGTGCTGCTGGAGCCGCTGCCGGAACCACCGGCCACGCTGCGCGACCTCTGGACCGCTGACAGTGTCGAGGCCAAGACCTTCCGCGCCCGCGCCCGTCGACTCAACTCGGCGCTAGCCATCGTCTCCCAGACCGTGCGCGAGGTCCGACCGCCCGGCGGAGGCTACGCACCCTCGGTGGTCATCCAGGGCAGACTGTATCACCGGCTGGGACCGCTGCGACCCGAGGACAGACGACCGCCCACGTTCCTGCAGATCTACATCCACGACCCGCAGTGCGAGGACCCGGAGACCGAGGCCGACGTCCGGCTGGGCCACGCGCGGCTGCCGGCGTCGACGCCCGTCGCCGTGCAGCGCTGCCTGCACCAGCAGCTCATGGAGCTGCAGGTGCTGCTGCGCCAGACCAACCCGTGGATCCAGGATTTCATCATGGCCTGCGAGGTCCTGGACCGGGACGACGAGCACAGGCGGCTGGTGATCAGTGCCGGGGCCCGCCCTGCCGACCAGCACCGGCGCCGCTACAACGCCGCCGAGGGGCTGAGGGAGGTGGCTGTGCTCATCGGCGACGAGCCATCACACCAAGACATCGTGCTCCGACGAAGAGGAGGCGCCGACGGCCCCAACCTGGTGGCCATCGACGAAAGGCATCGGGCTTTCGAGCCTCTCCACTTCGTCTTGCTCTTCCCGTACGGGACGGACGGCTGGCACACCGGTCTCCGTCACGCACAGAAGGACGGCGGCGGCGCACCGCGCAAGACCACCGCCATGCAGTACGCCGCCCACCGCCTGCAGGTATGCCCACGCCTGGACGACAGTCTTCTCCGCGCGTGTGGACTCTTCCAAGAGTGCGTCTGCCTGGCGTTTGCACGTGTCGAGTGCCAACGCCTGGTGTACCTGGCCAACCACCAAGGCCAGATACGCGCGGACCTCTACCAGCACGTCTGCGACGCCATGGTGGCCGACGACGGCGCGGGAGGTCCTGCCGGCGACGCACCCGCCGTCGGCCGCCGCGTCGTTCTGCCACACACCTTCGTCGTGCGCCACAGCAGGTACTTCGTGGCGCCCACCGTCTTCGTCACCGTGACCGCCAACCCGAGGTGGCCGGAGATCACCGGGGCTCTGCTGCCCCGGCAAGCACCGGAGGACCGCCCGGACATCGCACCGCGCGTCTTCCAGCTGAAGCTGAGACAACCCATGGACGAACCGCACTGAGACGCACAGGAGAACGTCGATTCAGCTCAGTGCCGGCGCAGCTGGTCGCGACGGAGTGACTTGATGGCCGGCCGTACCCGCGAACTGGTGTCGAGCGGGGACGAGAGGCGCAGCCCGGCGGCACCGGACCGATCGCAACGCAGAGTGTCATTCCCTTATCGCCGTCCGTGTCTGCTGCGCTGCCAGCCCCACAGCAACGCACTACTATGCGCCTCCGGCGAGAGCGCCAGCCACCCCTTGGTTGTACCCCATAAAGAGTGTGGCAGACAGATGGTGCGAGTCACCGACCTCGGCCTCGAAATAGCGGCTTATCAGGACCCGAGCCCCGCCGACGCCGGCGGGCGTGCCGACGCCTCGTCCGGCCGGTGATGATGAGCAACAGGGTGCCGGCGGTCGTGTCACCCACCAGCTGTTCTGCTCTCGGCGCGGGACAGATTGACGAGCAGCCCAATGCGGACCACACAGTCGGGGGCGGCGGCAGCGCGGGACGCCAAAAACGCGCGCTATTTTTTGGTTCCCCTACCCATGAACAGGTAGGCAGGAGTGCCCTTCCAAGCCCGTGCAACCTATCTACGTTATGTACCGTTCAGCTGCCGCGCTGATTTCAATCACATCGGGTCACAACAGTCCCCGCTATTTGCTCGCTCCCGGAAGAGAGGCTGTAAAAACTGTCACACGATGCCGGCGCCTCTGCACCCAGTCGACAGTCTGCCTGAAATACAACAGTACGAGTCGACCGCCGACGAGTCAGAGCACCTCCCCCGTGTAAGCGTCAGGTTGCCCCGACATATCTAGCCGGAACGCCGTGCCTCGAGCGCGCGGAAGAAAAGACGAGCCCTGCAGCCGCCAGCCGACCTGTCGGACGGCCGGTGCACGCACGCCGCTCACGGTTGGTGAGATTAGCCTCCGGGAAGCGTGCCATGTCGGCGTCCGCCAATGGCCCAAAAACGCACCTGAAACGGGGCCAAAGTGCGACCCGCATCGCATCACGTGACGTCGCATGGCGGGGACGGCCGCGCCACACCTGCTCAGTGCTTGACCCCATTAGAACGGCAAAAGAACGGGCTTTCTGTCGCTACCAGTTTCGTGTCAGAAATCGACACTGTGGTTTTCGAAGTTTTGGTGTAAACAGAAACGACGCAAACGTCGCGAATCAACCTGACCTGACCTAGCGGCGAGTGCTCGCGCCACGCACTCGCCCCCGTGCTGCTCCGGAAATTGTTGCCCCGGTTCCCCGCGCACCCCGCAAGGCGCAAGCGTGACACACCGATCGCTTTTTGGGCCGTTCGCCGCGCCGCGCGTTTAAAGCTCTTTGCGCTTTCGAATTTTGCGTTCGAATCAGGTTTCGCCTAACAGCTGGTCGAATTCACCCTGGGCCGTCCCAGGATCGCATCTCATCCTTTCTTTGGAATAGGCGGTTTCCGAAAATTTCCGAAAAAAATGTTCGGCAGGCTTTTTCCCTTAAAATTGTCACGACAGCATACGACACCGTTGTTCGACTATCTCGCTGCGCCGTTCAGTCCGGCTCCACTTTAGCACGTGGTTGAGCTCCCCGAACGGAACTTCACAATCGCGCTGCGCACTCACATAGAAACAGACTGCCATCGGCTTCTGGTCTCTATGTCTTCCCATTTCGTGCTCCGACAAATGTGCGTCTTGAGAACTGTCTATGGCAATGTCTAAAAGCGCACTGTGCGCTAGAAATTAGGATGTTTTTCCACCGTTCTTACCAATCAGTTGCCCTTCATGCGGCTACCCAGGGTACAAAGCCAACGCACCGTCGTCCTGTGTTTTTAAACTGCGAGATGAATATTGCCCTTTTCCCCGATTGGACAGGTCCGAAATATTTTCGTATTCCATTTCGGTCAGCTGTCGCGATCTCCGTCAGTCTTCACCTCTCATTGTTAGTCTCGGTTAACAGTCTCCCCACAGTCGCCGCCAGGCGCAAGCATGACTCTCCGATCACTTTTTGGGCTGTTTGCCACGTCGTGCGTGTAAAGCTCTTTGCGCTTTCAAGTTTTCCATTCGAGTCAGGTTTCGACCTAACATCTGATGGAATTCACGCCGTGATAATCCAAGGATCGCATTGCATGCGTCATTGCCAAGAAAATGCTTCTGTTTGCTCAAAGCTACTGCTGCGGGTATGTCTGCCAAAAACTTTCACGCCAGTGCACACCACCATCGATTGAAAATCTCGCTGCGCGCTTCACTCTGCATAATGTTCAGCACTCGGTTGAGCTGCAAACAATGCTTAGTACCAGTACTGGCTGAATCATTCCGAATCGTTTCCAAATATTGCCAATCAGTTTTACTTGCTTCTCCATTAGTCTTTTTGCGCATTCGAATTTTGCGTTCGAATCAGGTTTCGCCTAACATCTGATCGAATTCATCTCTGGGCCGTCCCAGGAAAGCATCGCACCCTTCATTGCAAACGAAATGCCTCTGTTTGCTCAAACAAATTTCTGCAGGCCTGTCTTTTAAAAAGAAAACGAAGTGATGAAACCGAAGGAGCTCTCGTACGAGCGAAATCCTGGCTATCTATAGGCTCACCCAGGGGCATGATGGGTCCAGGCTTACAGCGCGAAAATAAAAATAATCACCAATTTATGGCATCTCGAAGGATAGTAGCCTAAATCAGAGCAGTTTTTGGTTTGAGGAATAAGGTTTCGTATCCAACATAGAAACCCATGAAAATGCCCTCTGCCTACGCCATGACTTCGCCCCCCTCTCCCCCATCATTTCCGAAATAGATACCTCTACTCATAGGCCAGGCATATTTTGAGATTGGTCCTAAGTGAGACTTCCTCGTCACTTTTGACGAAAAAATCGCCTGTCCATGTCATGCATTCATGGCACTGTAAAGCAAGCGACTGTTACCAGGAAAGCCCAATCTGCACGGCTGCAAATCGTGTCATGAGAACCAAAGCTATTATGGATATTGCATGCAAAAAACTGAGCAGCACTGTACCTTTGTCTCGTCCCAGAGCTTAAAGGCGACAACCGGGGCCGAATCTACCATCAAGCAATCCAATCCGCCCTCTGCTTTGCAAGGCTCAGTAGCAGCTGGTGCATGCCCCACGTGTCCAGCGGCTCACGTGGGTTCCCGACGCCGGGGTGCTAGGGCCGCTCTTCACCGTCGTTCGGTCTAATCCTATTTGATATGCGGCGATACGACCGCCCGGCAGGCCGGCTCCGACACCTGATGAAATGCGAGGGGTACCCGGAGACGGCGAAGGACGGTGACCACGCGCAGCGGGCTAAACCACGACCTTCTCTGGCGGCCACACGGCGCAAGCGCGTTGTCCCCCGCCTGGCCCCTGCCTGGCGACTTCTCACGTCTGGATGGACGTCTGTCCCTGGCGACTATTCAATGATCGGAGTCGCTCCTCGCGACCATTGATGTCACCATCCCTGGTGACATCAGAACGGACGCTGACCATCAGCTGCAGCCTGTGTCCGTCACGGAACGAATGAATCCGAGTGAATGTGAATCCGGACGAGGATATTGAAGACACCAGCGACAGCGGGAAGGGGGGGGGGGCAGGTCGCCCCCGCTAACCGTCAGGTTGGAAGGGCAAAACTATGTTTTTGTCCCCTCCCAGAAATCTCGACCACTGCACTAAGCAAAATTGTAAAAAAAACAACCTTACTCTTTTGAAAGAGTCCTTTTGGGAGTGTCGGAGGCAGACGGTAGCTGTTTTCGTGAAATTAAATACAAATCCGAAGGTTTTCAAATATGGCAGTTAATAACAACATCAAAATTTTTAGATTTCGATGCCGCGCGCCAGAGAGTGTCTGTGCCGGCGGCGCGGCAGCCGGACGAAGTGCTCGCCGGCCGACGGTTAGTGCCGAGACACGACGCCGGCCGCATAGATCGGCCGTGCGCTCGCTACGGTGCGCTGTGCTGGCCCGCCGAGCGCGGCACGCTGTGCTGTGCCGGCGGCAAGGTGATCCTCGACCCGCTTCCGGTCGGTAGGCTGGCGGAGCGACGCCGGCCGACAGGCCGGCGTCGCTCGGCCAGTTCTCGCGCAACGCGCTCGCCCGTGTACCCGTTCGAAAATTCAGCCTCATTTGCCCACGTACACCGCAAGGTGGATAAATAGCCTGTATTCGAGGACGTTTTCACGACAGCACCCTAGCTCCGTTTGGCATTCGAACTGCGCGCTTCAGTTTCGGCAAATGATTAATGACAAATCCAGCTGCCGGCCTCAGTATTTTGCAGCACCATGGCGCGTCTCCATAGAAAAAGATGGTCTTCAGCCATTTCGTCTTGCTCAGTCAGGAACCGGTGGCATTTGGCAACCTTGCCGCCGAGTATATGTATATTTTCTTGAACTATCATCTTGGTTACCTTTGACGAGACATAATGTCTGCGTTTCTCCAACGCACCGACGTCTGCCGGCTATTTTTCTGCACTACAAATTTGCAACTTTTTATGCGATACAATGTCGTATAATTAAATTTCTGCCCAACAGCTGAACAAACTGCACAAGCCATACCTTTATAACTTCTTAATCACGGCCTTCGTTTGCATGTGCGTTGCGCTCCTCCATAGAATTTCTCATCGAATTCTCCTTCCAAACACATGGCTTTCCAATGTTCTGTCTCCCCCTACGTGATCGCACATCGTAATTGGACGCACGCCTTCTTTCAGGACCGCACAGAACGAAGTCTGTTTCGCACGTCCTGCCAAATAGCAGCGTGCAACTGAATCAGCCTCACTCCAAATATTGTCAACCAATTTCGTCTGATGCTGCATTAGTCACTCTCGTTTCTGTCGGTCTCCGTCTAGTTTCCAGTCTCGTCTAATTCCCTGTAACTGTCTCGGTCTTCAAATATGTGTCCGTTTCTGTGTAACCCTTTCTCTATCCTATCAGTATGCTCCTGACTATCTCCCCGTTATCTCACCTTGCGTATATCCCTATTAAAGTCTTATTTCTTTGTATCGTATTGAATATCCCGAAAACGGAGGTCGCGTCATATCGAGCACGATAAAATAAAGCAATTTTTAGCTGTGAGCAAGAGTCGGAATCTGGAGCATAATTGACGAACAAATCACGCAAAAGGCGAAATAACACCTTTTTGTACGCTTTCATTGGGAACAACGAAAACGAGAAACACTTGATGGCCTACACCGAGGTGTTCACAATTGACTGACGAACTTGGTGCAAGTATTTTCAATCGTCAGCTCCCAAAGGAGGCGCCACAATCTTCAACTGAACACAAATCACTCAAAAACCGTCGATTTTGCCCAAAACTACGACATGCATCGGTTCAGTTGATGCGCTATAGCAGGAACAGTTATGTCAATTATGATTATTTTATTGCGGCATCAGAACGACAAAACTACGGCCTTCAAACGTCGCAAATGAGCCCACTTTGAGCGCGTGCCACAGCTACCCCGTTGGGCGGACGAGGTCGACTCCGCCAGACGATTTCGAGTCCGTACCTTGTTCTGCTCGGAAGTCGCGGCCCCTTCTCAGTGTTATTAATGGTTTCCGAGATGAGCACCCCACTTTGAAACCTTACAAAACGGACATTTTTCGCATTTTCGCCCTCAACACGCGCCACGTGCCGGTCCCCGCGCGCCGTGTTTGGTATCATGCTGTTCCCCTATCGATCCTCTTTCGATCGCATTCGGTTTCGTGTCGATGCGACCTGCGGTTGCCGAGATCGGGCGCCCGGAAGCGGCGCGCGTCACCATTTTGCCGAAATTTCGCAGATTTTCCCACGATTTCGCCAAAAATACATGTAAACGCTATGCGCGACTGTAGCGCGCGCCACGCGCACCCCGTGCGTCCCCGACGCCCGAAAACCCGACCAGAATGCATTGTGCCACCAAACCCCTGACTTGACCAAGTTTCACCTCTGTGCCACGGAAGAGTGTGTGTGATGGCCCATCCTTGTAATTTGACCCCGGAATCGCCACTTAAGTACAATATATACAAGGAAACCTACTGATTACTTCATGACTGATCAGCAGTTGAATCGGACATTCTCCCTATTTCCATTGACATAAAAACAAGGTCAAGTTGAGTCATGGAATGTCCTTCAGAACTCAGCACATTTGCTCCCCTATTTACCGCAAGCGAGGCTACACGATGCATGCCTGAGATGACTGTCCGGGTGAGGAGGGTGTCATGTCTTTCCTGAGGTTGCTGGTGGCTGACGATGCGGAAGGAGACATGATGATGACGGCGACGATGAGATCCACTTCAAGCTCTGGGTTAGCTCTGACAGATGCACGTTGAAGGATTTTTCAGAGGCCCAGGATGACTACCTCAGGTCACTGAGCTGGCAAATAGTGGGACTGAGCAAGCACCACTGTCTAGCCCAGGTACAATCCACGTATTATTGTAACAATCCACGTATACCTTGAACCAGTCTGCTGTGTGCTGGCAGGGGAGGGAGGGGAAGCGGGCGCGTTGCGCCATCAGGTCTATTGCTGATGGCTATATCTCTGATGGCGCACAGTGCAACACCGCTATGGTGCACGCCTTTCTCTGACGACTGATGCCGGAGATTCGGGTCGGAGTACCCGGCATGGAGACAGTACATTATTTCACCGATGGGTATGCGGCACAGTATAACAACAAATGTAATTTTACGGATGTGTGTTACCACGTGGAAAATTTTGCATGTGTATCGTGCGAGAGGAATTCATTGGACACCTCGCGCGTGATGCGTATGCTGGCATCAGTCGCACAACAAAGTCAGCCACATGCCACGAGAGTTTGAAACGTCTGCTCTCCGACCAAGCCCTGGTGGCCATGGCGATATTTCAGTTCCTTTCAAAACAACTTGTCAACGTCATGGGATTCCCTTATGTTTCACAGGCAAGGGTGGCGGGGGCAGCAGCCAAGCTCAGTGGTCGGTTCGCCAGGGCCGTCACAGTAAAGGGTACAAAGCAGTTCCACTGATTCTCGTCCGTGAATCTTACAACCGCACTCGTCCATGAACTGTCCACAGACCGGGGACGGGAGGTCGTAGTCTCCTCCAAGTGAAACCATCCAATGCAGCTTGATGGTTCCACAGCCATGATGGGCGGTGGCCGAACTTTCACACACATGACAGCCGCAAACATGAATGATATGCGGCTGACGAGTTTGTCCGACAGTTCTTATGACACGTACTGGGCCGTCAGGTTTTGTTTATCCACGGGACACTTTTAGCTGCCTTTAGCAAATACCACATTGATACAGTTGAATAACTTGCGTATTGAGCTGCACACCGTTACGAAATGACATGCTGAGTGAAGCGAAGCTCGGCTGTCTGAAGTTCTGGCACAAGCTGCTTTAGCAACACGGGCGCCGTGGTCCCCTTGTGTTTTGAGTCATCAGAGGCACAGCAGTAGCCAGGGAGGCAAAAGTGCCAGAATTCCGAAATACATTCTGTGTGACCTAACTTGGCCTTGTTTTTAATGTCGACAGAAATAAAGAGAATGAGAGAGAGAGAGAGAGAGAGAGAGAGAGAGAGAGAGAGAGAGAGAGAGAGAGAGAGAGAGAGAGAGAGAGAGAGAGAGAGAGAGAGAGAGAAAGATTAATCTTCGACTCAGCTGTACGTCAATCATCAAGTGATCAGTAGGCTTCACTGTATTCCACGCCCTAAAATGGCGATTATGGGGGCAAATTATAATGATTACACAGTCCTCTACATCTGACTTACAACATGACTTTGACTTTGGCCTCGGATCACAAACATTATCTCCGTTTCTTGTTCAGAATTGCCAATTGAGTCAAATGTCGTTTACCGCATCTCGATATCTTCACTCATTCCGGAGAATTACTGGGGTGGCATTCCCAGCAATACCTACGAGTGATTTCGTGAAGCTCAAAAAGGCATTTATTGGGAAACCTATCTTTTTCATTTCTTTCTTTCCTTGTATAAATAATAAAACTTAATTGAGCAGGAGTTAAAACAACTTTCGACAAGTGTTATATGTCAATGTAGGACATACAAGAAAAGGTCAAGAGGTCTTGAGGTGCGAAAGAAAAAAATGAGGACTTCGAAATGGCCGGATGTTCCCTCGCGTCACGGCAAGCTCACCGATATGCAACTTGTATTGACTCGGACCATCTGGCTACAAGTCATGGACCTCAAAAGATAGGCTTGCAGCGTGATCTTCCGAAAATACCCTAGGCTATAATTCGGGGACCATTGCTCGGAAAGGTCTAAAAATTAAACAGCTATCTTTAGAGCCTAAGAGGACCTATGAACTCATTTTTATGAGCGTATAAACAAGGATTCATGATATTGATCATCCCGGATATATCCATTGTTGTCGGCGACAGCGCTCGGACTTCCTGCCATCTAGCGGGAGCATTGTCGTACACGCAACTACCGACCATCACAGGGTTCTGTTCACGGGATACTCGTAACGGTCCTGATAAGACAAGAGCACACGGCAGACAAACCCACCTTCCTGATGCCAGCAGACATCGGAGTCTGGTCGAACAGAGGGTTTCTCAGATGGATATGTTCCTCGTTTCACACATGCTTCGGGTTGAAAGAATTTCGTTATGGCTTGCAGCATAAAAAGTCGTTTTCTTAGATACATAGTAGACGTTAAACCCTACAAGAACATACTTTCAAAAGGTTTTCCTAAGGACGTTCCGTCAGTTATATTCAACCACGTCAAATTATCGACTATTGAATGACAGCACGAAGGTGAGCATGCCCGTAAACAATGGCAAAAGACCCGTATTCCAGAAAGTCTGCAGACGATGTCCGAATAAAGTCCTCGATTAATGATGTTTGTCTGCCTCTAGGCATTTCTCAGAAGAAAATAATTGCTGAAAGCATGGTTAACGACATTCCTCAGACCAACAAGCCTATATATGACAATCCGAATTTCGTGGGTCTTCCCGTTTGTAGTGAACACCCAGGCGTCCCGTTCAAGACTGCCCTATTGGATAGCAGATCGGTCCGGGTTCGCCTCACATGGCCCGCGTCAGGGACGGAGCCGGCCGGTCAATGCCGCGCAGAGGCATGGAATTCTATGGTTCGCAGTTGGTCATGGCAAGCAAATGCGAGAGTTCCTGATACCCATGAACTGTTGTCTTTCATGTCTTTTGGCTGGAGACTAATCGCCGACGTCAGATGATATTTCGTCAATCATGCAAACGTGATACGTCACGGGGATTTGCCAAGTTGAACACTTCACGCAACATTCTGAGTGGTGCAACTTGCAGAGCCCATCGTACCGAAGGGATCAATGGTAAGCTCGAGCGGGAATCTGGCGCAATGAGGCCCTCTGAGAAGAGAAAGTGGACGTCGTCGGGACCTATCGAGACCTGGCCAGAGAGCTTGTCAGACACCAGTCGGAGATCACCGGATCACGCGGGGTATTGCCGGATCGGAGAGGAACGTCGGATCAAACGCGGACGGCGGTGCTGCTGCATGGCTCGAGTGTGGCCCGTCCAGGATCTACGCGGACGTGGCGGCACGTCAAGGACGTGACGGCACATGGAACGGCTGCAACATAGACCTGCGAGTTAGGGAATCGTTCGCTCTGACGGTGCATGCCGTTAACTAAAGGCAGAGTTCGCCATTTTCAACCACAGCATTTGTTTTCCCCGTTTCAAACAAATAATTGCGGCGTCTTAAAACCAGGTTTGTACATTCAGTATTAATTGTCCGCTTGCAGGCAAAACGATAAACATCAGGTCACCTTGCGTCACGTCAATTCCTACATATGGCCAAGCTTTTCGATTTGGCGCTAGATTCCACTTCGTTGCTTCGTAGTCAATGCTTTTACCTGCATGGCGCAGTGGCTCACATTTCACATCAACAAGGCTTGACACCTGCGGTCAGTGGCCGAGTCTGCAGACATGAGGTGCGGACAAAGTCTGGGTCTGCAGACAGCAGGCGTGGCCAGTGTCTGGGTCTGCAGACGACGGATGTGACCAATGTCTGGGCCTACAGACAACATATGTGACCATTGTCTGGGTCTGCAGACAGCAGACGCGACCAGTATATGGGCCTACAGACAACAGATGTGGCCAATGTCTGTAATGTCTGGGTCTGTAGACAGTAATCGTTACCAGTGTCTGTGTCAGCAGACTACAGACGCAGTGTCTGGGTCTGTAGAGAATAGGTGTGGCCAATGTATGAGCCTGCAGACAACAGGTATAACCAGTGTCTGGGCCTGTAGACAGCAGGTGCGATCAGTGCCTGGGCCTGTAGACAGCAGATGCGATCAGTTTCTGGGGCTGCAGAAAATGGGTGTGACCAGTGCGGACGTTGTACAGACAACAGGCGTAACCAGTGTCTGGGTCTGTAGACAGCCGGTGTGACCAATGTCTGGGTCTGCAGACAGCAGGTGTGACCAGTGCAGACATTGTGTAGACAACAGACGTGACCAGTGTCTGGGTCTGTAGACAGAAGATGTGACCAGTGTCTGGGTCTGTAGACAGCAGGTGCGATCAGTGTCTGGGGCTGCAGACAATGGGTGTGACCAATACAGACAATGTACAGACAACAGATGTAACCAGTGTCTGGGTCTGTAGACAGCAGGCGTTGCCAGTGTCTGGGCCTGCAGACGGCCGGACGGCAGACGGGGTGCACATGGCAACAGCCAGTTTGGTGGTGAGCGGTGCGCGCAGCGGGAACCAGGGGGAAGGTGGGAGGGGGACGCGGCGCGGTGCGCCGTCGGCCATGAGCTCAGTGCTCGACGCACCACGGCAGGTGGCAGGCTGAGGGCCTGACGACTGGTCGCTCCGAATCTTCCCACACTGGAGGCACCGCAGGAACTACTGCAATTTATCTGAGCAATTATGGGTGAGTTGTCCACGTGTGCACGTGGAGTGCTGGTACTGCGACCAAAGCCCATCAATGAGCACAAACTGTTTGACCGCTGAAATCTGCATTATCGGGAGCGACGCACCATAAACATTTCGGTGAAAAGACAAGAATGTCGCGTTTTTTTCTCACGCGGTTGCAAGGGAGATTTGCTCTGTCTATGTATCAACACATACAAAAACAAAACAAAAAACACTCGTCGAAAACGTTTGTGGCCGCTCTCTCGTTGTCGACCAACTCCCAAATATTCCAGTCCATCCGCCGGTCACGAACTGCCCGCCTCACGATCCCTGCGTTCCAATACTGTTAAACGGTTGAGTTCGACGTCGTGGCAGATACTATCTCAGGGTCAGAAGGATTTTCTGAGTAGATGCCGTAACTGATCCTGATGCTCTCGCAATGAATTCTTCCTACGGGTAGAAATAGTTGCACATTTTCGTATACTACGAGCGAGGCCCTAAACAAGTAGTCCTGCCTTAAAACAGAAATATCATATTTTGTGGCACGGCGCAGCCCACTCCGGTAAGGCCTAGTGCTAACGTTATGGATGCACTTCGCTTGACGACCCCTTGGCATTGTTCTATTCAACAATGCCGTTCGCACTAAAACAAATCTAACGTTTTACATCTAAATTCTAATGTACGCTATGTCTGCGCACTTTTCGGGCCATAAACTACACATTCCAATCATATTTTGCACTTCGCAGTTTTGCGCTCGACGTTTTTTTACGGTGATGCTATTCTTAAACTGCCAAACGTAGGAAGAGCACATGGTAATAACGGCGGAAAAGCTATGGACGCGCCAGGTTTCAAGCGACCAATCGTCGGATGGATAATGTTGCAATTGACGTTGATATATGTGATGTGAACTGCGAGACTGATATCGTGAAATAACTGCCAGAACTTCTATTTGAGAATACTCATACCAGCTGGATGAGAAACCAATTTACCATTATCATCCACCCAAAAGCGTTTAACTAATTGATCTTGTGTATTTTTGGGGGTACCTGACCGTGATCAAGCAAGCGGGAACGTCATTCCATGCCCATATGATTTAGTTGTCATGCGCATATTCATTTATCATCATTTATTAATTCGTCTGTGTATCACCATATCTTGCATATATTTCAGCATTATCATTTATTGACAATCCGCACCCGGCTGGCGATCGGCGCCTTGCACGCCCGACTTGCGGTTGACCGCCTCCTCTCTAACTCACAAAAGGTTGGATACACAATAAAAATAAACACAGCAGAAGTAAGTTCGTGAGAAATGGAGCTCGAAACTTCCCTCATTTTTTTACTTTTGAGTAATATTCAAGCCATTCACGCCCTACATATCTTTTCTAATAGTCAATTGCGTGAAACCGAGAAACGGCCTGGATCTCAAGGACTGTGATTAAGAAAGGCGAGGTAAAGGCTCCAACGGATGCCGATACACGCCTAATTTCTCTCATTTGGTTAACTTATACACCGAGGCGTTGAGTTAAATACACAGGGATTTTTGCGCTGGGGCACGGAGGGGGGCGGTGCCAAATGCGGTATGAAATGGATGAGACTTAGCTTTAGCGTTCCTCTATTTTCGCAATATAGGCCTTTTCCAAGTAACGTTTCTTGATTCTGGTGGTTCTCGCCATGGTTCCTCGTGCTTTAGGTTTGAAAAAAATTCAGTATTTATCAGTATATACAAGTGGTGGAGATACATTCGCGAGAGCCTATCTATTTCCAATATATGCATTTTGTTAATTTTTTGGATGTTCTTGGTATTATTCAAAACTGCGCAAGCCAGTTCTGTCATTTTACGCCCATTTTGAGTCTTTTATCGCCGATTTTCACGGCGGTGCTTTTTGGCTCATAACAGTAATTCACGACCTGACCTCAGGTCAATGGTTTGAACTCATTGATACCTTGCCCATTGACGGTAATTGGACGACTGCTTAATTCCACATTCAGAATGCTTTAAAAAAATCCGCCAATTTCCCCAACACGACGACATGTCTTGAAAACGAACTTGATCTTAAGTTAATGACCCGGAAATTCCCGAAAATCTGAGATAGCAGATTTGTTACGTCTGTTAAGGCTCCTAGTACCTGACAGTTCTATTATGGTATCACGTTTTCCGTAAAAGTTACAGACCCTTAACTTTTTTAGGCACAGGTCCATTTGACGTGCCTATGTCAGACACCTGACTTGATCTGAGGTCAAAAATTTGACACAAGGGATGTAAAAATGATCAAGAAAAAGGTATCCAAAGTTTTGTGGTGCTGCATTCCTTCGTTCCCTCACAATATTGGAAAAAACCTCAAGGGGACGGTCCACCATCCCCCTCCCTCAGTCGGGTGCGGGCTAACGAGTTCGGAGCTGAAATCCTGGGGGTCGGGCGTTTTAACACGCGCACTGGAAGGGGGTCTTTTTGTGCCCCCCCCCCCGCCTGATTTTCTTGAATATCTCGAGAACTGATCGAGGCTGGTTACTACTACTTTGGGACATTTATGGCGATTGAATAACTTGTCGAATGACGCAGAAAAATCGGAAATCGGCAGGAAATTTTTTAAATTTCAAGCATTTGAAGTCAGGCAAACACGACGACAATGACGGTTGTCGTTGACGAATGGGAACTTTGTGAAAAAAACTAGCGTTCTACTTAAGACTAGCGTTTAAACACCATCAGGCGATGTCATTCGGGCATAACTGACGGATGTACCAAGACCACAGCCAGGGTCAATAAGGGTCAAGGCCATCAAAGGCCAAGGTGAAACTGCTCGTGGCCCGATCCAGATTTGCTTTTCATCATGTCAGTTTGTATGAAATATGCATTCAAAGACCCTAATAAAAACACGTGTGCGCATAGTATACGCATACATATATAACAGAGTCATTTCAGGTCAAAGTTATCAAAAGTCAAGGGCAGCTTTTTTGCGACCTGGTCCAGATTTGTTTTGCAATATGTCGATTTGTATGTGATTTGTACGAAATGTGCATTCAAAAACCCTATTAAAATACCTTTGGCACATTGATACATCTATACAGACACACACACATACACACACACATACACGCACGCACACACACACACACACACACACACACACACACACACATATATATATATATATATATATATATATATATATATACATGCATAAATATAAACGTTGGAAGTGACCCAGTGTACCGATGTTGGCTACCTTCATTGAAAATACTTCAAGAGATACATGTTGCGCCCTTCTTTACGCTCAAACTGTCCCGTGTTGTCCGAAATCTGATCTGCAAAAGATGACAAAATGACGCCATAGGTCAATGACCTGACATGACCTCAACCCAAAATCCTCAGTCAAGACGCCAAATGAATGGAAGTTGTATTCCACGCCTTAGCGGCCAAACAAACATTCTTTTCCAGTTTCCCTCGAAAACTTGTACGGAATGGCCTGTGCGGGCCTTGAAAGTGTCCAAAGTTGACCTTTTCTACCCAATTTGACCTTAAAGATATCAACCTAGAGCCATGAAAATTGTACACGATGTAAATCGTTATAGTCCCACGCTGTCCATAAAATTTCATGTTCCTAGCTCTTTCCGTTTCCGAGATCGGAGGGATGCACTTTTAGGCCCCTCTTCCAGTGCGCTTCAGTGCGAAACCCCCTTCCACTGCGCGGATTAAAGCATCTCCTTTATCTGGGATGACTCTTAGACCAGCAATTCGTTTTCGAAACCAGCTGAGACCACGGTGGCAGCGCTCCATGGTCGTTTGACGTTCCACCAATAAACAGTATACTCGCAACAATAAAAAGCACCGAAGGCAGTCCGAACAGAATCTCCGCATGCAGCCCGGTCATATTCCAAAGTTTTGCCGGGGTCGAGTTCCCCGCAAATTTACCGACGTGCGATAACGACTCGGACAACATATGTGGACACATGGTCAAAGGCGAAGTCCGTCGGACGGTAGGTCGTCTGCAGTGCGCATGAGAGACGGTTGGTAAACTTTCGTTTGATGAATAACTACTGAGTATTAAACCTTCAGGACATGTTCTGATGCGAGCTACCTTGAGCTTGACAAAGTTCAGGCCAAGTCCACGCGGAAACCATACGTTTAACTGTGTTATCACAGTGATCATAAGTATGTATCAAGTGTGACAAGTGGCTGCCGCAACCATGTCTTGTTTATTTTACGTGGCCAATGCCTGCACGAAGGCAAGATTATCTGCAGTTGTCCCACTGTCTTAACACCAAGTGCCCGAGAACTTCAGAATGATGTTTTGAATTTCTAGGCAGTCACACTTACAAGATGTTCTAGGGAAAAGAACGGGAAGTAAAAAAGTCTTGTCGATACTATAATGGGGAAGGGGACCAAAAATAACTTACACCTGAACCCCGCAGAGAGATTCGGAACCTTTATAAGACTTTATAAGACTAAGACCACCAGCGGTCTAAAGGCCAGGTCACATGTACTTGTCAAATTTTATAGCATGAAAGCCTAGAGCCATCTTCGCGATTGTTGGGCCCAACTGTGCTTTCGAAAAGAACGGTCCCGTGTGACGCAATCATCTCAACGCAGAGGAGCTTCTGGGGCCGCCCCGTCCCAGAATCGTACCGTCGACCGTTCTCCTTCCAGCGGAAACAGGTGCTGCAATGGCCTTAATTATTCCAGACTTGGTGGACGAGATGAAGCAGCGCCGGGCGTTCGGCGTCGTGGACTACTGCGTGTTCGTCAGCGTCCTGGTCTTCTCGCTGATGATCGGCCTCTACCACGCCTGTCGAGCCAAGCAGACCAACACCGAGATGCTGCTCGGTGGCAGGAACATGTCTATTTTGCCGGTTGCCATCTCAATCATGGTCTCCTTCTTGTCCGCCATTATGGTCCTGGGTATGTCTTTCAAAGGACGATTGCCTCGTAAAGTGTAGGTTTGCGCGTTCACTGCGTTGTTAAGACTGGTATTTTGATTGGTCTGTTTCTCAGTTATGGTCTGTCTTCTCGTTCTTGGCCGAACGTTCACCCTTCGTGTTTTCGGAAATATTTCCAACTTGATCTTCTTGGTCTGCTCTTGCTATGCCATTGAGCATTAAACTTACTCACGAAAGAATGCGCTTGGAAAACAATCGTTATGTTTATACAAGGCTACTCAATGAACCATTTGTACAAGTTACCAGAGGCAGCAGTGTTGTCTTTATTCGTATTGAAAAGAAGCAGTTTCGTTTAAATTTCGATACTTCTAAGCTGAGCCACGCAATAGGAGGTGGGGAATGGAGAGCGTTTATCCTACTTCCTGAACTGGGAAGACGGTCATGTTTTCGTTTTCAGCACTTTTTGCTCCGAGATCCCCGCTTAGAGGCATGGCAGGGGAGGCCCTCAGTACTACTAAGCATGACCAGAGCCCCTGTTTAGCATGGAAGGCCTCTTGCCGTGCACACTTGTCGCCAGAGGCGCCCCTTCCCCACCGCAAGAGGCCCCTCACCGCTCCAGGAGATCCCTTTCCGATATTTTTTGCCTCGGGGGATCCCGGGTACCGGCTATCATTCTCGACACTTGGTCCCTAGTTTTAACCTGTGCCTTAGATCCGATACCGCTTTAGGAAGTCCCTAAAAGTCAGGGTGGCCCCCTGAATTCAAGAGATCCCCAAAGTCTAGGAGCCCCCCCCCCTCAGTTAGCTCCGTTCCTTTGTTTTTGAAGCCACCGCACGGCCCATGATTCAAGATTTTAGTGAGGAAAATAAAGACGGAAAACGTGATGGGATACGATTTTTTGAAGTGATATTTATGTTCATAACTCGGGTTATTATAATCGTTCAGTTCGTCTTTTCGGAGCATATAAGAATTACATGGTTTGATTATCCATATATTTTGATACCTTTCTGCGGTTTGGTCGTCGGTGGAACGTAGCATAAAACGGCCATTGACAAAAGACAATATTTCCCTCTTGATTTCGTGTCTTTCGTTGTCTCGAGACCACAAGATGTATATAAATATATATATACAGATATATCTATATCTATATGTATATGGTTAATTTTTGTCATATGTCCAAAAGCAAGTTTACGGGATCAATGTAAATAAACAAGAAAATTCAGTGGTCAAGAAACAGCATTTTATATGCTTAGTTTTTTATGGCCATGTGCCAGATCGGGTTTGTGCCAGGAGGGATTTGAATTTCGCCCCCATCTTGATAAATAGTGGGCGGCCTGTCCCTAATCTCGATCGCCTCTCGCACGGTCTAAGTCTCTGTCCTTCGACTCTCCCTGAACTCTCGAGAGCTATGAGTGATTTGTCATCGTAGAGGGCGGTAAGACATGACGGCGTGCCGCTGTATGCTCTGCGAAAATGTTTCCCCGTCCTCGGGCCACATTTACTTCATATAATCAGCAGTTCTATCGCCACTTGTGTTCTCCCTCTCTCCTGGAAGATGGCCTCGGTTCGTCCTCTTCACAAATCAGGCCCGCGTGACATCGTCAGCAATTTTAGACCCGTATCTATCTAAACCTGCGCTGTCGAAGATATGTGAAAAGATCGTGTACACACAGCTGTCTTCTTATCCCGCTACCTACGATCTTTTAGCTCCATCACAATATGCATAAAGAACATGTCATTGGACGGAGGACGCCCTGGTTGACGCTGTGGAGTGGACGGTGCGTCGGATTGACGGTGGCCTCTTTGTCGCCGTCACCTCGATTGACCTCAGTCGAGCTTCTGACAGTGTCCACCACGACGCGCTCCTGACCAAGCTCCAATCGATCCCAGGTGGTTCGAGAGCTACCCGGCTGGTCGGTGGCAGGTGGTGAGAGATGATTCTCTCTTCCTTTCCTCTCTCCCACGGTGTTCCGCGGGGGTCCATTGTCGGTCCTATCCTCCTCAGCATCTTCACGAACGACCTTCCATCCTATCTGCCTCCCAGACGTCTAGTATCTTATGCCGATGACACCCAGGTGCTAGACTCCTCACATCCTGATCATTTTTCCATCATAAAATCCCGGCAAGAAGAGACTCTCCTTGCCATCATATCCTACTTTCCATCCAACTCCTCGCAGATGTACCCATCTAAAACAACCTTGTTCTTTGTCGGCACAGCCCATAACCTCAAGAAGACAACATCCTTCCATCTTAACTTTGCCGGCCACATACTAACCCCTTCTCCGTCCGTGAAGATGCTGAGAGTCACTATCGACAATTCCTTGTCCTGGGAGGAGTACATAACCAAGATTACCAAAAAGTGCAACTCAATCCTGTTCTGTTTGTATGAGATACGCCACCACCTTACGCCCGAGGTCCTGACACTCCCAATCCAAACACATGTTTTTCCCACATCTTTTACTGCCTTTCGGTCTGGGGCGGGGCCGTGTCGTGCCACCTTAGCAGAATTCAGAGGGTGCTGAGCTTTGGGGCCAGGATCGTCTCCGGGACTCGTAAGCGGGATTCGGTGTCGGCGACCTTGAGGTTGCTAGGCTGGCGCGCCGCCGTTCCACGGTCCTAGTTGCGAGTCGATTTCGGCGTCATTTCGACGTCATTCGACATCAAACCTGAGGTGGGAGTTTGCGTTTCAAGACTTCAGGACTTTTGTCGTACCTTCCGAGGCTTTAGAGCAGAGCACGGCTGGCTGCAGATTGTGTTTATTTGTCGTGGGTTTGGCGGCGGAAAAGCCAAATGGCACTTAATGATGTTTTGTCTATCAGGACGTCGTCAGGCAGACCGGTGCACGTCGGGAAGCCCGGGAGCGACAAAGATTAATTGCATAGATCTTGAAGTCGCCCACGACAAGCGACGTAAGCAGCTGACCGTCTCGCGGCCAACGCAGTCCGTGTTGCAGTGAAAAAAAAGGAAAATATGAGGGACTGAACAAAACGTATGTGGTGAAGGCACAACTACTTTGCAACAGCCTTGAGCGTGTGGTCAAAGTTGTTAGCATTTCATACGCATTGAAACGATCAGGATAATTCTGGATGAAGACCACATGGCAGTCTTGTCTTCCCCATCCCGTGGATGGGGGCCAATTTGCCCTACCCCTCCAGTTCTTTTTTTGAATATAGTTTGAAAGATTTCATGTGCGTTTCTGAAACTCACAGTACCTCTCCAAAAATGTTAAGCAACTCTTTTTTTCAAAGTTTTTTAAACTGGTCCGTAACTTCTTGAGACATTAAGGTTTAAATCGGCGGGCCACCGCTCCGCCGCGAGTCGAAAGGGCAGCGTGAACCGTGATGTGATATCACCTCGGATGACTCTGGGGTGTCATGCAACTTAACATCGTATGACATACTCATCAAGGGAATGTCTGAACCGCATTTGAGTTTTTAAGAGACTCAAAGCCACCAAACTAACAAAAAGCGACGGTCGCTAAAGCTATAACAAAAGACATGAAATGCCTTCATTCGACTTCACCGGGACGGAGACGATGCGTAGTAAAGTAAAATGCGACGCAAAGTAAGCCAAACAGGGCGATCTAGAAAGACGAAGAACGAGGCTATGCAAATGTTCCACTTTCAAAATTCAATCACCATTGGTTTTAGTTTTCCGATAGGGTCAAATTGACCCCATGGTGGGGTGTACTGGTCAGAGGATAATGGCGGGCCGGGTTAAAGTGGTTGGTACAGCCGTTCCAACGGAACGTTGCTTTGGACTGCCTACTCCACAGGGTCGCCGGCCGAGGTCTACACGAACGGCGGACAGTACTGGGTAGGGGTGCTGGCGTTCGCGTTCGTCCTGCCGACAGTGTGCGTGTTCTTTCTGCCCATCTTCTACCGATGCGGTCTGACGTCAGTCTACGAATACCTGCAATACAGGTAACCATCTCGCCAACGGACACCGATATTGTCGTCAGGCAGCGAGCAGCTCGCTACTTGTTTTGTCAAGCAAACGTTCTGAATCATGACCCTAAGTTTTGACCCTAATCGTAAGACGGCCGGTTGCCAGCTGACCCGAAAGCTAAATATCGAGCGTCAAGGCGACTCGAAACCGTCTTGCTAGGACGGGGAGACCAGCCAACGGAGATCATTTTAACCAGCTGAGCGATCGGTCACGGTGTTGTCTTTTTCGACGACTCAGATACCCCACTGTGGACCTGGCCCCTTCAACGAAAAAACAAAACAAAGCAAAATGATAAAAGGCAATACAATAGAAACAGCAAAAGCCAAACCATTGGTTAAAACGACTACAAGAATTCGTGGTTCTGCCCGTCGACCAGTTTCGAGTTCTTCTGGCACTTGGTTGCCGAGATAGTTCGCTAGAACCAGATCACTTTAAAAACAAAAAGCGTCCCGTCGTTTACGAAGTGGATGCCACGTTTTCAGGACGAGTAAGCCGGTTTATTTGTTCGGCTGTGGCCGTGACCGGAGGCTGAGGCGGGCGCGTCCAGATTCACCACACTGCGGAAGGCCTTGCGTGCCAGCGGACGATAACGTTCATCCCGTGGACTGTCGGGACGCAGTGACTTCAGCGGGTGTCTGTACTGACGCCAACTTTGTTCAGACGCGTTCTCAAAGCAGTCAACGATTTTCCACTCCTACGGGAATGTTGCTCAGGATTCAGATATTACTTATCTGGCCGTGGAAGCCTCTGGTCAGTGCTGCATCCTTATTTATCCCGCACCCGACTGCCAGTCGGCGCCGATCACGCCCAACTGGGGGAGGGGGAGGGACGGTTGAACGCTCCCTCTCGAACTCATGAACGGCTGGTCGCACGAAAAAAACACGCACGCCATTGGAAAGCTCGTGAAACTGGTCCCATTTTTTATTTGGATAATATGTAAGCCATTTACGCCCTATAAATGTTTTCTCACAGCCGACTGTATGAAACTGAGAAGCGGCCTGGATCTCAAGGGCTGTGATTAATTAAGACTAGGTAAAGGCACCTACGAACAGTTGAAGGTTCGCAGATGCCGATACACGTGTAATTTCTCAGATTTATTCAATATATACGCCGAAACGTTGATTTAAAGACACCGCAATTTTTGCGCCGTAGCCGTACGCGGTATAAAATTTACAGGAACCAGTCTTAGCGTTTCCTTATTTTTGAAATTCTATATTTTTTTACATATTTATGTATTTATATATTATTTATTCATATATACTTCGTTTTGTTTTTATGTGTGTTTTCGTTTATATTTATTATGTATTCATATTTCATTGTTATATGCCCTATATTTCTTGGTTATATTTATTATACATTTATATAAATTTAGACATTTATATACATTTATATTTTTTATTTTTGCGACATGCACTTGTCCATGCAATATTTATTGATTCTAGTGATTCTTGCGATGGTTTCCCATGCTAAAATCTTTAAAAATCGCTAGACACCGATCTACGCAACTGGCGGGGCTTTATTCGCGAGTGCCCGTTTGTTTTCAAAGTGTGCGGTTTTTCAAACTTTTTGAACTTCCTGGTATTACTTGCAACTGTACGAGCCAGTTCCGCCATTTTCTACCCGTTCTGAGTAATTAATCGCTGACTTTGGCGTCGGTGCATTTTGACTTATAAAAGTTATTCGGGACCTGACCTCAGGTCAATGTATAGAAGTCATTGATACTTTGCCCATTGATGGCAACAAGATGTCTGCATCATTCTCAACTAAAAATGGTTTGGAAAATTCCGTCAATTTCTTAAAAAACGACGTTATGTCTTAAAAATGAACATGACCTTAGGCCAATGACCCGGAAAATTCCGAAAAATCTGAGACGGCAGATTTGTTGCATCTATAGGGCTTCTAATCCCTAAAAGCAATATTGTTTTCCGAAAAAGTTACATGGCGCTAATCATTTTTGGATATAGGTCCGTTTGACCTGACTTACGTTAGACACCTAATTTGACCTGAGGTCGAAACTTTGGCACAAGGTGTAAAAGTGATCAAGCAAAAGGTACACCAAGTTTTGTACCGCTGCGTTCGTTCGTTCTCTCGCAATCTTGGGAAAACCTCACGGGAGGGGGAGGGGGCCGTCAACTGCCCACACCAGTCGGGGGCGGGTTATTGAACACATCTGCAATTGTACCAACATATGCTACCTATATCGATCCTCCTCATTTCCCCAATGTTTTTGGCTCCTTTATCATAAAGTATCAAACTTCCTATCATCATTCAAATGACACACAAAGAAACTACACAACAGTACCGTCACTCTGAAGCATTAAAGAAGCATGCTGATCAAAAATTTCAACCCTTATGCCTGGTATTCTGCGAAATAAAGCCCGAAAGAAAATGTCAGCAGTAGGTACTCGCCAGTACAGAGACGGCCACTCACCCATTTGTAATCACGCACTCAAAAAAAAGCATGTCATGAGATGAGTCTAATCCGAAGAAAGTTCATGACAGTGCATGCTTGAAAGAAAAGGTTTCAAGTTGCCTGGAACAGGGCTGTGAACCCGTATATATGTATACATAAATAAACATATATATATATATATATATATATATATATATATACATACACATATATATAGATAATATATATATATATTAGTGAAGGTGAGGAAGCAAATATTCCTTTAGACATGTTTCGTCAAAAATGACGGCATATTTAGCATTGATCTGCTTCTTGGATAATGATTCAGCACTCCGAATCAGTCGTTTCCCATCATGGGAAAAACCGTCACGAAAGGTATCTATATTACTCGGTAGCGTTTCATTGGTCCTGCCAGCGTGTTCAAACAGCATATGCACAATTGCGCATAACCGTAATATACAAAACATTTGCGGTCTTGTCGGTTCAAAATTACATCTTCGCATTTCTGAGCTCAAATAGTGATTTGAATAGCTCTGAATAGCTCAAACACTCAAACACAGTGCATACACGTGGGCGCCTCTGATAATGATGAACGCCGGCATTGCCATTACCCCATGCTTTTTTATCTATCTTACATTCTAGGAGCCAGAGGCTGGCCGTCACATAGTCACAGTGTGTCCCGCATGTCCATCTGCCGATGAATTGTGGGATGTTTATCTCGGATGTGAACACCTCACGCCTTCAGCTTCAGCTTGGCTTTGTGAGCGCACTTGGTCAGTGTAGCAGTATATTCCACCAGTTCAGTTCTTGTCAGCCAAGGTACATGAGTGGATTTCATGCGCCGCTTCGGTGCACCATCCTGTAGGTGCATCGCCATCCGTTTCGATAGTGAAGTCGTAGTATGGCCAATGTATGACGAGTTTGGTCGGCGCGCGCAGTCACCGATGGGGCATTTTAACTCGTATATGACGTTCATTTCCACTAGGGGAGCTGTCTCTTGATGGGTTGTTGTCCATAATCAGGCCCGATGCTCTGGGACTTTTGTAATAAACTGTGATGCAAATTTGATGGGATATGGTTTCTGGCTACTATGTCCCATGCAGTTTCTGGCCCCTGGAGGTTGCCTTTTGCTGTCAAAGAAATTAGCAATAGCAAATAGAGGGACTTTGGACATAGGGTACCTGACATCTTCATATATATATATATATATATATATATATATATATCATTGTTGGGTATAATCCAGATTTTACCCTTTAATTCAAATCTTACCAAAGACCACTGCATAATAAGTCTTTCATATTTTTGTTTGAGCCCATTTCATTTAAATTCAATATATCTTGCTGCCTAACCTCTTTACCAAGCTGGAAGACAGCACTCCCAAAATCACTCATATCTTCAAGTAAGGCTGACGTTTCGTAACATTTTGACATCATAAAGGCTAAAAAAGGCACCAGTGATATGAATGTAACTCAAAGACATGGAATTACTAGATGAAACGCAAAGGAAGTCATGACCAGTAGCACAGTTGTAATAACCGAAAGGTCGCGAAATGCATTCCTGTTGTTAAAAATATGCGGTAAAACACTTCAAACCTAAAAATTCCCAGGCAGACAAAAATGGAAACATTGATCACGAGACAAAATTCAGAAGATAATATGCCTGAACTATCACCTCGCCAGCAGAGTTACCGTCAAAGTCAAATTAGTTTCCAAAACGTGAAAATTCCATCGTGCTCAAGTTGGTTGTCAACGACCGGTTTTCGTATGTGAACAAGCGCAGCTTCGGCAATTTGGAGGCGCCTCCGATTACTGTTGTCCACAAGGGTAGGCGTGTTTTTTGAAAGTTTTTCTCTAGTTAGCCCACATCCGTGCACATCGCGAGCGTGGAAGAGGGGAGTTCCCGATTGCAAAAGACAGGTGAGGCGTCCAGGAAGAAAGATAGTAGTGTGGCCAACGTACGTACACTCGAACCGGGCTTGCAGTTTCCAAAGTCGCATCTGTAACACCATGCGTGTCCGCTGACTGTTATCTACAGTTCAGCTGAGCATGTGTAGACATGGCGAGTTCTTCAGGATGTAAAATGACGATGCGGTAATAAGTGGCGACAGCCGTGCATAAACTTACCGCACAACTCTCAGCTGGCCTGCAACAGGCCTCCTCTAGTTTGTTTGTTTGTGAGTTAGGACACACAGCCCCTTGGGCTGCGTGTGCCAGAGGTGATTCAAATCCTGTGCCCCGTCCGGCGTCAGTCAGTCGTCTCTCCGATCTTTCCTCGCGTGGGCTTGCGTCTCTCTCTCTCTCTCTCTCTCTCCTCTCTCTCTCCCTCCTCTCTCTCTCTCTCTCTCTCTCTCTCTGTCCCCGCCCCGTCGGCTCGCCGGCCAGTCCCGAGGCCTCGCAGAGGCGATCGCACGCACGGGCCCGCAACACACGACGCACACCGCACGCAGGCGGCAGCCCTCACCACTCGTCTCCGTTGCGCGCGCCTGAGCTGGCGACGCGCGCGTTCGGCACCGCAGGCACCGGGCGCCGCGGCGAACGTCCTCCGGCGGCCTGGTCAACCCGCCAGGCCGACGGAATGCGTCGCCATCTACGCACTTGCGCTTGCACAACACCGACCTTGAGGGATGTCACGCTTCCGGGGAGGGGGGCGGGGTCGGAGGTACGATGCGCTTCCGTTAACGGCTGCGTGAAGCACGGATTTGGACGAAGAGCACGGCAATCTTGAAAGCAGTAACGTCGCATGGCGGGGGGAGGGCACCACGCGCGCTTGTTAATTGTCATCCACATTTCAGTTTTGCGCGAGCACCACAATGATCTTGAGAAGCCACGTCGCCAGGGGCACAGTACAGTGCGGTGCCGCACACGCACACTCGGCAACGTTGGTCACAGCAACATGAAAAGGGCAACGCATATCAGTCGCAACATCGTGCTGGCAGGGATCGCAACACGTTGGAGGACTGTCCACCTCATCAGAGGTTGGGAAAACATGTCTCCTCTGCCGCTCCCCTACTCCGGATCCCATGTGTTCAAAGAGGCCATAGTGCGTCTGCTCGGAATACACGTCTTGACTTGTGTGGCAAAACTGCAGGATTGGCAGGCACTGTCGTGTATCAAGTGGCTCTCACAACGTCTGTTTCTTGTCCTGCATGCCTGAACTAATACTTATGTGTGCGCACCGTCCGTCAATGGCGCGCCTCTTTTGTAACTGGCGCGCTTTTTACGAGCGTGATCGTCAATCACGGATCCCAGTGATGTAGGCATCTCAAGTTCTGCTGACCTGTTTGCGATTTAATAACATCAAACCCTTGAGACTTGCATATAGTTCAAAAACATCCACTTGTGTTTGCCAACCAAAGAAGTGTGATGCATTAGCGACCAAAAAAGAGCGTTACGTCCTCAACAAGAAGCACTCCATGCCGAATAAACGCCTCTGGTGAAGTACTACACAACATTCGCACAATACCCATATCATACACCCATATAATATAAAATATCCACGTGAGGGACAATGTAGGCCAAGCCGTCAAAGGAACAAACGCAGTGCTGGGGCTCCTGTTTATTCGTAACAAGTGCGACATGAAGCAGGGTGAAACTGGCCTATTCCTTTATTATTGCCGATGGAGCACATTTCATCGGCAACGCAAAAGTATTGCCTTCTTTAAATGCTACTGCTACCAACTTTTGAAGTATTTACAGTATAGTGGTAAGGGCATGCTAATGACTATCATGATTAAGATAATTAATCTTAAGAGAGTTTTGGTTTTATCTGTACGACCGTTCCGCACTAAAAAAGCAGTCCAGCTGACATGCTGCTTACCCATTGCCCCATGCTGAAGCGGCATATCAGCGTTATTTAGTATTTGCATTACCTTGGCATTTTGGCACATAATTGTTAGCAATAGGAGTGTTTTTTTACGTCCTTTCAGTTGTTTCAACCGTACTACAGACCATGCCTCACGGCATTCTATTCAGTGATTCCATGCTTTTAATTCGTCTTCATATCACTGTTATCATCTTTAGCCTTGATAATTTCAGAAATGTGACGTGTACATATATATATATATATATATATATATATATATATATATATATATATATGTATAATGTATACATATATATATTTATGTGTGTGTTCGTGCATCGCGGTAGGACGTTTTCTTTCAGACACATCTTGTTAAAAGCGACTGCAGCATTAACTTTCAGCAGATTCCTTATCGTTTTTCCGATGGAACGAGCTGTCGTCTTAAGATCGGTCGTCAATCGTGAAATCAGAGTCGCGGAGAAACTCACCTCGTGTACGTAATGACGTCTATGGTCACTACACGTCATGAGTATCGTCGTATTGTCAGTCAGCGTCTGTGTGTGTCATCAGAGCAGGAACGTAGGAACATCCAGAAAAGTGAAGGGGGAGGAGGCAAATACATTTTCCCCGATAGGGCTAATGTTAAATTTTCCAAAAAGTGGGGGTTATGCCCCCCTTCCTACGCCTATGTTCCAACGTCTAACATGCACCTGTCGTGGGTGTTGGGCAGGAACACCATCACGAAGGTGCATGGTAAATCGTCTGGATAGAGAAGCTGATGCAGCACCAATGAAATGCGACCTACGAAGCCTGCGACCGTCGTGTGGGCATATGCAATGATACACTACATTGGTGCTTCTCAACGTGCTGTGTCTTTTAGTCAGATTGTCTCTAATGACAAGATTTTGAATCGTTTTGCTTCTGTAATAAACGAAGAGCTTAAGCTCCTTGTTCTTTTCCTACGGGTCACGTGTTTGCGTATTATGTTCTTTATCATTTTTTTCATTTTCATTTGTGGACTGGTAAATATTATTGCACTGTATGGACTGTACTAATAGACTGTATTATATATATATATATATATATATATATATATATATATATATATATATATACAACTATATGCATCTACAATATATATATATACGCAACTATATACATATGCATATATATATATATATAGTGTTTTTTAGTATCTTCAACGCATGTATGACTTCTTGACATCTAAAAAAACCATATGAGTGTATTTAAGGGGACTTTGGAAAGTACGTCAAATGTGCTTTGGCTCTTGCAAATGGGTATAGGTTGTGATCATTCGTGTTGCGTTAAGGTAGGCAGGCCTATTGTGCGCATGCTGCATTTTGTTATGTATACTGTTAGCGGCCAGATAACATGATGACGTTAGCTCTGGGAGATATGGTGCGGGGCCACTCATGGTGTTTCGGGTTTGGTACTGAGACATTGGTCACACATTTCCTGGTTATTGAACTGTCTTAGAGGAGGCAGTGTATATGTTGCAATATATATATCTATGATGTGGTTTTATATTTTTATGTTTGCGGGAACGTCTTTTAAAAGAATAGGCCGATTGCTTTCCTTTCTTCGGTAAGAAGTCCGTGAGAGATTCGATAAGACCGTCCAGAGAGATAATGTAGCACTAAGACATGGAGGTAATATAGCACAAGACTAAACTTCTTTTCCAAAAAATCGAGAAACCATTAGGTTTCTTGTAAATTTCTACACAAAAGTCTCGCGAGTCTGTAAGAATTTGTTGGAAGAATTGCGCAAGAGCTGTCGGCGTCTTTTTGAATAAATAACTCCTAAATCTTTAAAAGGTTTTCAAAAACTGTGACTTGTTTCGAAGTGTCTCTTTGTAACAGGACTCATAAACCTGGTGTTGGATGAAGAAGATAATGGAGGCAACTAGAGAAGAAGAGGAGGGAGTCTGTCTGCCAAGACTGTTCCTGTGTATAGTACCCCCTCTGAATCGATTCCAGGTTCGACAGCACCCTGCTGCGCGGCCTCTGTGTGCTGGCGTACCTCGTGCAGACGTCGCTGTACATGGCCATTGCGCTGTACGCTCCCAGCCTGGCGCTGAAATCCACCACCACTCTGTCTCTGGAAGCCAGCATCGTGTGCACCGGAGTCGTCGGCACCCTCTACACCACTTTCGTAAGGGATGTCGACCGCATTTCGCTCGTGCATCTGCTTTCACCATTGGAGACGCGAGCCGGTTCTCATTTACCAACCGTTTTCATAACACTGTCAGGAAAGGAAAGGATGGGGTTTCAGCTAGCCAAGGCTGCTGTTCACGTCAGTAGTACAAGAAAATTGGATTATCCAATGAACTGATTTTGATTACTGAAAAACAGGCAGATCAGAAACGCTTTTAAATTGTGCAAAAGCGATTAGTAAGCCATTAGATCATGTCAAGTCAGGTTAACAGCCATAGCAAAACAACACTGTCGAAACTAATACGCATAGGTCTTATCGCGTCAATCAAGATCACGTCCTACAACCATCATATCTCATAACTGGGCTGAGGTGCGAACGACAAACCAAAGCTGTTTGGTCGAAGGATTCATGTTAACCCGCGCACGACCGTCGGTCCGTCCCGAACATCGGCGACTGGGGGGGGGGGGCAGTTGACTGCCCCCTCTAACTCACGAACGGTTGGTCGCACGATAAAAATAAGCATACCGTTGGAAAGCCTGTGACGAGTAGAGCTCGAAACTGGTCTCATTTTTAGTTTTAGATAATATGTAAGCAATTTACGTCCTATGTATGTTTTCTCATAGCCGACTGCATCAGACCGAGAAATGGCCTGGATCTCGAGGGCTGTGACTAATAACGCATAGGTAAAGGCATCAGCGCACAAGTAAAGGTCCGCGGATGCCGATACACGTCTAATTTCCCCAGATTTGTTCAATATATACGCCGAAACATTGAGTTAAAGACATGGCAATTCTCCCGCCAGTTGTCATGTGCGGCGTCGCCAAATTGACGGCAACTAATTTTAGCGTTCCTTTATTTTCGCGAAAAAACCTATCTGTGTAAGTTTTATTGATCTTAGTGGTTTTTTGTGATGGTTTTTCATGCTTAAATTTTATAAAAATTCATAAGTTACCAATCTACACAATTGGCGGAGTTTTATTCGCGAGAGCCTGTTTATTTGCAAAATATGCTACTTTTTCAAACTTTTTGAGGTTCCTGGTTTTAATTACGTCTGTGCAAGCTATTTCTGCCATTTTCTACCCATTCTGAGTAATTCATCGCCGATTTTGACGGTGGTACATTTCGGCCCACTACAGTTATTCGTGACCTGACCTCAGGTCAATGGCTGGAAGTCACTGATACTTTGCCCAATGACGGTAACTAGATGTCTGTTTCATTCCACACTAAAAATGTTATGAAATATTCCGTCATTTTCCGAAAAAACGGCGATATGTCTTAAAAATCACTAATCCGATAACGATTACGATGACTAATTAACGATCACTAATCCCTGAAAGTATTATTGAGATATCTTGTTTTGCGAAAAAGTTAGAGGGCGCTAAACTTTTTTGGACATAGGTCTGTTTGACCTAACCTAGGTCAGGCACCTGACCTAACCTGAGGTTAAAATTTTGACACAAGATGTAAAATTAATGAAGCAAAAGGTACGCGATGTTTCGTGACTCTGTGTTTGTTGGTTCTCTCGCAATTACCAGAAAAACCTCAGGGGGCAGTCAACTGCCCCCGCCCCAGTCGGGGACGGGTTAAGGTGTTCTCGAGAAGCACAGGAAATAATGGATAGGTCAGTTAAGGTAGGGTCAGACACGAAAAGCAGAAAAAATGTGTCAGTGTCGTTCTAAAGATCGCGGCTGATTGCTTTTTGCAAAACAAAACGAAGACTGATCCGCCTCTGAGTCAAAGGTGTCGATTTGTGTATACTTTTGGATGGGTCTTCAGTCCCCAATGTTGAACTGCCCCCAGTGGTACCCTCAGCCCGCAAATACTTTTTGCCCTCACATTGCCTTACGCGTATTGGCTCCTCCCACGGTAACCCTCAGTAAAAAACGAACATCTCATAAAACAGTTCGTCCCGTCGACACAGGTCAGTATCTTCACGTGTGAAGGGCAAGTCCGCGATGAGACTCATCTCACCTGCGTTAATTTTTTTGTCCTGTTTGTGTGAGGTCTTGCAGTATGGTCGAGATCACACCCAGGTCGGCCCTCTTGTTTTACCTGGCAGCATTGATCTGATAGCCATTGTTTGGCGGCGAATCGAGGGCATCCCACGGGCCGTGCTCGATAATAACACGCGGGTGGCCTGGTGCGGCATTTTATATATATATATATATATATATATATATATATATATATATATATATATGTATATATATATTTCTTATAAGTCTGACCAGAAAGTTGCTGATATGATGCTAGGAATCAGAGCCCGCGCCAAGCATAGCTCGTTTCATACACTCCAACCCCTATATCCGGTCGAGCAATTTCAGGTAACGGCTGATTTTGTGGCGAAATTTTAACGTGCCGCCAAGAGTGCGACACGACCGTGTGGTAATCATCTTGACCCTCTTTTGGCTAGTTACCAGCTGACCCGCAGGCTAACTATCAAACGTCGGGGCGACTCGATCCCCTCTTGCCAGGATGGGGAGACAACGTTCTGCCTGCTGAGCTACCGATCACGAAGTGGTGTGGTTTTGCATTATCTGAGATGGGGAGTGACCAGAGCGGCCGATATGGACATCGGAAAGTTTTTTCGTCGAAAGGGTAAGTCGGCACAGTAACACCCTATTTCACGCGCCCCAATTTTACGCGAATTCGAAAATAATGCGATGGGTCATTGGACGCTGATTTTTTTTCTGTTTCTGGGACTGAAAAGTTTTTTTGGTGAATTCATTTTGCGTTTCATTTTCCTCTTTTTTAGACTGAAAAGGAACGAACTGCTAAAAAAGATAATTTTCGGTAACAGCTAATCCTTACGATAATTTTTGTGCAGTCGTCGCAATCGTAGGGAAACTGAAGAAAAATTACAGGGGCATTGAACTTCATCTCCCTCCTACTATATTCACCATGTTGTTTCTTTGCATGCATCATCATACGACTTACATTTAATCTTCCAAACCTTGGATGGGCAAGGGCAACGAAAATAGGGGTATCTTAGGATGTGAGGTCAACATAGCTCACCTAGAACGCTGATTTTCTTGAATCCCGGCTTAGCTCGACCCTGTTTGTTTCGCGATGACATTTCATGGACCTCAACGGTCGCGATATAACGAGGTCATGCGGTATGTTTCTGTATGAAAGTCTTGGGCTGTTGAGCGCCATATTCACTCATTCTTTTTACCTGTAAACCGGTCTTTCCATGGACTTAGGTATATCTACGTAAATTTAAGTAAAAACGAGGCCCATAATCTACAGCATTTGGGCCGAATCATCCTTATATCGTTTTTTTTTCAAAGAAAACACCATAGAAACTAGGTTTATCTCTGTCAACGGCTGTTGAATAGGACTAAAAACGTAATGTTTTTTTGACAAACTGAACAAGGGCGCCAGTGTTCTTAATGTCCTCAGTACTCATTGACAGTTTCCAAGGGCTGATCCTCGCAATTAATATAAACTCTACAATGAACATCTGTACGTAGACAGCCTTACAAATACTGTTTCTAAGAATACCCTGAATGGTGATAAATTCAGACTGATTTTCTCGATTTAGATCGGTTTAACCGTTTCAGACCTGGTGGGCAGGCTAAAACTAGCTTCAGCCGGCTTTTTGCTAACTCCGTAATAACAGCACTAAATCATTTTGAATACTCCATAATTAGAATTCAGTATGCAAATATAGCATGCATTCCGCTGGCTGATTTTCCCTTTTTGATCACACAGGCATCCTCAACCAAGGTTGACAACAGTGATTAACCAGATCATGCACGGAAAATATGTCATGAACAGTATGCATTTTGCACTAGCGAAAACTGTTTCATTTCCAACTTCTCTAATTCCTTATTTTTTTGCCTGATCCGTTTTTTGTTCCTTGATCTTGCCCCTGGAAACAGTGGCTTAAAAAAGCTTGCATGTTTAGGCTTGGGATATTACTTAAATACGCCGTTTTGTGACTTATCTGCAATTGCATTAATTTGTGGATGAAAATTCCGCATAGTTTTGCTTGCTTCTTTGCGTATTGGCATGCGTGTCAAAACGTGTTTTCCTGGAGGAGCCACGGGTTACCCCGTGTGGGTCCAGGCCCCTTTAATGCGGATCTGGGTCCCTTCAAGATTCATTTTGCACCCCCCACGACCAATATTCTCCGCCAGACCAGTTTGGGTACGGAAAAGGGAAACGTTATGAAATAAGCAGATGAAGTTACGAGCAAGGTCGAAAGCCGAGTGAGTCGTTCGTCACCTAACAGGACAAAAGTTGGATGTCCGGCTCGGCCATGGCGGTTTCTGGAGGCTAACAAAGCCGCAGCTACTGGGTTCAAAAACATGAAATTTTCGCCAAAAATAACTCAGTTTTCTAATTTGAGGTACTTGCATTTGCATCGTTTAAGCTCCCCATATTTTATTCCACACAATTATTCTGGGAGGAATGTTTTCATCCTCAGAGCTATTTTGCCATGCATGGTTTCGAACCGCTCAGTCATGGCAGCGAACCAGATCAAGGGTGTGCGCAATGTTGAACACGGCACTGCCTGGGGGGTGTCAAATAGGACAGTCCCCTCGATTTTTCGTGAATAACTTCTGAACCATAAGAACCAGCCCAACCATACTTTTAGTACCTGTTTATCTATCTATCTATCTATCTGTCTATCTATCTATCTATCTATCTATCTATCTATCTATCTATCTATCTATCTATATATATATATATATATATATATATATATATATATATATATATATATATATAACAAAGCATGTCAGCGGCAACCCCTTGTTTCACTCGCAATGCACGCGCAGTTCAACTGTCATCAAGCATGTGACCCAGCATGACCTCTAATGATGACGTGTCACGATTGTATGTCCTGCTAGGGACCGTGTCCCATGTAAATCCAAATAATCCACGCATTATATTCGCGAATATTATCAGAAAAACAAAGCATGTTCGCACATGCTTTGCGTGCAAACATGCTTTGTTTTTCTGATAATATTCGCGAATATAATGCGTGGATTATTTGGATTTACATGAGACACGGTCCCTACCAGGACATACAACCGTGACACGTCTACATTAGAGGTCATGCTGAGTCACATGCTTGATGACAGTTGAATTGCGAGTGCATTGCGAGTGAAGCAAGTGGTTGCCGCTGACCTTCCCCATCTTTCAAGCCAGACAAGCAAATTCATATGCGCCTCCTAGCAAGGTTTACCAAATGCGACGTGAGGTCATGTCAGGTCACGTCATAGATTAATGTCAAAACAAAATAAAATGTAACATTGTCTGTGGAAGATCGTTGAATAGCAGCAGAAAGCAATTACTGTTCTCAATCAGCAGGTGAAAAATGACTACCTGTCATGACCTGGCTTGACCGATAAAGAACAGGAAGAACAGATTTAATTGTCACAGGATGTCATTTCAGTTCTATACTTGACGCGGTTAAGAATCCCAGCGAGTTATTATCGCGCCTTGTCAGGAAGAATAATGCAATTTTATCCGATCTGACCTAAAATGACCCTGACTGGATGGAAAGCAGATAATGCAAAACTGACCACCAGAAAGCTTCACTTTCGCCTTTTTTGCCACGTAGATCAAAACGACTGCGAGTAAGTATCGAACTTGGACATGTAAAGTGAGACCAGTATGTCACCTGACCTAGACTGACCTTGACCGGACATTCTTTTTTAACACTTTGGCATCTTCCTGATGAGGACGATCGTGACGTTTCGTTCAATACCCAGTTAAAGGCTCTAAGACCAGTATTGCTTTTGATACGATGTACGAACCGGTGTCAGTTTTTCCGACGTGGTGTCATGCGTTTTACGTGACCTGTGGTGACAACAGTCACGTGACCAAGGCCTACATAGTATTTTCTGAATTGCAAACCATCGACTGGTGGTAGACGGGTTTAGATCCGACGGCAAGATCCTGAGGTAACAGGGGGAGGCTTTTTTGACAACCCGCAGACAGTTGCGGACATAAAAACACGCCAGGCGTTGCCTGGTTAAACTTGTAATGTTTCAGATGCAAAACACTGGAACAGATCAGTAGACACCCCTTTGTATTGCGGAATGTGTAAAAGGGAAGTAATTATGCAAGGAACAACGAAGGCAAGGCATGACATTCGTCTTGTGGTCCAGAAGGCATATTACTGGTTGTAACAGATATGCAGAAAATATAAAATACAGTATAAAATGGCGGAAAACATTTAGAAAAGAAATGGTGATGGTGAAATAGGCCCTGTGATACCTTTCCCAGATCATAATCCAAATAACTATTCCACCTATATCCATAACAAATATTATGATCACAGCCACGGGTGTGGGTTGCTACCCCTTAATGGGCAGCGGGGACCCGCAGTATCAAACTGGGTACCCATAATAGTTAACTGGACTCTCAACAGGCTGTCGTTTTGTACACTTTCGGAGGGGGAGGGGCTTGAAATCTTTCAAATCTTCAGGTAGTCTGAGGTATTCCAATGTTGATTTGAGCCGCTCCGATAGTCATTTGGGCCCTGCCAATGATTTTTTGTTCCTTAAGAATGAAACGTCGATAGGTGTTTAAAGCAATACTTAATGATATTGGTCATGCCATTATGCAACATTTAATCGCCAATTTGTGTAGCCTAATACAATTAATGGGCAAGAGTATATACATGCATAAATACATATAATTACATATATATATATACGTATATATATACATACAAACGGATACACATATACTGTTTTGCTTAAAGTACACATGCGAAAAAATCGTTAAGAAATCGGAAAATTGCTGTCAGTCGAAATGAGGTAGGATAAATCCGTTGACAAACTCACATTTGGGGGGAGGTTAGGTTGTCGGGCCCTTGGCTCGGTTTCCTCCCCCGAATCATTTACAGAAATCGACATCCCAGCTCTGAGCTGATAAAAACAGCGTGGCGACAATGAAACAAGCATGCCTCACCGCCCATACAGTCACGCAAGGAAAATAAAGAATCGTCTGCTTGTCACACATGCATAACAGGGAGCATGGGAAGTCGATTATACACAAGTCATCTTTCAACACTTCATGAAATTCCATGTCCATTGCTCAGGTCATGTCCGTTCAGATTAGGTGACATCAGGTCAAAGCCTTCATGCGTCTAAACTGAGGTGGCTAATGTATTTCATAACCATCTTGTCGTGTGTACAAAACCATAAATACGACAAGGTAGTCAAGGACCGGAAAAGTCAAGGAAACCAATTAAATACGTCCTGTGTCCGTACGTCGGCAGACGATGAATTTACAAGTTTCTCTGCGGGGTGCATAACGAGCAAGGTATCGTCTTCTTTTCTGAACGGTATGAAGGGCCAAGGTCTGTTTTCTTGTATTCAGGTGGCTTGAAGGATGAAGTTATCTTTCTAATTGTGATGGAGGTATGAAGGCCGTAGGATGTTTTCGTATCTTCAGGAAGGTCTAAATAATACGGCCTGTTTTGTTGCCTTGGTAGTTTCGTCTAGTCTTGAGGGCTTAATCTGTGCTCTTCTTTTCAGGGAGGATTGAAGGCCGTTGTCTGGGCAGATGTTCTGCAAGCTGCCGTGATGGGTGCAGGAATGGTGGCGATCGTTGTTCAAGGGGCCGTTAATGTCGGTGGTTTCGCCAACATTTTCCGCATCAGTGCGGAACGCGGAAGATTGGACGTATTTGACTTCACAATGGATCCCTGGCAAAGGCAAAAGAAGCTCGCATTAAATCACTGCTGTGTTCTTTTAAAAAAATCATGTTTTTCTTAGATCCTTGTGGGGGTTATTCAGTAACTTTTTGTCCGTGCCATGCGAAAAAGACAAACGTTTGAAACGTAGTATCAAATGGCAGCCGGTAACATGCATCCGTTTCCCTGATCCATTCAGGTGCCCAGCAGAGAGTTAGGAGAGGGAGAGATCCTAGGGCCCTGATAGCTTCCCATTCATCACTGATCTGCTTATAAAAACACAGACACATGCTTTGGCACTTCTACTAGGATAAGTGCTACTTTTGTTACCGCGAGCGTACTCACGTGATTTTTTGCAGGCACACTTTTTGGAACTTGTTCTTCGGGACATACTTCATGTGGATAACGGTAATGGGTGTGAACCAGACCTCGGTACAACGCTACATCAGTCTACCGACCCTGAAGGCAGCTAAAATGTGAGTAAAAATCTATGACATAATCATTTTGCGTCCGTGTGGGGAGTGGGCGTCTTACAACACCTTTACCCTCGACATCGCAATATGTCAGTGGCACACCAGGGCAGCTGCCTTTTTCACATGAATGTTAACCCAATTTTCGTGAGGAGAGGGTCGATTCGCCCCCTCCCCCCCAGAAAGTTCCTTCTACCGTCAAAGCCAAACAACTTGCGCTATCGCGCTCAAATTTAGTGACTTATTCTACCTATCCTTTTACACACAACATTAAAATCTGAACGCCCTGCATGGATCAGAAGCGGTTCCAGGATGAGTTTCTGGGAGAAACGTTGGGCCATCTTGCAGTCGTTTCCGACGCATGCTCGCTCGCTTAGACATCGTTGCCGTAAGCCAATGTTTGGCAATACTATGATTTCAGCGTGCCACGCTTATCATAACTGACCATCAGCGTAGTTTAAGGAGGTGTTTGGACACTGCTGAATAGGCATAGGTAGGCATCGTTACTCAAAAATGTAACTTCGTTACTCGTTACTACGTTACTCAGAAAAGTCAGTCCGTTATTCGTTACTCCGTTACTCTGCCTTAAAAAGCAACGGAGGTTACCGTTACTCCGTTATTCCGTTGCTTTTTTAAATGCAATGAAAACCAAGCGAGTGCGGGTTTTAAGTCTTTTCTGCTGCTTCGTAGTTGTAAAACATATTCCCTATACAGACAGCCAACTCACTTGCGTATGACAGAGTAGCGGCTTCTGAAGGCATTATTATAATTCTTGACAGGCTGAGGATTTTCAGGATTTCACGTCAGCGGTTACAGAAAATGTCGGCATGCGAAATTACCTTCAAAACCAGGGCCTCAGTTTTATTTTTCAATAAGATACTAGCACTATGATAGATATTCCTGTTACCGATGACACTCTCTCAATCTAGTTCTGGTCGCTGAAAGACCCGCTGCAAAAACCTTTCCTCTTCCTCTGCTTCGGTTTTAACACGAGCAGTTGACTTTTGCCTTCAAACTGCTGTCATATTTGTGACGGTGTTTGGACAGGTTGTGCCATGGCTTTCGTGATATATATATATATATATATATATATATATATATATATATATATATATATTTCCCGGTTGCAGGAATAATAGAATATGATACAACCCGCAATTGGTATATATCGGATTTTTCGTAAAATTCGAGGTCAATAACCTAAGGTGAGGTCAGTTTTAGTCATTTTTCGGATTTGGCCTAAATTTGAGCGGATTTTTGTGGGATCTTGATGCTCATATATTATCAGCATGATCCCTAACATGTGCTGCCATCATGACACCGGAGCACCAGTGACTTTGGGTCAGGTCATGACCCAGTATGGGACTGCATGTTGCAAAATCCAAACGGTTTGCTCAGAATTGGCAGTTTGTTGATCCTTGAGGTAAAAATGGACGCTGGGTGCAAATTCACGGCCAAAAATAGGCTTACCCAGCACCATAGAAAAAACGAGATCACTGGAGATCATCCAAGGTCATCCGAAATCAATGAGTCTTTTGACCTGAGCGGTGCACCAAAAAGCTTTCTTGGCCTTGGATTGCTCACTGTAGTGCGTAAAGATAATGCAAAAGGCAAATCGAGATTACAAAGCGTGTACTAGATGGTCATGCACTTTGTTATTTCTACCGGCGGTCGGCGAAGGTGGCGCTGGAGACTGGCGGCGGGCGAAATACAAGGCACATAAGTGACATCAGCTGACCTCTTGCGACCTCTCCCGGCCATGGGACCTCCTGATCGCGGAAAACATTCTTCTAGCAACGCGGACCCTGTAAAAACTTTGAATTTTTCGATTCTGATCATTTAAAAATTTGACCTTAGTTGACCTTAGCTGGCCGTTGGGTCAACCTAACGTGGTGCTTAGGTACCTCAAGGGTGCTTTAGTACCTCTTCAGCACCCTTGAAAATAAAAATTAGCTATAAAAGCATGGTCATAAGTAAGATGCATCGGAGGATATTAGCCGATCACAAGTGGACCATTTTGGAACGATGACATGACCTGACCTGACCCCTGTGAAAGGCCAAAATTGGTATCAATGAACTCCCTGTTGTCTTACGGTCCAGAATATGTCCCTTAATTTCAGCTTTTCAGGGACAAAGTATTGTGCCTATTTACCTAATTCCAAGGACGTGTTTTGACCTTTCGTGGCGTCTGGTGGCCTCAAAATTGACCTGAGGTCAAAATTCTTGAATGTTTTCGTCTCGGCTTGACAAAACCTTTCCGCCAGTGTCTGCCTTTTTCCGTGCGATGTATAGGAGCCGAGATCCTGGGAGGTGCAGAAATCCGCCCCCCCCCGGCCGGGCAAAGGGCATTCTGAGCCCGGCCGGAGACGGGTTAAAAACACTTCATTGAACCCTATTCCCTGTGGGGGGCAGATTCTGCTCTCCCTGTCCTTTTGCTTGTCGCCCCCACACTGTTTGCCGCACCGCCACAAGAATTTCTGGGATTTCATGGAATTGATATACACGTGTTTTGACAACATTTAAAAAAAATCGGTCCCGCAGGTTCCAAGCCCCGTTTTTGGCGGTAATGTGCTGTGCGTGAAGCTGCAGGGTTGTGCGGTTCACTGTCGCGGCATTTTGAGTAGAAATAAAGATCACAGACTCATTTGTATAGTCATACACATCCTAAACAATGCGTATGCACACACATTTTCAGGCGAACGCACACCCAAGTCTTGCAAAATGGGGAAGCACACTATTATGCTTATGGTGCCCTCCCAATTTTGTTTACCTGGATCCACCTCTGCGCTATATATAAACTTAAACTGGCTTGCAAGTTATACATCTGATGTTTATATCACCCAAAATAAACAAAAACAAAGGAAATTTATTATTTCAAAAATCGCCCTTCTTGCCCTCCCTGGAACTGCCTATGGTTTTCTATTTTAAATCTCAACTTTCGATATATGAATGACTTGGACATTCCAAGCTCAACCGTGTTATTCCCATGAAAATTGGTTGGTAGACATGGCTGCAGTGACGTTTCAAAAATCCCCAAATTTTGGAGTTTGTTTGTCCCCGACGCCATATTTTCGAAATTTTTGAATTTTTGGGGTCCGGCATTGGAGATCTCGTTGAAACATACTGAATGACATTCATCCCAGCAACATTGGACGAATGAATCTCGAGATCTCTGAGAGGGCGGGGAAGGGGGGGGGGGCAGAATCGGTAATCTTCACCTTTCGGCCAATGCATATTTTTCGCCGGTGCAAAAGTGGCAACGGCTCATATCATGTTTGCGTTTGGGTCCTCACTTCTGCGTCTACAAAAAATAATGTGTCAGCCGAAAGCTGTTTCGGCCAGTTGGTATTTTTTTCGGGAACGCAGAAGTAGTAACTCGAATCGCATGGATAATGCAGCCTGTCTTCCAAGTTAAAAGTGATTTAACCTAACCTAACCTAAAACCTACTGTATGGTTGCAGGGAATGCCCTAGATGGGCATGTAAAACTGATTTTTTGTTAGGTTCAATTTGCCTGGTTTTTGGTTCGGTTAACTCGTATCGGCTGAAGGCAAACATGTGTCAACTGAATCAAAATGCAAGAGTTACCTAACCAAGTCAGTTTACACACCCAGTAAGGGCCAGTGCTTGGAAAAATACCTGAATGGGCTAAATTGTTCATACAACTTGCATTGCAACCCACTTCCGAGTCTACAAAAAATTACGCGTAAGCGTCGACCGAAAGAGAGATTACCGCAGATCTGCCCCCCCCCCCGCAGGTTAATGGAAATCTCACTGTCTGCAGAGAACATGGTTAAGGCAAATAATCCAAGCAATAGTCGACAAGCTTCATAATTATGCTTCACTATTGACAACGTATTGTGTACATTCTGTTCTCGCCTGGGAATATTATAAATAATGTTTCTTCTTGATATGTGCCTTTAGGTCTGAAAGGCTACTCTTGTGACCTTGATTATAACCTCTTTCGGTCGGCATAGGACACACGTAAATATGACGTTTATTTTCCTCCTCCTTCTAGAACTCAAAGTACGTTTCTAGATGTGGCCATGGGTGACCCAGACCGGGCTCGTCCTCTGCCTCCGAAGCTGAGGCACCGTCGGACTCGGAGTCAAGGTTTTCGACCTCCAGTGGCGGCCTAAAGACGCCTTGATGGGACATTTTAGTGTCAGCTAGTTAAAATTTCGGGCCAGTCAAGAATCAGTCACCACTCCATCGCCCTATGGACATCACAGATCCAAGGCCATGGCAGCAGTAATCACGTGCTCTACAGCCTTGAGTGATCTTGGCGGGGAACCGTGCGGCGGCGGTAAGCATTCCATGACTGACTTGAGACAACATTGAAAACTGCCGTCAGCTGGATGTTCCAGTATGAATGGCACTAACTTCGAAATTTTTTAGCCTGAAAAATGACGACTGGTTAAATTATCATTTTAAATCATATCAGACTTACCCATAACTTAATACTTTTATCCCAAAAGAGACCAAAGTCAGCTGGCTTTTGCACTGAACCATTGCCGCCAGCTTGCCGTCAACGTTTATCAGCTGACGAATATTGTCAACAAAGTCGACACCGCGATTGTCAGCTGAGTGCGCGCCCAGCCGCGCTTGTATCGCACGCTATTGGTTGTTGGCTATTCAAGCAGCCAATGGCGTGTGCCGATGCAAATAAAGCCGGGCGGTGTCTGTAAGGAGTTTAAAAAGTAACGGAGTAACGAAGTAACGCAGTAACGGACAAAAAAGTAACGGAGTAACGGACCACAAAAGTAACTTCCGTTACTCGGTCCGTTACAGTAGAATAAAAGTAACGGGTCCGTTACTCCGTTACTCAAAAAAGTAGCTTCGTTAGTAACGGAGTAACGGACCAGTGCCCACCTATGTAAATAGGGACGCAGGGAACATCGTACGAGGAAATGCAACGCCATGTAAACGTGGGTTCTAGGTGCTGAAAACAAAGTACTGCTCGAAGAGTAAACGGTTTGGTGTTGTAGCGGTGACACAAGCGCATAAGTTGTAGCGGGAGCAAGAATAAGGATCAAAAGTGGAACCAGGAAGGGAACAATGACAGGCTTGGAATTCGATCCACACTCACCAATGACTCACATCACTGTTTTTAGCCCCAAAGTGACTTTTATGGAAAATTCCCTCATAACATAGACTTGTGCAATGCATTAGCAGGGATGGATTCAGAAATAATAAAGGAGAGAAACAAGAAAATAAGAACTGTGGTTTGGTCCATGAACACATGAATAAAGTTTTCATTAGGTTAAAATAACCACGTATTTTGATTTCCTGGCTCAACTATTGATGCTTCTAATAAATTATGGCAGCAATATCGCCTAAAAGTACTGGGAATTGCGTAGCCAACTGGGCAAAACTGAATGAAAAATAATCCATTAGTTTTTAGATAGCTACCCCTCTCTTCATGTTTCATGTCCTGAATCCGCCACTGTTTCAAACATTGCTTCCAAGCATGTCTTGAGAATAACTTGAGGCCAAAAGGTTGATAGCAGACCCTTTGTAACAGTGCTGACGTCATGGTTCTAGAGTTCCTTTGTCTGGAAGGCCTTAAATTTCAATTTTTTCATAAGTTCTCCAAATCTTGGAGATTTTCCTTCAGAAGCCTTTGGTTTTGAAGACTTTCTAAGGCCATCAGATGTGTTCATTTCTTATTCTCAGAGTCGACGCCGATGGGAATCAGACAAAGATGTCTTCTGAAAGCCCGTTAACGCCTCACGTACATCAGTCGTACCTCAGTGCCGCTGGGTCAATCATATCCGTAATGTTAAACGATATTTCTTTTTTTTCTGTGCGAACAGCGCAGAATCTTCGAACCTTTTCATTAGCCACCTCTAGGCATTGCAAGGCGTTTCCACATTCGCCCATTGTCCGTTTCTTGTCCTCCGAGAATATTCAGACTAAACCCCAGGTTCTAATTGGCTAGAAATGATATCATTATGATATAGGAATTGCAAATTCATTCTTAACTTTTTTTTGCTCTTTTCTAAATTAAGCATCAATGAAAGTGAAGGCAACGCAGGGCAGAGATAAGGTTTTCGCAGTTCTCACGGAATGATGGAGAAACAAAATGTCAAAATAATAATGCTTATGTTGCGAGTATCTAAATGGGAGGCCTGAAATTCGATGGCCATTAGCTTGGTTTTACCAGGGATTTGGGGTTTAGTTCAACCCTGTTGTATGTGGGGAAAGGGGCTTCATGAGTCCTTCCTGCTTTTTCGTTTTACTTCTGCTCACTATTTTTAGTCTTTTTGAAGCAGCTCTACGAAACTTGGTGACTTTTCCTACTTATTTCTACTACGTGTACTGTCAAATGTTTATAGTTCTTTTCGCCCTGGGGCGGAGCCAAGCCAAGTTTTTGGAAGGAATCCCAGGCCATTTTTAGCACTGCTGAAGACGTAAAAAAAAATGGCTGCCACAAAGCAGGTTTGTGAGATAGAGTTTAAAACCTAATATGGGCGAATAGGTAAATAACTGGGGAAACATACAAAAACTGCGTCTTTAAAAGGTCAGGTCAAGGTCAAAAGTCAGAATTTGGCTTTATGTAAATATTTTTGATGTCGATCGTCAAAACACAGAATCTGGAATATCTGCGATTCAGCACGGTGTCCTCTGCTTGTGTTTGAAGTTTCTGATTGATATCGGGACGGGTCACGGAGCCATGACGTAAAATTTCCGCCCGCCACCCTTTTTATCACAACGGCCATAAACAGAATTTTTAGAAATACAGTGGATGCAAATAATTGGAAACGTCTTCAGACAGTATGAATTAAACTCAAGGTCATTCCATGTGACTCTGAGGTCATTTCAAGTCAAAGATCGTAAGCTGATCTGATGAACATGCGACAATTGTATTTCCTGCTTTTTCATGCCCCTGGCGCTGCCTTTGCCTATATTATACAAAGAGTATAGTATACTAAAGAGTATATGCCTATGCTATACGACTTGTACTTTTAAGGAAGGCATGCCCACAAACAGCTAAAACAAAATGCTGCTAACTTTTATGTTACTCAGTTTGCAAAAATGTTTATCACATTTTCTAAATTATGTGGACGTTCATGAATTTTTCCATATATCCGAACGAACGGGCCCATGGTAAAATTCCTATCGATCAGCTTTCAACTCATGCTAATTGCGTCAGAATGGGTCGATAAACAGAGCACTTCCAAGTAGAAGCACCGTCTTTCTGACCTTGCCGCTCCCCTGTATCTACTTCATTCATGACTTTTTGTTTGAAAACGTAGTTTACGTCATGGCAAATCCATTGTCGTTTTTCGCGATTAAATGAGGCTAGCAGTTCTCGAGACCTCAGACCTAGGGAAGACGAACAAGGCCCCCCCCCCACTACGCATACGGTATGGCACCCTAGCATTATGGGTAAGGGGATAAGGGTAAGACGTTCTTCCCCGCAAAACAGGGCCTCGTCTAACATGTTCACGGGGGGGGGGCACTCAGTCCCACAGTGGAGTCACCAGCCGTTCCAATCAATGTAAAACTTGGTAACTGGGGGAGGGGGACAGTTAGAATGCTCGAAATGATAAAATGCAATACACGGTTTTCTTTCGAGACCTAGCATCTTTCTGAAATGCAAAGTCACTGCAAAAATGCCTCGTCCATCAATTTTTAGCGGCACTTGTATCAGTGCATACAAGCACAGGACTGCGTATACTAATGAAATAAATATGTAAAGTAAATACGTATGCTAATGCAATAAATAAGTGGCTTTCTGAGGAGACGTAACATGTTTCCAAATGTGAAGTGACTGCAAAAATGCGCCATTCACCAGTTTTTGTTACGCTTCGATCACCAATGGTCATGCAAATGACATATGCTGCTGATATTTTTTGTGTCGCGATAACACCCAAAATGGAAAGCCCAAAACAATGCGGGCGAAATATGTCGGGGAACAGGGCGGGTAAGATAGAAGGTTACATGAAAGCAAAAACGGGGTCTAGAAGAAAAAATTATATGCAGCCATAACCCGGAAACTTGAGCGTAGGAAAAGGGGGAGTGGAGGCCACGGCCCCCGCAATTTTTGGAAAATTGAGCATTAGCCCTATGACAAAAAATACCTTCGCCTCCTTCCCTACTTTTCTGGATGTTCCTACGTCTCTGTCGGTGAAACAGGACAAAGTGTGGAAACCAGAAACTGGGCCCCATTCCTAAGTGGTCTACGTCTGAAGAATTTACATTTTTGAACTATTCATTTCTTCCTCGAAAATGACCGTTTTCGAAATTGCTTGCCTTCTCATGAGACAAAGACACGTTTTCGCCACACCAGCAATTGTGGTTGAGGCACATTGGCAATTCTGCCCCAAGCTGCATTTGGGTTCCTGGGCCAATGAAATGTGACAAGAGGCTTTCGCCATCCTCTAGCGACAACTTTGACCCGTTTCCGATTGTTATAAATGCGCATTTTTTCATGGAATTTTTGCCCACTTTTACTCCTTAGAATATTTGTATCAGCAACAAAAGCGATGCCTGCCCTGTGCTTAACCCACCCTGTCAAGGAGGAGGTCAACTCGATACCCAGCTAGTTTTTCTTGAATACTTTTTCAACGATTGAACTCACGTTTCTGAAACTGCTACCACTACTTGTTTCTATTATGTATGATTATTATATATATATATATATATATATATATATATATATATATATAGCAATCTATATAATATATATATAACATATATAGATATATATTCTATTATCTATTATGTGCGAGACAGCGCCTGTCTGGCAATACGCATTTGCTATGCGTACGTGGCTAATGTAGACGTAAATGAAGACAAATGCAATCAGCGATGCGTGACAAAACGCATGTGGCAAACATTTGGCACGGAAGAATGAGATCAGTTTGTACTGTTTTATTCTAACCATTACTGACTTTTCCTGTAATTGTTACAACGCCGCATAGTGAAGTTTATTGGTCATGACGCGGAGTGTAGATGTCAGCAATCCTTCCCCTGCAAGTACCGCCCATTCACTCAATGTCTTATCCTTACCATTACTGATTTTTCCTGCAGTTGTTTTCATGCTGCATATGTAAGTTTATTGTCCATGACGCGGAATGTAGATGTCTGAAGACTTCCAATTGCAAGTAGCAGTGTTTCGTAGCCCTTTGCATCTCACAATGTCGTAATTTCAAGAAATTCATCTCTCATCGCACAAGATCTCTCACAAGACCGCCTCTTTCAGCAGCATCGGAACCTCTGTGGAGATGGTGGAGGGAGGGGCAAACGTGATTTTTACCTCGTTCCTTTCCATGCAGCGCCGTAGTGATAATGCTAAATGCTGCCCAAAGTTGGGGGAGACAGCTGCCCCTCTGAACCCCCCCCCCCTTCCGTTTCTACGGCCCTGGCCTCTATCCTCGAAACCATTCACATGTTGCTTTGCAGACGCTAGTGACTTGGGAAGATAAGAACACCCATAGGAGCATAGTCTCGTCTCGTTCCCCGCCGATAAATGCAAATCTACAATAGGAACGGCTTCTTGTTACATACTTAACCCTATTCCCGGCAGGGGGGGCGGAATCCGCCCCCCCCTCGGGTTTTTTGCTTGCCAATTCCAGGCTTTTTAACGCAGTTTCACGAAACTTGGTCACTTTTCCTAGATATTCTTTCTACGTGCCGTGGCAAAATTTCAAAATTCTACTTTGCTCAGGGGCAGAGCCAGGCAACGTTTTTGGGAGGCACCTCAGGCAATTTTTGGCCATGTTAAGGGTAAAAGGAAAATGTCTGCCAAAAACAGAGTTTTTAAGATAGAACTTAAAACTTTATATGAATGTATAGCTAAATAGTTGGGCCATGTGCAGATGTAATTTTCTTCACCTGAGGTCATTTTACAAGGTCAGGTCAAGGTCAAAAGTCAAAATTTGTTTTTTCGCAGTAATTTCGGCGCCTTTTTTCAAATGCCAAACCCGGAATACATATGACGTAGAAGGGTGCCTTCTACTTGTGTACCAAGTTTCAGCTTGATATCAGGTCGTGTCACGGAGCTATGACCTGAAATGTCAGTGCGCGTACCCTATATCGCAATAGTCATAAAATGAAATTTTTGAAATAGAGTGAATCCAAACGATTGAAAACGTTTAAAGATAATATTAAATGTATAGGAGATCATTCCAAGTGACCCCAAGGTCACTGGAGGTCATTTAAGGTCAAAGGTCACAAGTTGATCTGAGAAACGTGTGACCATGACAGTTCCCCCTTTTTCATGTCCCATTCAATAACGCCTATGCTAACATTATACAAACATTGTAATGCGATTTGTACTTCTTTAGTATAACATGACTAGCAGAAGCCAAAAAAGGGTGTTTGCCTCTTTTGTTCATCCAGTTGTTAGAAAACTAATCCTCCTATTTTTGAAACCCTGTGAACGCCCATGAATTTTCTCAAAATTTCCGATTTGCGGACCCATGGCAAAAGCCCTATCCATAATCTCTCGATTCATGCCAGTTTCATCGAAATCGGTCCATAAACAACGGAGTTATAAGAAGTCCAAAAGTACCCCCCATTTTGACACTTTTGCCCCCCTGTATCCACAAATTTCAAAATTTTTAAATTTATTTTTATAGAAATGTAGTTCACGTCACGGCAAATCGATTACCGTTTGTTGCGATGAAATCGGACGAGTAGTTCTCGAGATCTCAGGGGGGGCCGAATCCGCCCCCCCCTGCCGGGAATCGGCCATACCGTCTAGCCCTCCGGGAATAGGGTTAATTAAGAAGTGTCGGTGACGATCCTGTCTGAAAATTCTCAGCCCGTGTTTGCAATGTGGTCGCTGCACACTAAACATGTAAAAGAGTTCACAGAATGGGGCAAAGAAAGGCTTTGTGAACCCATATGTACCGTAGGAATGACACCAGGAGACCTAAAATTGTATGTGAATCAAGCGTCCCAAGAAACACAGCCAGTCAAGCACTGCAGCAACGAAGTGACATGTGGCGTTGGTTTCGCGGAAGTTAACTTGGCGGAAGTTAACTTGATGACGACAGTATTACATGGAAAAGACGTGATAAAACAAAACTCGATTAAGTCATGCAAAGTTATTGGTGCCGGCTTCGTGAAAAATTGCGTCATGTGAAATGATGTTATTGTGCGATATTCCTTGCTTCATGTCGCATGGGTTATCATAAGCGTTATATAGCAACATATCGTTATCTGCTCCACATTTTTTTCCCGAACTGTGCATTAACGACATATCTGCGCTCCAGCGGACATACCTCCGCTTCTACGAAAGTGTTCTTAGTGCATCTGACCCAAAAATCGCACCAAAAGGCCAATGAGACTATCTGGGGCAAAATACAGGGCCTGAGCGGGTCAAAACATAGGGGTGGTGTAGTCTGAAAGACGTCATGGGTCATGAAAAAGCTAACAAGCGAGCACAACCATCTTATTCAAATCAAAAATGCTTAGTTTGAAAAAGGTCGATTCTGCGTAAAGAACCGCCCTAGACAAATAATAAAACATTGCTCCTAGGGATCAAATTAAGATACATACTGATTTTTCGTGACTTCGCTTTTGCACCACCTTAGTGGGTAGGTGCTTCTGGAATACCAGGTTGGAAGTGCTGGCCAAAATTCCTCAGACAAAGCCCTGCCACAAAGCAATGTTACACAGAACCGATGCTCTTCTGAAAACGCAAATGCGTTTTTTTCCCTGTTTCGAAACGGTAGCAAACCTCTTTCCCTTTTCTATAAACTTGATCCGAATGGTTGTTAGGCGATGTTAGAGATCGGGGCTAAGTGTAACTTGTTCGGTCGCATGCTCCACCCCTTTTACCCGATCGAGTAATTCCAGGCGACGACTGTTTTCTGGAGAAGCTGCAACGTGCCGCCAACGGTTTAATGTGCCACGCGACGACTCTGTTTTCTGTTGGCCGACTCGCGGCCCACATATTTATCGAACACCGAGACGACTCGAACCTTGTCTTGTCTTGTCTTGTCAGAATGACCCCTTTTCCGACTTTGACCTGCTTCAGAGCCTGCATACTGAACGCTCCAGCAAACATGCTGTACATATCTCTGGCCTCTCTAGCCGGTCTGGCGATCTTCGCCTCGTATGCCGACTGCGACCCGGTCCGGATGGGCTTCATCGAGAGAAAGGACCAGGTGAGGACACAGGTTTTATTGTTCTGGACTGCAGAAGCAAATGTTTTCCTGTCCTACGCTACATTTTTTTTTTGCAGTAGAAAATATGTCCGCAACAAAGAGAATGCCGACAGAGATGCTATCCGAGGCAGGAAGAATGGCCGCAGCGGACAAACTGTCCGCAGCGGACAGTCTGTCCGCTGCGGCCATTCTTCCTGCTTCGGATAACATCTCTGCCGGCACTCTGGGACAGGCTGTCCGCGAAAGCTCGTCCGCGGCGGAGAGTCTGTCTGCATAAGTTTGTCCGCGGCTATTCGTAAAAGTTTGTCCAAAGCAGACAGGTTGTACGCAAAAGATTGTCCACAGCAGTCTGTCCAGTGCGGAGTCTGTCGGCAGCAGAGTCTGTCAGCAGCACGGCCTGCCGGCAACGGACAACCCAGCTGAACAGAATGTAGGAGTTTTAATACGCCACAAGCAAGGTTTTTGATACCGACGGAGGCCACCGCTCATTCAAAGTTATTTGCTGTACTGTCATCATGGTTAAATATTTGCTCATCCCGGTCAGCATGTGGCAGGGCGCAGCCAGGATTTTGTTCGGGGAGGGGGCGGAGCTAAGTGTGAACTGAAGTCATACGAAAACCGCCTGCCGGCAAGACTGTGTGTAATGGTTTCCACAAAACATGCGGGCCTAAGTCGGGGGGGGGGGGAGTCCGGTCCCCCTTGGCTGCGCCTGTAGCATCTGGTCTACGACAGCCGTGCTACGAGTCGGTTACCGCGGCATGAGGAGCGTGCAAGGTTATATTTCTGGGATACAGAAGTTGCCAGGCAACTGCGAAACTGAAATTCCTTGAATTCAAAATAAAAATCTCGATGCCAGACATTGCGACAGGCTATGTAAACACGCTGTCCCTGGAACATACATGGTCAGGAGGTTTCAAATTTGCAAGTGCCTCAAGGGTTCTGCAAAAGTCTCAAGCCTTTCTCTGCGTCCATCTTTGCCTATCTATATGCCATAGGCCTATCTTTGCCCAGATTTCAGTTTCTTTTCGCCGCATGAAACTACACTCCATCACAAAACTGCTGCCAAAATTAGCGTCCCCAACTCTGTATTATTGCGACTGAGCCCTGACTTTGTTATAGCTGGTGCCGTACTTCGTGCTCGACCAGATGTCCTACATCACCGGTCTGCCCGGTCTGTTTGTCGCCTGCGTCCTGTCCGGAGCCCTCAGCACCATCTCCTCCGGCCTCAACTCGCTGGCCGCCATCACCTGGCAGGACTTCGTCGGCAACATGAAGCCGTTCAAGATGATGTCGGCGGCCAAACAGACCCGGATAACTCGAGCCATCAGTAAGGACGTTGTAGACAGGACAGGGATGGCGTGGCACGGGTCAGTCCTTGCTGTTTAACATCATACGGCAGGGATAGCATCATTACTCGCCCCAGCCCCCAATGCGTTCAGCGTGTCGAAAGGTTTCTTTGCAATGAAAACATGGAGTTTGAGATTTCGACGTAATATGTAAAGTCCTTCTAAGATGTACCAAGCCCCTGCACATCGCGTACGCTCACTGATGTGTGATTCCAGGTCTTATGTATGGCTGCCTGGCTGTGGGAATGGCCTTTCTAGTCGGCCAGCTGGGAGGAGTTTTGCAGGCATCTTTAGCAATCACGGGAGCAGTCAGCGGTCCAATCTTGGGCGTCTTCTCATTGGGAATATTCGTGCCATTCGCCAATGGGAAGGTAACCGGATCAGCGTCCTGGCCAGGTCAAATAATTACCTGCTGTGTTTATCATTGTACGAGCATTTTTCCTGTTTCTTGAGGTATGTTAAACAGGTTGAAATATTTCTTTTCGGTATTTTCCTCGCCCCCGCTTTGCTTTATTTGACCTGTTGTTTCCCGTGCTATGTTTTGTCTTCTGTTTTACCCGTCAACTCTAGTCCGGCATGCCACCTTCCGTACAATATGTTACCTCCCGTAAAAAATATATCATCTCGTCGGATGTGTTGACTCCGTTCGACATGACACCCGTTCAGCGTGTTGCCCGTGTTTCCGCAGGGTGCTGTGGTCGGCCTTCTGACAGCCATGTCAATCAGCATGTGGACCGTTTTCGGTGCCTACGGATCGGGTAAGCGGCCCGAGCCGCTGCCCACCTCTATCGCCGGCTGCAGCACCAATATGACGTCACTGTCAGTCACCACGGCCAGCCCAGTCAGCAGCACTCTGGACTCGCCTGAGCCTACAGACACCAGGTAAAGGGATTGATTGTATCTTGCATCGTAGCGCGTATCGGCAGTAGCGTCGGGACCTCTGTGGAGACGGCGGGGCAACGTGATTTGTACCTCGTCTCTTTCCTTGCACCGTCATGAAATTAATGTTAAACGTTGCCCAAAAATGGGGGGGGGGGGCAGCTGCTCCCTCTGGCCCCTCAGTCCCATCACTCTAGTATATCGGTATCATTCATTGGGTCATATCTTAGTTGAGGCGACTTAAATGACCAAGATTATGTATTTTTCACGAAGTGACAGTTCCTCATTTTACTGCCGGACCGGTATATCTATATATATATATATATATATATATATATATATATATATATATATATATATATATATGTATATATATATACATTCGTATATATATTGGTTAAGCCTTTCTCTGCGATATGATATATACATATATGTATATATATATATACAAATAATAAAAATTCGCTATTTCAGTTTCGTGGACCAGTACATCTACGGGATTTCCTATCAGCTATTCCATCTTCTTGGCTGCTTGGTTTGCGTCATCGTCGGATCTCTGTTCAGCTTACTTACGGGTCAGTTGGGATTCATGTTCTTTTCCAGTTTCATTCTTTCTTTCCAAGTTCTTTTCTTTGATCCCTTCCTTTTCGACTTTTATTTGTGAGAAAGTATATGGATTGCGCATGTCTCTGAAAGACACTGTTTTAGAGAGAGGAAAAGCTTTTTAACAGATGAAATGATGATGAACAAATGACACGTACTTATCTTTCAGGATGCAACCGACGCAAAGTAAGAAAATCGCTGATCAACCCATTGGCCTACAAGCTTTTCAACAGGTTCAACCGTTTCTGCGGTGAAGACTCCCCGGAACCGGGGCACGCGGCCGATAACCCCGCCTTCCTGATGCCGACCTACAAGCAGACGACTCAAGACTGAAGGCGACAGCAGTTGGCACATGGTCGAGTTCCTCGGTCAATGGCGTTAGAAGAAGGCAGTGTGTCATTGGATTATTATGTTAGGTTGTCATGAGGGGATATGTTCCATTTCCTGAGACAAACTGGTTCTCCAAGCTGACGACGTACGATTCGATCGATCATGCAGGGCTGTCGCGATGTTCACCATGTGGACGGGCAAGCGAGAATCATGGAATGGGCCCTTTAAGCCTGGGCTTGGGACCATCGACAGTGGGGACATCCCATGACAGATCGACCGGTGCCTAACACCCGCATGTCTTAGATTTTGACGCAAATACGGGGATATCGCATGCTCTGCATCGGACATTGCTCTTTTTAGGCTGATCTGAGCAATGGTAACATAGCCATAGCCTCGGGTGTTTTGAGAGGTCATGTTGCATGACTATTTTTGTTGATTTATAACATAATAAAATTGTTTATGTGGTATAAATCTTTATATTGTTTGGCTCGCCGTGATTTTAAGAGAAATCTGAATCTTTTATTTTGGATTTTTCGAGTTTCTGACCTTATGAATTATGACTTTAGGTCACGTGACCTTAAAGTGACACGAACGCATTAGAAATACGAACTTTTCTCTGTTCAAAATGGAGAGATATGCATCAAGTATGTCTTCAAATTATGGGAGATAGATCTGAGCACGGCGTTTCCATACAGATGCCACTGGCAAGGGGCGGATCCAGGGTTTTGCCAAGGGGAGGGGCGAATGGTCAGCACTGGCCCCCCTGCCTGCCGGCCTCGCTGTGCCAGTTCTTTGGTGGTCTCGGGTCGTCTGCTGTGTCGAGGCCGTCTAGTGGTCTCTGGTCTCTTTTACAGTTTTACATGTCCCTAGGGACGTCTCAGGCGCCCTTTTGGCAGTTTCAGGGACATTTCGGGCAGTGTCATGGATCCATCTGGTACACTGGTACACTTCCATTCAGGGACACTTGAGCCATCTCGGGTTCCCCCTGTCGTCCCTGGGGAATTTTTGCCGCCTAGGAAGCCCCTCAGGCGGTAAGAAGGGCTCTATGGGTCTCTGCCGTGACAGAGGCTCCTCTGGCAATTCTTTAGGCCCTTTGGTCGTTTCAGGAGCTGTCTGGACGTCTCGAAACCTAGTAGTCTCAGGCGAATGCTCTGGTCGTCTCAGTGGCCCCTGCTAGTGAGCGGTCTCAAAGGCCCCTCTCTAGCAGTCTGGGGGAGCCCTTGTTGTCCTAACTGCCCCTCTTGTCCTTTCTGGAGAGCATATTTCCGTCTCATGGGCCCTCTGACAGTTACAAAAGATCTTTCAGCAGTTTTTTGGTCCTTATGCATTGTCATGGGCCCTCCGAACGTCTCTAGTATTCTCCATGGCAGCATCAGGGGTCTACCTCTGTAACGTGGGGTATATCTGGCAGTCGGGGCATCACTGGCAGTCTCAGGCGGATCTTTTGCATACCAGTAGCCCGCCTAACGCACTCAGGGACTCTCTGGCCGTTCAGAGCCCACACACCGTCTAATAGGTCCTCTTATGATCTTTGTCTCGCAATGGCCCTCCGACCTTTTTGGCGGTCTCAGAGCCCATTTGTCGTGTAGGGGCCCACCTAGCCGTCTCAGGACCCACCTGACCTTCCCGAGTTCCCCTGACTTCATCGACAACCCATCACGTTTTCGAAAAGACCAGAGTAGCCCATTTGGGTCCCTCTCGAGACTGAAGAGGTCACTGATAAAATCCTGTTCAGGGGGCCTCTGGCTGGCCAGGATCTCCTTATGCCGTGACAGGCATCCTCTAAGTTCTTGCCGTCTCAGGGGCTTCTCTGGCACTTAAAGCGGCCTTATGGACCCTTTGTAGTGTTGAGACCTTTTTTGCGGTGCCAGGGACCCTTGGAGAGCTTCAGGGTCCTTTCTATGTATCTAAGGAGCCATCTTGCCGTCTCAGGGTCCCATTAACCCACTCGGAGGCCCTCTGACTGCATCAGGAACCTTCAGCTTTTCATACACGTCCGTGAAACCCATTCGGGGCCCCTACGTCATTCCAGGCGCCTCTATGCCGTCCTAGGGACTCCGTCCTCATCCTGGCAGTCCCAGGGGTCCTGTGACCCTTCTGGCGGACCCGGGGCAATCTGCCGTGTTGGGGCCCTGTTGTGGCCTCAGGGACCGTTTGAAAGCTCCAGGGTCCCTTCCAGGGGCGCAGCCGGCCAAACATTCCGGGCGTCCTCGTCCAGCGGTGGGTTCTCCGCTTCATGTGGGCCCCCTAGACAGCAGGGGCCCTCTAAAGGCTGGCATAGGCCCCATAGGCCAGCAGGGGCCCTACAGACAGGCAAGAGGTCTCTGCAGGCCAGCAAGGGGCCTTTGCATGCCGAGGGGACCATCTTCAGGCAGATAGAGGGTCCCTTTCAACCAGCAGGGGCCCTGTAGGCCAGCAAGGGCCTGCTGTCCCTACAGGACAGTAGGGGCTCCCTCCACAGTCCAAACGGGGCCCGTCTATGGCTGACAAGGGGTCCCACAGGCCGGCAGGGGTTCCTGCAGATCGGCAGGAAGTCCCTGCAGGCCGGTGGGTGCCCCTGCAGGCCGGCAGGGGGGCGTACAGGCCAGCAAGGGGCTCCTAAAAGCAGCCAGGGGTCCTCCATAAGCTGGCAGAGGTCCCCTTCAGGCTGGCAGGGGGGTCCCTACAGGCCAATAGGGCCCCTTTGTGTGCTTGGATTTATATATTTCATCTTTTGTTCTCTCTTGTCTACCGCTCTTAAAGCATTTCGGCGATAATTCCGGTTTTCATACGAACAATTTTCTGTAACCTCGGTGGCGGTGGGCCCCCTTCAGACATTTTGGGGGGTTCTGGTTTGTCCTGTCCTATGGTCCCTAGGCTCCCTCCCTGGCTGCGCCCCTGGGCCTTCTATACGTCTCAGGGATCATCTAACTCTCCCAGAAGCCCCTCCGACTGCGTAAAGATTCCGTCACGTGTTGACAGAGACCCCGTGAAGCTCATACGGGGTCCCTTCGGGGACCCTTTTGAGTCTGAGAGGGGCCCCTTCCGGGCCGGCCCGAGACGGACCCCTTTGGAGCCCCTCCCGTTGGACCTCTCCCCAGGTCTTAGGGAGGGGGGAGGGGCGATCGCCCTCATCGCCCTCCCCCCAGATCTGCGCCTGCCACTGACTGGCTTGACTGTGGTCTGTGACGCGACAGATCACTTTGGTAAACAGTTACATTAATACGAATGTTCCATCCCATCAGTGCGCCGGTTACAGGCTTGTTATGAACAAACATCTACATCGTGCCGAAGTACAGAGTGTTCCAAAAAGGGTATCACATCTTGAAAGTCAATAACTTTGGCACTTATGGACGTCAAGCCCCGAGCCTGGGTTCAAATGAAACTATATTTGTGAGGAGTTTTCTCCATAAAAAGGCCACGGTCAGTGCACTCGCACCGCACTACAGCGCGGGCTCGAACCGTTCCCCTTCACACGCTTAGCACAACTCACCCCGCCGCAGGACCCGTCTCACGGGTCGGGAGCACATGTCCGACTGGATCTTCCCGCGCGCCGCTCGGATTTTCGTCTTAAGGTCCTTAAGATTTGTGGGCCACCCTTATTAGACTCGGTCCTTCAGATACCCCAAAAGAAAAAAAATATGGGGCTGTAGATACGGAGAATGCGCAAGCCAGAGAATCGTCGTCTTCTTGGAGACAACACGATTCTCAATGTGGCCCTGAAGCCATCCCAGAGCCGCCCGAGACGCATGGGGAGCCGCGTCGTCCGGCTGCAGCCACTGGAGGTGGATAGTGTTGGCGCACTTCCGGTTTAGCTCCTCCCTGAGCCAACTGAGCACTATCACGCAGCGATCTGCAGTGGCCGTTGTAATGCTTCCCTGACGGTCCTAGAAGAAGAAAGGCCCGATGACCCCTGACTGCTGATCGCGCACCAAACATTTTGGGTGACCAGGCATTTTGGGTGAGTGCAGGGGAGTTGCGCGCATCTCCGCTGGTGACTGCTGGTCCCAGTAGCAGTGGCTTTGGCGATTAAACATTCTATACAACTGAAAATGCATGTCATCGGGAAGATACAGGTGGCCGATAGTGATATCCGAGGCGACAGCGTTCTCCTTCAGCAATATGCACAGCTTCAGTCTTCCTTCTTGGTTAGATGAATTACATGGCTGGTGAGTTTGTATCTTATAGGGGATTACATAATGCTTTTTTTAAGATTCCATGGGCTGCCGACTTAGAGATGCTTACTGGTTGTCTATGCGACGAACCGAGGTTTTAAGTTCCCTGGCGATGCCACGTGAGACCTTTACGACCCTACCGGGCCCGACGCGGTGATGGGACGTCCAGACTGACCCTTACGTCGGCTTGCCACAGTCCCGTGAGCCAGAAACTTCTCCGTTAACTTGAGTGCTGTTTCCACCTAATTTTTCGAAAAGGGCTCTTTCAGTTTTCTCTGAGTAGGAATGATACATTTCGTGTGGCGATAAATTTGGACAGCTTTGTTTTTCTGCTCCGTGCCAGGACGTGATGCAGAATGCCGAGTCGGCAGCAGTAAAATCTCCCATGAATTTTCTTTGACGTGGTGCATGAAATGTAGGTCACGCCATGTGCAGATAACTTTCATTGAGGGAAGAAATGCAATAGCTTTTTACGGGACACCATGTACATATGCTGCGCAATACATAGTACCCACATCTGACGAAGCACATGCCGCGCAGCACAGGTTCAGCTGTGTTAACCTGGCTTTGACTGGGGTATTTCGCCACCTTCCGTTGACCAGGGGGACGTTTAAGGCTCCCCTTGTCTATCTCGAGAACCAATCGTCCGATCCCGCTCGTTCAAACGCCAATCGATAGCGCCGATTCTTACGGTCCCGCGACATATACATTTGTTTACTTTTGGGCCACTGATTACGTCTCAGGTCGAGTCTAAAATGGCCACACGAAAAAGCAGCCATTTTACCCAGAGTAGCCTAATCACAATCAAAAGCAGACTGAGACTGAAGTTCGAGCAGCATGTTCCGGGCAGCTTAACCCGCTCACGACCGTCGGTCCGTTTCGAACACGCGCGACTGGGGGGGGGGGGCAGTTGGACAGCACCCTCTATGTAACTCACGAACGGTTGGTTGCACGATAAAAATAAGCATACCGTTGGAAAGCTTGTGACGAGTAGAGCTCGAAACTGGTCTCATTTTTAGTTCCAGATAATATGTAAGCAGTTTACGCCCTATATATGTTTTCTCATAGCCGACTGCATGAAACCGAGAAACGGCCTGAATCTCAAGGGCTGTGACTAATAATGCATAGGTAAAGGCACCAGCGCACAAGTAAAGGTCCGCGAATGCCGATATACGTCTAATTTCCCAGATTTGTTCAATATATACGCCGAAACGTTGAGTTAGACACGGCATTTCTCGCGGCAGCTGTAGACGTGCGCTGCTGTCCGTATGCAGTAAGAAATTGTCGGGAACTAATCTTAGCGTTCCTTTATTTTTGCGCAAAAAGATGATCTATGTATATTTTACTGATCTTAGTGGTTCTTGTGATGGTTTTTTCATGCCTAAATTTTGGAAAAATTCATTAGTTGCTAATCTACACAATTGGCGGAGCTTTCTTCGCGAGAGCCTGTTTATTTCCAAAATATGCTACTTTTTCAAACTTTTTTGAGGTTTCTGGTATTACTGCTGTACGTGCAAGCTAGTTCTGCCATTTTCTACCCATTCTGAGTAATACATCGCCGATTTTGACGGTGGTACATTTTGGCTCACTACAGTTATTCGTGACCTGACCTCAGGTCAAAGGCTGGAAGTCATTGATACTTTGCCCAATGACGGTAACTAGATATCTGCTTCACTCCACACTAAAAATGTTATGAAATATCCCGTCAGTTTCCGAAAAAACGACGACATGTTTTAAAAATGGGCTTGACCTTGGGTCAATGACCCGGAAAATGCCGAAAAATCTGAGATAATAGATTTGTTACATTTATCAAGATCACTAATCCCTGAAAGTATTATTGAGATATCTTGTTTTGCGAAAAAGTTAGAGGGCGCTAAACATTTTTGGACATAGGTGTGTTTGACCTGACCTAGGTCAGGCACCTGACCAGACCTGAGGTTAAAATTTTGACACGAGATGTAAAATTGATGAAGCAAAAGGTACACAAAGTTTCGTGACTCTGTGTTCGTTGGTTCTCTCGCAGTCCCAGAAAACTTCAGTGGGGCTGTCAACAGCCCCCAGTCGGGGACGGGTTAATCTCGTATCCAAAGTGTCGCCTGACCCAAGATAATACAAGGTCAAGGTTGCAGGTCGGATCAAACTTGACCTCCGTTATATACATGCATAAGTCGTCATGTAGTACATGTTCCCTAGCCTATCTGACACGGAGATCCTAAACAAGGCGCTTTCAAAGAGCCTTGGACACAAAAAAACTGAAATGGCCCTAATTATTGCGTTTATATGCAATGGAATGTTTATATGTAATGATATGCAATGAAACATTGCAACATTTTATAGTTTCGAACTCAGAGTGCCGCGAGCACACTACTGACTTGCAACCGATATCTTTGGATGACCCTACAAATCGGTGTGTCCCATGTTGCATATTTCCACGGCATGCTGCATAGCATCGCAAAAGCCGATATCTCCACCTCGGTCACCAGGACTCCGAACAAATGTTACTAGTTTATTCGTTAAGCTGAAATCTGCATAAAACCATCAGAAGGTGGTTTATCCAGAGATATCAACTGTAAGTCCCTAGTGTGCTCTTGGTACTCTGAGTCTGAAACTACAAAATATTGCATTGTTGCAATGCACTATAATTGGGGCCGTTTCAGGTTTCTTGTGCCCTGGGCTCTTTGGAATTATCTTTTTACGATCACCGTGTCAAATAGGTTAGGAAACATGCACTATATGACGAGCTACGAAAAAGTATAGCAACGTTGCAAGAAATTACTGTGTAAGTTGTACGTACAGTTTGCCGCACGAAAATACGATCATATATCTGACCGTATCCAAAAATCAGTTCATTCATGTCATTCAGTTCAATGTATACTTACTGGAGCAGGAAAACGAAAAGTGCATAATTGCCTAGGTCAAGTCAAGCGTGAGGTCAAGCTTGCTCCATACTGAACTTCAAGGTCATGCTGATACGCAGTGTAAGCCAGGCACCACACATTGTAAAAACACCGACAAGATGGCGGTTAAGTAAAACTGAACGTCGAATCGCAAAACATCGTAGTCTTCATATCACTGAGACGTGACCTAAGATGACGTCGTTTCCAATTTTGCGTCCGTGTTTGCACAACCGATGTACTGAAAATTTCAGAACGCTGCGTTTATTCGTTTGGGAGATACGGAAGAAATGCGCCAGGTGGCGTTACACGCCCCCAGCGAATGACGGGTTAATGGAGTCTTATTTTGGCGTTCTGAGACAAGGATCCGTGATAGTGAATAATGGCATGAGTATATGCGATGATAATGAAAGCACCTGGTGCTCGACTGCTGATTTTATGCTGCTGAAAATGCCTGGTTTCAAGACACGACATGGAGCTCGACAGCTCAGCCAATTTTGCTATTCAAAGCAACCCACGACGACACAAATTGCACATAGGCCAGAAAATGGCACGTATATGGTATTGCCTTGTTCAGAGATATCCATTGCCATTTGAATCGGCGAAATCGAAAGATGACTTTTCGAGTTTGGCAAGGACCGCGAAACCCCCACCCGCAAAACAGCAAAGCTTCATTTTGAGTAGAAAGGTTTGTGTTTTGACTGCCCTCGTGTCGCGTGCCATGTGCCACCTTAGATCAAGTGATCCAAGGTCATCGACCACAAGGTCAAAAACTAAAAAAAAACAAATCCGAAACATGGAGGTTCTTAGATCGTGGTTAACTGAACGATATATATGTTTATGCTATTTAAATAATGGCATGATGACTTACAATCCAGCAAAAAGTCATACGGCATGGCCTCTCAAAAATGCCCGAGATTATAACTTTTTGACCGTTGCTCAGATCGGTCTGAAAAGTGCCAAACTCGATTAGGAGCATGGGACAACCCCATGGCCACGTTTACGTCAAAAAATGAGAGGTGACGGTGTTATTTTACTTTATCTTTTTTTTATTTTACCGGCCGATTTGCGGTGGAACGTCCAGATGGCTTGTGCAGAAGATCTTGAGTTCAAGACCCCATAAACTTTTTCCAGCTCTCAGTACTGTCTGAGTGCAGACCCGCCAGCACGGGAACCGTGTGCCAGCTTTCACGGTGATCGAATGGTTGGATCGGCGACGCCGAGCTGCGGATCCGGTGAGCGGAGTGGAACCTCGCCAATTCAGATGCGGGCAAGACAGGCGAAACACTGATGCTCACACTCCCGGTCCAGGAAGTCGCGCGGCGTATGTGAGACCAGTGATGGGTCCTCGGATCGGTGGCGCTGCAGCCCCACTGCATAGCCCGTTTAGCATCCGCAGACGACGCGGTGCGGGCACGCACGTCACGTGAACCATCAGGACTAGATCTGGGACGTCTATGCACCAGTACGATTTGGCGGGGTTCGTCGTTGGAAGTACGCCGTGCGTTTCAGCCACGCTACGCAGCACCGAAGCTGCTCGGGGCGATGCTCGATGGAGATCTTTCCGACAGCACGCGCACGTGCACTGGGCAGCGATTATGAATGCCAGCGCATATGAAACCGGTTTTGACGCTGTTTTTGAAGGTAGGTGCTTGGCCCTACTCCTAGCATTCTTTCCTTGGTGTCTCGCGTCTGCGACTAGATGGTGTTGTTTTCTTTTTTTGGGGGGAGGGTAATCTAGCTGATTTGTTCATGTTAACCCGAACACAAACGTAATGGACATGGCAGCACGTGATTTTTGACATAAGCAATGAAAGGACGATTCGCGGAAATTCCATTGCTTTGGCAACTGGGTGTGTGCCGAAAACCTGGCTGAATGGCTGAAGACTATGGGGGGGGGGGAGGAAAGTGGCAAGGTCTAGGCGACCACTTTGCTGGGATCTTAGCATTAGGCTAACGGCTTGTGTGGACAAACCTACAGACTACAGACAAAGCTATTACAGACTACACACTACAGACCTAAGGCCAGTGAATGGACAGAAAGGGCCTAAAATCCTACTCAGATACTCTCCCACCATTAATGTTCGGAAACCTCCACTCATGTTCGAAAAGAAAGAAGGAATGAACAAATGCCCATCACTACGACATCCTTCACACAAAAAATACGTCATAGCGGATTTCTGTCAACAAACATGTTTTCCCGTGACATTTCAGCACCCTTTCCATACATGTCCCGTTTCCGCGCCGTTGTTAAATGGGTCTCTGTAGAACAGTCCAATTAAAAACGATCTGGAGCCATTGGGTTCGCCTGTCCTCAGTTTTTACAACAATCACGCCTAATCACAGGAAGAGGACGTCAATTATTGGAGGCGATTGGGCGCGAAGGCCGACGTCCTCTGTGATGCAGCAGCACCGTGTCCCCGCTGGCCCCTGCCCGTGACCGTCAGCTGCCGTGCCCGCTCGCCCCTGCTCAATTCACTGATCGCGGTGCCACCCGCCGATCGTGTTCCTGTTCTATCCCGCAGCACCCACCTCACCGTGCCCTTCATTGGGTCATACCAGCATTGTTGTAAGTAGTACAGAGTGTCTGGGAGTGTCAGCAGAACAGTTGCGAGTGGCTGCAGAGTGGCCGTGAGTGACCAGCCGAGTGTCTGGGAGAGAGAGTGCCTGAGTCTGTTCGCATGGTGTCAATCTGAAGGCATCTGACATCACCGACTCGTTATCGTTAAAAGGACAGCTAAAACCAGATCATCAGTACCAGCAAGGCAAGTACTCAGTATCCCGCAAGTGGATGAAGCAATGCATCTAGACCTGTTGCGCTGTTGATGTTCTTTGCCGCTGGGGCGCTCGTCAATGCAGTTGCACCCGCCCCTGACCCTTGACACTCGACCCGGTCTCTGCCCTCGGGCGAAGCATTCCGGCGGAGCGTCCCAATCCCAGATGACGTCAGCACCAACCCACCGCCGCGCTGCCCGCGCCTTACTTCTGTGCCGCCTGCGAGCGCCCGGTCCCCTTACCAACCACCAGCTGGGGAGGCGGCCGGTAAACGGCGCACGCATCCAGGACATCCAGGACGCATCCAGGACGCCATTGCTCTGAGGAACTTATGATCGGACAATTAAATGTACAGTCTCTAATGCGCAAACTTCCAAAGCTGCGAAATGACCTCCCTACGTTGTACGATTTCGACACATTAGCCCTGAGCGAGGCTTAGCCGTCAGAATTTCCCTGCACGTCTGCTTGATGCTAGCGGCCAGCAACTGCATCGACATGACCCCGCACCAGCCAGCTGGCCAAGGAACACGGCGGTTTTGCGATGCCATCACGTGACTGTTAAAACGTCCTTCTCCCTACGCCTTGTTCTGGAAACGCCGCATGAAACCTAAAATGTGTGACCATTCATTCATCCAGTCATAGACGAACACTGTTCAGCTCCGCCTATCGTCGGCCCACTAACACGGTCCAGCAGATCACTGCTGATCTCGATGACCTTGAAAGTCAGATTCAGTGCATGCTCATTAAACATTCCGGTACAATGATATTTTCTGGTGATCTCAGTCTCGATCTTTTGGACTTGGCCCCTGATTCGCCAGGCAGTACACTCCGACGGACTTGCCCACACACGGCCTACAAGTATGTAACTCCTTGCGTGCAACCTGTCAAACAGCTAAATCTCTTCTGGATATAATCGTTACCAGCAAAGATGACATTTTTCTACGCACTGGTGTCACAGATTGTCATTACAGTCCACATTCATACTCGAGAGTAATGCCACATGTGCCAAAGTCGAGCCTTAAGCATAGATCTGTTAGCACTAGACGCATTAACAGCATCCCATTTGATGACTTTAATGCTGTATTGGCAAGCGTTGCATGGGACGACAACTTCATTGTGTTCACCAAGTGACAAATGGAACGTCTTCATACGTATTTTAATTCCACTCCTTGGCGCAGTGGCCACTATCAGGACCATTAAACTACGTAACCCGAACGCCCCATCAGTCTCGGCCGAAACGCTGGACCTCATGCGGCACCGCCGCGGGGCCTTGGCGGGCGGAGCCGGCCGGAACGCGTACATGGACCTAAACAGGAGAGTGCGGGCGGCTATACGACGGGATACCCGAGAGCAAGTACGGCAGCGTGCTGGTGAATTCGAGCGATCTGGACTTTGGCAGTGCTTGAAACCGGTGATCGGGGTCATTTATCGCCAACTGCTACTCCTGATGTTCATCCTGATATGCTGAGCCGACATTTTACGAGCGTTGGTTTAATCACAGCCACCAGTGTCAAAGAAACCAAGAACGCTATACCGGTTAGACTTCCGCGTGTTCAAAATTCACCTGCACGTTCAAAGTACAGCCGGTTACAGCTGACCTGCTTTAGAGTACTCTACGCAGCATGAATGCTTCTAACTCGTATTGTGATGACGGTGTCAGCGTCAAGCTCATTCAGAGACGTTTCTTTTCCATTGGGCATGTTCTGTTGGAAATCATCAGCTCTAGTCTTATCACCGGACTTGTACCGATCACATGGAAGCATGCTTTCGTGACACTTCTGCCTAAAACTAGGGACCTTAGCGCCCGACCAAATTTAGGCCGATTTTTCAGCAGTTCCCGCAATATCAAAAATTCTTCAGTGCATCGTCCATCACCAGCTGTACTCGTATTTCCTTCGTCATGACTTGTTTTGTTCCTCCCAGCATGGTTACCGGACGCATCATTCAACCGAGACAACCTAACGGAAATTCGACCGAGACAACCTGACGGAAATTCAACCGAGACAACCTGACGGAAATTCAACCGAGACAACCTGACGGAAATTCAACCGAGACAACCTCGACGGAAATGACCGACAGAATTTTACTCTCCATGGACCAAAGTGGAATTACGCTTCTAAACCTGACTGATCTCTCAAATGTTTTGGTGTAATTGATCACAAGGTATTTCTGACAACACTTAGGCGTCACAACATTGACGCGGAGTGGTTTATAAATTATCTCCATGGCCATACGCAACAAGTTCGTGTTCGAGACACCAGTGGTTCAGTCACCGTCTCGTCTTCGCTCCCTACCACTATTGGTGTTTATCAAGGCACGCCATTAGGGCCGCTACTTTCTCCATCTTTTCAAATGACTTGTCACTTTACTCTCGGTCGCAACGATTTACCGATATGCTGACGATACCCAGGTTTTGGTGACAGGAAAAAAGCAGGACATACACCAACTCATAGCTAAGCTGGAGAAGGCACTTAATAGCGTCTCCGACTGGTTCACATCCCATTTTATGAAAGCCAATACTGCCAAGATTCAGCTGATTGTGTTTGGCTCTTCAAGCATGTGGCGTGGGTTTCTGAAGGTTCACGTTGAATTTGACAGTTCAGTTCTGTCTGAAAGCAAAACCGTGAGGAATCTTGGTCTAGTGATGGATACGCATCTGACGTCTGATGTCCACATTGACAAGTAATAGATAAATATATAGGTAAGCTTTTAGCTCTTTTATACGCCTTACATAGCTTACCGTTTGACAGTATCATGTGCGTAGTGAACTCTCTTGTGATTTCAAACATTCGTTATTGCATTTCCATATATGCGACTCATGAACGAGTACAGATGCACCGCATCCAGAAGCTTATTAACTTTTGTGCGCGTGTTGTCTGCAGCAGACGGAAACATGAACACATCTCCACAGAGCTTAAACGTCTTAAGTGCTCCGAGCAGATCGCCCAGTTATTCGTTATTAAGAGAGTTCTGCTGACTGGATAGCCACCAGGCATTGCGGTAAACTTCACCAAAATGTCTCACGAACATAACACGCGGTCCAATGGTCAACTGCAGCGGTCAAGGGTGAAAACCAACGCCGGAGCGCGTAGGCTGAGCTTTAGCGGCTCAGATGCCTACAACAGGTTATCTGCAGAGTTTGACAACATGGGACTAGGTCGATTATGCCCCGCTCATCTCTGTCCGGAACCATCGGCTGCCGTGTCCCCCTCGTCCCTGTCCGGAACCATCGGCTGCCGTGTCCCGCTCGCCTCTGTCCGGGACCGTCAGCAGCCGTGTCCCCCTCGTCCCTGTCCGGAACCATTGGCTGCCGTGTCCCGCTCGCCTCTGTCCGGGACCGTCAGCAGCCGTGTCCCCCTCGTCCCTGTCCGGAACCATCGGCTGCCGTGTCCCGCTCGCCTCTGTCCGGGACCGTCAGCAGCCGTGTCCCCCTGTCCCTGTCCGGAACCATCGGCTGCCGTGTCCCGCTCGCCTCTGTCCGGGACCGTCAGCAGCCGTGTCCCCTCGTCCCTGTCCGGAACCATCGGCTGCCGTGTCCCGCTCGCCTCTGTCCGGGACCGTCAGCTGCCGTGTCCCGCTCGTCTCTGTCCGGGATCGTCAGCTGCCGTGTCCCCCTCGTCCCTGTCCGGGACCGTCAGCTGCCGTGTCCCGCTCGTCTCTGTCCGGGATCGTCAGCTGCCGTGTCCCCCTCGTCCCTGTCCGGGACTGTCAGCGGACAGGAGAGCTCGGAGTAACAGGGAAGTCCGTGCACACCGAACCGCTTTCCGCGTCAGCGTGGCTGCTCTGTAGACATGACAGCCCTGCAGTTTTCGGTGATTCCTGTCTGGAGGAAGAAGCCAGACGCAAAAACCCGTCAAGTGAGTTTTCGTAAGTCGGAGACATTGGCCATTCCGTACCAGTCCGTCAGCTTCCATTATTTTTAATTTATATATTTACATTACGGCACCTCTTCAGGACACCAAAGGTATCGATGTACCCGTCGCAGTGGGCATGACATGTGAAAGGGACACTGGGTAGAAGCGTCGGATTATGCAGCAAGGATGGGCAAGTAAGCAAGGCCTTCTGGACAGACGGCGACACTGCAGCCACGGGACCCGACCGCTGCAGCCATTCTTCCGACCTTTGTCCCTCTGTCCATGTTTTCAATGTCGTCAGTTTGTCAGTATGTGTCAGTCTGTTGCCTCCGAGTCAGACGGTCACACCGTGACGGCGCCGATTCAGTCTGAAGTCTGTGTTGGTGTGGCCTCCGAAACCGCTCCACGGCGGTATGTTCGGTGCGCCGCAGCAGTCTGCCGAGGTCCCGCAGCGGCGGTCTGCAGTCTACCGCAGTCTGCCGGCTCGGCCCGATCGGCGGCTGTCTGTCGAAAGCTGAGCCGCGGCGCCCTTCATTGCGGTAACCTGCCAGCCTGTGACTGTCGGTCGAAAGCTGCGCCGCGGGGGACGGGCAGCCGGGACTGGTCTAACGCGCTCTGTCCGTGAATGAGCCGAGGCGCTCCCCAGTCAGTCCGGCCGTGACCATGCCACGGCAGTCAGCAGTCTGGGCCGGTCCGCCGGCCCGGGGCCACGCGTCGCAGTCTGCCGCCCCAGTCTGCCGGCCCGGGGCCGCGCCGCGACAGTCCGCCGCTGCGGTCTGCCGGTCCGGCCGCGGTCCGCCGGGCCGGGCCGCGCCGCGGCTGTCTGCCGGCCCGAGGCCGCGCCGCGACAGTCCGCCGCTGCGGTCTGCCGGTCCGGCCGCGGTCCGCCGGGCCGGGCCGCGCCGCGGCGGTCTCCCGCGCTCGTTTCTCCCGCTGAGAGGCCGGTCTGATGCGGCCGCCGCCGGCCGCGCCGACCAGTGGGCGAGCAGGCGAGCCGACGGCCGGTTCGCGGCGGAACGCGCGGAAGGTGTCACAACCGGCGGCCGCCGACACGAGCGCCGCGCCTGCGAGTAGAACGCTGACCAGCGACTCCGGCCGGCGCATTCCAGCGGCCGAGCGGACCCGCGTCGGAGCACGGCTGAACGGATCCCGGCCGACCGGCCCAGTGACCGTTAGTTACCCTCGGCCGACCCGCCGACAGGCAGCCCGCGCCCAACAGGTGAGAGCTTTGCCGGTGAAAAGGAGCCGGGCGGCGGCCACGCTGCAGACCGCTGCCCGCTAAATTCTGCTGTTATGTATATATATATATATATATATATATATATATATATATATATATATATGTGCATATTTGAGTAAATGTCCGTTCCGTGGGCAGACCGACCGTGAACTGGCGAATTTCATTGTCTGCTGCTCTTTCTTCGAATCGTAAATGGATATATACATCCATGAACGAAATTTAACAGTATGCTAAAGCGAGGAATATGCATTGGTTTCAGATGCTACATGCATCCGAATTTCACTCAACCATCATCTAATACTTTCGAGGGCGACTGAAGCGAGTATGTCTTTAACTTTAACGACAGTCAGACAGTTTATGGTTTGCTTCACGTCGTCATATTCCCTTCCACTGAAGGACCGGCGATTACCGATCAATGTTTGGTAACCAACCTGTTGTCGGTCTATCTATCAGTGATCGGTGACGTACGCAGGAGTGATTCCAGGTCAGGTGTGCACAAACGCCGCCGATATCGTGATGTTTTCAAACCGTATACGCCTGACCGAGCTATATCCTGGATCTGAAACTGACACTCTGACACTGACACCCTCCTGTCGACGGGGACTGACACCGGAACGAACACCAGCGACCCAATCTACGCGGCAATGATTTGCAGCGTCTCTGACTGGAGTGCGTTTTTGTTAGCCCTGAGCCTGGCGAGGCGGTTTCTCCGGTGGAAAAAGTGAGAAGCGTTCGGAGAGAAACGCGCATGACCGAACTGTTAATTCCACTGGCTAACGTCGCCCGACAGAGAACGCAGACCATTGCTGGCACCCGAACCCTTGCAAAATCTGTTGCGGTTTGGTCGTGAACGAGCCACCAACCACCAGCCACAAGGATGTTTTTCGCCATTTCTTTTCGTCATGGATTCGGAAGAACAAATGCCGGCGCATGAGCCATACCCGAAGGTGTATCGTGCGTGGCTGCTGCGTGCGGTCGGCACGAAACAAATTGGTTAATTTAGTTCTGGACATTACAAACTTGAGAGCTTTGAACAAACAGGAAGCTGATGAGTTGTTATGGTGCAGTAGTCTAGGATGCAGTGAGTGCGCTGACAAGCGTAATATGCTGGTGGGTTGGCCTAGATTCCTGTCAGGCGTTGATGAGGCTACGGTATCGGTGCAAGACGTCGACTAAACCGTCTAAGAATGGCTGTTTGTGTGTAATAATACAATAAACTATTCGGTCGCGAGAGAGCGCTAGATCACGTAGCTGATATGAAAATAAGTGTTCATTGGTATTCGCCAAACATGTCTGACACGTGTTCAGCAGCATCACGTCACAGTCCGCTGGGCATCAACTGCAAACGTCTCCTTGGAAGTGATGTGAGATCACAGAAGCCATGAAAGTACTCAAATACGACCTGATACGAATTCCCTAAGAACCCCACTTGGGCGCTGGTAGACGGTGTGGCGTGAAGATTCGGGGACAGAGCGTGAGTCCAGAGTGACGCGCGGTCCTGAGGATGGCGATCCTGTGCAGCGCGTCGCCGGCGTATTTCGGCGGCGCGTCGCAGAAGCGGGCAGCTGAGGCGACACGGACGCCGCGGGCGGTGGACGGTGAACGCGGGCCGGGCGCTGGATTAGACGGCAAGGTGACCCAAATAAAACCGGTCCCGCGCGGAGCGCCTGCCAACCGCCTGCGCCGCCGCAAGGGCCGACCCCTCGCCGGACCGTGGACACCAGATGTCGGCTCTGGGGCCAGCCTCATGGTCCTCGGAGTCCGCCGATCACTTTCACTTCGTCGCTGACCTCCGCGCACCATAAAGAGTTGCCGACTCCATCGTCCGAATGATCAGCACAGTGGACAAGACAGATTGTGGTGCACGTCCCGCCCTTGTGTCAAGGATGCTGTAGAAATCATGATCGGGGTCATGAGATGGCGCCGCTTCTAACTTTCGATCAATGGCCATAAAAAACGGTTTTAGTTCGGCTTAACCTTTTACACGGCGCTGTCGTACCATTTGGGTAAAAAGGGAACAAAAAGGTATTTTGCGAGCGTATCAGCTGCGGCGTCAATAGTTGGATGAGACATAAAATGGTCTAAGACATTAAAAAAAAGATTTTGTGAGAAAACGGGCATACTGTTAAGGATGTCGTTTTCCAGGCAGTGCTAGGGGCCTATCAGTACTGATTTGGGCCCTCTACCAATGTTCCTTTGAGTCTCACCAATGGTTTTTGTTGGACAACAAATCTGAAATTACATTTGTATGTAAAAGAGGTGGTGGGAACCATGAATTTCATACCACAGTACGACAGAGTGACGGCACAGATTCATAAATATCGTTCATATCTATATCTATATCTATTCATCCATTCCTCTCTCTAACTCTCTCTATCTCTCCCCCTCCTATATATCAATCATCCAATCAATCAGCCATTCAGTCAATCTATGTATCAGTCAATCTATCTACCTATCTATCTATCTATTATCTTATATATATATATATATATATATATATATATATATATATATATATATATATACGTCAGAACATACACAACTTTTCATTTGACAAATGGCAACACAAAAGCTTCAAAATTTCCGTCGGTCAAAATAAAGTGGTCTAAATTCGTTGAGAAGCACATATTTGCGGTGTCATCTTGTCAAGGTCTCGGCTCGGCCCCCAATCATTTACACAAAATGATACCCCTGCATGCTACAGTTCAAAGGCTGTTTTGCTTCGCCATTGCAATATCATGCCGCAAGAGTCATGGATGTGTGTACCTTAACCCTATTCCCGGAGGGCTAGACGGTATGGTCGATTCCCGGCACGGGGGCGGATTCGCCCCCTCCCCCCCTGAGATCTCGAGAACTACTCGTCCGATTTCATCGCAACAAACGGCAATCGATATGCCGTGACGTGAACTACATTTTTATAAAAAGAAATTTTCAGAATTTCGAAATTTAGGGATATAGGGGGGGGGGCAAAAATGTCAAAATGGGGGGTACCTTTGGACTTCTTATAACTCACTTGTTTATGGACCGATTTCATTGAAACTGGCATGAATCGAGAGATTATGGATAGGGCTTTTACCATGGGTGCACAAATCTGAAATTTTGAGAAAATTCATGGGTGTTCACAGGGTTTCAAAAATAGGAGGATTAGTTTTCTAACAACTGAATGAACAAAAAAGGTAAAAACACTTTTGGCTTCTGCTAGTCAAGCTATGCTAAAGAAGTAAAAATCGCATTACAATATTTGTATAATGTTAGCATAGGCGGTGCCAGGGACATGAAAAAGGGGGAACTGTCATGGTCACACGTTCTTCAGATCAACTTGTGACCTTTGACCTTAAATGACCTCCAGTAACCTTGGAGTCACCTGGAATGATTTCGTGTGCATTTGGTATTATCTGTAAACGTTTTCAATCATTTGAATTCACTCTATTTCAAAAATTTCATTTTATGGCTGTTGCGATATAGGGTATCATAGCTCCGTGACCCGACCCGATATCAAGCTGAAACTTGATACGCGAGTAGAGGACACCCTGCTACGTCATATATATTCCGAATTTGGCATTTGAAAGAACGGCCCCGAAATTATTGCAAGAAAAACAAATTTTGACTTTTGACCTTGACCTGACCTTGTAAAGTGACCTCAGATAAACGAAATTTTGTGTGGACATTGCCCAAGTAGTTAGCTATACATCCATATAAAGTTTTAAGTTCTATCTTAAAAACGCTGTTTTTGGCAGACATTTTCCTTTTACCCTCAACATGGCCAAAAATGGCCCGAGGTGCCTCCCAAAAACGTTGCCTGGCTCCGCTCCTGAGCAAAGTAGAATTGTGAAATTTTGTCACAGCGCGTAGAAAGAATAGCTAGGAAAAGTCATCAAGTTTCGTGAAGCTACGTTAAAAAGTCTGGAATTGGCAGGCAAAAAACCCGAGGGGGCGGATTCAGCCCCCCCCCTGCCGGGAATAGGGTTAAGTGTTTTAACAGACAATATGACGCTACAACTCTCAGCACGCTTGGGCACGCTCAGCTCAACTCACGCTCAACTCACGCACGCTTTCATATGACGCAGAACGAAACATTTATGCCCAATTTCCAATTCAACGTGTAAATGGGCGGAGCTTGGGCTCTAGCGGAAGTTGAAGACTATATTGTAGCAAACCTTCAATAATACCATGACGAGGGTAAAGCATGATCATTCGTTAAATAAAGAGCTCAGCTAATAGACAAATCTCTTCTCTAGATAGCATCGTTGCATGAATTGCATGTCATGATCATTATGTGGTCGTCTGTCGCCAGGAAGGATTGCGAAAACATTTTTGCTCCTGCTGTACTGGAATTTTAATCAGAGTGAGGGGTGAAGTACACTGATACATTGTTCTGATATTTAGTACACTAAATATTTAGTACACTAATTATCAAAAAATTGGTACACTAAATGTCAGACTTGTGCTTGATTGCGCTTGACTGGGATCGACTCCGACTCAATAACGAGACAAATGACTCCAAATCCGAATCCAATTCCAAGCAACCAATTACAACTGCAGTCGATTCCGAATCCAATTCCAATGTGGCTAAAACTGTCCAATTCCGAATCCGAATCCGATCAAAATAAAGCGGGTAAATCCGTTGACAAACTTTTTTCGGGGGAACTTTTGGTAGTCAGACTCTTGCCCTTCCTCCCCATCCTCCCCCTCCCATTATTTACACAAAACGTTGCCCCTGAACGCAGTTACTTAAACCATAAATTTCCATCACGACCATTCAAGCTTCTTAGTTATGTCGTGCGCTTTGTCCGTTACTTGGCTCACTTCACGCAGGATGGATTAATCACGGATAAACATTATCACACTTGGCATGTACCCAAACAGTATTCAGCTGTTACTAATTAACCTAGACTCAGCAGTTTTGCCAGTCTCTCGCGAGTCGTGCTCATGCGCCACATTATCAACCATTGCCTAGCGTCACTAAAGCATATACTACCTGACGCGAAAGTTCACAGCTGTGCAGCAGCTAGACTAACCGTTTGTCGAGCAGAGCCTGCCCTGATCCTACACGCAGAAATAATGCGGGTGGGGGGCAACACCTGCTTTTCGTGAACCCGTCCCCGACTGGGGGGGGCTGTTGACAGCCCCCCTGAGGTTTTTCTGGGATTGCGAGAAAACGAACAAACACAGAGTCACGAAACTTTGTGTACCTTTTGCTTCATTAATTTTACATCTCGTGTCAAAATTTTGATCTCAGGTCAGGTCAGGTGCCTGGCCTAGGTCAGGTCAAACAGACCTATGTCCAAAAGCGTTTAACGCCCTGTAACTTTTTCGCAAAACAAGATATCTCAATAATACTTTCAGGGATTAGTGATCGTGATAGATCTGAGATGCTTTCTCAGACTTTTCGGAATTTTCCGGGTCATTGACCCAAGGTAAAGCCCATTTTTAAGATATGTCGTCGTTTTTTCGGAAATTGGCGGAATATTTCGTAACATTTTTAGTGTGGAGTGAAGCAGACATAAAGTTCCGCCCATCTTGTAGATGGGTAACTAATGAATTTTCCCCAAATTTAAGCATGAAAAACCATCACAAGAACCACTAAAATCAATAAAATTGACATAGATGGGTTTTTTTCGCGAAAATAAAGGAATGCTAAAATTAGTTCCCGTCAATTTCTTACTGCATACGGCAGCGGCGCACGCTGACAGTTGGCGCGAGAATTGCCGTGTATCTAACTCAACGTTTCGGCGTATATATTGAACAAATCTGGGAAGTTAGACGTGTATTGGCATCCGCGGACCTTTACTTGTGCGCTGGTGCCTTTACCTATGCGTTATTAGTCACAGTCCTTGAGATTCAGGCCATTTCTCGGTCTCATGCAGTCAGCTATGAGAAAACATATATACGGCCTAAATTGCTTACATATTATCTAAAACTAAAAACGAGACCAGTTTCGAGCTCTACTCGTCACAAGCTTTCCAACGGTATGCTTATTTTTATCGTGCAACCAACCATTCGTGAGTTACATAGAGGGGGGCGGCCAACTGCCCCCCCCCCCCCGGTCGCGCATGTTCGAAACCGACCGACGGTCGTGCGCGGGTTGATGTTTAACATTAACCACCCCTGAAATGATCATTCAGAGCACCGTCTTCGGTGGTGCTCTGAATGATTACCTTTTTCAGGTGGAACTAAAGCTTCAAACGGCCAAAGAATTTTCCAGGACAGATTGGTACAAGGAAAGATGAGAGGGATTAGGATCGAAGAAGGGGGAAGGACGTGCTCAACACAGACACCCCACGCAGCGGCGCAACGCGATTCGAGTCGGCGCGAGGTCGTTTGCATAAGTAGTATTGGTTATGGTATCTAGCATTCAGCAACAGTAAATAATTGAATACAAATTGTTGTCATAAACAAAAGAAAACTTTTATCGTTTGCATAATATTCACATTGTAAAAAACTGAACTAAGAAAATAAGCAAGACGTGGTATCTGAATATGAGTGCGGCGTTTCCGCACTATTTATATCGCAGTTCTGGCGCCCTTGCAACATGCCTGAAGTCAGTAACAACATTCGTAACCAGTTAAATACTTATGGCTTCAGGCAGTAAGAGAAAGTATTGGTAGTGGTTGAGCAGGTCTCCCATTTCTCATAACTCTAGAAATCCATAAAGTTGCCTAGCCATATTGGTACCAAAAGATGCGCAATGAAAAAAAAAATGACCAAATCGAAAGTATTTGACACCTTATCAATGCCACAACTTCCCCAAAATAACCCTTAGAAGTGATCCATTTACCCACCACCTACACAACTAGCACGTGTACAGATCACGGAGCAACTTAGTGAGACGGATCAACGCTAACAGACAAGGTTTGGCAATTCACCAGTGTGGAACATGACGTCACCGAAAAACTCCCGTAAAAACGCAACAGTCTAGAAATCCGAAATAAGAGACAGCAACACTGCAACGGTTTGTATGGAACAGGGCTTTGGAACTGGGGGGAAGCTGTCCCCCAACTTTGAGCAACATTTCACTTCCTATGACGTTGCATGGAAAGAAACGAGGCAAAAATCGCGTTTGTCCCCATCTCCATAGAGGTTTCACCGGTCCTGGTATGAAAAAGTTCGGTTGAGAAAGGTTCGTAAGGGAAAAGGTTCGTAAGGGAAAAGGTTCGTAAGGAAAAAGGTTCGTTGCTAACGGTTCGTAAACATAAGATTCGTATCGGAAAAGGTTCGTTCCGGTTTTGGGCTGAAGGTGCGATACAGGATACTAGAGGTCGCAGGCCGACAGAGGGTGCGATCGGTCTTGGCTTGGTCCAATAAATAAAATAAAGTCAATTTAAAGGTTAGGTTAGGTTATGTTAGGTTAGGTTACCTTAGGTTATGTTAGGCTAGGCTAGGTTACTATTATAGGTCCGTTCCATTTCCAATACGAACCTTTTCCGATGCGAACCATAGGTTTACGAGTTTTTTGTTATGAGCCTTTTTCCTGACGGGCATTTTCCCTCACGAACCTTTTCCTCGCTAGCCTTTTCCAAACGAACTTTGCAGTACGGACCTTTCCCATTACGAACCTTTTCCGATACGAAGCTTATGCATACGAAACTTTGGCTACGAACCTTTTTCCATGAAACCTGGTCTCCCGGCTCAATATTCTTGCATGTCCGTCCCATTACAGTCATCTCTATCCATATTCCATCCAGGTCGCCCCTTCATACCCCAGTGGTATCCCAGTTTTCCTTCTCTGCCCTTCTTTCCTCCTTTGGCACACATGCCTGTCCTTGTCCGGTCCCAGTCGACCTCTCTGTCCCTTTCCAGTACTTTTTTATTTCGAATTTCGAGGCTGCTGTTTTTTGGAAGTTTTTCGGTACGTCATATTTCACGACACGTGAACTGCCGACCATCATCAGTTGGTGTTGATCTGTTTCGCAGAGGTGCTCCGTGCTTCGTACTCGTGCTGATTGCGGGAGCAATGGGTCACTGGACCATGTCTGGAGGGTGTTTTTGGGAAATTACGATGTTGAAAAGGCAGAAAATACTTTAGATTGGGGTATATTTTGATGGTGCATCTTTTGGTACCAATATGCAAGGCAATTACCTGGATTTCTGGAATTAAGAGAAGTGGGAGGCCTGTTCAACCAATACCGTACCTACTTACTGTTCCCCAGGAATCTAGTATACCAGTGATGTTTGTGTATCCTTTTCTTACCTTTCTGTCTTGCCTTGAGTCGAAAATCCTTTGATCTCATGTGAATTGTTCTATATTTTGAAGCTCAGCCTCATTCCCAATTACCTAACAACCTACCTGACGGGCAATGTCCAGCTCACGCCACCATAAATAGACCATTGACATGAAGCTGCCCAAAACTGCTCTCAAAGTGAAGCCTTTGTTGCATACACATGCATAGCTATTAACCCGCGCACGGCCGTCGGTGCGTTACAATCATGCTCGACTGGCGGGGGGGGGGCTGTTGGCCGTCCCCCCTCTAACTCGCGAACGGTTGGTCGCACGATAAAAATAAGCATGCCGTTCGAAAGCTTGTGACGAGTAGAGCTCGAAACTGGTCTCATTTTTAGTTTCAGATAATACGTAAGCAATTTACGCCCTATATATGTTTTTTCATAGCCGACTGCATGAGACTGAGAAATGGTCTCAATCTCAAGGGCTGTGACTAATAACGCATAAATAAATGCACCAGCGCACAAGTAAAGGTCCGCAAATGCCGATGCACATCTTATTTTTCAGATTTGTTAAACATATACGCCGAAACGTCGAGTGAAATACACGGCAATTCTCGCGCCGGCTGTCCGCATGCGCCGCTGCCGTATGCAGTAAGAAATTGACGGGAACTAATTTTAGCGTTCCTTTGTTTTTGCGAAAAAAGCCTATCTATGTAAGTTTTATTGATCTTAGTGGTTTTTGTGATGGTTTCCCATGCTTAAATTTGGGGAAAAGTCATTAGTTACCAATCTACACAATTGGCGGAGCTTTATTCGCGAGAGTCTGTTTATTTCCAAAATATGCTACTTTTTGAAACTTTTTAAGGTTCCTGGTATTACTTCCGTCTGTGCAAGCTAGTTCTGCCATTTTCTACCCATTCTGAGTAATTCATCGTCGATTTTGACGGTGGTACATTTTGGCTCACTACAGTTATTCGTGACCTGACCTCAGGTCAATGGCTGGAAGTCACTGATACTTTGCCCAATGACGGAAACTAGATGTCTGCTTCACTCCACACCAAAAATGTTATGGAATATTCCGTCAATTTCCGAAAAAACGACGACATGTCGTAAAAATAAGCTTGGCTTTAGGTCAATGACCCGGAAAATTCCGAAAAATCTGAGAAAGCATCTCAGATCTATCACGATCACTAATCCCTGAAAGTATTATTGAGATATCTTGTTTTGCGAAAAAGTTACAGGGCGTTAAACGCTTTTGGACATAGGTCTGTTTGACCTGACCTAGGCCAGGCACCTGACCTGACCTGAGATCAAAATTTTGACACGAGATGTAAAATTAATGAAGCAAAAGGTACACAAAGTTTCGTGACTCTGTGTTTGTTCGTTTTCTCGCAATCCCAGAAAAACCTCAGAGGGGGCTGTCAACAGCCCCTCCCCCAGTCGGGGGCGGGTTAATCGTTATATATGTTACATTTTTACACACCAAATCCATTGTAGGTTAAACTAATACAAGTGGAATCAGACATTTTGCCTTTTGATTCGCTTCCGATTCCAGTGTTTGCGCGGAGTAACCAAAACAATGCCGAATCCTACTCAACACATCTCCCAAGTGAATCGATTTCGTATCCAATTCCGGGCCAACTGGAAGCGAATCCGGATTCGGCTGCGATTCGGCTGGAATCGAGCACAGGTCTGCTAAATATACGGATAAATTTAACTCGCACAGGATCGCAGGTATTGTGTTGTATGAAGGTAAAAGTGTTGTAACACACTTCGGTAAGGAACCTGTTGTCACCACGACCTTGCCACTTTGTCGCCACACGATGGCGCTGAATTTAAAGTATGAATATGCATATGCATCCCACTGCTGATGAAAATTGCATTTTATTTTCATTTTCGGGTGTTGCTGATCCATGTCCATTTGGATATCGCACGGCGATGCAAATGAAGTGTATTCGGTTTTTATCCAGAGTGCTTTGATTAAACGTTTGCCTATGTGCCTGGGTTCTTTCGGGTCCAGATTGAACAACGGATTCATCGAGCATGAGAAGTCCTTTTAATCCCTCGTTCTGCTTTTCGCTTGCCCGACGGACAGTATGTCACGCCATCCACGTGCAAGGCATTTCTAAAAGGTATTCAACTGCGTTTTTCCATACCTTCTAATAGCATTCGGGTTGTTAGGCTAATCCTCCTTTGAGGCCAAGGACAGCCGTTCCCGCGGGACAAACGGTAATCGTTTCAGGTGGCTGATAAGATTTAATGTAAGAAATTGTGAGGTCTGCGGACGTGCACGTGACGTCAACGGCATATGGCGACGCTTGTGTCACGGCGTAATCCGGTTCTGAAGAACCACCAGACAGACTTTGAGTCCTCCTCGGACGGTTGAAACACGTTATAGGAACTCTTCCGGAGTGGCGTTTGCCTCATGCCACAGGTATCAGTAGCAGACTTTGTCGCCCTTTGCACGTTGAGCCTGTTCCGAGGATGTCTGATGAGTACGACCCACTTCCATAAGCCCGCCGCCACCCGTCTTCCCTCCATCACCATCACCCTGTGCGTTTTCTTCAATCGTCCTTGCACTATCTCTTTACCTTTTCATCACCATTTTGTCATTTTTCAGGCCGGCCTGCAGGATGGTCGCCCCGACGTTCGGCACGGTGGACTATTGCGTGTTCGGCGCCGTGCTGCTTCTCTCGCTGCTGATCGGCCTCTACCATGCTTGCAAGGGGAAGCAGACCAACGAGGACCTGCTGCTCGGCGGCCGCCAGATGTCCATCCTGCCGGTGGCCGTCTCCATCATGGTCAGCTTCCTGTCCGCCATCCTCATACTCGGTAAGACGGAGGGTATTAGCGCTACGCTCGTGGTGGTTTGATTTCTGTTCGCTGTTTCCAGGTAGCCACGATCATCACTGATGATACTTCGCACTAATACTTGCTAGCTGTGCGAAATGGGCTGGATCCTCATTGTGGGACCTTCTTCACACCTGATTTTGCCGACGATGAGTACACTGGGAGAAAGCCCCTCTAGCGCGGATGAAGATTATCCTTGTTTTACTTCTTCCCAGCTAGTTAATGGGAAGTACCTAATTGATACTTTGAGAATTAGGGGGACAAATCGCCACTTCTAGAAAACTCGTGGGACATGCCCTTTAAAAATTGGGGGGGGGGGGCAAATCACGACTTCTGGAAAACTACGTGGAACATGCCCCCAAAAGGCCCCCCTCGAGCATTCGCCCATGGGCACCGGCTCCAGAATACGCAGAATGCCATTATAGCGCCTTGGTGGAACTACAATACCTGGCTTGATAAGCATTCTATACGAATACCAAAGTGCGTCTCTTGAAGCATATTGTCCGTTAATCCATTTGTGCCACGGGCTTTGAGAAAGATAACTTTGTTTGTTTGAACAAAAAAAAAATGTTTGGAAAACAGAAAGATAATACATCACAATATGGGATGCTGAACATATGCTGGATATTATTTAATAGCCTTGGGCTTGAGTTCCACTCTTGCGAAACATGTTTCAACCCTCCCAGACTAAGAAAATAAAGTGGTGCTCCAGACAGACCTTGGAACTACCAGTTACATCGAAAACCTAATATAACAATGCACATTTTTCCTGAAACGGCTTTGTTGGCAGACATTAAAACAACGTCTGGATCGTACACAGGGAAGCGCAATATCCCGTAAAATCCGGCCGGATACCGGATGTCGAATAATCTCCAGTATCCGGCCGGATATCCGGCCGGACCGGATATCCTGTGCATCCCTACATGTGAAACATTACAATGAGTCAACAGAGTGAAATTCTCAAGGTGCCTGCAACGCGTATTACTTTCTTGTTTTAGTATACGAATGTAATTGCTTGTGGCAAGACATGTGCAATTTTCGATTTCACATGCTCTGTTTGTTATGCTTGAACGCCTGGAAGGGTATCTGATCTTTATTTTATGAAGGGAACTCTGAAATCTACATGTCCACCGGTGGAATTCGTCAGCGAGCAGTCATTCAGAAAATGTTGTAAGAAGTCAAATTTTGTCGGTGACACGGCTATTTATTGCTATTTTTTAGGCTGTTGCGCACACAGTATAAGGTGCATTGCTAGCTTTTCCCACTCAACAACAGCGTTCCAAGCTCCTCGAAGGAGGCGAGGGGCAGTCCCAATGGCATAAGACTGTTCCTGACAGTCAGCTTGGGGTCGTAGTCTGCAGGAACATGTTTTCGGGAAGGTACTTCAAGAGTCACCTTTGATCGGCGGTTTGGTGGTTTTGGGGTCCAGTGATCGCGACAGCTTATGTCCCCGACAGTCGGACGGTCACAGCAGATGATGGCCAGCGGGACGGGTGGCCGCAGTCGACTGACCGGACCGCGTGACTATGCGACAGGCTCCCCGGCCGAGATGTACATGAACGGCGTGCAGTACTGGGTGTGCGTGCTCTCGTTCGCCGTCCTGCTGCCGACCGTCTCCGTCTTCTTCCTGCCCATCTTCTACCGATGCGGCATCACTTCGGTCTACGAATACCTCGAGTTCAGGTACGGGCAACTCTGTAACGTCATCTCGCGCGTGTTTCCCCTATGGGGCAGACAGCTGATTCGTTAATGTGGAATACGAGCTGTCCGCAGTTTACGTGTTGTCTCTAGAAAATGTGCCTTTTCGACGTCTTTGCGACTTTTGTCGCATTTCTAATGAGACAAAGCAGGCAAAGTATGCCATGCTCCCATCACTGTCCAGCGAGATTAGTGTCTTTTTTATCTTCACTGAGTGCGTCAGCAAAAGTTTTTCATTCAGCCGGGCTCACCGTCCGACTCGGACAGATTCGAGAACAACATCCTGCGCGCGCTCTGCGTGCTCATCTACCTGGTGCGGACATCGCTGTACATGGCGATCGCGCTGTACGCTCCCAGCCTGGCGCTGAGCTTCACCACCGATCTGCCTCTGGAGGCCAGCATCGTCGGCACCGCCGTTGTCGGCACCTTCTACACCACTTTCGTGAGTTCAGTGAGGCAGCACGGCCAAGCCTACGCGCGAGACAGCATTCTTTTTCAGGAGAGATGCTAAATGTGATCGGATCTCCGTGCAAGCAGAGATCCGAACAGGAATTTAGGTCTTCTGTTCGTCAATGCCAGCGCTGATCCACGATTTAAAATAAGGGGGGCAGAGCGATTGGTGTGCAGAGCTTCCCGCTGGCGGCTCCGTTTACTGTTGGCTGGACTAAAAACAGGGAAAACGAGCGCATTGACCATCCGCGGTCATAATGAAATCACCAGGTGAGGAAGTTTCCTCCAGCTTTTTGATATCACTGGACCGTAAACACTTTATTGTTAGGTACCGGCAGCGAGGGTTATGGTAATGTTCTCTTGTGGAGGTTTTCGGGAAATTTTGTAAGGGTAGCCTGAATATGACTAAATACCGTTTCTTTCCAGGCTTTGCGATAGGACTAATGTATGTTCAAATCTCCAAAAAATAGAGGTGTAGACTATGCGACCCATCAGGATTTTCACCCATGGTTGCGAACGTTTCAGGACTGTTATTGCTGCTGTTCTCTTTACATAAACAGTTCTCTGCCCATCTGCCAGTTTTGCAAACACAGCTCTAAGTTCCGAAGAATCATCACACGCTGCTAAGCGATTGCGGGGGCTCAAAGTCCGTTTTCTGTCTGCAGGGAGGTCTTAAGGCCGTGGTCTGGGCTGACGTCCTGCAGGCTATCGTCATGGCCGCAGGAATGATTGCCATCGTTGTTCAAGGAGCCGTTAACGTCGGAGGATTCGTCAACATCTTCTATATCAACGCCGAACACGGAAGAATGACATTTTTCGATTTTACACTGGATCCTTGGCAGAGGTACATTGATTTGCATGTGTGCAAAATATTTCACGCCAAATGTCGTCGGTGAAGCGTATCAGTTCACATGAAAAGACTGCAAACGGTGTTTATTTTTTCAGGCCGTTGTCCTAAAATGGTGTGACCATGAAACCTACGTCGTCACAGTCATTCGTAAAACCGTATTATCCACGCCTTGTTTATGAAAGCATGGTCTGCGATATTCTCCGTGATTTATTCATAATTGTACTGTGCGCATGTACATATAAGATGCATATAAACAAGATGCATATAAACACGACACATCTTGTTGGAATCGTCTTCAAATTACTTCCATTGGATACATCGGAAAGTTCGTTTTTACAGAGGCACGGTCGGCGTCCCTTTTCTGGTATGTTTCGGGGCAAACGCATTTGGAGGTCGAGAGCCGCGCTCCCGTTGTGCCACGTGGTCCCGAGCGCATGGCCGCGTCAGCTGACCTCTCTCGTCAGAGCAAGTCAGCCGTCCGGCCGGACGTCTGGGACCTGCCACCGCACACCCGTCCTCGACCCTCTGTCGGCTGCCGGTCGGTCGGCCCGGTCACCTGCTCAGCTGTGTGCTCACGTCCGGAAACAGGAAAAGGGGATAGGGGCTAAGCGGCCTAACTCTTAGCGTCGGAGTGGGATGCGAATTCATGTGTAATGCGTGTGGACAAAGATCCTTTCCAGATCCGGCGTTCCTCCAACCATCTCTGGACTTTCTGCGCCACTCTGTGGTTGCAGGAAGGCCCCAATTAAAAAGGCGGACCGTGATCGTTTTTCCGTTTCCCTATTTTTCGGTAAATGAGTCTTGATCAGGCCATCCAGAAATGCGTCGACCACGTTCCTGTCATCTCTGACGCTGGATGCTCGTCAATACGAACCGTCACAGTACGTTCACGTCCCGTTCCACAAACATTACCGGAACGTAACCACAGAATTCTTGGACAACACAGGCTATATCCGCCCAAAACTCGAATGTAATTATTTACGGATCGGGTTGGATTTGTTATTTGAAATACTCAAATATCCATAATAATGAAGCACGTTGCCAGCTGCGGGGTCCACTAACGTCATCCCTTATGACGATTCAAACGTCACCGAAGGCGATCGCGAATTTCCACAGATCCCTGAAAGGCAACTGACGACATTTCGACCTGTTAACGCGGGACAGGTTGTTTGTCCTCCTTTCAGTGCCCCGCTGGTGGGGAAGCTGAGCCGTCCGTCCGGGCTCAGCGCATGCCGTCCGTCTGCTCCGGGCCAGCCGACCGTGGCCAGTGGGTGCCCGCAGACTCTCAGTCCGGCAGTCGGTCGGCAGCCGAACGTCAGCCCGTCTCGCGTCCAGGGGAGGCCTTCCTGACACCTCCTGTCACGTCGGCAGCAGCCAGTCGTCGGTGTTCGTCCAGAAGCGGACCGTCTAACTCGCTTCTACTATTGCAGACACAACTTCTGGAACCTGTTTTTCGGCACCATGTTCCTGTGGACGACCGTTTTCGGCGTAAACCAGAGCTCCGTGCAGAGATACCTGAGCCTGCCTACTCTGAAGGCCGCCAGAGTGTGAGTAACGCCGTCCGACGCCACGTCACGGGCTGGCTTGATAACCGCACAACTCCATAGCTACCAACGCACTTTAACGCAGCTGTAGCCTCACGGACATGTCGATTTAGGTGACAACATGTGCGTAGCAGCACACATGGCAGGACGACATCGGTCTTGTCGACTTGGCGGCGGCGCTCCCGACTTTCAGTAAACTTAATATCAGCTTGCTGGTGTGGGACAGAAGGAAACCAGCAACAGGAGCTTTGGCCCTACCAACCTTGCAGACGATTTTCACCGATGAGTGAGAACGTCGTGACTTTACTCCATTTGTTTGCGTAATGACTTGATTTATATCCCGACGCAATCAACCGTCGGGGGTATGATGCAATAACCTCTCACACAAACTGGTGACGACGCCAGTGAAAGGTGCACCTGGCCTGTGTCAGCGGTCGGTGGCACACGTTTGCTTCTGTGGTGGAGTAAGTAACCATAAAAGCCTCATTTGAAACTTAGCAAAAGAAGAATAAAAAAAAGCTTCAACTTATTCAAATCCCTCGGCGAATATGAATGCAATCAGTGTTTTTCGAAAACGTCGCGCAACAAAGTTCAAACAGTCATGCAAACCGGCAGGAAAGGGGGTCGACGTTGAATGAATAAGACAGAGTTTTGCCATGCTTCATTTGCCGCGCCTCTCGTCAGCTTCGGACATGACAGCTACGATAAGTCGTCCCCTCGCGAACAATGTAGCACTGCATGATGTACTTACTACGTCAATGAGTGTGACGGAGCTCAGTGGGGAGTAGTTTCACCGAGAATTCAAGAGTTACCCCGTCTGAACGACCTGACTGTTGCCAGTTCAAAATGGGTCGTTGACGAGCGGCTCAGGATCGTGCACGCAGGACAGCCCGGCAGGACCAAGAGGTGGGAGGACAGCTGACCACATGTCTGTTTGGTGTTGAGCTCAGCCTGCCGTTCCAGGGCCTGCCTCCTGAACGCCCCCGCCACCATTCTGTACAAGACGCTGGCCTGTCTAACGGGCCTGGCGATCTTCGCCACATACGCCAACTGCGACCCGCTCAAGATGGGCCTCATTGAGGAAAAGGACCAGGTGGGCGTCCGTGTATGGACTTTACCATGTTTTTCGATGCGTCTTGTGGAGCCGAAGATTCGGCGTTATACATCAGATTATTCTTCGGATCATTGAGGAACGAAGGGTGGTAAACGTGTTGCCGGTGTGCAAAAATGTGTTTCGTTTATTCGCCAGGAAAGCTATCCAGGAAAGTGCTCCAGGAAAGTTATCGTGGGACTTTACACGATGTTTTGTACAAGACTATAGGTCCACCATCGTTGTTATGATTTCAGGAGTGATGACTGTTGCTATGTTGACTGCTACACAAAGACTGCAAATTGATTGTTTGTACGCAAACTTAATTGGACCTTTTATTTCCGTAATTCATGCAATAATTCATTTCAGCTGGTGCCGTACTTCGTGCTGGACCAGATGTCCTACATCACCGGTCTGCCCGGCCTGTTCGTCGCCTGCATCATGTCCGGAGCCCTCAGCACCATCTCCTCCGGCCTCAACTCGCTGGCCGCCATCACCTGGCAGGACTTCGTCAGCAACTTAAAGCCGTTCAAGACCATGACGGAGGTGGGCCAGGCGTGGACGACACGCGCTATCAGTGAGTGCCCAGCGCCAGGCTGACGGCGTGGTCTGCGCTCGTGCAGAGGACGTTTTAGCCGTGCAACCTAGATCCTGGGCATTTGTTCCGTCCAGCATTGGATGCTCAGGTGCACTGAATAGTTTTATACATTTCTTATTCTACTGCGTGGTCTTTGTGCTGCTAATATGGGTGCATGCGCTGTTGCCCGAATGTGCAGGAAAAGATAGTGCTGACTGAATCTCCTCCAACACAAAGACTCTTGCTAAGGAGGCACGAAAATCCGCCGCCAGTAAATGTTGAGGAAGTGTGTTACAGTGACTGACAGTGCTGTTCATGCCCAGTACGTCTGAGGAAGGATTTCTCAGCGCGTTTCCAATTGTTCATAACTGCTTCACGAGGTTCAAAGCAATCTGGAATAAGAACTGGGAAGATATTCGTTTCAACACATAACCTGTATGGATTGGTAGTGTTCCTGTTATAGGAAGTGGTGTCTTGGTCGCTATGAGAGTTTCAGTTAAGATCTGGCTTTTGTTCATATCAGTTGGCGGGTGTGGCTTTGCTCGGTCAGTGCTCATGTCAGCCGGAAAACGTGCCTTTATCCGTCGGGAACATGCAGCCGGAGGACTTGACTTTACCTGGCCTGTGTTGATGTAAACTGGTCATCTCGCCCGATGGATTATCGAGCCTGGTGTCAGCCAGCAACTACTGTGATGGCTTTGCTCTTCAACAGGCTGGCCGTTTATGGCTTTTCGTTGGCTAAGTGCTAACGTACGATTCGTCCAGCTCTGTTTGGAGTGCCCTGACTGGTCCTGCGTGGGTGCCTGCAGACAGACCCTTTGGCGTGGTCAGTGAGCGGGAGACAGTGACAAAGTGTAATACAAACATCCTTTGTCCAAATGACGGCGGCTGTCGTCCATTACTGCCGGTGCTTGATGCTTTGCAGGCGCTCGTTTAGATGGTCATACGAGGTTGAAGGCCTTCTTTAATGTCTGACCGATTTTTTCGCACAGATGAGGTAAATTAACCTTCGAACTGAATGTAACGACTAAGCATTACACAAAACAGCGATATATCACCGTGCATTCCATTCAGCTCTTTCGGAATATCGACGGCTGTCCCGCCAGCAATTCAACGAGGAATGATTGGTAAAACTGTCGTGGTTTCTTCGAATTACCATGCGAAGAGGGCACACCTGGACCTGGCGGGGCCTTCTGGTGAGAAAAGCAGTGGGAACACCGACAAAGGCTGAACTAAAAGGAGCGTTTCATGGTCGTTTCAAAACTTTTTTCCCTCTTGTCCAGCGTGTCTATTCCCGTCATCAGTTGCAAAGTGTTAAGCACCCACGAAAGGTAAATTCGGTTGCCTTTGGCACTGCTTTTAGCAAACAGCGCGCATGATATCAAGACGACACATAATACCTGAAAACAAGCTATATAGTTTAGCTGTATGCCGCGAACTATCCAGTTTGGGAAATTTCAGTTTCGCCTGATGTGACATCATGTAACAGGATCTATTTTTAGCCTCGTATTACCCGCACAGCATTCGGGAAAGGCATGACTCTTGTTACCATCATTATAACTGTGTTCAGGTTTCCTGTACGGCTGTGCAGCCGTGGGACTGGCCTTCATGGTCAGCAAGCTGGGCGGAGTTCTGCAGGCGTCTCTTGCAATCAACGGCGCGCTGAGCGGCCCGATCCTGGGAGTCTTCTCTCTGGGGATATTTGTGCCGTTTGCCAATGGCAAGGTGAGTAGGGATGTTTTATTTCCACATGCCTCGCTCACGCTTCACTATGCCGAACGACGGTGGAGAAACATTCCGGCAACTTACCTTGACGAAACGTTAACTTTCGTTTAAAACAGATCCTTGTTATGAAAACGGATAATTACGTCACTTTCTATGAAGTCTGAGCGCCGCAGTTAACCCAGTTTACGTTACATTTCCACGTAAACAGCCGTGCCGAACGCGTGGGTGATCAGACCTCACCGTTCCCGACCAACGGACCGTCTGAGCCGATAGATGGTGTCAATCACGGACTTTGGTGGCCGACAGGGTGCCATCGTGGGCCTGCTGACTGCCAGTACCCTCAGCATGTGGGCCGTGTTTGGCGCCTACGGATCGGGTAAACGGCCCGAGCCGCTGCCCACCTCTATCAGCGGCTGTGGGACCAATCTGACGTCACTGTCAGTCACCACGATCAGCCCCGTCAGCAGCACGCCGGTACCCACGGAAACAGAAGAAGAGAGGTATGATGCAGTTAAATCGTTTGAATTATTCCGGTGCGGAGAAATTATCGTGTTTTGTTGGTGAAATCAAAGGTGGTTTCATGACCTTCGCTTTTCCAACATGTTGCATTTCTGAACAATTTGAAAGCAGGCAAATTCGTTCCCTTGTCTCCGTTTGATGTGCGTGAAAAGCGTTATAACTGTCCGCGGTCTGTCATCATTTTACAAACGGCATGCTCAGGAGGTTTCCGTTCATTCTGTGAGACTCATTTATGCCATCCACGTCGGAGCACGGACTTCCGATATGTCCGCGGCACGTGTGAATTCGTGACTCTGTTGCAGCGTGGTGAATCAGTACGTGTACGGGATTTCCTACCAGCTGTACAACATGATCGGCTGTCTGATGTGCGTCATCATTGGATCGATCGTCAGCCTGCTCACAGGTCGGTTGGGTTGCCGGTAGGCCAGTCAGACTGTGGACAGATCAGTCAGACTGTGGACAGATCAGTCAGACTGCGGACAGATCAGTCAGACTGCGGACAGATCAGTCAGACTGTGGACAGATCAGTCAGACTGCGGACAGATCAGTCAGACTGTGGACAGATCAGTCAGACTGCGGACAGATCAGTCAGACTGCGGACAAATCAGCGCCAGACTGTTCACAGACCAGCGGTACTGCTCACGGGCCACTCAGGCGGTCAACTGGTCAGTCGACTGTTCGAATGTCCGACTATGTCATATGCCACCAGCATATGACAAAATTTGACATTTGGTCCCCCTGAGGAAAATGCTGGCTACGTGTCTGGGCAGTAGTGGTGGTCGATTTGGACTCGATTTGGCCGTCATCAGCTTCAGTCGATCTTTTAAATTGGTGGTCCCCGTTTCTGGACACGAAGCACCTACTACGGTGCATTTACGATTAAAAATGAGATGATAAAACAAAAATGGCGCAGCGTTCGACAGATTCAGATTAAGATTCAAACGTATATTAAAGTCGTCCCGACAGCACTGTGGCTATTACGGCCTCACGCCAAAAGAAAGAACAAGAGGCTGGTGGCCACAAGCACAAGCATGCAGCACACGCAGTCACTATCATTTCAACGACAAAAAGCCAGAACAAAAAAAAAAAACAGCAGCAAACAAAATGCAACAAAAACAACATATTGATGGACGACACATCACTCACAATCTCTGCATAACCCCAGGGGCGGATCCAAGATTTCGCCAAAGGATGTGGGACTGATGGTCAGTGAGGCCTCCCTCCTGGCCGGTGCCCCCCCCCCCCCATTTTTTGTTCCTCAGATATGAAAAAACGTTGATTTGCCTGGGGGACATCTGATGCAATTTCGCGTTTTTTTTACCATATAACGCAATAAAAAAATTCAAGCGCGTCACATTACTTGAGAAAATTTTGCGTTTTGTTCCCCTACAAGGTGGCCGAAATATGCCGATATCGGCGGGATTTTAGGGTGCTGCGCCTCTCCCCGCATTTGAAATGATGTGTCTGTATCTGGTCCAGGCGTCCCTCTGCCCGCTCGTAGTTTCTGGAGCCATTTTTGCTAGCTTAGGTTAGGTTCCCTCTGGCCTTTACAGGGACACGTTTGGTGGTCTCAGGCCGTCCACTGTGTGACGGCCCTCTAGCAGTCCCAGGTTCCTTTGACAGTTTCACGTCTCCCTTGGGACGTTTCAGGCGCTCCTTTGGCGGTTTTAGGGGAACCTCGGACAGTTTCATAAACTCATTTGGCAGTTTCAGGGACACTTAGGGCATCGTGGGTTCCCTCCTGTCGTCCCTGGGGAATTTTTGCCATCTAAAGCCCTTTATGTCTCTCTCTGCCGTGACAGAGGCACCTCCGGCAATGCGCGAAGTTCTTTGGCCGTTTCAGAAACTGGACATCTCAAGGTTAAGTAATTTCTGGGGCCTCTCTGGTCGTTTCAGGGGCCACAGTTCCTGGAGACTGCTAGTTAAGTCTCAAAGTCCCTCTCTAACAGTCTCAAGGAACCCCTGTTGTCCTAGGTGACCCTCTTGTCATCTCTGGGGAGCATTTTTGCCGTCTCTGGAGCCCTCTGGCAATCGAGAAGGACATTTTAACGATTTCAGGGCTCTTGTGCGGTGCTATAGGCTCTCTGAATGTCTCGAGTGGTCTCCATGGCTGTACCGGGGGCATTCCTCTGTTACTTGGGGTATATCTGACAGTCTAAGGTCTCTCTAGCCGTATCAGGGGCCGTTGCCAGCGCTTCGGGGACCTCACTGGCGGTCTCAGGGGGCCTTTTCAATGCCAGGGACCCACTTAATGCACTCGGCGGCCCTCTGGCTGTCCAGGACCCCCGTACCTTCTCAGAGGTCCTCTTACCGTCTTTGTCTTGCAAGGGATTCTCCGACCTTTTTGGCGGTCTCATGGGCCATCTACCGTGTAAGTGTCATCTTACCGTCTCATGACCCACCTGACCTTCCCGGGGCCCCCTGACTGCATCAAGAATCCCAAGGTTTTAAAAAAAGATCGGTGTAGCCCGTTTGGAGCCCCTCTCGAAGTTGAGGCCACTGATGAATCCCTGTTCAGGGGCCCCTCTGGCTGGCCATGGTCTCCTTATGCGGTGCTGGCCGCCCTCTTAAGATCTTGTCTTCTCAGGTGCCTCTCTGGCACTTTAAGCGGTCTCATGGACCCTTTGCCGTGTTGGGACCCCTCTTGGGATCCCAGGGACCCATGCAGAGTTTCAGGGGCCTTCCTTTTCATCTTAGGGGCCATCTTGCATCTCAGGGTCTCATCAGCTCTCCCGGAGGTCATGCAACTGCACAGGAACCTTCAGCTTTTCATACAGGCCCGTGAAACCCAACCGGGACTCCCATGACATTCGAGGGGCCCCTATACCGTCATAGGGACTTAGTCCTTATCCTGACCTTCTCAGGGGCCCTGTGACCCTTCTGGCGGTGTCAGGAACAATCTACCGTGCTGGAGTCCTGTTGCAGTCTCAGGGGCTCTTTGGGGGCTTCAGGGGCCTTTCTCTGCGTCTCAGGGGTCATTTAATCCTCCCAGAGGTCCCCTGACTGCATCAAGAACCCGTCACGTTTCCACAGGAACCCCGTGAAGCTTGTAAGGGGCCCCTTCGGGCCCTTTTTGAGTCTGAGGGGGTCACCTCGGGGCCGGCCCGAGAGGGGTTCCTTCGGGGTTCCTCTCATGGACGCTTTCCTCGGGCCTCAGGGGGCAGGGGCAATCACCCCTCTGCAGAGATGGTAACCAGGTAGGATCAGTAGTTGGCTTGGCGTAGACGGTTTGAGCCACGTCTTGCAGTGTCATCAGGTCGTAGCCTCGGCAATAAAGCTCATCGGATGATTCGAGTAGCCTTGGCTTCAGTGAATGAATGTTCAGGAGTCCGCCCGATAGGCTGGATCTAGCCGGAACCGGTGGCCGTCCGCCCCAGCGGTGGCCGGCTCTGTTCCTCCCCCCCGTGCCGGGCCCCAGGTGTGCACCTGTCGCGTCTTGTTCAGCGTCTTGTTCAGCGCTGGAGGCCGCCGTAGACAGCCGACTGGCCGCCCGGGGCGGCCGACCCCTGGCACAGCACGCGATCAGCTGACGCAAGGTCGAGGTCATGGCCAGGCTTGTCCAGGCATGACCACATGACCAGGCACGGTCCAGGGTCATGTCACATGACCAGGCTCAAGGTCATGTGGACCGGCGCGGGCTGACCGCTGGGAGCGGGCCGACGGTCGGGCCGCGGGCGCCGCCGCCGGCACCAGAGGGTTAATGACGGCGAGAACAATCAGACGTAGCAGATCTCGATCTCGATGGATCGAAGCCCCAGACGGAACACGCATGATGGCAAATGATGCATGCATGATGCATGCCGGGTGACTGGTGGAAGTGTCCATTCACACCCAGGCTGCGACTGTTCCGATTTCCCGCCCCGATCCAGTCGGAATCCACGCAGTCCGCAGCAGTCATTGGAAAGTCCGTGAGCAGACTGTCCAGTGGGTTGACGCACTCCGCACTCAAACTCCGAGACACTCGTTGGCACACGCCCACATGGAGGCCACCGGCGGTGGGCAGGGAGGACCCGGAGCGGCGGCACTGCGGCCGTGCGCCGGCGCGGCGCCGGCAACTTCTCGGTGCCGTCGTGTCTCCCACTTCTTTACAGCCTTTATTGTACTACAGAGACGGCTTTCTCTTCCAGGCTGCAACCAGCGCGAAGTGAGCGAATCGCTGGTCAACCCCCTGGCCTACAAGCTCTTGAACAGACTGAACTGCTTCCGCCGGGACGACTCGTCGGACCCGCGGTACGCCGCCGACAACCCCATCTTCCTGATGCCGACCTACAAGCAGACGGTGGCTTACTGAAGCGGACCGCTGCGCTCGGCCGGTCTCTGGTCGCCGGCGCTTCGCAGCAGCAGATGGCGCGCCGGCCCACCAACAGCACAAGCTGTTGTCTGGTTGGTGAATGGGGCAACAGCCTGCCTGGCGGTAAAGGTGTTCCCATGACCGCTGCCAGCGCCGCTCGATCGCTAGAGACGCCGTGCGTTGTGTCAAGGCTGTACAGTGTGCATACCAGGCGCGCAGGAACTCCTCCACAGTTGGTGGGGGAGGGGGAAGAAGCATTCTGAGCCAATTCTCCCCAGTCAACACCTATGACGTCAATGTTAAATTCCAAAAAGTTGGGGGGCAGCTCCCCGCCCCCACTTCCCGCGCCCTTGGTGCAGTCTGAACGCGTGCTGTGGATCCAGAGCGCGCTGTACCGAAGCGCGCTGCCTGGCGCGAGAAGCAGCATTGGTACCTGCCACGACACCTGCATTCCGTCCAGCGCGGCAGATGTGACTTCCGTCCTTCTGTGAAGACTCGTAGATTGAGGGCGTTACCAGCGCCCAGTATGTTGAAGGTAGGGGCGATTCAGAAACATGCGAAGCGAGCACGCTATGCGAGTGCGCGATTATGCCTTGGACCACAATGCGTAAATTAGCATCAGTGGGATAAACAGACACAATCTTATAGTGCGGACAGCCTGATCACGGTGTCAGGCTTAGTTTTTGTCGCATTTTGTTATTATCCGTGTTGTTGTTTGACTCATGATTGTGTAATATACTTTTTAGCCCAACGTGTTGGAAATAATGCAATGGGTAGCACGATGTGCGTGGTGTCGGTGAACAGTCTAAAACCCAGTGGAGATCGAAGGTTAACTGTTCAGTAAGTCCTAATCGGATCGTAATCTGTAAGTTGAAGTAATTTCGGTACGTATGGACATGAAGGTCTTTTAGGCTGTCGAGCCAACATAAGTCAAAGAGGGATTCTGTACCCTGGCACAGGGCTATAGGAACTGGGGGGACTTGTTTCCCCACACGTTTTGGTTCGTGGTGTGGGCGTCACCTTTAAGCCGCAATATAAAAAATGAGTTTCGGAGGAAAAAACGTCTCATAAACCCGATCCCGGAGAGATACCAAAACCGGAACCCATCTCTTTCCTTTTTTGCTGCAGTAGGGCTTTTAGACCTCCTTAGCAACCATCAGCCTCCAGGCGATACCTCCTCCTGTAATGACAATCATTCCTCGTATGGCGGCGCCCCTTGCAGATCAGCACTTTCATACAAGTCAGTGCCTCACATGCCTCACAGTGCCTCATAACCCTCACATGCTCGGTGTCCCATGCAGTCCAGGCATCCTCTTTGTCGTACAGTTGAAACGCCTTATGAATGGGACTTTTACCATTGGTCAATACATTTGAGATTTTGAGAAAAGTCATAGGCGTTCATAGGGTTTCAAAAACTGAATTAACGAAAAGTTAAACGTACTTTTTTAGCCTATACTAGTCGTGCTATGATGATGAAGTACAAATCGTATTACATTGTATAATGTTAGCATAGGCGATGACAGGAAAATGAAAATGTGGGAACTGTCATGGTCACATGTTTTTCAGGTCAGCTCACGACCTTTGACCTTAAATGACATCCAAAAACTTTTGAGTCACTCGGAATGATCTTGCGTACATTGCATATTGTCTGAAAGCGTTTCCAATCATTTTAATTTATTCTGTTTCTAAAATTCTGTTTCATGGCTGTTGTGATATGGGGTACGCGCACTGACATTTTAGATTATTGCTCCGTGAACCGACCTGATATCAAGCTGAAACTTGGTATACAGTTAGAGGGCATCCTTCCAGGACATAGATATTCCGGGCTTGGCATTCGAGAAAATGGCGTCAAAATTACTACTAGGAAACCAAGTTTTGGTTTTTGGCCTTGAACTGACCTTGTGAAGTGACCTCAGATGAACAATTTGTTTTTGACCAACTATTTTGCTATACATCCACATAAAGTTTAGTTTCTTCCTTAAAAACTCTTTTTTGGCAGACATTTTTCTTTTACTATCAGCAGAGCCGAAAATGACCAGAGGTGACTCTCACAAACGCTTGCCGGCTCCGCTCCTGAGCAAAACAGAATTCTGATATTCTGTTCCAGAACGTAGAAAGAAAAGCTAGGAAAAGTCACCAAGTTTCGTGAAGCTGCGTCAAAAAAAACTCGAATTGGCAAACAAACAACCCGAGGGGACGGATCAGCCCCCCCAAGCCGGGAATAGGGATGATAGCGCGATTGTGTGAGAAAGTTATCGAAAACGTATTCGAAGTAATTTGGGGTATTCGCTGTTCATCCAGGTTTCGAAGCTACGTGATCACGCTATCCGAGAATGCAGCATGCTCTCCCGTACATACGCTAACTGGCTTTGACTGTCATGCTGTGTAGTGTCCCGAATGTGTGAAAAGGATAACAAATCTTGGCCTTGAAAATGAATCAAAAATATTTTTTCATAGTCCTCTTAGGTTTTGCTCCGACATGATGATTCTATTCTTGTGGGTTTTCCTGTTGATGGTGGTCACCGTACATATACCTACATATGTATATCCCTCTCTCCCTCTCCCTCTCTTCTTGCACCAGCTTTGCGGGGCAAGATACAGTAAAATCTACATTGCCATGGCATTTGGCAATGGACAAAACATGTCCAAGACATGAATAGACGGAAATATGTTCGCTTCGATCATAATTCATTCCACCCTATATTGCGCCCAAATGGACAGTCCTCTCAGTCTTGCAGAAAAATATTACAGTACTAATATTACAGTACTAATATTACAGTACTTTTTTAGTACTTTTTCGTTTTCGTCGTCTTTCACACGAAAAAAATGCATCAAATGTTATCGGGTAGTCGTTTTCTATCAACTGCGGTTTCACGTGAACACTTCCTCAAGTTTCTGCACGTTCACCCACACTCCGACTGTAGTTCGTCAAATGGCAACACATCCTGGTCTGCGCAGGGGTGGAGGAGCGCGACGAAAAAGGGGGACCATTCGTCCGGGGACACGAGCGTCCAAGGGGACGCCGATCTCCAGCACGGTTGCCATTTATGTAGAATGAAATTGGCAGCTGACTTACGTATCTACAGATTTAAAAACACATATCTCTAATCGCAGTAAAACCTCTGTGGAAATGGGGGAAGCGCAATCTTTGTCTCGTTTCTTTCTTTGCACTTCCTTAGGGTTTGTGTTAAATGTAGCCCAAAGTTGAGGGGGGGGGGGACAGCCGCTCTCTCCACCCCCTGTTCCAACGTCCCTGTTTATATCAAGATGTCTTTATATTTTGATGCATGCACGCGAACCTGAGCGGAGCTAAAAAGCACTAGTGACGTGAGGCGCGTTTTTATTTGTGTTCCTGTAACAATGTGACGTTCGATTTCGAACTTTGATATCTTTTTCTATTACTTCGTTTGCCGGTGCTTTTTCGATACAGCTGCGTCATGTTCGATTTTTGCCACATGAAGCCCTCTTCCATTGCTGCACTTAGGTTCTTCCCGGATGCTTGTGGGTAGGTGGCGTCGAACCAAAAAGCGGATGGAACCGGCGGCTTACCATAATGTTACTTCAGCTACATCCTCAGAACACCTGTCAGCCCAGTGCATTTTTTATCCCAGAAAGAGATGCTTTCGAGAAAGACTTAACGAAGTCATTTTTCCCAAGTTCCGACGAAGTTCTCTGACGCCGGCAATGCGAGCGCTTCCTCGGAAAGCGAGCAGAAGGAAGACGGAAGGCAGAAACGAAGAAACAGAAAACTAATAAATTTCAACGCGTTTTACCGAGAAGTGCTCACGTTTCCTCTGATCAGATCAGAACCTCAGATCAGATCAGATCAGATCATATCATATTAGGTAAGAACAAATGCTCAAAACAAACTTTGGCTGGTGTTAAGATAACTCAGCTCTGCATATTTTGCTTTAATAGCAAAAACAAAAGCTGTATGCTTCTGTCGCATTTCTGTATTACATCACAAGTCTTACTCATACTTACAACTCTAAGCCATCTTTTTTAGGTGACAGCTCAGTTCATCACATCACAACTAGTCTCATTACACCATGCCGCCTGTCGCCGACCCGCGTCCACCGGCGCAGCCTAGAGAGGGGCCCGCCCCCCTCACCCAAGGCCAGGATTTTTGCGAAAACCATTGCATATCGTCTTTCCAGAAGGCGATTCTCATTCCATTTCTCACTGAGCCCGCCTCCCCCTTAAGAACATCCTGGCTTTACCCCTGCTGTGTCACATCACCGCCAAGCAGTCATCTGATAGCGGACTTCAAATCGGAGAGGCAAATGTCGGCTGAAGCTAGGTCGGCTGTCGTCAGCCTGCGCTTCCTGCCCCTTCCGTGTACGTTAGTTGCGCCGTTCGATGCCTCCATTCATCTAAGCCGATTGGAAAATTTCGCCCTGATATATTCGAAAATCGTGAGACCACAACAGAGCAGGGATTTTGAAGTTTCTTGTGTCTTTTGTGTTTCTCAGTACGTCAGGGGATTTCCGAAAATGATTGGGGGACCCATAAGACTTGGCACTATTCCTTTCCAGTAACTATCATTGCTATATAATATAACTATCATTCCAGTAACTAACTAACTAATATAACGGTTATTCCAGTAACTATCATTGACTTAGTGTTAAAAGCCCCTGGAAACTGGTGGTCTAGACCCGTCCAAATTTCCCAGGATCTCCGGTCATACTGGCATAGGTGTCGACTTGTATACTTCTGGATGGGACTTCGCCCCCTCCCCCACTGTTGAGCTCCCCCATGGTGCTCTCGACCCCAAATACTTTCTGCCCTCAGATTGCCTTACACATACTGGTTTCGCTCATGGTAACCCTTAGTAAAAAAATGGCATCTCATAACATGATTCGTCCTGTCGACACAAACCAGCATCTTCAAGTGTGAACCATGAGCAGATCTGCGAAGAGAAGTCATGTGTCCTGCGTGAAGTTTTTTTTTCTGTTTGGGTGATCTCCTGCGGTATCTTTGGAATCACACCCCATGTTTGCTTTCTTGTTTATTTGGCAGACTGGATCAGGTGGCCGCCATTTTTGCGGCGAATTGAGGGCGGTCTTCGGGCGGCCCCTGATAACAAGACTCGAGAGGCCTAGAACGCCATTTTTATTCCATTTTTTCCATATATTTGATCCAAATGGTTGCTGGGGTAACGTTAGGAATCGGAGTCCGTGTTAAGCATAGCTTGTTACACAGACTCCGACCCCTACAACCAATCGAGCAATTCCAGCTAAGGGCTGATTTTGTGGCGAAGGATTGACGGCCGACGGTGTGACACGGCCGTGTGGTAGACAGCTTGGCACTTTTGGCCAGCTGTCAGCAGACTCGCGGGCCAAATATCGAGTATATATATATATATATATATATATATATATATATATATATATATATGTGTGTGTGTGTGTGTGTGTGTGTGTGTGTGTGTGTGTGTGTGTGTCTGTGTATAGGCATTACTGAAAGCCAGGGTGTATTCAGATTTAATGAGCTTTTTCTGGGTATGCGCAATAGATGTTACATTTCGTTTTTTTCCGTTCGGTAACTTAAAGATCGAATTGCCAAAAATGAAAGCTGTCATATATTCTTTCTTAACTTTTACGATAAACTATTTCCATCCTCAGAAGGCGTATATAACAAGTCTGAACAGATCGGACAAATTGGATGCAAGTTTTTTTGGTGGATTTATCACACCCAAACACGTGACCATGTCTATTCGCTTTGGTGATTCGGGATTGTAATAGTAAGAAGGAGATACAAGACGACAAAAAAAACATCGGCACGGTATATAACACGCGATGCTCTCTTCTCCCTTTTTTGAACAGTTTTATCTCATCTCCGCGAGGTCAAAGTGGCGCACGAAAAAGGTAAAGAGGGAAAATGGTATTGCATACTTAAATCTATTTTTAATCTCCTACCCGTTAATCGGTCGGCAGGCCTGCCCTTCCACGCCCGTATGACGCAAATACGTTAAATATCATGGATTCTACACTATTTCAAGAACCACTTCGGGTCACACCACACCCACTGATCTTTTTTTCTAAATCCATTCCCGTCATTGATCGGGAATGGATCGGGAATGGAATGGATTTGACAGAAAAATGTCTACCAAAAAAAGAGTTTTTTAAGAAAGAACCTAAACTTTATGTGGATGTATAACAAAATAGTTGGTCAAAAACAAACTGTTCATCTGAGGTCACTTCACAAGGTCAGTTCAAGGCCAAAAGTCGAAACTTGGTTTCCTAGTAGTAATTTTGGCGCCATTTTCTCGAATGCCAAGCCCGGAATATCTATGTCCTGGAAGGGTGCCCTCTAATTGTGTACCAAGTTTCAGCTTGATATCAGGTCGGATCACAGAGCAATAACCTAAAATGTCAGTGCGCGTGCCCCATATCACAACAGCCGTGAAATAGAATTTTAAAAACAGAATGAATTAAAATGATTGGGAACGTTTCCAGACAAGGTGAAATGTACGCAAGATCATTCCGGGTGACTCGAAAGTTTTTGGAGGTCATTTAAGGTCAAAGGTCGTGAGCTGACCTGAAAAACATGTGACCATGACAGTTCCCCATTTTCATTTTCCTGTCATCGCCTATGCTAACATTATACAATGTAATACGATTTGAACTTCATCATCATAGCACGACTAGTATAGGCTAAAAAAGTGCGTTTAACCTTTCGTTAATTCAGTTTTTGGAAAACCAATCTTCCTGTTTTTGAGACCCTATGAACGCCTATGACTTTCTCAAAATTTCAAATGTATTGACCAATGGTAAAAGTCCCATTCATAATCTCTCGATTCACGCCAATTTCATTAAAATCTGTACATAAACAACAGAGTTATCACAAGCCCAAAAATGTCCCCATTTGGGTTCTTTTGCCGCCGTGTATTCATCCCTTTCGAAATTTTGAAATTTCTTTTGAAAAAATGCAGTTCACGTCATGGCAAATCGACTATCCTTTGTTGCGATGAAATCGGATGTGTATTTCTTGAGATCTTGGGGGGCCGAATCCCCCTTGCCGTGAATCGGCCATAACGTCTAACCGTCTGGGAATAGGATATGGCTGTAAGAGAAACTAGTCGAAGAGTTTTACCCTGCGTTCTACCAGGAAAGGCAGATTTGACTCCATGACATCTTTCTCCGTAGCTTTGAAACGTTGAAGTACCTGCGTGCTTCGTTAAGCAGCCAAAATATTTTCGGATTTTAACATTGCAAGACTAATCCCAACGTCGGATTCTGCCAGGTCCGAATATATAAGGCCATCTTGAAATGAATGTTCAGAAACTCTGCGTTTCTTTGTTGCAGTTTTTTATATTCCATAATAAGTTGTAAATAAAAAAGTTACAGATAGGAAACAAATGTTATAAAAATGAAAAAATGTTATAAATTTTCCGTACAACCTAACTCGTCACTTATGCTAAACCTTCCTCGAAGCTTGTACATATCCTGATTGCATGTAATATTAAAGATCCCTCGACTTCTGGTGGCCTCTCAAAAGTCAGTCGAGTTTGGTGACCTTGCTTGATCTTTTTGGGATTCCTTACTTTCTGCATTTGTTACAGACGATCCAAACAGCACAGACCACCTGCTTGGTCCTACAGTTAATGAAAAAGTCATATAATGTCAAGTCACAACAGTTCGAAAGAAAAACTGGCGTTTACTTGACGCTTTGCTATCGACCCTCCAACCAACTGAAACTTGATTCGAAACCAGACCCAACATGCCCATTTGACCTGACCTAGGGTTATCGTGGGCTTTGAAACAAGTGTTGGTATGCTAGAAACACGGTAAAAGCTATGTACAACACCAGTTTAAAGTTCATCAAATGTTTAATCTATTTATCTGAGAAGCGGAAAAGAATCATTTTGACAGTGCGAACCTAGCTTGACCAAGAAGGTAGGGCCTATGGTAAGATCTGCGTACACTTTTTAATCTTCATTGTAGAGTTAAGAACAGACCGCCACATGGCGTTTACCCGGATGTTTCATACTTTTAAGTTTTCAAACAGCTATGGGCTAGGTATTTCACTGGGTTGGGTAGGGGCTAGGTACCGCTGACGTACATACTGCGGTTAGCATTTCTCGTTGTGGAAAAAAACGTAATGCAAAGGTCAGAGATAGATTTCGGTAGATTTTAACGTCCTCTTCGGCGCAAACATGAAACTTCGAAGTTCGCGTGTAATGACTTAGCGCTGTCGCATTTCGTAGAGCAATATCTAAACTGCTGCCGGCATCTGATGATGTTATAATCCCTCTTATATCCATTTTTTTGTCACATGCTGCCACGGTACCATATCTGCATTACTTATCGTAATGGCGACCAATATGACTTATCGTGAGATGAACTTCATTGCAGTCTTTCGACGACATTCGCGTTTGGGTTTCCAGCTCCATTCAACGCAACCACCGGCCTCACCCTCCATTAGCGACACGCCTTGCTATTCACTTGCAACAAGTCATTTGAGTCACAGCTTTGAGGATTCACGCCCACGTGAGAGCCCGTATCTGCTCGCTGAAAGTGTTGGAGCCAGAATTGCTGCCCTACTCTGATATGATAGGGCACATACCTCAGTTATTTCAATATAACCTCAGTTATTTCAATTGGCAGGACCGTTGTATGTGTATTGGTATCTAGGACCACGTAACTTACCTTGGCCTCGGGTGACTGGCGTTCCTGTTCTGTTCTCCTGTCCCTGTGCCGAATCGTCTTCGACGCGACGGTCAGACTTCCCGGTCCCTGCCGGCCAACTTGCCCCGGCCGGCGTCCGAGTCCGCTACGCCGAATATATGCTAGCAGGCTGACCCACGAGGTCCCTGAATCCGCAGGCCACCGTCACTGTCCCTCTGTCCCTCTGAATATCCTAGCGCGGGCCGGCGTCCATGGTCATTGTCACCACACACGTCTGAACTGGTCAGCGTCACGGTCTCTCCGAACACCACTAGCGGTGGTCGTCGTCCTCGCTCCTCGGAATGCTTCCACCGCCAGCCGGTGCCGCTGTCCGTCTGACCACCGCGGCCGCCGGCCAGCGTCGCTGTCCTCAGCCGCTCGGCCCGCCGCCGCCGAGCCTGACGACAGCAGGACCCCTGGATCGATCCTCCTTGTCTTCCGCTTCGTGTGCCGACGATTGGGCACGGCCGTCGGCGGCTGCCGGCGGCCGCGGGCTCCGCTCCGCCGGTGGTCGCGCCGCGGCGAGACGGAGGGGGGGGGGGGCGTCGGCAGATCGGCAGATAACGCGTGGCCTCCGCCGTCGATCCGGGTTCCGTCGGTGGCGATGCGGCTGAAGTGGGGGCCGCCCGCAGCCGGCGGCCGGCTCGCAGCGACAGCAGATCGGCAGACTGGGCCGCTCGGAAATTTATCGCATCCTACGCCCTGCTGTATTCTAGCGGGGGGCCAGCCACATCTCTTCTTTCTTGTATAGAGAGTGACGGGCTCCGCGTTTAACGACTGATCGGAATGTCACGGGGGAAACGGATACGCACGACGTATTGAAAGTCTAAATGTTCAGAGCTGGTACTTGCCCGCAGTTCTTTCTTACCGCAATTATTTGAGAGCTCAGTTCAACTGAGCGCACCGTCGAGTGCTCTGAACGTGTTCGCTGTGTTCAAAAGTGAACGCTGCTCGTTCCCGTGTTCCCACCTGCCCCCCCCCCCCCGCTCCCACTCAGCTGTCCTCTGTTTAAGGGAGTCGTGTGGTGTGTGTAAGTGTGCTTTGCAACACGAGCCAGCATCTATGCGAGCCAGCTGTTGGAACCGACGTGCGTGACAGACATCTCAACATGCAGTGACATCGTCCGGTTCCTGGTCCTGCTGGCCGTGGCTCGGGTGCTGGCTTTGGCTTGATGCCTCTCAGAATGCAATGTCCTGCGTTGCAAGGAATGAGACCGCCTTCTGACGCGCAACATGGCCATCAGACGTCCAGCCGTCCCGCGATGGCGCGGCTCGCCCCGCACCATGCAGTCAGACGCGGCCGAATCCGACCCCGATGACGTCATACGGCCTCCGGCGGGTCAAGGTCGCTCGAGTCCCAGGCCGGTCCGGCCCGGGAGCCTCGGCAACGCAGCGGTGTGCAGCGCCCGCTGAGCTGGCGGACGGAGATCGTGCGGCGGTCCGCTGCGCGTCCGCGGGCGCCGGCCTGCTGATCGGTGCACTTAACGTGTAACTTAGAGTCACTGCCGTCCAAGCTACTGGGGCTTTCACAGGAGCTGCATCGTCACAGTTACGACATCATGCTGCTGTCTGAGACGTGGCTGAACCCAGCCACCCCCAACCGCCCACTTGTAATCCCGGGCTAAACCATCGACTGAGCTGACCACCCCGATGGTCGCGGCTATGGGGGCAAAGACATCGTCACTCAGGACTGCCTCTCATCGTCACCCTGGAAGATCTTCAGCCCACCTTGCCCGGACGGCCAACTCGAGACCCTCAGGTCCCTTATCAAGCTGGACGAAGGTCGGCTGCTGTTGCTGTGCTTGACCTTGAACAGCAACTGCAGTGTCCCTCTGTACCACTCGACAGCGACGGTTGTGACATGCGGTGATGTAAATTGTAACTCGTTAAAAAATCAGTAGTGTGACATTGCTGATTGCGTGTCACAGTCTTCAGTCGAACGCGAAAGAGACACTGCCAGTGTCTCTTTCGCATTCGACTTCAGGAGTTTTCACACGACTGCTGTCAACTTGTACGTGTTGTGTGTCCACTCGGAGCTTGATATTCGGCGGACTTTGGGGTCAGAGTGTTTATTATGTCGGCGGTCAAGCCCCGCAGATTAAGCTGCCATATGGGGCGTAAATATGGCTACGCATCATAAGTAAAGGAAGCAGTAACAGTAACAACATGACAGTACGTACGTCTTCTTTCGCCATTGGCTCCCTTCTTGACGTATGCATTGTTGAATTTCGCGACGTCGTTTCAGATTGCCGCACCAGTTTCTGTCTCTTTAGCTCCCATCACCTTGTTCGCGCTCGTATCGATGTTTGCCAGTTTCGCTGCAAGCCTGATGTGCTGTCGCGCTGTCTGGCACGCATCGATCTGGAGAAATTTCATTTTGAACTACAGCACACTGACTGGAGGATGTTTTCAATTCACGAACAGCAAGTGACAAGTGGCGAGCCTTTCTATCACGGGTCTTGTCTGTCCTGGACTGGTGCGCTCCAGTGAAGCCAGTCACCATGCGTAACTGTGCAGCTTCCCCTCTCTGGCGCTAACAGGGAGCTCACGACTCGCCGCCGTGGTGCGTTTCGCACCGGCGGGCGGCACTCGGACGATTGCCGCCATCTCGACCGAGCTGTCCGGCCTGCAGTCCGCCCTGACATGCGAACGGACATCCAGACCAGGATCAGTGAGCGGGGACCACGCACGGTTTGGCGAAACATTCAGGGCGTTATTGCCGATGAACTGAGCTGCCAGAGAGTGGAGCCACAGCCGTCAGGCGACGCGCTAAACGACTCTTTTGTTTCGGTCGGGCCCAAGGTGGTAACCTAAGTCGCTGGTCACGGGATGGTTCCCGACTCTTGCTGTCGCCTGCCACGAGATGGCGCACGCGCTTTTACCGCGTCATCAACGGACAATGAAATCCTCGGACGCATACTGCTTCCCATGCGCAGCTCTTCTGCCTGCGGGTCCGACGGTGGCTGCGTCCGTGTGCTCAAGGCCAATTTCCCTTCTATTGGTGGGGTCATCCTTCATGTCATCAACACCTGTCTTACCCAGTCCGCTTACCCTACTCCTTGGAAACACTCCATTATTCACCCCATCTTCAAAACCGACGACCCGTTTGACCCTTACAACCTCCGCGCCATATCTATTGTACCCATCATCTCTTAAGTGGTGGAACGGATTTTCATGCAAGAGCTCTACCAATACCTCTCCTATAACCATCTCCTCTCACACACCCGGCGTGGTTTCCGTCCTCACAGTCACCGATGGTGGGGAGACCTCCCTTTTGTACTTGATTGACTTCAGTTAATGTTTTGACGTCACTGACCACACCATATTGCTACAAACACTAGGCCAACACGGGGTTCACACCGCGTGGTTCGCTGCCTACCTCGTCGGTCAGTCAAAACGTGCCTCTGAGGGACAACTCTGGCAGGCCACTTCCGAACGGAATAGGAGTATTCCGGAGCTCTGCCCTGGGGCCCCTTCTGTTTAGCGTGTTGGCTAACGACTTGGCGTTGCATTCCGTGGGAGCTGCCGTCGTGCAGCACGCAGATGACACCCAGGTCATTGCCTCGGGCAAACAGTGAGAACTTCCAGCGCTCATTGCTAGAATGGAATGTTTTCTAGCATCCTTAGACCATGGTTCCACTGCGTTCAAGTTCAACGCGAGCAAAACTCAACTTATCTTCTTTGGAAACCGACAAAATTTGTGCAACCTCCAAAACTCCACAGTAAGTTTTCGTGACGGAACCCACGAGCCTTGCAGCGAGGTGGAAAATCTGGGCGTCGCTTGCGACAGAACCCTGTTATGGGACAATCACGTGGGTGCCGTCAGCCGTCGCTGCATAAGTGCTTTAATCGGTCTCTCGCATGTACGCTATCTCCTTCCTCGGGGCGTCATCACCACGCTAGTCAATGCACTCGTACTCTCGCAGGTCCTATACTGTATTTCCGTTCATGATAATGGATCGAAGAAAAACCTTGACATGATTCAGAAAGCCCTTAACTATGAGGCTAGAATCATTTTCGGCCGTGGGAAATTTGATCACGTCTCGGATCTGCGAGAGAAACTCGGCTGGCTGACGGCCCAGCAGCCTGCGGAATACTGCACAATGTGTCTGACGCACAAAGTGTTCAGGAGCGGAGAGCCAGATTCGCTTGCAGCCGTCCTCCATCCGAGCTGTGAAATACGCCACCGAAGCACGAGGCACGACCGCTTGCTTCACATCCTCCAGTCCAGAGCCGAGGCTGGGATGCGGCGCTTCTGCTCCTGAGTAACCACAATGTACAATCGGCTACCATCGGACCTGACGTCACCTGGGCAGCAGCGATTTACGCCCGCGCCGAAGCGACGAATGCTGGCTCGTACACCCGACTAGCCATGCTGGACTCGGTGTGCGACCTGTATGCGCCTGTGCATGAATTTATCCCTTGTATCTTATATTTTTGTGCGTGCTTCTTTTACCCACGACCCGTATGGTGCGGGACTTAATAGCCACTCATGCAGTGGAGACCCCAAGGTGGTAAGTACATGCATACATACAAAGCTCGCAGGCCTGCGAATAGCGAACTGCGGACAATAGCAGTACTGATAAACGGAGTTCATGGCTTGACGAGATCCATTTTTGAATATCAGTCACGGTTGTCGTGTTCTGAACATCATGGGCGGATCTCAACGCTTTTGATCACTTTTTTTTACCCTGCACTACAAAGCCCTCGTCGCAAAATTTTAAAGCAATGGTGGAGCCAGGGTCCCACCCTAAGGAGCCATTACTCCATTCCGGTCGATGGAGGCACCACTCTATACCGGCACCCCTTAAAGCGTCCATTGCTTATGTGATGGGCTTTTGCCCCTCACATCATTCAGTAGGTGCCGGTATCGAGCTCGCGTGCTGGGATGCATGTGTGCGGCGAAGAGCGCCCCTCGGGCGGTGGTCCGTGCTCCGCGCCGCCGCCCGAACCTAGTCCCTGACAGCCAGCTCGGCGCACGCTCAGCGAACACCAAGCACGCCGCATGACGAGGCGTGCGGCACAGCATCGGGAGGGGCACCTATAGGGGAATGGACGCCGTAGACCTCAGGTGGGGTGGGCGGTGGTGGACTGAGTGCGGCGGTAGGCCTTCTCGGCCCCTACATCTCGGTAGTGAGCCCGCCCGGGAGAGCCGCGTCTCAGACTGGATGCGGGCCGCCGCAGACGGCACACTGTATGCGATCATCGCTGCCGATGCGATCATATGTTAACCATCTGCTGCTGATGTTTTCGAATGAGTCGAAAATATGTCACGATGTGGTGTTGTTTCTTTCGATGCGAAATACATAACTGATTTTCATATGTTTGGTTATATACGGGGCGGAAGAAAATGAGTCAGGGTACTTTGCTCAGTTACTAATTCCGGCATTCTTCGCAAAATCGGGGCAAAGCCGAAATTATAGCCGTGAGGATCCAAGTGACATTTGCGGCGATAGGTGAAAAACTGTCATTTTTCTGTCGCCGTTTTATTGGACACACAAATAATGGTGAAGCCGGTAATGCAGCCATGTTTCGATCGCACAAGTCCCCTGCCAAGCTGAGATGCCCCGTGGTAATCTGCCAATCGCCGGGCAGGTTCTGGTTGGGTTCCCGTGAAGACGCTCCCTGTGCGTGTGCGTGTGTCACAGAGACAAAGGTAGGGCCGGACTGGTCCGGGGCTGGCCCGGCCCAGTCACCAGACCGGTTTTCGAGCCGTCCCTCTCCCCAGTGACGTCACAGATGGACCGATCTGTCCGTGGCTGAGGCTCGGGAGAAGGCACACAGCAGGCGGACGTCGTGGAAGTTCCAGCTCCGTTCCGTGGAGTGTAGCTCAGGAGCCCCATTATCACCCCTGGAATTACAGCGCAATCCACCGCCGCTCCTGGAAGAACAGTCCAGGAACCCCACCGCCATTCCTGGAAGTACAACGCAGGAGCCTAACCGTCGCTCCCGGGAGTATGGCCCGGTTCACCGTCTTCAGGTCGTTGGTGCCGAATGGACTCCTGAGGAGGAGGTTGAACGCAGTTGGTGCGCGTGCGGAGCAGCTTGTTCACTTTCGCTGCACCCTTTTGTAGTCACAAAGTGTTTAGTCCACATGATTCAGGGCTAGCGATAGAAAACGCACGTAATACGCGAACGGAATTCTAACCAGTTTATTTCCAGGAGCCTCGAAGACTGAGTTCTTCAGACTTGTGGAACCTACACACTGCTGGTTTCGATAAATGATAAAAAAGCTTTATTCCCGCGAAAACTCAGGCATAGGATGGGATATTCGGTCTCAAGCCTCATTTCCTTTATAGCATTATCATCAGATATATGACAGCATCAAATAAATGGCGGAAACATGGTCTTAGGTTGTGTGTTTATTATTTCCAGGAATCTGTGACATCTATGCACACATATAAAAACACACACACACATGTTCCGACAACATCTGGAAATGAGAATCTGACAGCGCCGTTACGCGATAAGCAGAAAATTAGCCCTCGTCGGACGAGTATGTGTGGTTGCCACCTCTCATTAATTTGTTTTCCCGGATTACTGGTAAAAAGCCTGAGTCAACGGCCTGAAACTTGCAGAAGTTGACCACGGGGGTGCCGCTTTGTATAAATGATTGATGAGACGTAGCCGAGATGCCTAACAATTTATCATCCCTCAGATGTGAATTTGTCGATGGATCTAGGCCAATCAGGGGTGTCATTTTCTGTGAATGATTGGGAAGGCCAAGCTGTGGGCCCGACAACCTGATCTCCTCCTAAATGTTGGTTTCTCAACGGATTTGGCCCACTTTATGTTGACCAACGGAAATTTGTAAGGTTTTTGTTCCTATTTATCAAATGAAAATTGCATTTATCCCTATATATATATATATATATATATATATATATATATATATATATATATATATACAGAAGATAGGAAGACAGATAGGTACATCGCGTTAGACTTTATTCCTTACTTTCTGCTTATTTCTTATCTACTGCTGCCTTTTTTCTTGTTATTACTCATTTCTATTTAAAACCGGCAGAAAACATGGGGGGGGGGGCAAACCAACATAGGGTGGGCCCAAATCAGCATTGAAGAGGCCGGAGCCCTGTCAAACGAATACAAATCGACACCCCTGAGGCCCATTGATTTTAGACAACAGCAGTTCTTCAATTGTTTCCATATTTATAATATATGATTCAGGCAGGGCATATTATATATGCTATATATATATATATATATATATATATATATATATATATATATATATATAGGAGGGAAGGACCAGGAGAGGTGGGGCATGCGTGGTCCCGTTTCACCCGTATACCAAAACGGGACCTATTTATCGACCGAGGAAAACTCTAATGTACCATTGGGCTGCTTGACTAATTGTCCACACCTGGTAATCATTCCATTTTTCGGAGAAGCGCATAAGTATTTTGCTTGCTTTTCCAAAAAACCCTTAAAGTTGGGAGAAATAGGACTTTAGGAGGGAGGATGAGAGTTGTTGAGAGAAAAGTGCAGCGTAGGCAGGTGAAAAAGAGTGTACGTATCAACAGTTTCAATACCGTGTCCCATTTCTGTCCACCCTGTGACAGACTCAAGGCCACCACCATGGGAAAACGATGACAGACTGAATTCAAGCATGAACACCCTGAACATCTCCCTCAATAACCCAGTCTTTTCAGGTCATAAAACGCGCACACGTTCGGATGATAATTTGCTCCTTATAACAAAAAAATAAATGAATAAATAAATAAATAAACAGTTTTTGACCCTTGCTCTCCCGCGTCCGCAGCGGCTGAAATGACCGCAAAGAAAGGCACATGGTAAGGCTGCCAGATACAAACAAGGCATGTTGGGTCGGTCAGAGCATCTTTACACAGTATATTCTCGGAAAAACTTAAGGCCTATTCTCCCGCGTCACACTTCCCCCAGTTCCCCCCATATATATGTATGCATAGTATAGTCACTGGCAGATCGGGGAGGGGCACTGGGGTCATGGCCCCCCTTTCATCCGAAAAGCAACGGGCGAAGATGTCTTTTCGCCTTCTTTTTGAACTGAAAAAAGGTGTTTTTGTTTTTGTTTTCCAAGCATGTTTAAAAAAATATAACAATTTTTAAAAATAACTAAAGAGGCTCACCGAAATCCAGGAGAAATAAATAATTAGGGTACGTTGGACTACACGCCCCTTAGCGCATATAGATATATGTATATATATATATATATATATATATATATATATATATCTGTATGTATCTGTATCTGTATGTATATATATATATATATATATATATATGTATGTATGTATATATAGATTCCACAAACCTTCTTTGCTATATTGATTTGAATTGTTTCCTTAAGTACCACTGGCATTCATTAAAATTGCAACGAAATGCTTCTAAGTAATAGGGGAAACTGACCAATTTGTGTGGCGTTTACAAAAAAAGGGGGCACTGTGACTATGATATGGCAAAACTGTCGGATTGCTTTCTGATATATTCTCTCTGGTCTTTCGACCACCTGATTATCAAGCAAGTTAATATTTTAGTCTTTGCCTATTGTCTTTATTTAATTTCCGGTAAGACACTGCAAAAGACGCAGTTAGGGCAACCTTGGCATATTTGCACCTAACTGCGCCACCACAGAAATGACATGGAGTTCCAGGTGCTCTTACGGCGGCAAAAGGGATAACAGACCATTGTCTCGTAAATTATGACCAGCTTCAATCATTATCCTTTCTGCCAAGAGTTCCCATCAGACGGGGAGAGGTGCACGGACCCCGACAGGATTCTGGACAGACCTGATGGAGGTGGCTACATAGGCACAACCGATGGGTTTGGGCTCATACCCCTTTTACGATCCGGAAATGTTTCGATTTTAACCCGCCACCGACTGGGGGGCAGCTGACCGCCCCCCTGAGGTTTTTCCAAGATTGCGAGAGACCGAACAAACGTAGCACCACGAAACTTGGTGTGCCTTTTGCTTGATCATTTTTACACTTTGTTCCAAAGTTTCAACCTCAGGTCAAATCAGGGGTCTGACCTACGTCAGTTGAAATTGACCTATGTTCAAAAAAAGTTTAGCGCCCTGCAATTTTTCGAAACGCATGATATCACAATAAAACTTTCAGGTGTTAGAGATTTTAATAAATGCAACAAATCTGCTATCTTAGATTGTTTGGAATTTTCTGGGCCATTGACCTAAGGTCAAACCGACTTTTAAGACATGTCGTCACTTTTCGGAAACTGACGGAATTATCCACCACATATTTAATGTGGGGTGATGCAGACATCTGTTCGTCAATAGGCAATAGGCAAATCGTCAATAGGCAAAGCAGCAATGACTTCCATCCATTGACTTGAGATCAGGTCACGAATAACCGTTATGAGTCAAAATACACCGCCGTCAAAATCGGCGATGAATTACTCAGAACGGGTAGAAAATGGCAGAAATGGCTCGCACAGTTGCAAGTAATGCCAGGAAGTTCAAAAAATGAAAAATTGCATGTTTTGGAATTAAACGGGCTCTCGCGAATAAAGGTCCGCCAGTTGTGTAGAATGATAACTACTGTTTTTTTTTCAAAATTCAAGCATGAAAAATCATCATTAGTACCACTAAGATAAAGAAATATTGCAAGGAAGGGCTTATGACGCGAAAGTAAAGAAACGCTAAAATTAATTTCCGTTAATTTCATTTCGGCTACGGCGTCCGCCGGCAGTCGGCGCGAAAATCGCTGTGTCTTTAAATAAACGTTTCGTCGTATATACTGATCAAACCAGGGAAATTAGACGTGTATCGGCATCTGCGGACTTTCATCTGTTCGTTAGTGCCTTTATATTGACTTAATTAATCACAGCCCTTGAGATCCAGGCCGCTTCTCGGCTTCATGCAGTCCGCTGTGAATACACATATATAGGGCGTAAACAGCTTACATATTATCCATAACTAAAAACGAGGCCAGTTTCAAACTCTATTCGTCACGAGCGTTCCAACGGTGTGTTTATTTTTATGGTGCGACCAACCGTTCGCGGGTTAGAGGGGGCGGTCAACCGCCCCCAGTCGGGCGTGATCGGCGCCGACTGCCAGTCGAGCGCGGGTTACGCCCAAATATAAAACATTGCATTGCATAAAACATATAAAACAATGGATTTTCTTAATTTCGAAGTAAGGCTAAAATCATGAGGGTTTTGAGGTCTGAGGAAGGTGCACCCCCCCCCCCCACCACTAGCCCACTTCACTGAATAGACAAAGCCGCGGATCGCGGATTGATCCTTGGAGTGTGTTGGACCGGTCCAGAGAATTCAAGCCAAATATGGATAAAGACAAGAAAGACATAAGATTTTGGAATTTGTTAGGCGACACAGATTACACGGATTGAAAATCAATCAGATTCCAAAAGACGCCAACTGGATTTGATTCTTGGAGCCAGTCAGAAGGCTGGATCCGAAATTATATTACCATTTGTTGAAAGGGAGCGGTTAAATATGCTTAGATATGCCACATTTTTCATGCGACATAGTTCACATTTGTTAGAATCAAAAATCTGAATATTGGCGCGGATTTTCATAAGCATAATTTTGCTACTACGGTTTGGACCGGACCGGCATTTTTGGGAAAGGCGGATTGTGGATTGTGGATGGACTGGATCATACCCTTCACGGACCGGATTAGATCGAATCCCGAAAATGATATGCAAGAAGCGTTCCAACCCCACCAGGGTCTATTTTAGCATGTAGCCCAGAGAGAAAACTACTGCAGTGACGGCTCAATCCCCCAATGGGAAAGAGCACAGAGAGACCACCTGGCTCCGAAGGGCACAGTGAGCGTGGCCAGCAGCCAACCACCTCCCAAATATTTATTCGCAAGACTGATAAGAGGTCCTCCTTCCAAGTGGGTCGTCAGGTTTCTCGGCCTGGGTGTTGCCTGCGAGACTTGGAGGAGTTGATTGCATGGTGAATGAGGCAAATGATGTTTTACATGAGTTTCCGAGTCCCGCGTGGGCGGCGGGGCTGAACGGCCTCCGTGGGGAAGGGGCTGAGAGCTGCAACTCTCCCAAGGAGGCTCTGGTGGCGCTTTTTCCTCACTCCCAAGGTGCCGCTCTGCAGTCGGAATCCCTTCCCCATCATTCTGTTTTTAAATGACCCCGATATAAGCGAAACATCGCAACAGCCATAAGCATCCCGCTACCTAGTCCTGCCTCAGCTGTGCTTCTGGCGCAACAAGGTTCGGCAAACGGTGCAAAAGGGCAATGGGTCTATCATAACAAAACTGGCCGCAGATAAAAATACAATGCGCGCACGTCTCATCTTTATTCTGGCCAAATAGGAAGCGCAATTCCACAGCGGAGACGTTGTATAGGATCAATTTGGCTCCACAGCATTGATAGCGCAGTTACATGGGTACACACCGGTACCCGTATACACGGTTAACACAAGCCAGAAAATTATCTCAGACTTGCACTGAAACTTCACGGACCTTCCATGCGTGTGTACCACTACCAGAGAGCAAGAAAAAGATCAAATTTACAGTCATGCCGTCTCTTTCAGGAATTACCCTGTATTTGGCAACGAGCTGTTTTAGTCAGGACCTTATGTTGGGAGATGCAATTAAGCAAAGTGGCGGGTATTAGGCAGTTTCACCTACTATATCGAGAATAAGGCACATCAAAAGCATCTTGGGTCTCAGATCAGCATCGTAGGGCCAAATCCAATATTGCTGGTCTAAAACCAGCATTCGAGTCCAGGGCCCCAATAAAAAAAATACAAAACCGACGTCCCTGTGCATTACTTGCATTGAACTGGCGAAGTAATGGCAACATGTTGCATGTTTGCATGACCAAAATCGTAAAGTTAAAGGGCGAGAAGACATTGGGAGAGCTCAGTTGACTAATGCATGGGCTCATGCCCCTCCAAAAGAAAGATAAACGGCACCTATGTTTGACCATCCAACCTTTTCGCATCTTAACCCGGCACCGCCTGGCGTGTTTTTGTACCCGCTACCGTCTGGGGTGCCAAAAAAGGCACCCCCTGTTATCTCATGTCTAACCGTCGGATCAGAACTGGTCTACCACCAGTCGATAGCCCTGGCTCTTGCAATTCAGAAAATACTATGCTAGCCCTGGTCACATGACTGATGACGCCACAGGTCATGTAAACGCATAACAAGACGTCGGAAAAACTGACATTGGTTTGCACATCATATCATCGGCAATAGTGATCTTAGAGTCTTCAACTGGGCATCAAACGAAAGGCCACGATCTTCTGCATCAGAAGCATGTCAAAATGGTAAGAAATGTCGGGTCAAGGTCAACCTGGTGAAATACTAGTCTTACCTTACATGCAAAAGATCGATACTTACTCGTTGCCGTTTTGAGCTGCGTAACAAAAAGGACAGAACTGAAACCTTCTGATGACCGGTTTTGCATTACCTGACTTTTGTTTTACCTGACTTTTTGAGTCCCCTGATGACATCTTGTCACGCTGTAGGTGGATCATCGGAAATGAGAGTGGTGATACGGCTGAGAGAGAGAGAGAGAGAGAGAGAGAGAGAGAGAGAGAGAGAGAAATTTGTCTAGCCACACGGTACAGCTGGAGATTGTCCGGTAAGCTTAAATGCATCGTTATCTATTTGTAACAGACAACTGAATCCGGCTGACTGCAGGAGTCAAAATACGCACTAGCCCGACCGGAAACTCCCGGGTGCTTTATTCGCGTGAACTCTGGCAGCTAACCAATAGTGAATCCATTCTCGCCTACAGGCGGTGTTCAACAGTCTCTGACAGCAGTTCTGCAGGCTACGACTCCTATACCTGTCCGTCCCAGCGCGGGCAGCACTCCTGAGCCTACCACCCCGTCCGACGAACGATCTCCCGATATTGGCTGGATCATATGTTGGCGACCGTCATTAACTCGGTGATCACGAGGTCAAGGAGGCAGCATCACGACTACGCCGCTGCAACCCGAGAACCACCATCACCGATGACCTCGCAGGAGGAGAAGACCCGAAAGCAGATTATCTAGGACTTCAGGACGCCGACCGCCTTTGGCGGGTTCTAGTCGGAACGGGGCGCCAGGTCTTGTCCGTCCGACGTCGTAGATTCCGTCATTCACGTACTGTGACCCAGCACCAGGTCTTTCCGTCAAGCCAAAGGGTATCCATAGCGCGCAAAGCTTGCCGCCTAGTCGTTAAATAGTGTTGTTGAAGATCAGCCTGTTCGTCATCATTCCTGACGCTCTGCCGGGGACAGTGTTTCGCCAACGTTCCGTCCGCTGCTCCAAGTGCGGTGAGTGGTTCTCGCCCCCCCCCCTCTGCGGTGCCTCCGTCACTCGTCGACTGTTCGTGTGTTCGGAGAAGTGGAGGCAGATGGGGCAATAAAGGAATGACATGGTGCCACCAAATAACCCAACGTTTATTTGAAAGCAACAGTTGGCTCGTACCTGGGATGACGTCCTTTCAGCTTCCTCTGTACTCTAGAACGGATTGCAGACGATGAAAGAAATGGCGGGAGACGCACTGGATTAGCGGAAGAGAACCTGAGTTTCCACTGTCTGTTATGTAGTTACCTACTCAAGGGGCTGTGCCGGATGAAATATCAGTCCCGGCAATGGTCGTGCAAGGGCGGATTGAGGCACAGGCGCAGCCAAAGAGGGGGGGGGCGAGGCGGGGGCCCGCCCCGCCTCAGGCCCGCATTTTGGTGAAAACCATTGCACATCGCCCTCCCGGCAGGCGGTTTTCGTATGATTTCAGTTCACACTGACCTCCGCTCCCAATTAACCCTATTCCCGGCAGGGGGGCGGAATCCGCCCCCCTCGGGTTTTTTGCTTGCCAATTCTAGGCTTTTTAACGCAGCTTCACGAAACTTGGTGACTTTTCCTAGCTATTCTTTCTACGTGCTGTGACAAAATTTCAAAATTCTATTTTGCTCAGGGGCGGAGCCAGGTAACGTTTTTGGGAGGCACCTCATGCCATTTTAGGCCATGTTGAGGGTAAAAGGAAAATGTCTGCCAAAAACAGAGTTTTTAAGATAGAACTTAAAACTTTATATGGATGTATAGCTAAATAGTTGGGCAATGTGCAGATGTAGTTTTGTTCTCCTGAGATCATTTTACAAGGTCAGGTCAAGGTCAAAAGTTAAAATTTGTTTTTTTCCGCTATAATTTCGGGGCCGTTTTTTCAAATGCCAAACCTGGAATATACATGAAGTAGAAGGATGCCTTCTACTAGTGTACCAAGTTTTAGCTTAATATCAGGTCAGGTCACGGAGCTATGACCTAAAATGTCAGTGCGCGTACCCTATACCGCAATAGCCATAAAATGAAATTTTTGAAATAGAGTGAATTCAAATAATTGAAAACGTTTAAATGTAATATTAAATGCACAGGAGATCATTCCAAATGTCTCCAAGGTCACTGGAGGTCATTTAAGGTCAAAGGTCACAAGTTGATCTGAGAAACGTGTGACCATGACAGTCCCCCCTTTTTCATGTCCCTGGCACCGCCTATGCTAACATTATACAAACATTGTAATGCGATTTGTACTTCTTTAGTATAACATGACTAGCAGAAGCCAAAAAAGGGTGTTTGCCTCTTTTGTTCATGCAGTTGTTAGAAAACTAATCCTCCTATTTTTGAAACCCTGTGAACACCCATGAATTTTCTCAAAATTTCAGATTTGGGGACCCACGGTAAAAGCCCTATCCATAATCTCTCGATTCATGCCATTTTCATCGAAATCGGTCCATAAACAATGGAGTTATAAGAAGTCCAAAAGTACCCCCCATTTTGGCATTTTTACCCCCCCCCCCGTATCCACAAATGTCAAAATCTTGAAAATTTCTTTTTATAAAAATGTAGTTCACGTCACGGCAAATCGATTGCCGTTTGTTGCGATGAAATCGGACAACTAGTTCTCAAGATCTCAGGGGGGGGGGCCGAATCCGCCCCCCTGCCGGGAATCGGCCATACCGTCTAGCCCTCCGGGAATAGGGTTAAGAAAATCCTGGCTGCGCCCCTGGATTCAGCGAGCCCTTCCCGAAATCTGTGAAACAGTGTCGGGTCCGTCCTTGCTTCAGTGGCTGTTAGGCACTCTGTGGCTCGCGTTCATTAGCTAGTGGTAGCCGGACGGTTCACGCTACGATCTTATTCGGCGCTGGCTGTCGCGGCATACGAAAAACCGGAGCTCGGGTTGTTGCAGTTGACTGGCATGCCAATAAGGTCACTACGACTAACGCCGTATCTGGAACTACTCCGCAGTTAAACGAGTAACTCTACGGAATAGATTTAGTAAGAGACGCCAAGAGCCCAGTAAAATGCTTCGATACGATGTCTTTGTCAAAGGCGTGGGAATCGGAGGGGGTGGCATGCTCCCCAATTTTTGAGAAATTGAACATAAGCCCCATGGGGAATAAAGTCCTCTCCCACTTTTCTGGATGTCCCTGCGCTCCTGGTCATTGTCCTGCACTCCCTGGACTTTCACTGGCTGTCGATGATGAAAGATCCCACTCGACGACGATACATGGGCGCTGATGATAAATAGCAACTTGACTGGGTTCTCAGTTCTCGGTTCTCGGTTCTCAGTTAACAACATCGCCGAACTTGGTTTGGCAAAGTTGGGAATCTTCTTTTTCGCGGTAGTGTGGACCGCCAGTGGTGTGGTGGTAAACTACGAACCGACACACACATTCACTTCTGGTAAGCAGTGGGCCGACAGTCATAAGTGCTTCGGTTAGCCAAAGTGTACGGACCCAGGCAGAGTGTTGGTAGAGTCGTACTTCTGTGGACCTGCCGGTACGCTCGCAAAGAGGATGATTGAATGTTTCACCCACTATTTGTTGTCCTTTGCATCGTCAGTAGAGTCAAACCTGCTTTTGCGGACTATGGCGCTCATGAAAAGTGGCCTGCACCACGTTTATACGGCATATCATCAAACACTTCCAGAACGACCTCATCCTCCGTGTCCCGAGACGTGAGAAGTGACGTGTGTCCTGTGTCGAAGGACGTGAGAAGTGACGATGTCCTGTGTCGCAGGGCATGAGAAGTGACGTGTGTCTTGTGTCGCAGGACGTGAGAAGTGACGTGTGTCCTCTGTCGCAGGACGTGAGAAATGACGTGTGTCCTCTGTCGCAGGACGAGAGATGTCCGTCCCGTTCAGTTTCCACGCGGTCGGCAAGGTCCGCGAGAACATGGAGAAGGGGGACGGCTTCACCCACGGTAACACCTCGCAATCTCCGCCGAAACAGAGCGGCTGGCTCTCAGGCCAGGGTGAGTATTTAAAGCGTCCTTGAAGTCCTACAGCGATGTGACGTCACAGCGATTTTCGACTAAAAACTGCCACGTGGTAGAACTGGGTGGTAGAATATTGCTTTGGGGTGTTTTATTCCTGTACATGTTTTTTTTTTAATTTGAATTGTGTTAAGGCAGGACAGAAGAATCGCGGGGCTGCAGATGAAATAGAACCGTTCGACTGGTTCCGTTTATGAGTAGTACCTACGTATAAATCCGTAGCAATATCTGTGCGAACTAGACATAGATGGTAATCAAAAAGGGAAGTAGTCATATTACTCGCCTCCTGGCCACATGAGTAAATGCTGAAGAGGCAGCTCTTTCCAACCGGTGTTATCATTTAGAGGGAAAAAGGTCATGGCCCAGGACCGCCTCCCCCTTACTTTTACCACCTAAGTACAGTTTTTTACACTTTAAAAGACAAGCAGCATTAATGCAAATACAGGTTTACATTACTATACGTTACTATACATTTATCGCTGTTATTAAACAAACACCTCTTCTGGTTCCGCGGAACAAATCTAAAACTGTGACTGCATGAAACAAAATACACGTTAGGTTACAAATGGTGCATCCTAATCTCTTGAAGAGGCGGGAAAAATGAGTGAAATTCGGTACTCATCGATAGCAGCGGCGCTCGGCCACGTTTGGGACCGATATCAAGGTCACCGCTACTCCTCTACTCAGTCTTGGCCTGTGGTGAGGTCTCAAGGTTACTCGGACTCGGGGTTGGTACACACGCTGTTCAGGGGACACCACTGATAGGAGATTTTAACACGTCAGGTATCTCCGGCGTCTGGCCAGGATGTAACGCAGCTTGCGATTCTCTGAAACGCCAGCGATTGGCTGACAGCTTTGTGAGGGAGAGGTCAGTTCACCGATGGTATGGAAGAAGGTGTGGAATTCTTAAATACGTGACATATCTCTTCGCCTGTGCGCCTGTCCTGCTTCAAAGCACATTTTGTTGAGTGACGTAATGGTGCTTCCACACACTATGGTTAGGTGACGAAGTGCTTTATTCTTACGATTGATAAAACACGCATTCCACTTAACGTCATGTGTCCATATGAAGGTTTCCCTTGTGCTACATGAGATGTATGGCGCTGATGCTAGCTTTCTGTAGATATTTTATACCGTTGAAATCGCACTATTTAGGTGTACGTCCGTTTATCGTGTCATAAAACCATGTACCAGGCGCACAATCGTAGGAGGCTCGTTTCTCTGTCTGAGGTGTAACATAACTGGCCTCCGTTCAGCATCGCTGGCGTTTCTTTTCCATTCCGCTGTTGCCGCCGCTGGAGCAGGCTCGGAGATCTGCAGCGGGCCCGATTAATTCGGACGCGGGCTGTTGCCTGGACCGGGCGCTGGCGTCAGCCGAGCGGGAGCCGGCGCCGGCCGGCCCTATCGGCTGCATCAGCGCCACTCCTGGCGGCCGGCCGACCCGGACCGGGTGTCGGCCGGCCCGTGTCGAGACCTCGTCTGTCCACCGGCCGGCTCCGGCCAGGCCCGCTCTGCAATCTCTGCACTCTGCTGGGGCGAGTGCGATCTCTGTGGCATCGAATTTGCAGTCTGTAAAGGTCCGAGCCTGCAATGCTTGCGGGACCGAATTTTTGGCTCCCGATGGGGCGAATCTGCAGTCTCCGCGCGGCCGAATTTTCAGTCTCTGCCGAGGCGAGTCGGCGGACTCTGATAGGCCGAATCCGTGATGTTCTCCAGGGCTCCGTCTGCAGTCTCTAGAGGTCAATGAAGTCTCTACGGCGCCAAATCTGCGCTCCCTGCGAGGTCGGAGTGCGCGTTTTGCAGCGTCCATTTCACTAGGTCTCCTGTCCCATACCTTTCGCGCCAAATCTCTCACTCAGTCGTCCCTGAACACCTCGTGGGAGAGCGCGGCGTTCTCAGGACACGGTAGCCAGGGGCCATGATCATATACGTGCCACCTCCGCCTCCATGTCCTCTCACCACTGACCAGACGCGGTTTCTGTTCCAGTGACTGCCGACCTGCAGTCGTACTCCAGCAAGATGATGAAGGCCATCTGGGGCCAGTACAACAGGTACTCGGTCCACAACTTCAAGTCGAACCAGTCCTTGGCCGGGGCCGCTCAGCCCCAGCATTTGGCTGGGGCTGAGCGTGCGCGCGCGACGGACCGGTTCTCCGTCAGCGGCCTCTTCACTTCTCAGTGAGCCGCAGGTGAGGACGCCTCGCGACATTGATTCTTGAACAGGTGAACCTGACCCGAATGATTCGACAGGACGATGTTGGCGACGCGAGCCGGAGCTTGTTGTTTAGACCTGGCCCGTACACCCGATCGTGCTGCTTGATGTTAGCGAAATGCACCTAAGTACAGTTTTAGGTCCACACCGCCTGGTGGGCCACTGACAATAGTTCCGTCGCTGTCACATTCCTTTGGCTTTGAGGTACTGATTCACACCTGTGTCTCTCTTTCCTTTCCACAGTTTTCCATTTTTCCATTTTTCTTTATTTCTCCTTTACTCAAGCACCTCGCTTCTTGTGAGAGCGCTTCCACCTTCTCACGGGTTTCCTAAGGCAAAAAAAGGACTAGATGCAGCTAACCATCCGAGTCTCCTGTTAACTGCTGATTCTGCCCCTCTTGATCGGCCGCATATCCGACCATTCTGCTTGCCCTTCGAATTTTTCCGCTTACTGGCCAGCTGCATGCCCCCTGCCTAACCACCCCGTGCAATCTTCCACTGTCAAACTGACCAGCTGTAATGTCCTCTACATAGCTGATCAAGTGCGTACATTTACTCTCAACTAATATTCTGTACCTCCCGCTGCCTGAACTGACGGCTGCGTCTCCCACCACCTAAAATGCTTCGTTGCCAGCTCGAATGACCCTGTGCTTGGAGCAGTTAGCCACAGCCCCGCAGCCGTAACTGGCCGGCTGTATCCTCATGGCCCGTAAGTGACCAGCTGCCCCGTTCTCTGTCGCCCGCGATCAGTTTGCTCGCCTCGACCCCCTGTCAGACATTTGCAGGCCATACTCTCTTGAATATCTGATCTGCCTATACAGGCTTTACATAAGCGGAAGGGAATAAGTTATGGTCTTTGCCTTGAGAAAGCGGAAGGAAGTTGAGTTTAGGTCGCGGCACAGGAGACAAGAGACCTTGACACATCGAAGCGGGGGATAGTGGGTCCCCGGGAACGGACGTCGCAACACCTGAAACTAATATCTGCTTCTGCGTTACAGGACGGAGGACTCCACAGAACGGAACATAACGGAACAAAACAGAACAGCACAGAACACATAGAATACCGGCGGCCTCACCAGGACAGGTGCCAAGCAAACCGTCCGGCTGGTGCTCCATGGCCGCCATCTTGTAGAGCACTGAGCTCCGCGCCACCCTCTGAACAGGACCCGGTGCCCGACGCTGTAGGACGCGACACTTCCGAGGCGACTCGGAACTTTAAGCAGCTTGGAGGGAGTCATAGTCATCAATAGCCAGTAGCTAGATTTGGCGCGTCGCCTGTACCTTATGCTTATTGGGATATTGAGCTAATGGTTCATGGTTTTAGATTCGATTATTACACGCTGGGTGTGCGGGAATAAAAAGCGAAAAAAGCACTAGTGTTTCTACATCATAGGTCGACATAACGAATGAGCGTAAGAAACGGAAAGCCACTCATGGAACAACTCTCAGTGAATGATCCTTGACCCACTATCCTGCAAGCACAAACCACCTAAAGCAAGGGTGCTACATTCCGCGGTGCGCAATTGGTCACACGTATGGAAGAAATTGAAACCTTTCTTTAGCTGACAGTACTTATTAGGGTTTAGGGGCGCACCGACTCCATAATCATATGACGCCCATGGTTGCCTAACACCACAGTAATTCGTAAGACGATTTTCGGAACAAATATGTTTTCAGGCCGTTGTTTCTGCATTTTTTGCACTGCACTGACATACACTAACGTTAAATATAAAAGTCCTAGTCACCTGCCCTCAACCTAGCACGTAGTACCGGTCATTGGACCATCGTAGGACAGTGTCCCCAGGACTGCATACATACCTACACACTGTACAGTCATCGACTTAGTTTGTATATGGAAAATCATACACCATATATTTAGTTTTACTTTTATTTTAATAACCCATCCATCCCAGACAAAGTAACAAAACCGCTCACAATGGAGTAAGACACAATAAAACCACGATGTATCCGTGTCTTTGCCGAGAACCAAATCCAGACACTTTCCAACCCAATGCTGCATCCATCTGTGTTTCTGGGTCTGACGTGTAATTTGCACAACAATAAAAATAAATATACGAAAATTGCTGGTGTCCGTTCGAAAGCGGTAAGACACACGGTTGCACCTTGAAGCGCATAACGTTCATGAAACTAGGATCCGGCAGACATGTTTTTGACGCACCGTCACAGTCTGGTCTGCCCAGGAGTTTCACAATCCGCATGGACGCATCAAGAACCACGCAGTCGGCAGTCGGCGCCAGTCCCACTCAATTTCAAGACGCACCACCCAGCAGCCGCCGCTGCTATTCTCAGTTCATCGACTGGCCAACAGATGACAGTGGCTACTCGCGCTTCTTAATGGCGTCCGCGCGCTTTTCCCGTAAGACGGTGTCGTACTTGGACTTGGACGAGTACCACAGCATGAACGGAATGCCCAGGGAGGGCAGAGTCATCACGGCGAACACGATCCAGTCCAGCTGCAATCAGGAGACGTCTGTGAGATGACGTCCCGTGGGGGTGTCTGGGCGTGGGCGGCGTGCTACGCAGCTGACGGGCAATATCAATAACTTCATTTCAAATGAATAGGGCTGAATACCAGTTGACGTTAGCGTAGGGAAACTACCTGACCAAGACTATGTACCTATGACTATGTATCAAGTACCTGACCAAGACTATGACTATGACAAGACTATGTATCAAGTACAATTTACACGTAACTATACAATGTATCTGTGAAGCTCTCTGTAACGGCTACCGGGTCGGTCCGCCCCGACGGTCCGGCTGGCCTGGGGAGCCGGGCCCCGCCCGCCTACTCACCAGGTGCGGCGAGAACTTCTTGTCGTAATCGCGGAACGCCACGATGCCGCCCTCGCCCGGCTCGCTGGTGAAGCCCACGGTCGGCTGTGGGACAGAGGCGGCCGTCAGCTGGCTGGCGGGTCACGCAGGGCACAGAGTCGGCGCGTTGAGCCGCCGGGCCAATACAGCCGCTCACGGACATACGGCACGCCTACAGGCCGATGCAGCACGTCACGGAACTGACAGAGTCCAGGGCACCGCACGCTGTGGCTTGGTAAGGGCGGTTCCCAAGCTCGAGCAGATGTTCCGCGTCGCTCGATCCCGGACCGCTCCACAGCGTTTGAGGCTGATGACATCTCACAGCACGCAACACGACCACGTCTTTGTACCACAGGCCATTTCCAGGCCGGTGGCGTGAATGTCGCCCATGTCAATGCCAATGTCAATGTCATGTCAGAATGCTGTCTGCATCAACAACTGGGAGTAGGCAGACCGTTTCCCAGTTGATCAAACCGTTCCCTTTCACATGACTTCTACATATCTGGCCAGCTCCGCTCACAGTCACATTCTGATACGCACTCATTGTGTGGAGAACACGCGACTCAACCGACCCAATCCATTTCCAGCCAGCACACTCTCAGAGACCACCTGAGACACGCTCGCGTGCGGGAAGCCCACACTCCACCCTCTGGCAAACCCTGTCCGCGGCGAGCGGTCGGTGCCGCACTGACGCAGCGCCAACCCCGGCCGGCCACCAACCTCGGCGGCCGTCTCGCTGGCCATGTAGGAGACCTGGGCGGCCGTGAAGTTGAAGTAGCCGTACTTGAGCGGCCGCACCACCACCGTGTGCGTGGCGTTGGCGCCCGGCGCCAGCCGGTCCAGCTGGAAGTGCGTCAGGCCGGCCACCGTGGTGAAGTCGAGCGGGCCGAAGCCGTTGTCCTGCAGCTGCACGTTAAGCGCCGCCGCCGAGCCCACGTTGTACAGCGAGTACCGCACCACCACGTCCATCCCCTCCACCAGGTACTTGTTCTGGATCTGGAGGCACGGCCGACGACACATCACGGGTCGATAAGCTTCACACAATACTTCGTTGAAGAACTGTGCGCTCATGTGTGATGTAATGTGGACAGCTGTCATGTGATGATCATGATGCATTGTATGATGTTGGCTTTCTGGCTCTACTGGCTTATTGGCTAAGATACCAATCAGCCTTCATTAGGCCTCTGTTCCATGTACAGAACAACGCAACACGTCAGCACTACCCAATGCTGACAGTCCCCCAGTCAGATGAAAATCCCAAACAGCTTTCTTCAGAAACAAGCAATGACAAGTAGCACGGCCTATTGTGGCGTGGTTGCCTTAAAGGAGGTTGTAGTTAGATCAGTGTCGCATATTTTCTTTCATATGCAAATTCTCCAAGATAGTGGGGAAATTTCCCCATGCAGATGTAGTATTTTATGTATATATATATATATTACGTACCTGACTCGTTTCCACGCACCGAAATATATGGTCACGTCATCGACATGTCTTGGGGGTAATCAGGCATGGCGACGACGCCAAATTTGGCTTCCGCTCGGTTTCGCGATGCCACATTTTCACTAACCTTGGCTACGACTTCGGCTTCGGCAATCATCATTTCCAACAGCTGATTTCGGCTTCGGCTTCGTGGCATTGTCAACAGTTGGCTTCGGCTTTGGCCTCGGCTTCGTGCCTTTTAAACGGTTGGCCTCGGCCTCGGCTTCGACTTCGAGCGATTTTTTAAATACTGGTTTAAATACTGGTTTCGGCTTCGGCTTTGGGTTCCCACGATTTTCAGTTGCTGGTTTCGGCTTCGAAAGCTATGCTCTGCTGGTTTCGACTATGGTTCCGCATTTTCTCCACTGCAGTTACGACTGCTTAATAAAAACAGTCCTCCAAGTTTCCTCTAAATATAGGAGCTACGTCGTGCAACGGACCGCAGTTGACGAATACAAAATGTATCGTGGCTTGGTATCGTTTCTATTTGTCTGAGCGTCGTAAAAAGGCATACAAAATTTTCACTTAATTTAACGGCAAAATCGCACTTGACTAATAGTTCATGTTTGATGCACTCAATTTTCGGGGGAGAAAAGGAAAAAATTTCCGTCAACTAATGGCCTTTGGTTTTCAGGACTAAGACATGCGAAGTGATGACATTTTCTGCAACTTACCTCATACTCTTTTTGCATGCACGCGACAATGGTTTTGGCTTCGTGAAACAACCTTTGGCGCACTACATTGGGCTTCAGCTTCGTGGTTTTAGGCTGCTGGTTTTGGCTTCGCGTTTACAAAGTTCGAAGTCAATGCCTTCTTCATCGGCTCCAAGTTTTACATATCCGAAACCACTGGTTTCGACCTCAAATTCGCGGCTCCGAGCTTCACAGCTACCGACTTTTGCTTTGGCTTCGGCTTCGTGTCACTGTTATGGTTTCAGCTTCAGCTTCAAAGCCAGAAGCCTGGCTTCATCCCCATGCCTGATAAAATATATATTTTTCGCTATTTATTACAAGCATTTACTGCAAATGGCCAACAAAAAATTTGCCTTAAACTTATTTTAAACTAGACAAACACCATGGAAAATGTATGGACACTTGCATGTGTTTTTAGAGCATTTAAACAAAACCTGGGAATCTGGTGTGCAAAGATCTCACATGCAGCAACTTACCAACTTTGAGACAAGTAATCTTGCAACATTATCTTCCTCCACTTTGAACTGATCTTCAGAGGTCAACTCAGAACTTGTGGTCACTGCCAGGGCCAGCAACCCTGCAAGCCACAGCCACTTTTCCCATCATCTGAAAGAAATGTTTCCTGTGTCAGGATAAATTAGGAACTTTTTATCTAAGTTTGTAGAACAGTACAATAACAAGCCTAAAAACCCCATTTTCAGGACACCCCAAACTCAACAGCTCCTATGCTCAGTACCATCTTGAGTTTCTGTCAGATGATTAGTGCAATATGCAAGATATAGTAGCATTAGAAAACTACTGACATTCTTCTGCATTTTTAGTCTGGCAAATACTGTGCACTTCAATGGTAAAATGTAAAATTAAGGAGTACATTTAGCTGATTTAATGATTACTTATGTTGCTCTAGCAAATGCCACAGCATTCCATACACTGGTTCAGTCAGTAAGAACTGAGAGTAACATGATAGCAGACTGAAGATGGCCATGAATTGCTTCAGGAGTCACAGGGTGACAATGAATGAAATAAACACAAATTCCAGGTGAGCACAAACTTGGGCTCCCATGGGCTCACTTTAGGCAAAACTGGAATACTGCTCAGTTTAGACCCTAACAGCTGTCTCAACAAGATGAAGTTACCAGCATTCAGCAAAAATGCTTCAATCACCACTGGGACTGTTTGAATTTAAAAGCATAGTCATTGAAAGATATGCAGTAATAATGCATTTCTGAAAGGAGTGCTAGAAGGATGAGCAGCAGAAGAGCTCAAATGGATAAACAATGTATTGTAACCCTCACACAGGGCACAGGCTGTCATCATGCAAGTTTATGTGGTTTGGCACCTGCCACTTACCACCCAGACAACTGGAGTTTTGAGCAAGATATTCCAGAGAAGAGACCATCTACCTAAGCTGCCCTGTCTCCTGTGCAGTCATGGCAGAGGCCATGACTGTCATGCAGTCATGCCATTTGAGACTAAACTTTTTGACAAGCTGCATAATATTGGAACAGCAAGCCATTTTGCTCTACTTTTATTCCACCTTCAAGGCAGGTGACTGGGACAGTTTAAACTCTTGCCCAGGCCCAGACAAGTTCAACTGCAGTGCTCAGACACTCACAGACAGAGCAGTGTTAATACAAACTATCATCCAGTGGGAACCATCCAACTCCAAACTGAGCCACCAAGCTCTGGCCTAGGTAAATGATCTGCTAGAACATAGTTTATGTTCACAAGGAAATCAACACTGACAAATAAGATGGCTAAGAGCAACTGACCTTTGAAATGTCTTGTTAGCACAGCACCATTCATTTCTAAAGTTTTCCCCATTTTATCCCTTTGTGCTCTTTGTATTTTAACTGTCAAGGGCAAACCTGCCCCTACACAAGCTCCTAGGCAAAGGCAGCACAAAAAGATGGTGAAATGCACATGGTGAAATACACATAAGTTGTGGCTCTCATAGGACACAAAATACTTTCACTTGGGTTATTTTTCATTCCACATTTTACTGGTACCAATATGGCTAAGCAACAACAGATAACCATTATTGTGAGAAGAAAAGGGGGTATTCATGGTGCAGGCTTCTCACTTCTCATATCTCCGGAAATCCGCGTAGTTCCTGAACGAAATTGGCACCAAAAGATGCGCAATGAAGAAATAGCCTGATCCAAGGCGTTTTGTGCCTTGTAAACATTATCAACTTCGCCAGAATAATCGCCTGAAGCGATCGACTTACCCACCGCCTCCACAACTAGCACGATCTCGAAGCACGGAGCATCTTTAAGAGACAGATCAACGTCAGCCCTCAAGGACCGACATTTCTGAAGGCCTCGTGAAATATGACGTCACGGAAAAATTCACTAAAACGCAGTATTCTCGAAACTTGACAAAGGCTAACAATGGCAATGAAACGGAACAGGGAGGTGGACTGGGACCGAACAAGGACAGACATGAGTGTCTGCAAAGGGCAAGGGCGGGTCCAGGATTTTGCCAGGAGGGAGAGAAGATAATCCAAAATGAGGTCGGCCGTTGACCCGATAGAGCAAGCCCCCCCTCCCAGCCGAAAATGCAATCCGCTGTCCCTGGCTGTTGTCAGATTTCGGCCACTTTGTAGGAGAACAAAACGAAACATTTCTTTTCAAATGATGCGACGTGCTTGGATTTTGTCACTTACTTTATACGACGAAAATCGCAGATTTATATCCGATATTCCAACCAGGACACTACAAAATTAACGTTTTTTATATCTGAAGGGCAAAAAATTGGGGCCAAGGCCGGGAGCGAAACCCGCACTGACCATTCCCCCCTCCCCTCCTGGCAAAGTCCTGGACCCGTCCTTGCCGCTTGCAGACACTCATGCCTGTCCTTGTTCGGTCCCAGTCCACCTCCCTGTTCCGTTTCATTGCCATTGTTCGCCTTTGTCAAGTTTCGAGAATGCTGGTTTTAGTGAATCTTTCCGTGACTCATATTTCACGAGGCCTTCAGAAATGTCGATCCTTGAGGGCTGACGTTGATCTGTCTCTTAAAGATGCTCCCTGCTTCGAGATCGTGCTAGTTGTGGAGACGGTGGGTGGGTAAGTCGATCGCTTCAGGCGATTATTTTGGCAAAGATGATAATGTTTACTAGGCACAAAATGCCTTGGATCAGGCTATTTCTTCATTGCGCATCTTTTGGTGCCAATTTCGTTCAGGAACTACCCAGATTTCCGAAGATATGAGAAGTGAGAAGCCTGCGCCATGAATACTGAAAAGGGTCTATTCAATCAGTACTATGGTCTAATAGCAAAATGTAAAAATGGTGAGTACCTTTTTGGCAAATACCAAAATGCTTATGCTAAATGGCAACACATAAAAAGGTAACATGCTAATGGCCAAAATGCATGAATGGCCAAAGGGGGCAGAATGCAATGGCAAACTATTTGACCAGTCACCATTTTAACATGTCACCATATTTACATGTTGCCCTTCAGCATATGCCATCCAGCATTCACCGAAAAGGCATTGACCATTTTAACGTTTTGCCATTTTGTCAGGACACCATTCAATCAATACCCAGCTGGCAACCATAAACCATACAACTTAAGAAACATGCAGGATAAAGCTGCCATCAAATGATGGCTTCTGCCTCAATTACATTATATATACTGATTTTTGTACAAAAAAGCTTGTATGAAATATTAGTAAACATATTATCCTAGATGCAACTTATCATCAAACATCCAGGAGACACAAGAGTGGACACCACGATGTTCATATATCTTCAGTAGTCTTTGGGGAATTTAACAGAAAAATTGGTCCCATATCCTACTCGATCCACCAAGTAACCCTTAATATTTATCCTACTTTGTTTGATGTCAGCTGCGGAAAAATTCACCGAATGCTATAACTTCTAATTCGACATTATGAGGGATCAAAGAACGATGAGGACAAACCAATGGCCACAGTGTAGATATAAGCTGGGCCGTGAAATGCCAAACACCCATCGCTGTGCCTCACCTGCGTTTAAATGTGGACGATTACCCTGAACCCTATTTTGCCGGCACCAACACACGAAGAGGACCTTGTCGGCGGCGTTGTGAAACGGGAGAACGCAGAGAGAGTGCTCCTTCTTTGACGCACTTATACAATACTTGTGTGTTTACAAAGGAATCTTTCACCGTTGATATGAAATGCCTCGCACTGACGATAATAATTGCAAAATATTTGACGCCAACAAAATATTGCGTAGCAGTTTCAGGTGTAATATAAAACAGAGTGAGCGACAGATAGAGAGAGGAGGTAATATGTAAAAAACTTAGATAATTCTTCTTTTGCTCAGAAAGGAAATATCGACAAGCCTGTCTTTTCTCGTGATATGGCAGTGATTACAGGTTTCATGTTGTCCCACGCTGTTCCACGACTGTCGACGTGGAGAAAGCATTCATGCCACATTCATTTCAGTATTAAATAGAAATAATCCTGCTTCGAGTAATCTTAAGGTACTGTTCTACGTTCCTCAATTTACTTAATCCACAGTCATGTCAAAGCTGGTTTTTGTTTCCAACTTTTTAGGAACAATCAATATCTTAAAGCTCTTGACATTTTAAATTCCTTCGTGCGGCGAAAGCGGATTATTTGAAAATCAGCGAAAGCGATTGCCGGATCAAAACACAGTCGCGTGCGTTTCGCGTTGCTGACATTGGAAAGTGGTTGGAGAGTCTTTTTCAGATGTTTGAAATATATTCTAGGCATTATAGCTACTTTTTTCCATTGCATATCTTCTTTAATTTGTGCTACTAGGCTGTGTGATTTCATGCCTCACTGTCTACCAGTTGCCACCACAGTAGATACCACCATACAGTTGTGGAAAATCGGAAAAGTATGAGTGAGCCATGTGGCTGCTTTTTATATATGTATGGCCCCAACGCTCTTAGTTAATGACGATAATGCTCCTCATTGTAAAATCATCCTAAAGTGCCATACTTTTCATGATGTCTGCATTGCTAGTACACCAGTTGTCAGGCAATTCAGGATTGATACTATTTTTGCTTTCTGAGTCTTGCTCATATGTGATGAGATCCGAGATTTCCCATGTCATTTCATTATCCAGAAACTGAGTGTGGTGGAACTGTTGCAGAATTCATTTAGAGTATCTGTGTCAACAAGTATTCTTGCTTTGTCCAAAAGTTTCAGATGAAAATGGATGAGACATCTTGTATTACTTGTCCATAAATGAAAGTGTTTCAAATGATGAAGACATTGTCTGTTTATGAACAAAGATTTTAACAAAGTATTCCGGGTTGTCCAGACTCTCTAGGTCTCAGTAGCTGGGGTGGAACAGCATCATCTAAAGGATGGAGACAGAAATGGATGAGGGAGGTCACTCCCATACAGGGCCACTTTCACGTGGTCCACTGAGCTCGCGAAAGAGCATTGGTCGGTGGTGAGTCTTGGACACATTTTTATGTGGAGATCAAAGCACTATGCCTGTCATAAAACTGTTTTTACAAAGATTTGTAGTTTAATGGTAACTTTGTCCCCTGCACTTATTTTCCCAATTTGGATTACTAGCCCAAGCTCGCTATTTTTAGACTACCTTCCTGATGTTATAATGTGCATATGGTGCAGAGCCTTTGGAACTTGACAATTTTTTTCTACAGTTGAATCAATGGATTGCATTGCTGTGTTATGCTGTGTGTCACGATGATGGAATGAGTCAAATGTCACCCAGATTGGATGTCTTAATCTTTTCCACACAGTGATGTGGTTATGTCCTGCTGATGCCTGTTAGACTGAGCTGGCGACTGCCATTTCAGTTTGAAGCTGCAACCTCAGCGTGTGCCAGTCAGCTCAATCCAGGCCAACCTCAGCTGCGACGACGACGACGAGCCGGACTCGGCCACGCCGTCTATGGGTTCGGCCACGGCCGGCACAGTTTCGGCCATCCTGGCAGCCAGCAGGCCAGTCTCTCCTCTCCCACCCATTTCCACCGGACACTTGCCGAGCGTGGCCACGTCCATAATTGCCTGGTCCCCCAGGAACCCTTCATAGAATATGTGATATTGCCAGCACAAATCACGAAATACCATGAGTCCGCAGTTTTTATGTACAGGCGGTAGTTTGGAAACAGACCTAATGACATCTGGTGGACGGATGCGCCTGGCCCTGTCGGGACGTTCAGGCGGTGCTCGCGCGTGACCGGCCGTCCTGCCGGCAGGCGGACGGATCGGCACCTCAGCGGCGGCGAGCCGGCGGCGCCCGATGGTGCCGACCCGTGGTCCGACAAGGAGAACGTGGCCGGCCGACGGCCGGCGCACCCGTTCGACCTGCTGACGCCGATGTCACGGCGCGGCGCCCGGCGCCACGCCACGCCAGCCGCTCGGCGCCATCGACACGCCCTACAAGGAGCCGGCGCGGCCGCAGCCGTCCGCGGCCAGCGCCGTCAAGCGGCCGTTCCTGTTCGGCGACGCCGGCGCCGAGCGGCGGCCGCCGGCGCTGGCGCACGCTCGCTCTCACTCGGGCCTGCCGGGCGAGCGGCCGGCGGCCGGCCTGAGCCGCGGCCTCTCTGAGGGCTGGCTGCCGGGCCGCGGCGCGCGCGCCCCGCTGCCGGCCGTGCCGGAGCGCGCCGGCAGGCCCGAGCCGCCGCGCGGCACGCCGCCCGACGCCGGCCCCCTGGCGGACGCCGTCCAGACGCCGCCCGAGCAGACGCTGGCGCGGGACGCGCTGCCCGGCTCGGCGCCCCCGGCCGGCCCGGCCGCGCGCTGCATGCCGGCGGCCGACCCGCCCCAGCGGCTCACCCTGCACGCGGCGTCCCGTCCGCCCCCAGCGACGGCGGCCGCCGCCGCACGGATCAGCCGTGTCACATGGGAGCTCCAGCAGCCGGCCGCCTCGGCTCAGAATAGCCGTGTCACATGGGAGCCCCAGCAGCAGGCCGCCTCGGCTCAGAACAGCCTTGTCACATGGGAGCCCCAGCAGCAGGCCGCCTCGGCTCAGAACAGCCGCGTCTCCTCCGAACTGCAGCAGTCCGGTACACCGGCCCAGAACGGTCGCGTCGCTTCCGAGCCCCAGCAGCCTGCCTCCTCGGCTGAGAGCGGCCGCACTTCCTGCGCTCACCAGCAGCCGGCGGCAGCGGCCGGCGACGGCAGAGCTGGTGTCCCGTCACAGCGGCCGATGACATTGACTCGGGACCTCCAGGCCGGCCACACGCAGCCGCGCCCGGTGGGCCCGGGACCCGGCGCCGCCACCGGCAATGTGTCACAGACTCCGGCGACCTCGGCTACGGACAGTCTTGCCAAGAGTGTGTCTCAGTCCCTGGCCACACGGAGCCTGGACGGCCGTGTCGGCAGTGCGTCGCAGCCCGCCGCCGCCCCGAGTGCAGAGGGCCGCGCCGGCTGCGACGGAAGCCGGGTCAGGACGGCCTCATCCGGTCAGGAGAAAGACATTTACCGGGGCCCGGACCGGCCGGCGGCCGCCGCGCCCAGTGCTGCCGCCCCGCGGCCGGCGGCGCCGGCGGCGGGCGTGCCTGCGGCTGCCGCTGCCGCCGGCTCGGCGGTGGCGGCCCTCCGCCCGGTCCCGGCTGTGCCGGCGCCGGCCAGGGCCGGTCCAGGACCGCTGCCGCGCGCCGAGGTCGGCACCCAGACGGACGGCGCCAGCTCCAGCATGCCGCCGCCTTCCACTGAGCTGAAATTTGGCAGGCGGCAGCTGCGCATCCTCACCGTCAACGGGCGCGACTACATTGTGATGAAGCAGATCGGGCGCGGGGGCTCCAGCAAAGTGTACGAGGTGAGCGGCTGGGAGTGCACGTCCGACATGGTCGTGGTTAATCGGCCGGGGGCGAGAAGAGTATGTCGTGCTGTGATGCCCTCCGTCGTCCTGGGAGATGAACTTGTCCGTCAGCCACCGTAAAAGGGCTGCACTGCCTGAGCTTTTGGCTGTGTCCCCTTCCCCCCTGCCAGCGGTGATATCCTTTGTCCCCTGGGCTAAAGGAGGATTTTGCAGCTCAGTATTGTCTCTGCGTATACGCAGTGCCGCTGTCAAAACTTTTCTGGTCCCATTTATCACCCATTGCAATGCTGTTTGTCTCCCCCCTGGGTTAGTGGCTCCCTTGCACAGTGCTGAGCATTACCTCTTCCTGACCGGACTTTTCATGTTACATTCCTGCCCGGCACCATTTGTCTCTGGATGGTCAGTCTGAAGTGTTCAGTTCACACCTCGCAGGTTGGACCGACTTGGTTTGCCCCACTACCGAAGGTGGCGCCCTCTGCTTTCCAAGGCTAACGGAGGCATACAATGAACTAGAATCGCGCCTCGCCACACCCTCCCTCTGAGGGGGCGCACTCCTCTGGGTCCGCTCAGCATTGTGAGGCTGCCTCCTGCATCTCGTCCTCTGCATCTTGCTCTGCCGGCGATAACCGAACATCCGGGAGACCAGACCTCTCCCGCCTTCCGACGGTGCTGCCCTCTGTGCTTCAGGTGTTCGACAACGATATGCACTCGCTGGCCATCAAGCAGGTCTTCCTGGAGAGCGCGGACGAGGCTACGGCCAACGGCTACAAGAACGAGATCGCACTGCTGCGGACGCTGCAGCACTCGGACAGGGTGGTGCGACTCGTCGACTGGTACGTACCGGAGCTCGCCTCACCGTTTTACGGCCGCAGTCTCCTTTTAAGCTTGGCGCCACCGGGCCGGCTTTTAAGGAAAGTGATACGTTTGGAAGGGCATTCGTCGTGTGGCAATGCTCTGTTTGAAAATTTCGCAAGTGCGAGAAAGCCGAGAAATCCCTGGATTGGACTGAATGGTGTCTGCGGTGTTTGCCTGCCAACACAGCTCGCCATGGAGGCTTCAGACTCTGCCGCTTGTGGCGGTCTCGCGGCCCGGAAGTGAGGCGACTGTCGCCGGTACCGGCTCGGCGCTGAGCCGACCGTTACCGGTCAGGGGTCTGGGCGTGACGGACGAAAGCGTCGGCAGCTTTATCACCGGTCCGTAACTGCCTTGTGATTCCGCCACTCGCCGCGGCGCAGCTGGCCGTCAGCTGACGCAGGCCTCCTTCCCCGTCCGCAGCGAACACAAGCCGGAGCGCCAGATGCTCTTCATCGTCATGGAGAAGGGCGACGTGGACCTGACGGCGCTGCTCCGCGCGTACACCAAGCTGAACGAGGTGGACGCCAACATGTGCAAGTTCTTCTGGGGCGAGATGCTGCGCTGCGTGGACGTCATACACAAAGAAGGTCCGTTGAGCGCGCGAAGACACAGAGATGACGAGCGCCTGTGATGCATTAGGCTTCTGACGGGATCTGTAATGCACTAGTTTTCCGTTAAGAAACACGTGCCGCGTGACCTGCGGGGCTGGTACGAGAAACATCCTGGAGTTCAGTAACGCCGATAATTGTTCATATCATTGGTCTCGAACATCGCTGGGCCTGTCAGTACCTTGACGGTGAGGGTCAGCTCTAATGTAAGTCTGTCCACAATCGGACGTCGTACACCTGCCCCGCACACTGCGACACGCCGTCCGTCGTCGGCTACGGTCAGCGCAGAGTAGTTCGACTGCTGGTATGCTCGTGCATTTCTTTCACCAGCGTGAGCATTACAGCAGTGCTGAATCAGCCCACTTTCCTTTTCAGTCTATGTATAGTTCTTTCATGCCTTGATCGCTTTGGGACATGTGTCTGCTGTTATGTGGGAAACTGGGAAACTTTGACGTACATTAGTTACAGGTAACGTAGACCCGGTACGGTTATACTGCGAATAGTTCGTCGATTCATACGAATATTGACTACTGTATGTTTTTCCGTGCCGTACAGTCCGTACTTTTCAAGCTGGCTGTGTAGTTTCGTACGTGCTGCACGCGTAGTCTTTGCCGTTTGTCTCTGACTTATGCTTATCTCCAGTTTCCTTTTTGTCGAGGCGGGCTATGTTTGATCTGTGTTTCCACCCGTCTCCCAGGCATCATCCACTCGGACCTGAAGCCGTCCAACTTCCTGATGGTGGCCGGCCGACTGAAGCTGATCGACTTCGGCATCGCGTCGCAAATCCAGTCCGACTGTACCAGCATCATCAAGGACATCCAGGTACGGCCGGCCGGCCCCGCTCCCCGCGCGCCAGCACCACTGGCCGGCGGAGCACGTCACCAGACCGCGTGGGCAACGGCGCTGGCGCTGTTCTGGTGCCGAACACTGTTCGCGGCCACGGACCGCGCGGACCACAGTCCACCGAGGCCGGCTGGATTGTCGTTTTTCCTTCAGGCTTCGTCCATTCGTAAGGCGAACTTACAACGTCTTCATGTCTTGTCCCGTTCCTGCTGGGAGTCGACATTTGGTGCCGTCTTGTGGATCGTCAGATATATACTGAAATATATATATATATATATATATATATATATATGTGTGTGTGTGTGTGTGTGTGTGTGTGTCAGCTAACGCTCGCTCCCGCCTTAATGATAACACCGAGACAGATCACGCACTAGATGGCGCTCGCATGGGGTCTGGGTATGAGGGAGCTGCCCTGACTAGCAGGAATTCTGATGGTCTTGGTACAAGGGAGCTGCCCCGACTCGCAAGAATTCTGGTGCCGTGTCGTGTCGAAACGATTCGTTCATGTTTCCAACGATCGAGGTTTGTTTATGTAATACTAACCAATGCCCGGCTGGCAGTCGGAGCCTTGCCTTGTCACCCCCCCCCCCCCCCGACTGGGAGGGGGTAGGTCAGCCCCTCTAACACGGCAGTGTTAAAGATAAGTACGCCATGGGAAGGGTCGTGACAAGTGGGGCTCGAAACTCAGTTCGCTGTTTGTTTTTTTTTTTACTTTTAGGAATATTTTAGCCATTTTCGTGCTGTATGTGTGTTCTCATAGCTGACTACACGAATCCGAGAAACCCTGTGGATCTCAAGGGCTGTGATTGATAAAGACCAGGTAAAGGCATTAACGGATAGATGAATATCCGAAAATACGGACACTGGTCTAATTTCCCTGATTTGTTGAATGTTTTTGCGGCAACGACGAGTTAAATATAGAGCGATTTTTGCGTCACAGCTCCGCGAGTGCCTGTGCCGTGGGCGGGGCGAAATTGACGGTCACATCTTTTGGCGTTTCTTTGTTTTGGTGAAATGAACCTTATTATTTTGTGTTTCTTCATACTAGGGGCTCGTGGTTTGAGAAAAAAAATCATTAGTCACCAGTATGCCCATTTAACGGAGCATTATTCGCGTAAGCCCGTTTATTGCAAACTGTACAGTTTTTTTTTGTTAACTTGAAACTTATTGATATCATAAAGAATGGAGCCAGTTCTGCCATTTTCTGTCCGTTCCGAGTCATCCGCCGTCGATTTTGTGGGCGGTGCCTTTTCGCTGGTACCACTTATTGTCTGACCTCAGGTCTGACCTCAGGTCAATGATTGGAGGTCAGTGATACTTTGCCAAGTGGCGATCATTGAAAGTGATCACTGAATTGAAATCATTGAAAAACCACGTCGTGCCCGAAATGTGGGAAAAAATGTCGTCAGTTTCTGAAAAAACGAGATGTTGAAAATGGACTTGACCCTGGTCAATGGCCGAGAAGTTTGCGAAAAATCTGAGATAGCAGATTTCTTACCCCTGTTAAGATCTCAAATCTTGGAAAGTTTTGTTCTGACGTGTATCTTGTTTTTTTTTTTAGTTACGGAATGCTAAACTTTTTGGAAATAGGTCCACTTGACCTGACCTTTGTCAGAAACAGAGTTCTACCTGATGTCAAAAGGTTGACTTTAGATGTAACAAGGGTTTAACGAAAGTTACACAAAATTTCGTGACGCTGTGTTCGTTCGTTCTCTCACAGTGTTTGAAAAACCGCCAGGGGGGGGGGCTGTCAACACTTCCCAGTCGGGAACGGGTTAAACACATGATGTGCATCCATGCGATATGGCATGGCATGGCTTCCGACGTATATTTGTAACTCTTTCCACGCCCTCTTAGACAGTATTCCCTGCTTTTTTTCTCGCGTTTTCCGGAGAAACGACTGATCTTTGCATAAATTGAGTTGCAAACCTGGCTTGTGTTCCTTCAAACAGATCCAAAATTCCTGAGACGTTCGCTAAGATCTGCAATATTGGCAGGTTGGAACGTTCAATTACATGAGCCCCGAGGCGATTGAGGCGCAACAAGTCACCAGGAACGGATCGTCTCAGACAGCCATCAAGGTATGCTGCACGCTACTGTGGTGCCGTGCATTTACTCTGAAGTACGCCATCTGTGTGTCGTAATAACCATGGAAATATCAGCCAAGTTCACATTAAACTGCGTTCAAGTCTAGGCCGAAATAGGTCTTGCAAAGTTATCTGCGTTCATACGTTATTTTTGCCATTGTTATTCGTAGGTAGCAAAGTTATCGCCAGAGTTATCACATCTCATCGCGAAACGCCTGATTTCGAATGTCGCGTTGTGATAGGGCGGTTGTCGAATGTGAAGAAGTCCCGTTGTTTCCTCTGGCTGTTGCTAGGCTGCACCATGCTTGTCGCGGCGTCTGAAGACCGCAGGCGCAGCAGAATGATTCTCTCCTGTCTCTGCCTGAGATTCCGTCGTGGAACGTGGTGGTCACGTTGGCGCCTGCTGCCCGCTGTGCCCGTCTCTTTAGTGGCGTCTCGACAGTGGATGGCGTGTCCCTGTAACAGCGCCGCACAGGGTTGGAAATTTAGTTTTGCTCTTGGTGTTGGAGTAAAATCTTGCTTTTGGAGCACAAAATTTTGCAAAGAGTAATGCTGGTTTAATTTGGCATTCTTGGAGTAAGTCAGTTATGACATCACACCTGCTTCGTACTCAATGGAGACAGAGCTATTTGCTTGTGGAATTAGAAATCTGTGAACATGATTATGATGCAGCTTTTTGATGGAGGCACGAAATCATACTTTTGGATTATAAAATGCTTTTGGAGCGCATATCTTCTGGTCGTCTCCAACACCAAAAAACAACAACTTTTCCAGCCTTGGTGCCGCACGTTCACGGCGTGTCTCCGTTCCCCTGCCATCCCCTCCGAGTGTCGGCGTCGCTTTGTCGCCTGCCGGCGGTGAGGCCTGGCCAGCGCCGTGTCGCCGCCCGCAGATCAGTCGGCGGTCTGACGTCTGGAGCCTGGGCTGCATCCTCTACAACTTCGTCTACGGCATCACGCCGTTCGGCCACATCAAGCAGGTGAGCCGGGCCGCGGCAGACTCGCTGACCGCCCTGGGTCTGCCCCTCCCCCATGCTGAGATCAGACGCGCCGCCGCCGCCAGATGGCGCCGCCAGATGGCGTAGCTCACGACCAGACCTCCCTGGCCGATTGCGCTGCCGGGCCGGGGGCGTACCCTCCTGCGTAAAAACCGACACTTAACGAGTCCCTGGCGGGGAGGAGACCGGCCGGGGCCGTCCCGCGCTCTGGCGTCTCGAGTCGCGTGACGCCCCCCCCCCCCGGCTCGGCGGGACCGGACGTCACGTCACTCCCGTGTAACGCCCCGCCGCCGCCTGCCGTAGGTGATGGGCAAGCTGATGGCGATCGTCAACCCGAAATACGACATCGAGTTTCCGCCGGTGTCCGACAGTCACCTGCTGGCCGTGCTCAAGGCGTGCCTGCGGCGCGACCCGTACCAGCGGCCCAGCATCGAGCAGCTGCTGGACGACCCGTACCTGACCGGCAGCCGGTGTCAGGTGTGTGTGCGTCACGCCGGGAGCCGGCTGGCCGGGGCGGACCGCACTCCAGGTCGCCTGGCGGGGGTCAGGTGTGGACCGCCCAGGACTTCTGTCGAACGCCTTCGGGTCATGGACCTCTTATTCCATGGACGCAGAATCAAGGTTGGAAATTGGGCTTTTGTTCTTGGTGTCGGAGTGTAGTTTTTGTTTTGAAGTACGAAATTTTGCAAAATGAAGTAAGTTGGTATTCTTGATGTAAGTTAGTTGATACCATACCTTCTTCTACCGGTTTGAGACAGTCATTTGCTTGCAGAGTTAGGAATTTGTCAAGATGCTTATGGTGTAGCTTTTTGGTGGAGGCACAAGATCAAACTCTGGGGGTATAAAATGGTTTGGAGCACATGTCTCCTAGTGCTCTTCAACACCGAAAAAACACCACCTTAGCCTACCTTACTCAGAAACTAAAGGGGGCTTTCGAACCTGGTATGGACCTCCCAGTACTTGCGTCTGACTTTCCTCGGGAAAAATGGAAACCCAGAACCTTTATGCCATTTTCCGAGCCTAGCACAGACCTGCCAAAACCTTTATCTGGCCATGTCATCAGGATCTGATATGAACCCGCCATGCTCTGCATATTGCTGGTACCCCGATTGTCAAGTACGGGCCTGTTTTAGCGCCCATATGATGATGCTTTGTTTAGGCTTAGCGTCCCTTGCGAACCAGGTCTGCCGCTGTCCAGCACACGTCCAGACGGATCATTATGGGTCGCCGTTTTCATACCGTCGCGTTTACAGGCTCTTGTGTATTATTCTTCACAGAAAAGGCTGACGTAGTTGTGTGTAGGACCGATTCGGAAAGGCTGACATTGCGAAACGCGCACCGGGGTTTATCGTTATCGCTCTGACTTATAACATCAGGAATGTTTCATGGAAGTGTCTTATAAAGTCATTGAGCAATGGGACTGGCCGTTGCGTAACGCCTCGTTATCGTAACACTGGCTGCTGTCCTTTGTATATTTTGTCGTCTTGCTAATCGACCCGACGTATCGATGGGCTCTTGTCAGGGTTGGCATCTCAGCCAGACAAAATTCTTTTCTGCCACTTGCCGGTTAAAACCGGTTAAAACCGGTATAAAATGTCGGAATATGTCAGCACAATGTAATCATATATATATATATATATATATATATATATATATATATATATATATATATATAAAACGTATAAAAGTGCGTTATATAAAATATAACGCGCTTTTATAGGCTTTTTCTTGCCTGTTCCATGATCCGTATTATGTTTTTTTTTTTTAGCGGTAGGGAGAATATCAGTTCTTCAATATTTGTTAACATTTTTATTTTCTTAACGTTTCGGATCTGCGTGGTCCTCTGCCAGAAGCACCCTTTTGTCATGTCTGTCTGAATTTAAACACAAATATCAAAACGTCGCGTGCATTCATGTGATACTCGCACATGACTGCATGCGATGATTTGATATTTGAGTTTTTATTCAGACAGGCATGACAAGAAGGAACAAACTTTTAAAAATGGATCAGTTGCATCCCAAACGTTAAGGAAATGAAGAAGTAATACCATGCATATTGGAGGATTTGTATCTTTTCTACCAGAGACAGAAAGATTCATCCGAAATGAATCGGATCAATGAATCACCGAATTGATATGAATCATCGAATTGAAACGGAACATTCGAACAGGCAATAAAAAGCTTATGAAAGCGCGTTACGCCCGTGCCTTTAATAAAACTTACATGAATGAAAAACTTCTGCCAAAATATTCAGATGTATATGGAATATATATATATATATATGTCTTATTGATATATATGATATATTGTAATATATATGACATATTCCATGATGAATTTATCCGGAAATATGTTCTACGACTTTTCGTCTTTTTTTGCCTTCCCTCTTTTAGCGGCCGGTGTTAACCGGTTTAAATGGGTGGCCGAAATTAATTTAAGCCGGTTGCTGCCATTTTTCTCTTTTTCATCGGACCAGAAACCAGGCAGAGGTAGACGGTTGGTGGTCTATCGACCAGACATGAGCCCGTCACTGGTTATTTCTCGTTCACCCATCTCCGACGTCCGCTGACCCCGATTATCTGGCGCAGTGCCAGCGGTGAGGGGCCGCCGTCCGTGCGAGGTGCCGCGGTCCGGCGACAGTGCCGGGTGCGCCTGTACAAACTCCGCCGCGGCAGCGCCGGCGCGGCGGCCGGCCAGCCCTGGTGCCGTCAGGCCGGTTCGCCCTCTGAATCTGGCAGCCGGCGGGGATCCGCCGCCTCAGGCTGCTGACGTCGTCTCTCTGGCGCCCGCTCGCAGCTTCGTGCTTGCCTAGCGTCTGCCATGACTGTTGCATTTGTGTCATTTGATAACCCAGTAGTTTACGCCTAACATGAATGGTGTCTTGCCCAGGAGAAATTGTGGTTGCAAGGTGCTCAGCTGCAACTTTGCCAATATATCGAAAAACATTTGACGATCTTTCTTTTTTTCCCGTGCTGTGGCAACGAAGATGTTGTCGAACATTGTGTAGTTTTAAATAATTTCGCGCATGTTTAAGTCAGGCAAAGACCATTTATTAGGTCTTGACGTTTATGAAAAGAAGAATTTTGCCCAACAAGCGAAAACCGACATGAGTGGATTTGCGTTTCGTGACGTGACTTCCGTAAGAACCCAAGAGCATATTAAGCGCAATACGTTTAAACGATCTTGAAGCTGCAATTTGCATTGTAAACGTTGGTTGATGGCTGTGGATGACGCGTTTGAGTGCCGTTATTCTTCGGCGTCACGCTCAAAAACTGTAACACAAGTCACGCCTGCCAATGTGCGCTTGGTGGAGAAGGTGGCTTCACTTCTAGCTAGCATCTTGCCTCAAACGGAGCGAATACACCAAATCAAATCAGGTCAGAGTACACCCAGATCGTAGGTAGGTAAAGTGTATTCGGCCGCTCCATACATCACCAACAATAACATTCGCTCGTCCTCTAACCCGCATCGGCGGCGGCGGCACCGTACACGGCTAGCGTATGACGTATGCGACAGGCTCGAGCCACTGGACCCCCTCACGCCGGCACCCCAGTCACATCGCCACAGAAACGCCAGTCACCGGGCCCAGTGACGCGGTGACCTCTGTCACCAGACCCCGACGACCCAGTAACCTTAATCATCGGATCCAGTGGCGTGGTAACCTTCGACCCCGGTGGTCTAGTGACCTTAGTTACCGGACTAAGTGACGCGGCAACCTCAACCACTGGACCACGGCGACCCAGTGGTCTTGGTCACCGGATCCAGTGACGCGGTGGCCTCAGCCAATGGGCCCAGGTGATCCAGTGACGCGATAGCCGAGGTAGGCCGCTGTGGCCCAGTGACCTCAGTCGCTGGGCTCGGTGACGCGGTGATGCTCTCGCAGCCTGATGCTGTTGATCCGGATGAAGCCCCTCGGCGTCGTGCGGGTCGTAGTCGCCCTGCACGTCCATCGAGACCAGCTGCTCGTTGTACAGACTGACTGGCGCGTCACGGCTCAGGATGTGCACTGTAACGGTGGTGTTACACGACGTCACGGCTCGGGGTGGGCACTTTAGCAGTGGTGCTACACAACGTCACGGCTCAAGGTATGCACTGTAAGAGTGATGTTACACGACGTCACAGCACGTGGTGTGCACTGTAACAGTGGCGTTACACAACGTCACGGCTCAGAATGTGCACTGTAACAGTGGTGTTACACGACGTCACGGCTCGGGGTGGGCACTGTAACAGTGGTTCTACACAACGTCACGGCTCAAGGTATGCACTGTAAGAGTGGTGTTACACGTCACAGCACATGGCGTGCACAGTAACAGTGCTGTTACACAACGTCACGGCCCAGAATGTGCACTGTAAGTGGCGTTACACGTGCACTGTAAGAGTGATGTTTCACAACGTCACGGCTCAGGGTGTGCACTGTAAGAGTGTTACACAACATCATGGCTCAGGGTGTGCACTGTAAGAGTGGTGTTCCACGTCACGGCTCATGTTGTGGACTGTAACAGTGGTGTTGTATAACGTCACGTTTCAGGGTGTGGACTAGCAGTGGTGTTACATATCGTCATGTTTCAGGGTGTGGACAGTAGCAGCAGTGTTACATGGTAAAGGGGCTCGGAATGTTGACTGTAGCAATGACGTTTCAGAGCGTCACGGCTAAGGTAAGCTGCACTGTTACAGTGCAGTGCGGAAGGGCGTTACAGCTCCTAATGTGGAGAGCAGCAACGTCATTTTCTGTTATGGTCCAGAAATGCTGGAAGTAAAACTGTATGTTGTTTTATGGCCCGGAAGCAAGTGCTACAAAGCGCTGCTCCCCGAGCCCTTGTGTTCCGGTGTTCCGCGGCCCGGAACGTCATCTACACTCATCTGCCAGTTCACGGAGAACTGCAGCCCTGCGCTGACAGTGGGGATAGTACAACATGACTGCAGTGGCAACGGGAAGGTTGGTCTGCTCTGTCGACATAAGCAGCGGTTTACTCCCATCTTTACACGAGGAACGGCAGACGAATGAAGGGGTTCTTTGGCTCCAGATCTTTGCGTCATTCATCGTTTTCCTGAATCGATCCAGGGACCAGGCGGACTTTTGACCGCACAGTGTATGGTCTTTATGGTGGTCGGGTCCAGAATCTGTTAAACAAAACGGTAGCTGACAACTTTTCTGCAACGTGTCGACTGCCGCCGCGCATCGCGTTCAGTCTCCACACCAGTGGACGTGGGGACGATACAGATCACTGCGCGAGGCTGAATTCAGCCCCTGTGTAATGATACGAAATCCAACCCCCGAACCGTTCGGCCCCTCCGCCCCTGGATTGTTCTTTGTTGACGCGTTCAGAACCCTGCTGCCAATATCGCGTAAACCTTCTGTATCGCAGTCATGGATCATCATGAATTTGTGCCATCGTCATGAATCTGTCTGGAATGTGGATGCCTGGCAATAGCGTTTCCAAATCTCCAGTCAGAAACATATGTTATATGAAGACGTCGCGGATACGTCATGACTTAAGCTTTCCGCAAATGAGTCAGCTGTCAAGAGTGGTTGACCTCGCCTGAATAAAACACTAAAGAGAATGTTTGCAGCTATACTGTTTGGAAAACAACGATGTGTATTGTCTGTGAAAGAGTAATGCAGTGTTTCACGTTGCTTTTTTGTCGTCGAAACGTCTCCTTTAATGGACAAAGAATGCAGCTTCGGTGTGTCTCGCGCAAGGTGTTTCACGTTACTGCTGACGTGCACCATTTGACTCCAGCAACACACCGGTCGAAAATATCCGGAGGAGCTGCTGAAGTACTACCGCTGTTGTTCCTAGATAATTCAGTCACCGAGCACAGCGAGCTAATGCAGTCACTCAGCACAAACGATGAAAATTTGTGTTCTGTTTGCTCCCTTGAATGCCTTATTCACGTGTTTCGCGAACTGCGTGTCCGTGATAAAAAATTTTGGTACCTAGGCCAGGATACGTCGACCTACACGTGAAGTAAAGACTGACAAAGGGACTAACCGTCCTCTCTTTTAAGCATAACCGCGTCTCATCTATCTTTTCGTTTTTAACTTAGTTCTTGTGCAGCTTTTTAACCAATTCACGAGCACCTCGCGCATTTGAATTTTTACATGCAGCACTAGGCACATGAGCCCTGTTTCAGTGACACCAATGTTTGGCCTTATCAGTTTTCTGTTTATCCGTGCAGTTTTGGTACTGCGGCAGCGTGGCTGAGAGGATGGACAAACGTCCCAGTGCCAGTGGCCGGGGCGGCCCGACCCTGTGCCTCGGCGGCCAGCTCACCTGAGCCCTTGAAGAGTTTACACTGGACGGTGCCCGTGACGGCTGCCTGGGCCTTCCGCACACAGTCGAACAGATAGCGGCCCTCGGGGCTGAACCAGAACCCTGCGTAAACGGAGAGAGAGGGGCGGAGCGGCGTCTGGTCAGTGCGCGCCGGCCGGCCACAGGGCGCAGGGTGCAGAGTTACCCACACTTCGCGTCAGGCATAAACATCGCCGGTCAGCTGACCAACAGGCCGGACTACCGCAGCCGACACGTCACACGGCCGCCAGAGCTGAGACCACACAGCCGGCGCTGACAGGAGTGCTTAATGGGGGCCCACCCCATTTCGGCGTCTCATCCGACGTAACGAATTGGGCACAGCAAACGGACATGGAGGACTGATTCCTCCGCCTGGCGCCAGAGGCAAGCAGCTGCTGACAACGCCGGCCTTCACGTTAAGCACCCTCTGACGGAATAGCAAGTCAGCTCGGATTAAAACTATCCATGGTGTATGTTCGCGCTCTCCAAAAACGTCGAAGTTTACGGCCGAACTACGGCGGCTATTTTTTCGACGTTGCCTTCACTGAGTTTGGCTTTTTTGGTTGCCTCTGCCGTAATCTACCGTTGTAGACAAGCTTTGCGAGTTTGTCGGCCAGCTCGTTCTTGAGGTGGAACACCTCCCTGTCCGTGGTGAATGACTCCAGGTCCAGGTGTGTCCGGTAGAGGATCTCCCCGCCGGGACACTCGTAAACGCCGCGGCTCTGCCGATCAGAGTAGGTCAGTAGAGCAGTAGAATCAGGGAGATCAGAGTTCAGTACCAAAGAAGCTCGATTCTGCTGGCTTCCGTCGCTTGGTGAGTAACTTGTGAGTCCGATAGAAAACTGGGCCACATACAGTTATCCCGTGGACAGGAAAGTAGCTATGAATCAAATTAAGTTGCCCGAGAAACGGTTGGGCTAGACAAATGCATGATTCTGCGCATATGCGTAGAAGCGTTTTTTTTTTAAAAAACTTACGGGCCACAGCCCGTTAGAGACCATATCCTTCCATTCAACACCATAGGCTCAATCTGAGCAATTTCCAACATTGGTAGGACCATCAGTCATCATTGGTTGCTTCATGTTTGGGAGATTTGAAAGAGGCGTTTGTCGATAAATGTTTGCAGGCTGCCTTTAACTAAAAGCTGGTGGTCGTCGACAGTGCTAATGGCTTGTTCCATGCACACTTGTAACAGCCATAACGATCATACCTTCAGTCCGACGAATCTGTTTTCGACAATGTCTATGCGCCCGACTCCGTGCTTTCCGCCCACGGTGTTCAGGTATTTCAGCATTTGGTACGGATTCGTGTACTCGGTACCCGTGTCGTGGTCCACCACGCGCACTGGCACACCTGTCAGCAGAGCTCCCACAAGTCAAATTCTCGATAAATCGTGGTTCGGCCATCTTGCACCACACGACAGTCGACAGACCTGTCGGCGGACGCATGAGTTGCGGGAAAGGCCAGTATAAAGTATCAGACGTTGCGAAAGATGAACACGCATAAAACTCCCATCCATCTTGAAGCCATCCAATAATGCAAGCAAACTAGTGCATATGCATTTTTCGAATTTTCATTGAATCATTTTAGGAGCAGACGGTCTAAGTGACCGTCACACCGCAGCCCATCAAGATGACCGGCGTGGGCCTGGTGCTGGTCTGAGTACAGAAGCGGCCTGTGTCGTCACGCGGTCTGCGACTGTCTCACCGCTCCGGAAGTGGACAGTGAGCAGCTGGGCGGTGTCGGGCGCCTGTTCAGGGTCGCTGGTCATCTGGTACAGGTCCGGCGGCGCCGCCAGGTTCGGCTTCTCCAGCACACCTGACTCGAAGCTGTCAACAGCAGTGAGCAGTGGAAATGCAGAGCGCAGACGTACAGTCTCTGACAGACTGTCGGAGCTGATGTGCAGACCTACAGTCTCTGACAGGCTGTCGGAGCTGGTGTGCAGACCTCTGTCTCAGTCTCTGACGTTAAAAAACTACCGTGGATCTATAAGAGCGGTGACGTGCTAACCTGATGTGCAGCAGATTGGCGTCCATTGACCACGGCTGTTTGGGGGTGACGGGCAGCGGGATGCCGTGCTGCTTGGCGTACTCGAACAGGTCGGTGCGTCCTTGGAACCTGTTGTAGAACTCGGGCATCCTCCAGGGAGCCAGAATCTGCCGCCAAACAGTCGCACACTGAACATGGGAACTAAACGTAGGTTTGGGTGATGGGATACCGCATCACCTAGCAGAGTCATAGAATCAGGGTACCCCGAGAGAATTACTGGGACAGAGAAGCCACGAGCTGAGTTGTGTCATGAACTCTGTCCTGTCCACCATGACATTTCTTAGAGCTGGGCTGATAACGCAAAGATAAATCATTGGTAATGGATGACACGACGCCTGGTTGTAAGACGACGCCTGGTCTTTTAGAACGGATGGAAAGCTCTGCCGGACTGTCACGTGGCATGACGGGAGAGGCGCTGGTAGGTTCTGCCACGCAACCAGGGATACCAGACGCATGGCAGCGAGACTGCCACGTGCCGCAGGACTAGGACCGGTGGCTCCACTGCCCCAGAGCGGGCGTCTGGTCTGTGATGGAAGCGACGGCACACGTAAACACTCCGGCTTGGGAAAGTACGGATTACGCCACGCCGCCTGTGCCGAGGTTAGGTATGTCACGCGGGTAGGAGCCGCCTGCTGGAGTACAAATGTCGCCGGGGGGAGCCCGTAGTACGGCCTCGCCTTGTTTGTGGTGACGTCTAGTTAGTCTGAAACCAGCCGTGCACGACATCCGGAGATGTCCAGTTCGGGCCAGATTGGTCGGACTGTTTACAGCTGTTGACGGGAGGCGTCCCAATAGGGTCCGCTGCCAGCTGACCGAGGAACGCCGCCATGGCCAGACACCGCGATTTTATAGATTTCGGTCGGGCGTACAGTACATACAAGAAAGGCTGCATTAATTGGCGCATTTCGCGGAATTTTCGAGCGATCGCTCGAATTTCGCAGTAAGGGAAACGCTTCCTTTTCGGCCAATCTGTGGCAAAACGAAAGAGAGTGCATCGATAATCTCTCTCCCATCCGCCCTCACTGCCCTTCTGCGCAGTCCAAATGGCGTTTGTCCCGTTGTTGAAGGTGCGTAAAGCCCCAACTGACCTTGACACTGGGCGCGAGCGCAGCCACGCCCAGCTCGAAGCGGACCTGGTCATTGCCCTTGCCGGTGGCGCCGTGGCTGATAAAGGCGGCGCCGTTGTCAATGGCGGCCTGCACAATACCTGCCGCACGAGAGGACGGATCAGTCAGATGCCTGCCGGATGAGGGAACGATTCAGTCAGATGCTTGCCTGGCGAGGGGACACGTCCATCAGGCGTGGTGCCGTCCGCACGGGATCAGGCCGACCGCCCGACACTCGCGCACCGACAACGAACAGAGAGAGAGAGAGCGGGCCTCAACATCAGGAATATTCTCGAGTCCCGTTAGGGATACGCCTAAGATCAATGACGAGGTTTCTTTTGCTTCTATGCTGCCCTAGGCAGCAAAGCCGTTTACGGTTTGCTTCCACGATTTGCGCTTTGCTTTCTAATAGCATTTTGGAGGTAACATAACTTTATACCTGACCAGGTTACCTGGTAAACTGGCGAGTGAATACGTTTTTGGACACGGCCCTGGTGCGACAATGCAGTAACGCCGTAGCGCAGATGTAAGTAACGCAGATGGCGGTTATTTGTTTATTTGATAAACTAGGTAGACTCTCGTGAACCAAACGAGGCTAAGCTACCTTGTGTCTTATGATAGTAAATGTAAAGAGATAAAAAAGCAAAAACGCACAGAAAACAATGAAACTAAGACAAACATATGGGTAATCATGCTGATAAAAACACACGTGCGCCCGCGCATTTGAAAGGTACAGTTGCCGTTCACGGGAGGGATAAAAGCAGACTTTGGTCACTACGGTAAAGTGGGATCCCTGTTCAGCACCTTGTTTAACGCAAAACGGAGCAGAACAGACAGAACGCAAAACAACAGAACAGACCGTTTCGAACACTTCAGGTCATCCCTGCGCCGTCATGCAGACCAAACTCAGGAAAGAACATTCGACACGCATACGTCGATAGGTAATACGGCACGATAACGGGCAGGATGATAGCCAAGCCCAGTGCTATTCTGGAATGAGCCGATTTACATCGGCTGATGTTTGGGGTGTGTCTGGATGCTTGTTATGTCGGACACTAGCGTTCTTTAAAATGTTCCAGAGGACGGTTTGTGCCGCTCCCCTCCTGGCTAGACGACGCGGCCGAATCAGTTCTCTGGCGTGTCTGGGTCATGAGGCCTACCTTGCGCGATGCACGGCCTGGCAATGGATGTACCGAGCAGGTAGCGCTTCTCGTAGATGAGTCCGCACTGCACGGCCGGCCAGATGTAGTCCGTCACGAAGACGTCCCGCCGGTCGTCAATGATCACCTGCGGGCAGCGAGACATGTCACTGGCTCTGGTGTTGAAATACGACCTGCGATACGCATATTTTGCGGGACGCACGCTTCGAGTAGCGTTTACCAGTTCCGAGCTGGACGGATAGATTTGCCAATGCAGCGCAAAATGAGTGGTCAGTAGCGGGTCTGTGCGCCGGCCGCCGTATGCAGTCGCGACATCCTGCCAGGGCGGCGCCCGGCCGCCGGTTTACCGCCTGACCTTGACGGCGCCGAGCTGCGTCGCCTTCTGGCGGGCCGCGTCGAAGTCCTCCTGCTGGCCGATGTTGGCCAGGTAGGCCACCACTCTGTAGCCGCGCTCGCGCAGCCAGACCAGGATGCACGAGGTGTCCAGGCCGCCCGAGTAGGCCAGCACCACCGTCTGGCGGCCGTCGTCGGACGCCATTCCGTCGGACGGCCGTCTGCGCGGCAGAGGTCGGGTTTCCGGAGCTGCCGAGCGGGTCCCCGGGTCAGTCGGGTCAGACCTCGGGATCGGGCCGGTCGGATCTCCGCGCTGGTCGGGTCGGATCCCCGGGTCGGCCGGGTCGGGTCTCCTGGTCTGCCGAGGTGGGGTCTCTGGGTCCGACGGATCGGATCTCTGCGTTGTTCGGGTCGGATCTCCAGGCCGGCCGGGGCTGGATCTAAAGCCGCGCTGCGTTCCGCTCGCGCCGGCGCCGCAGCAGTGAATGCCGCCCCGCGCGGCCGGCGGCCGGCTACACAGCGCTAGACGCGTGATCAAAGTACACCCCTCAGACGGTGGGTGTTGGGGGCGTATTCAGGATGTTGCTGACATATCCGCTGACAGACGTTGAATCACGAGGAATGTACTACTGCCTGTGTTTTTCTACGGCAGTTCGATCCCAAGAGATGAAGAAGAACCCGAAGCAAAAATTCTCAAGTTTGAGACCTTTGTCGTCCCGCTATTGGACACATACGGTGCACTAAATCCAACAATCTAACCCATAGCGTTGGGTTCAAGACACTACCCTGAAGCCGAAACAAACTGAAGCACGTGCATGGTCCGTGCGCCGGCCACGATGTACAGAGCAGCAGCTGTGGCGGGAGATCAGCGACATGACGGCAAACCTTGACTGGTTTAATGGCTGCCTATCGGGCCTCCGCCTGCTGTTGCTGTTAAAAGAGCCTCTTTGAATATCAACTATCGCATTCGGGCCATATACCTTATCTCCAATGGATGATTCGGACCATCATCTGAATGGGATTAAAAGGCTGAATTTGAAAAAACCCGGAATTTGTTCATCCTGGTGTAATTATCTGACACTCTGGAGACGAACTGACCGTGGATCATCAGTAGGTCCGGTCGAAACCCGAGACCTTATCCATGAAAACAGATTTTGTGGATTTTCTCGCCTGATTGGCTCGAGAAACGCAACAAACTCGTCAGTTTTAAATGTTTTGGAGCCTTTTGCTCCAGTTTTATTGCGTATAGACCTGAACAATTTCGAGGGGAATGTTAACGTCCTCGCCGTGGCTGTGCAACCTGACTGTATAAATTCGACGTGTTGGCTAGTGGGCATTTGGGTATTGTTGGTGCAAAGAGAACTAAAGAGCATATCTTTGCTCTTGCGCTTGCCCAGTGGTCGTCTCTTCCGTTCTTATTTTTTCACTTCTTTTCTTGGATTTGCGCCAAATAAATGATGCACACAGTTAGGGCTAGGCACTGAGGAAGTCTTCTCTGGAAAATGCATCGCATACCTTGGACGTTTTAGTCAAACATTTCATTAGAGAAGGTTTTTATTGAGGTTGGACCATGAACGTAAACGTGCACATTTCATTCAGTTTCAGTTCCGAAATTTTGGTTTTGTCTTAATTACAATACCAACAAGAGAAAATTCATTCAGCCGTCACACTGCAAGGCAGTACGTTCCACACCACACAGCATTACAACATCTAAATAACAGCGCCATCCGGTTTTGTACGCAAGACCTCGTCAGCGAGAATAATCTCAAGATTGCACGACCCGATGGTGACTAAATTAAACGCAGATTAATGACAGCAGCTGAAGGAAACTAAATATGTATATGAACTTCTATGACAGACGTGTGTTATAACGATACCGTGAACTAGTGCCATCAAAAAGCCTCCATATGTCATTTAGCGGAGGATTGTTCGGAAAAATTCCAAATTCATCTCGTCGTAACGACAACAGTAAGCAAAGACGACCTCCAATGATGCGGTAGTGCATGGTGGTTTATTCGTGCTTGGCACGGACTAGATTACCCGTTGGAATCCACCGCTAGTTGGCTAGGAAAATTTTCAAATATGATTATGAAAATATGCAACCTTCTTTATACCGGAAGAAGCTTGTGTTTACACACAAAACATATGTACAGATATATCTTTTGAACATAAAACTAAGTTTCTTTCGGTATAAAGAATGCTGTCCGTTTTCATCATACTCAAAGTCCGGGACCTTGTAAAGACCATTTTTGACTTCATTAAATTTCAGTTACGCAACACACCGTCGTGGAGGCGAACCACAGTTCTGGTGACTAGCTTCCAAAATATTTTGATTTTGTTGATTTGAAGCCACAACAAACCACAGCAAGAGGCAACGCAGATTTTCATCAAATTGCATGATGACATTTGACAGTCATGGGTAATACGTCTGTGTTGGTGGATGATGATCAAAATGAAACAGTACCGAATGACGCGTGGGTCGCTTATGACATGCGACGCCCACTTCCATAGCAAAATCGGACAAAGCATGCAACAGTGTAGAACATCCTTTACAAAAAGTCGCCGCCTTTGAACGCGCAGTGACCCTACATCCAACAAGAGTCACCCACGTGTTCCCCAAATCCGGCAACCCGGCCCCCCCAACAGTCCCGCAGAGGTCATCTCTGCGGCGGCCACTACCCTCTGACCCCGTCTCCAGTTCAGCTCTTGAACATGTCGCAGAGCAGCTTCTCCATGGGCGTGTTGCCGATCGTCCTGCGGAAGAAGATGGCCTCGATGCGGGCGGGCGGCACGGCCTTCAGCAGCGGCAGCATCAGCAGGACGCGGCCGAAGCGTGCCGGCTGGCCCAGGTGCTGGCCGCGCGTGTGCTGGCCCAGCATCACCTGCGCCTGGTCCTGCAGGTTCTCCACCTGCGCCGGCTCCTTGAGGCCGCGCGCCTCTGCCGACAGGCAGGACGGCCGTCAGTCAGGACGGCACCTGACGCCGACTGCCGGGCGAGGATGGCACGCGTCTCCATAGACGTGTCGACAGGGCGACGAGGAACGGTGGCAGACACCAGCTGCCGGTGGCGAGTCATCGCGTGGCGTCGTCATTGCGATAGAACAAAGTATATTTTTAAAGGCGAAAGGTATATTTCTCCCAGTTATTCTTTGCCAATTCGCTTAACATTCTTGTCTCTTGTCTTCGGCGTCTGGTGTGCCTTACATAACCAATGTCTGAAAATGCAGTGTCTGGAATAATAGGTAAGTATATGTGACCGAGACAAGATGGCGCGGAACGCGCTGTCCGCCCGCCCGCCTGTCAGCCTTCTCCGGCCCACCTGACTTGAAGAGGACCACCGCTTTGAGGCAGGCGAACTCGGCCGGGTCGACGGCCAGCAGTTTGTACTTGGCGCAGATGTCGGCCAGCCGGCGCACGTCTGCGGCCACCGGGCCGGCCTTGCCGTCCGGCGCTTGCTGCAGGTGATCCGGCACGCTGAACAGCGGCGGCGACTCCAGCGGCAGGCACCACTGGATGGCGCACAGCAGGAACAGCTCCGACCACGCCTCCTCCAGCAGGATCACCTGCCGTCGGCGGCGCCGTTGAAGGACAGACCACACCTCCTTCAGCAGGACCACTTGGTCAGGGCGGCAGCGGTGGAGGAGCAACACAGGTCGCGCCCACCAGAGGAGCAACACAGGTCCAGCCGGACCACCCGTGGAGGGGCGGCAGTGGTCAAAGAAACAGCACAGGCCTTTCGTCGATGCGTGCGGACGGCGAAGGAACTTTCGAACCACGCCTGTTTTGGAAGGATCTCCCAGAAGAGTGGCAGAGTGGCGGAGCGGGAAACAAAGCGGAGTAGCGAAGTAGCGGAGTGGCGATGCGATAGTCCTGACCACATTTCTCTCGATAAGATCACGTAGTGGGATGTGGGAACAATAGACTTCCCGATTTATTGGACCTAATGATTCACTGGCGATGTCGATATCGGCATGATTTATCATGCCGAGATCATGCCCCAACAACCCAAGGTAGATTACCTGTGCTATTTTTTGCCCCCAATAAATGTCGAAATCGCACACATGCCTGACCTGGGTTAGGCAATCGACGCCATGTCTAATCCAGGACGGAAAACGACACCGACGCATCACGCACGGCATACGACTGCCATTCCAGTGGCACCTCCGAAACGCCCCGCTCTCGGTGCCGCTCGCGGGCGGCGACGGACCTGATCTCTGAACGAGAGGCTGGCGAACGAGGGCAGGTTCTTGGCCCACTTGATGGCCATGAACAGGAGTCGGGCCGAGTTCTCGTAGATGGTCTCCTGGGGCGGGCTGCAGAAGGCCGGACGCTCCAGGTAGGCGGCCGGGTGCAGCGGCGGCCAGGCGCCAGGCAGCGGCAGAGTCGGCGGCGCCAGCGGGCCATCCGGCTTCGTCTCCGGACTGGGCGGCCTCTCTGCGGACCGACAGAGAGTCAGACGGGTAACGTCGGCAGATGGCGCGCAGCGGGAACAGACAGACTGACAGTGGGCTCACGCAGCGAGTCATCAGGGACAGAGACCGAGTCGGCAGAGGCAGAGACCGAGCCGGAAAGAGCAGAGACTGAGGCAGCAGGAGCAGTGACCGAGTCAGCAGGGCAGATGCCGCGTCAGCACGGGTAGAAACCGAGTCGGCAAGGACAGAGACCGAGTCAGCAGGGGCAGAGGCCAAGTCAGAGGAGGTAGAAACAGAATCAGCAAGAACAGAGACAGAGTCAACAGGAAAAGTGACCAAATCGACAGGGACAGAGCCAGACACCACGTAAGTGGATGCAGCGTTAGGTTGGTGCAGACGTGCCGGTAGTGGCACCATTCAAATTGCACACGTCCGAACAGAGGGCACCACTTCGATAGATGGCGCGACCTCCGCGACAGCAAGTGTCGGATGACGAATCAATAACGTGACAAGGTGAGGACCCAGCCTGAACAACGGGGAACAAAGAAGTTGTTCCATTTAGCTCCTATGCCTTCGCCTTCACTTTGCCGGATCGGCACTGGCGTCAGTGAAACATTTAGAATACTTTAGAACCTACTTACTTTGACACCTAACAACTAAGACCTCTGATGCATAGCAAACCTACAGACGAGGACAAAAGATAAGCCAGTTCTTATTTTTCGTCGTTTTTTATCTTTATCTCCTCAAAGACGTTTGCAACGGCAGATGTGATGTACTCTGGCTTCTGTGTCCGCCGTCTGTGTTGTAAGATAGTTGTGCTCTTATTCATCACTGTCTACCTATCTTGCGGTTCAGGATAACACCTATCTGTGCCATAACTCAGCACCGTACCCTGCGGTTCAGTGTACCGTTCCAATACCGTACCCTGCGGTTCAGTGTACCGTCTCAGTACCGTACCCTGCGGTTCAGTGTACCGTCTCAGTACCGTACCCTGCGGTTCAGTGTACTGTCCCAGTACCGTGCCCTGTGGTTCAGCGTGCCGTCTCAGTACCGTACCCTGCGGCTCGGCGGGTCCGTTGTCTGCCGGGGGCTCTCGGCGGACGCTCATGTCCAGTCCGGCCGGCTGGCTGCCGCCGGCGGCCGAGGTGGTCAAGCCGGGCCCGGCCGGCGTCAGCGACAGCGGCACGCTGCTGCTCGGCTGCATGAAGCCGCCGCTCATGTAGTGCTGGTGCGCCATCATCGACATCGGCGGCCTGCCGGCGGCGGGGACCCGGTCAGACCCCAGTCCGTGAAACAGAGGGGTCTGTCGGCGGCAGTCACACTCTGGCTCAAGAACCAGAAGGACCTGGAGGTGGCGGAGACACGGCACCCCTGCCCTTGTACCGGAGGTGGAGGTTTGAACTCGCTAGCGGGGGAGGATTAACTGCCCGGAAGAGGGCAAAAATCAGCTACGAAGTTGCGACCGCAGCGAACGGAAAATACATATTATGTTAACTAACTGCATATGGCTAAGCGCAAAAATGTCATCGATGCGTGGTATTATTGCGCCAACTTCAGGCTGAAGTATTCTTTGTGGCTCGTGACATATACTGCATAAAAGCTAACCCAGAAGTGTGCGCAATGCAGATTTAGGGATTGTTCTGCATAGAGACGTACTCTGCTTTTCTTTATTTTGCGAACTAATTCCCCCGTCAAACACAAAAGAATTCGTTATCATGAAGAGAGACACTGTCACTTGTTACCAAACAGGAGACAGAAGACAAAACGGCTTATCCATGTACCGTGCTGACCTGAGACAGGTTGCCAGTGCAATGAAACAGCCTGTCACAAACACACATGATGTTGCAGTTAAGCCGGGACAGCGTCAGGCAGAACAGTACCCCGATACGGCCCCATGAAGGCCACATCGCCGGCGCGGCGCTGTGCCGGGCGGGCGGCGGACGGGCGGCAGTACGGCGGAGAGACGGGAGGGCCGGGCTGGAGTCCGACTCACGTGAACACGCCCACCGCCACGGCCGCCTCCCGCATGGCCCGGTCGTGGTCCATCTCGGCCAGCACCTCCGGCCGGATGGTGGCCGTGTTCCGCGGCTGGCGCTCGTTCTGCACGGCTGGAACGCCAGTAGCATCACAGTACATAGTACATCACGGCTCGACGTCACCGCACGTGAGGCCTCGCTCGCGCGGCCGGTAAACGGCAGTCGAGCTGTCAATTTGAACCAAATTATGCTTGTTTACCGACCGAACAAAACTTCAGCAATTTTGACTGAATGTTAAAAAGCGGCAGTTTAATACAGGATTCATAAAAGACGAAGTCCCAAAAGGACACCTAAAAGAACAGCTTAAATTGCTTCAAGCTGGTTGTGCAACCATGGCGCTTCTGGAATAGCCAAATAATAACTACCAAGTCTAACTAGAGACAGGAATGTCAGTTTGCACTTTCTGAGAGGGCCCTGACCCACCCAGTGTTGATTTCGCCACCCCAACGTTGATTCGGGTTCCTCCAATATTTTTTGCCGGTTTTAAAGGAAAATGAGTAATAATAACAAAAACAATGGCCGCAATAGACAAGAGACAGGGGGAAAATAAAGAATAAGGTCTAAAGCGACTAATCCATCTTTCTATCTTATATCTATCTATCTGTCTATATATGCATATGTGTGTGTGTGTGTGGGTGTGTGTATGTATGAGGACAAATGCATCTTTTATTTGATAAATAGTGACAAAAAACTTATAAGTCCCGTTGGTCAAAATAAAGTGGGCTAATTCCGTTGAGAAACTCTTATGTGGAGGAAGGTTGGGCTGTCAGGCCCTCGGCTCGGCCACCCAATTATTTACAGAAACTGGCGCCCTTGATTAGAAGTCTCTTCAAAACTACATTGGCAGCTTCACAACATACTGTCTCAGTTTCTTACCATCCTTGTTCATGCCCATCATAAGGCACTTTCTAAGTCGACAGGCCTGACATTGGTTTCGGTGGGCCTTATCCACCACACACTTTCCTGTTCCCGCCTGGCATCTGGAGAAGAGACAAACACTTTTTAGCAGTCGTATGCCGGATTTCATTTCAAATGCGCCATTGTAGCTCCGCAAGGTGCCTTTCTTCCTTCCTTCCTTCCTTCCTTCCAACTGCCTTATGGCACAAAGAGCCTGGAGCTATGCAAAATACACACAGCTCGGTTTATGTTTCCCAAACGGTTTCATCTATGGCGGAGATATGTTTCCAGTGAAGCCGAATTTCATTCTAATAGTTAAGCTAAGGCTTATAAAGGATAGTGATGTCATGTCGAGACGTAACAGATTGGTTGACAAGTACGCTGTGGACAGCTGTTCCACATCCACAGAACAAGGATATGGTGATTTCCCCGCTCTCCAGAGAGGCTCGTGGCGTGTTTGGGTGCCCCGGGACCGATCCCAGGCGCCGCTGCCCTCCCGCGTGCGTCCGGGGTCGCTACCGCCGGCCTCCGACCTGTAAATGAGCCGGCGGCGCACGCTGCGCTTGAAGAAGCCGCTGCAGCCGTTGCAGGCCATGATGCCGTAGTGCTTGCCGCTGCTGGTGTCGCCGCAGACGACGCAGCTGAGGCCGGGCGAGCCGCGGCGGCTGAACGGCGCCGGCGGCGGCTCGTCGCGGCCCACCTGGACGACGCCGCCGAACGCGGCCGCGTGGAACGGCAGCGGCAGCGGCGGCGCCGCCAGCACCGGCGCCGGACTGGGCGGCGCCGGCGCCGGGGGCGTGGCCGCAGCCGCCGCCGCCGCGGCCGGCCCGCCGCTGGACCCGCCTGTCGGGCACGGCAGAGGTCAGAGGCGAGGCAGGGCAAAGGACTCAGGCCACTGTCAAAGGGGAGCGGGCGTCAGTGGCCGTACGCCGCAGAGCAGAGCCGAGGTCAGCGGCCGCACGCTGCAGGGAACAGCGGGATTAGCGGCCGCACGCTGCAGTGGGGACCAGTGTTAACTGCGGGGACGTCTTTCCGTCTTACGAGTTGCCAGATGACCGCAACCCTAAAGCGAAAAGTTGACACATCATTTATTTTCATGATCTAAATCTGATATCGAAAACTTATGCACCTTTACCCGTTCACTATTGGCCACGTCAACACGTTTTCTTCTTTATGTCTGACAAAGCTTCTCTTTACGACCCATACCGCTCCTGGGCATGGATGTAATCACAATTCGGTAACTGGAGGAGGGATAAAAAATGTACCTGCTACGGAGGCCAAAATTTTTCTCGCTTTTAAATCGAGCATGGTCTGGCTACTGGTGCTTTCCAGACATTACCAAATATTCTTGTCTTGTGCATGCAAGAATCGTTTCAGTCAGGCCATCTTCAAACCTTACATTAAACTTGTGATTATATTACTGGTGACTGTTTAGGTAATGACTACGTGATTATGATATATGATATCATATGAGAGGTGTGATAGTGTGATTATTTTAGGGAAAATTGTATTGCAAAATATTTCGTAGTATTGAATGCCTCTAAGTGATATCCTGACAGTTCCGTAATTCAGACAAATACTGCGCACATCATCCTTTTTGACCTATTCAAAGGTTTGGTATTATTTGTTTGCATCTTCAGTTATAGATGTTCATTGAAAATCGTCTATAAACAAAATGGGACCGGGGACAAAACAGCTGTTCTTTTTTAAGCTGGTGGGAAAATGCCTCCATCTGCCTCATCGCTGGTTACAACGATACTGCAAGGAGCTGATCTCTGTCCCCGGTACTTATTTCGTAAATAAGGGGTTAACTTTTTCGAAAATGTTTCATCCTCCAGACGGTATACAGTTAAAACCTCGTTCCCTATGTTCTTTCAAAGCGGCCTATTCTTTCTTGATGCTACAGGTTAAAATGGTGCACCCATGTTTCTGCGCCGTTTTTGAATAATGAATAAATGAATAAATGATTAAATAAATAACAAATTTGATAAATGAAGAAATAAATTTGGATAATAAATAAAAGAATGAATTTTGAAATAACGAATAGGGGAAAATCGGGAGTAGTGGGACGCGGAAGAACCGGAACTTGCGTTTTTCTCCCAGAATCAACTGGGCAAAGGTGCTCTGGACGACGTAACATATTTTGCTTACGTCTGGCAGCTTTACCATGTTCCTCTCTTTACGGTCACTTCAGCCACTGTAGGAGTTAGGGTCAGAAACGTTTTTTGGCGGTCATTACGAGTGAATTAGCGTTCATATGTATGCGTGATCTATAATCTGAGAAGACTGAGTTGCTGAAGGAGATGTAAAGGGTGTCTATGCTTACACGCAATCCCTGGTTGCTGCAGTCGTTTTTCCATCGTGATGACCTTGAGTCTGCCACAAGGTGGAAGGAGAAATTGAACACAGTTTTGACTTTGTAGTATGTTTGCGAGACATACTTGCGAGGTAAACATCCCTAGTAGTTTACAAGTATGTTTTACCTCGCAAGTCAAACATACTTGCGAGGTCTGTACCTGCCATCACATACTATTTTTGGGTCCCATCTTCCTCTCAACAAACCCTACTTCTCCTTGAATTCCATTCCTCCCGACTTAAAGTTTTTTTAGGGGAGGGGAGAATACAAATAAAAACGTTTTTGCGTTTTTCCCAAATGTCAGATGATTACCAGGAGTAGACAATAACTCAAGCAGCTTAATGATGCACTATTTTTTTCCATTCATGTAGTCTTTTTTGGTACACGGGTAAAATGAAGCAATACATATCTCACCTACCCCGCTTCTCCTCTACGTCATTTGTGAAACGCTGTATTCGTGACTCACTGGCGCATTTTTTACTGGTACCGCCCATGAGTTCAGAAGCAGGAAGTCGTGGTCCACTTGTTAGAAATCACCACAACGGTAACAAAAATCACCACAACTCGTTGACCGCAAAAGTTTAAACAAGATGACGAAAGAAACATCCCTCGTAAATATCATAATATTGTAAGCTGTATATACAATAAAATAATTTATGTGTAAAAAATATTGTTAACAACCCGAAAATCACCTAGTAGGTATTTGTTTGTTAGTAGATATTTAATTATTTTTTGTTAGTGAGTATTTCATTTGTTAATCAACCACAAGGTGTCATTGAACAGAAGAGATTTTAAAATTATGCGCCGTATTTCAAACCAACAGTTCAGTTTCACCACAGGCATGCCTCAAATCCTCCAGCCGTCTGCGAGCCGTCTGATTCTCCTCGTGTGCCGTCAGCGGCGCGGCCCGGCGGCCCGAGTCGGGCGCGGTCGGCCGGCGGCCGGCGGCCGGCCTGCTCCCATCGACCGGCTGGGCGGCGACTGGCCGCCGCGGCACGCCACCAATGGCCGCCCGCGCGCCTTCCCGCCGCCCAGTAAGTCCCCGGGACTGAATGTTGGCCCCGCGGGACCGGGAGCATTACTCTTTTGATGAATCCGCGCCCGGTTTGAGTGTCTCTCCCGACGCGTCGGTGATCCCTAATCTGGCCGGGGCCACCTGCGGCTCGCCGCCCGGCCGACGCCGCGTCGGCGCCGACGGACGGCGGGCAGGGCGGGCGGCGGCCGCGCCGTCAGCGGCGGACGGTTATCCGCGCGGCGCAGCTGCCGCAGATAGGCAGCAGGCAGCAGCGCGAAGGCGCCTCCGACCACCCGGCAGCGCACGGCAGGGTGCTGAGGCGCCTGGCATCCGAACAGCCAGCACAATAACACGCCGAGGCCGCGCAGCACGGATGAACAGCAAGTCAAGGTTTACTTTGCTTTAGCTCGCCCTGTTTTCTTTGTTCTATGGATGATTGTTGATATAACCAAGGTGATCTGGTCGTAGATCACGGAATTATTAATGAAAAACTAGGACAGACCTGCCAAGATAGTCCACTACACGTGAAGTGGTCCAGTTATAGGAAGGTATAATCATGGAGGGTAATGCTGCATCTTTTTAATTAGACACATGCAATTAATTGGACCCTTGCAAATGTAACTACAATTTGACATTCCCTTTGTTGCAATACGGACATGTGGACGGCGCACCATTTCATGGCATTCAAAATAAATGTTGAAAACTCCTGTTTCCGGAGTAACTACCCCTTGGACTGTTAGTCTTCCGTGAGCTTAATTATGTCACGAGCATCGAACACCAAGCGCCTATCGGCAGATGTTATTTACCCACCGCCAAATTACATAGATAAGGTCCTTTGATGTCCGTGTCGTTTGTCGGCGTCCATTGGGATATCATTCTAAAATACTTGGAAGACAATGGGCTCACTCAGGCAAATCACTCAGTATTTATCGCTGAAACCGCATCTTTGATAAACGGACTGATCATTCCATCATCTTTGTTTGCGGCAGCTGTTTGTGATCACCCTGCAAGCCATTCCCTTTGGTCGAGTGATAAATATGGCCTCGTTTATCATCCCAGTTGCACTGATGTTACAAGAAAACAATATCAGGTCGAAACGGCGCAGCATTGTTTAATCTGGTTGTTACCTGTGAGCGTTCTCCGGACCCCCATCGTCAGCGGTTCTGATAGGAGTTTCGACCTGCTGCCGGTCTCGGTCAGACGTCTCAGACGATCTCAGCCTTCACTGGCAGGCGCTGGCAAGCGGCGCGAGGCCGCGGCCCTAGCCGCGGGGGCTGGCTGGGCGCCGCGGGGGACCGCCACGCCCGCAGATTGGCTGCTCTGCTGAGCGGGAGCGGGAGAGGGAGCGGCGGCAGAGCAGCCGGCAGACTGTCAGAGAGCAGCGCACCGGCGGCAGAGCAACCGGCCAACTGTCAGAGAGCAGCGTACCGGCGGCAGAGCAGCCGGCAGACTGTCAGAGAGCAGCGTACCGGCGGCAGAGCAGCCGGCCAACTGTCAGAGAGGCGAGAAGGTGGCAGAGTGCCCGGCAAACAATCGGAGAACGACCTTCCTGCCGTGACAGAAAACCGACGGACTGCCAGAGTGGCGAACCGATCTGCCAAAGGAGTACCGGTGACAGCACAATGATACGAGGCCGCTCCTGAGCGCGGCACGCCATCGGCAGCCGACCGCTTCGTTTGCTGCAGCAGATATATCCGTCCGGGCCGTCTGGACGGATATCTCCGGTCCAGCCGGCGGGGCCGTCTGCAGCTGCCGTTCCGTGCCCGCAGTCGTGGCTCAGGCGGTCTCTGGCACCTGTGCGGCCGTGCCGGCGGAGGCTCGACGGGTCGGGCTAGGACAGATGGGTCGGGGCCCGTCGTCTCGTCGGCCGACCGGCCGCCGCGTCGATCGCTGACGACGGTCACGTGACCGGCCGGCCGCCGCCGGCGTTATTCGCCACTAATCCGAGCCGCCTGCGTGCTCTATCTCCCGGTAATGCCACTCTGCCACCACCAGGCCCGATCGGAAATTAATTGCGCCCTGGGGCGCTTCGACGGCTTTTAATCAAGCCCGAATGGTATCCGGGAAAGATTGGGGGGTGTTATATGCTAATAGAAATGCTAATGAAATCTGGCAAATAGCATTAGACCATTTAATTTCAGTTGGCGTCGCGAAGTAATAGACCGGAATGCCGCTCGAGTGGCGACAACCCTGTTAACAGGTCTATTGTGTCGCCCCGGCGAACGCGCGGGGAAGTTAGCGCGCGCCGCCAAAGTTGCACAACTTATGGCATCCGGCGGATACTGTGTGCGCAACTGCCGGCGGCTTCGTTCTTCGCGGTGCTGCCGGCCGCTCTCCGTCACGCCGGACAGCTCCTCAGCCAGGCGTTTGCTGTTCAAATGCCAAACGTAAACAGCTGAAGAGTACTGGAAGAGAGTGTGCAGCGCGGAACTGTACCGAAATTAAGAAGACTAAAATGTCAGTTTTAGCCCATTATTCCCATGAGCGCCTTCGGTATAGCGTTGTTTCTCCGTAGTTTTGGACTCATCTGTATCCCCACCCCAATCACGCGTTTAAGAGTCAAGCGTGCAGTACAGGATCGGTGACCGGTAACCACCCTCCAGGAGTTTTCATTCAGCAATGGGGGTTTTAAGGCGTTGTTCAAAAAACCAACATTTTGTTTAGATAAAACCTCCAGTTTCGTTTCATATTTTTCTTGCCCAATGTGCGAGTACGTACAGTATAACGGATGTGGGGTACGAAACATTACTACTTTTAATTTTTCGTCACAGCCACCTACGGAAGAAGAAAACCAAGTGAAAATGTCGAAGGGTGCGATGCCATTTGGAAGAACACTGCGTGGTACGTGGGCGAACATATGCACAGGACCGACCGAGGCGTCCTTGCAGATATACGCCATCATTTTCAAAAGCATAACCCAAAATGTAAGTCATGCTACATTATTGTCGGATACGATCTTGGGATATGTTTTTCTGCAGCAATTAATGTGAATAATGTCACCAAACATTCATCTTTAACTACTGACTAATTTGTGAGTTTTTTTGCTTTCTACGGGCACCATATGTTTTTTTACATATAAGGGAAGCGTCGTTTCATCTTAACCAATTGTCGTTTCTCGTCCTAGCAAAGCATTAAGACTGATGGTGACAAAGGAAAGGAATGAGCTCCTGTCTGGGGAAACCATAAGCGTCAACAGATGCCGGTCACTAGGTTCCGACGTTTTTTTATCTTAGTTTTTTGAATGTCTTGTGAATAATAAATAACGGTTACATTCATCTATGGAGGAAACCGCGGCATTACCTTCATGCTGGTGACGGCAAAACGACTAAATGGCTGCAGCGACAAATATCATCTTAAGAGTGCCTCCGTCCTATGCCATAGGGCTAGGGCTACTATATCGCTATGCTTTGTCATAGGCTATGATATTCCCAAGATTATGTCGGGCAGATACCTCCAGAGCCACCCTACGCTTCCTATGTCTTCTTTCATTTATGTGAAACTGGGTTCACGTTACGCCACCCTTAGGAGACGCGTTATTCAGCTATTTATTTCACGACGCCTCATGCACGTTTTTTTAATGGAGTACAACTGTTCGGTTTGATTCTTCCTATCAATTCCCTGCTGCAACATAACCTCGGGTGTACTGCCCTTGCAAAATACTAGAGCGTGCCCGCAAAGAGCTCGCCCGGGCCATCTTGGTTTGGTGCGGCAGAGAGCCGTCTTGGTTTATTGCGGCAGAGAGCCGTCTTGGTTTGGTGTGGCAGAGAGCCGTCTTGGTTTGGTGCGGCAGAGAACCGTCTTGGTTTGGTGCGGCAGAGAGCCGTCCTAGTTTGGTGTGGCAGAGAGCCTGGCCGAGTCGTCATGGTTTGGTGCGGCTAATTCGTCGCGGCGCCTAACAGCCTGATGGGCCCGTATGCGGGCGCCGTCTGCTGATTGGGTTAGGCCCGCTGGGCCGGCCGGAATGTTGATGGCGCCGCGACGGGCGGCCTCGCGCCGTGCCAAACCAGCCGGAAACTGCACAGATGCCATTAGGGGAGGCGCCGGGCCGGCCGGCCGGACAGCGCCGCCGCGCGGCAGACAGGTGTCGTGTCCGGGTCCGGCAGGGCCGCCGCCCCCGGTCGGCCAACCGCTCAGCAGCAGCAGACGAACAGCGGCGGACGAAACGTGCGGGAAAAACGCAGGCAATCGGGGCCTCTCTGAGCTCTGGCTGTGATGCCGCACCGCCCCATCGGCGCAGCGAATAAGAAAAACGATGATTTAACATTTACGCGTAGTATTAGGGCTGTTCAGCGCTGTTCCGCGAAGACTCAAGGAAAGTATTAGCCGATGTTTTCGTAATGGTTGTATTATCACACGGTACGCCAGGTCCCGAAACATGCCGGTAATGCAGACACCACGAATGCTGTAGGCTAAATCAGGATATTACAAACAAACTTGGTGTTTGCCCTTCATAGGATTTGGACTTGGCATGTCGAACGTTGCAGTTTTCCTTCTTTGCAGACAAACAAGTTCTCTTAAGACCAGTAATACTCTGCTTACTTCAGACATGTCTGAAATGCAAGCCTCCTATGAACATGTTTACGATTTTAACCAAATAACAATCTATACCTACATATCCAGCCTCAGTCCACCGAAGACACGTGTTTTTTGAATTAACCTTTATTTAGTTCTTTAATCGTTCCATTTAAAACGGCATGAATTGTTTATCCTTTATCTGTCTCATTCGTAAGCGGTTGACCAAAGGAAGACATGTGACGATAACTGCCTCACTCAAGTCTCAACGACGTCAATGACATACGCCATTATTTGTGTTTGGGATCCGTGGACCATATCGGTAATCGCCACAGGTAGCCTAACACCCTAATTTAAGGTGAAGGGGGAGGAGGCAAGGGCCATTTTTAAACAGTTTGGTTCTAGTCAACATCGCGGGGAAAATGTGAAATCTTAGTGTCCAATGGAGGGGGGGGGGTGCAGCGTCCCGCGTCTCAATGGTTCCGCCGCCTGTGGTAATGGGCGCCTTTTGTCGCTTCTTCGTCAGCGCCAACAGACAGGCCGGCAGGTGTTCAGCCTGCTGTCCGTACCTCCACAGGTAATCGTCAGCGGCCCAGCCTGCTGTCCGTACCTCCTCAGGTAATCGGGCGGTGGCCGGACCAGTAACATGCCGCTACAAATCAATTCTCTCTTATTTTTGATATCGTAGGCAAAACTGACGATTAGCATAAATTTACATAATGGAATTTTGACGGCGGATTTTCGCAGGGGGATGTGGCTGCCGTCCCACCAATCAATTGTGGACGGCACCGTTTCATTACAACAGAAATCCGCTGGCATTAATTTCTGTTTTGTTGTGATTTGATTGTGGACTTATGGGATTACTGGCAATCAGAGGCTGGCAAAGAAACACCGGCACGGGGGCGCCGCTGCGGCGCAAACGCGGGAGGGAGGAGGGGGGGGGAACACGGGCGGATGTGGTGCGCCAAACCCAGCAGCTGGTCGAACCCCCTCCAGGCATCAGGGGTCAGCGGTGGGTAACTGAAAGCCCTGCATCCCTTCAGAAACGGTCAGTGGTGGTGGGGCGGTAGACAGCAGGCCCGGACAGTGAGCAGGGGCGACGGTATGGGGCTGCAGGCTTCATCCGACCAGCAGGAACGTCTGGCCGATAGACTACATCTCATTCACTCAGCAGGGGTCAGGGATGAAGCTGTAGACGTTATCCAGCCAGGAGGGGCAGCGGTGTGGGCCTGTCGACCCCGCTCCAGTCAGCAGGGGTCTTCAGTGGCAGACAGGCCGCAGGCGCCGTTCAGCAGTTTTTTTTACATACAGAGCGGTGGGCATCCCGCCCAGTGGTCTTCGGTCTGCGCCCACCTGTCTCCGTGCTAGTGCGCACCAGTCAAAACAGCCCCGAAGCTCTTCAGAACGACAGACAGCGGCCGGAGAGGCGCCACGTTTCGACCGGCAGAATCGGCAGGATGGCGAGTACGCTCTTGTTACCTTAAAATTGTGAAAAAGTGCGTTGCATGGCGTATACGTTCGTGTTATCCTGACACGGTGTGCGTTACATGGCGTGTACGTTCGTGCTACCTTGACATGGAGTGCGTTACATGGCGTGTACGTTCGTGCTACCTTGGTATGGTGTGTGTTTCACCATGACAACAAATGCGTGTTGGTGGAAGAAATCCAGGTATGTCGGTCGAGGAAGAGAAAAAGTGAAATGGAAAAGTCAAAGTATTTTTCCTCACCACGGTCTTTTATTTGCAACTTAACAACAGCAGGTATGCGCACATATACGAACATGATAAACGCACACATAAGGCCCTAATATACAGTACGCTACGCACTCGAATATAGAAGTATACGGCACGTTGTGCATAGATAAACAATACGCTTCGCAAACCACGAAATAATGCAGGTACCGTGACTGACACAAATTTACGTAATAAAACACATTTCCAAGTGCAGATTTACCTCGACATTCGTATGTCTTGGACGGCATTCCTACAATGTATAACCTGAAAAACTGGAACCCATAACCTTTCGAAGTCTTCAAGTCGCGCCGTTAGTTTTGCTTCTCTTTTTTGTATGTGACAACTGCGGCGAACAATATCATAAAATGCTTCAGAGCATTGTCGGCCTCTCGTTTTTGAGCAGCGCCAGATATGACGTTTGGCAAGGAGAATAATTAAGTTCCGCACTCTTGCGTCTTGGTCAGCACCATGTTTTCCCAGGATGATGTTCTTTGCATTGATAAGACTCAGATTAAATGTTGTCGCGATTCTTTCCACGGACTCCTAAAGACAGCACAACGCACAAGCAAATGTTGAACAGATTCAACAAAAACGCCGCAAAAACACGTGTTTTCGCCTTTTATGTTGTAGAGTTAAACATGCTTTTAGTTGGGAGAATTCTATGAAGGATTCTTAATTGAGTCCATTTAATGCAGTTATTGCTACATTTTTCATGTACCGACTTTTACTTCAACTCAGTCCCAAACGAATCCAACAGGCAGGGATCATCCCGTGCTCCATTTTTGTTGCCGCGAATCAGGAACCTATCTAGATGATTTGAGTAAACAGTTGGCGTGCCCACTGTGTTACATTTGTCGTTTGTATCATCCTGTCTGACACTAGTTCACATTTCTTGTCATGTGGAGGGTTATTACGTTGCAATATATTCCATTCCGACGGAATAGCTGTTATCAAGGTCGACCAGGTAAAGAAATTTTTCATCATATATTTTATTTTTGTCATATTTTTTTTGCACGACGTAGGAATATAGGACATATTTTACCCTACCGGGAAATAATATCAAAGTAAATTCTGCCTAACGATCCTACAGTTATGATAACGTCGCCTTCCTCTAATCAGGCTATTCTGACACCCTCCCCTGAAACAAGATATGTCCTCTTTCGTACTGGGCCGTGAGGTACGTAATGAGCCTCCTTCTAAAGCGTCAAGCAGCGAGTCTAAAAAAGCACTTCCGTTCAGTCAGCAAAAATCGGTTGAAGGGAGGCTATAAACCACATCCTGTCAGTAAGGCTCATTGGGGGAGCTGCAGGGCTCCATCCATTCAGCAGAGACCAGTAATCTGAGAGGTGGGAGCACATGTACCAGGCACATATGTGTCTGAGAGCTGACTTGAGAGCGCGTAGCTCCTCCTTTTCAATGTTTTTTAAGCAAATGCCCAAACTGTTCTATAATTTCACGGATAATTTCTGGTTCAGAAGGTTTCATTTTCGATCCTTCACACCACATCATTCCCCTTTCAAACTCCTGTACTCGCACTTCTTCACTATTGTGTCTCCCGGTGAAAGCGCCCATTCATCCAAACTGACCATTGTGTTTTACACGATCTTACAAAACCGGAAATCCTGAATTTCGAGCGACGAATGAAATATGGATAAACTTCTAGACCAAAACATGGCGCGCGCTGCATTGAAGTACAGCTACATACAGTGCACGAGTGCAGTTATAAACGGTTCCCGTGCACCCGTGCAACAGACTGATGTCTTTCTGAAGCGGTGCGCACCCGGGGATACATAATTTTAACACGGCGTGCACACGGATGATAGATAAGAGCATCTTACCAGCGAAGGCCCGGCATGTGGATCACTATCTGGTAATGCCACAAGAGTGAATCGTGACACAACTATGTGTCCGCGTGACGGGCCACGTTTCACGAGAACAAAATCGCGGCTGAAAACATTTGCATTGTGCTTCGTTCGACGTGAGACAGGGCTTGACGAAAGCAAATTAAGAAAAACACATTGATGGCATGGGTCGTATCCGAACACTGACTGTCGTTGACATCATCAAATCAGGTGAAAAAAACTAATCTCAAATTAAGGTTTTCAGCTTATACTTCCTTCTCACGCTGTTTGTTCTTATGACGCTCATGCCATACTTCCTCCTTGCGCAATCATCTGCTCAGACAGAAGCTCCTAAATCCCTCATTTCTCAATCTCTCAGTTTTCACGGCATATAGAGGAATTCCACACCGGGGCCTTCGGCACAGGTACCCAACGCAAATGCCACCTACGGTGTAAGGTAACTGCCATTAGCCATCTTGGGTATTTCCTGCTCCAGCCTTTCTCAAATATGGATGGGCTTTCTATATATTCGAGGATTCCCCAACGTTTCGAGGCTGAAGACGCAAGCCACACATATTATCTTATTGTTCAAGACGGAGGTTGTATATTTAGTCAAAGCTGCGCTAACATTTGTCTAATGCACGCCGGTACCGAATGTACAGTCATTTTAATGACCAGAAATACTAAAACTACCCAACGAAGCAACACAGTAATATGGCCTGCTTACGAGCAAAGATAAAAAGTTTTGGCAATAAAACTTTTGAAAAGATGAGAGGCCTGCACCGCCGAATCTTCGTGAATCCAGGAGGCTTTCAAACCTTCTCAATGAAAATGTTTAAAACTTCTTCCGTGATGGTACGCAATCTTGTCTTTTTTTCAAATATAAGATGGAAAACAGAATTCTAGAACATCAGAACAAAAATAAACATGAGATAAACCCCAAATGAAGAGAGCCGTTCTAAAACTGAAACTTTGTACAATGTTTCAATTGTCGCAAGTCATTACATCCTGAAAGTCAGTCGGATTCACGTACCGATGTACTCCCCCTTTAATGCCAGACATCTGACAATCCTATTACGCATGCCATCCGCCAGCTTACAGAACATGAAAGACGACATGGTCGCCCACCGCCTCTCCAGCACTGTTTCCAGCTCCGCGATGCTCTCGGAGCGGTCCATCTCGCTGAGGTGCGCCTTCAGGATGCCTCACGGATTTTCCACGGGGTTCCGGTCAGAGCAGTTCCCCAGCCATTTCTTGTCCCAGAACCCCGGAACGTGCGCCTGTCACCAATCTTGGGTTCCCCGCGACCTGTGACCGGGCGCGACGTCCTGCTTGAAGATGGCCGACATTTCGCGCAACATCTTCCGCTGATTTGCAAGGCCCGTGCTCGCCATTCGTTCCAAGGCTTCAGTGAGAGACTTTTCCGAAATGTTTTGACATAGTAGTCTGTACTGGCCGTCTGCTTTTGCGACACCACGTGCAGTTCTGTGACGCCCAACGCACTCATTGCCCCCCAGACAATCACCTGCTGGGACCTCTTCTCAAGGCAGCAAGTTGGTACTTCCTCCCTGTCTTTCGCCCTTACGCGGTCGTTTCGGGGGTTTGAGGATTGTGAGCTCGAAAACAGGCTCGTCGCCCCAAATGATTTTTTTCGAAGTCATCCTTGCACCAGTTTTTCGTTTTTTTTGCACAGCTGCACCCTCGCCTTTCGCCGTTTTCCTCTTTGTTTTGGCTGTTTCGCTACCCTGTTGTGTGCGGCCAGTCCTAGTGAACGCATCATGTATCGATAGACGGCCGTGCTGGACACCTCGTAGCCTTTGCGTTTCAGTTTAAACGATAGCTTGCCCACATTTCGGTCTCTCTTCAGCGCGGCTTTAACACACAGTTATCATCACCCGGCTGATCTGCGAGGGTCGGCCTGATCGCTGCTTGTCATTGAGAGATTCCTCCTGCGAAAATCTTCACATGTGTACGTCGTACGGCGTGGCAGGCCGAGTGCCTTCGCGACATATTGGCTGGCGCCAGCCTGAATCATTTCCATGGTCCTCGCAAGAGCAGCTTCCCGGGAGAAAGCGTTTTTAGTAACACCCATGCTTGCTGCTCGGTCATGTCCAAGGTCTGTGGCCCAGTGAAGTTTACGTAATTAATTCCACAAGTTGGCACGCGTTTCGAGGTAAATTGAAAAATACACGTGGTTTTTATTTTCTTCTGTCGCCTAAATGTAAAAAGTGTTGAAAATACGGGACCAAATGTGCAGACGGAGGATGAGAAAGAAGTTTTCATACGCCCTGTAGACATAAGTCATCTTACTCATTTTTTTAGAGTGCTATTTCCCTCGCATTCCCAACGCAGCGAAGGGCATGTGAGGTCGGAAAAGTCGAAGGTGAAAATACTTCCCTCCGGAAAATCACTAAAATTCGATAATCGCATTTTCGCATTCAACCGTTTCTTGTTGCCAGCGATCGACATTCCTTTCTTAGCATGCAAGCAACAACTGACCTAGAGATAAATTAGCTGAGAAAAGTCAAAGTAGATGTAGACAACTTATTATCTGAGCGGCTTGCAGATTTATCAGAAATCATGCGACAAATGCTTGTTTTATCGCATTAACATTCGACGAAATATCAGAATATCGACATCTCGATATTTTGGCTTTTAACCCATTTCCAATCTCGACTGATAGTTAAAATAATATTTGTACCGGCTATCTGCCGAATGCCAGCTGTCATTTCGACAGCTAGCATTTATTGACATTCGATTGATTCGGCACATTGGATTAAATGATGATCGGCAAAACTGACGCTTTAATTTTTGGCACTCACCAAATTACGTTCCCAGATTTGACGTGCCCCGAAAAAAAAACGCAGACGCCATTTTACCATTGGTCTTTTTGCATTCAATATTTTTCAGTCTATGAGATTAGATCTGATAAAACACCAGTGGTCCCACTGCATTCGTCAAAAGGGAATTTGACGAAAAGACATTTCATCTATTCATCCATCACTTGACTTAACGTGACAGTTCAGGTGCAATCCCACGTGGTGAAACGTTTACGCGCCGTGCGGCGTTATGTTCCCCGTGAAAGTGACAAAGTGTCAGGTTTATCTTTTCACCAACTAATCGTCTGCAGGATTTGCAGCTTACCATGTGGTTTCTGAACGTAGGAAGGCGATTCCATTCCGCAGGGACAACCAAAATCGTCCGGAGTGTCGGAAAGGGGTCAGGACCGAGGTTTGTAAATCAAGGGTTCGTAAGCGAAAAAGTTAGCAGCCAACCTGAGTATTGTAAAAAGTTCTCATCGGAACAGGTCTGTGTGGAAAAAGGTTCGAAACGCAAAGGGTTTGTAACAGAAAAGGCTCGTACTGCAAAAAGTTCGTATGAAAAGGGTTTGCACGAAAAGCATTCATAAGCGAAAAGCTCCGTAGGAAAAAGGGTTCGTAATCACAGGTTCACAAACATAAGGGTCGTATCGGAAAACGTTCATTAAGGACATCGTTCGCACCGGAAGATGATAACGGAAGAGATCGCACGGCAAAAGCCACCTTTCGCCGTTCGATCTTTTGCGTTATCATGGAAGTACGTACGCCCCGCAGGCTGGTGTACGCCGCCGCAGGCTGGTGTACGCCGCCGCAGCACGGCGCAGCGGGCGTACACCAGCCAGTCGGGGCCCACCCGGACGCTCCTCCTGTCAGCGCCTCCTGGCGCCTCAGGTTCGGCCTGCAGGGCGTCACCGGCCGGAGGTTCACAGAGGCTGCCTAGAAGTGAGAGCACGAGTGGCTGCTGCTCAGAAATTGAATCGCTGCTTGGTCGTTTGGCGATGAACTTTACTGACGTACTGAAAGAAGCGGTTTTTTCGGGGTATAATGAGTAAGAGGTTCTTGTGTTACAAAGGTCCATATATTTCGGCAGAGCCTGGTTTACTTTCTTTAGTGGGATCACTGGCAGAGACCTTGCTAAATTCGCGAAATTACGTTTTACGCCGAAACAAACTGCAAATGTTTCATACGTGTTCTGAGGCCCAGACATCTAAGTTTCCGTTCATCGTTTTTGTATTTCTGCCACTTTGAGTGCTTCCTAAATGACTGAGTAATCTGGACCGAATTTTCAGCTTTGTGTTTGCCTTTTATGTAACGATATACCGTTGTGCGTACATTTTATAAGTTTCACACGCCCTTGCACTTTTTATAAAGTTATATCGTGCGCAGATTGGTGCGTCGCTCCGGGACGAAGGCAACTGGCGGAAAAAGAGCCGCTCAATCCTAGCGGCAGACCAAAACAGCGAAAACCAGCCGGCTGGTTTTAACGTCAGGGGACGGCAGAGGCGGGCGCGGCAACATGAGGCGAACCCGCAGGCGGAGGAGGATACGGTACAGCAAGGACAGGCGCGGTGAAAGACACAGACAGACGGATGAGGATGGGAGACAGCAGGGACAGGCGGAGCAGTAGGAGGCAGGCAGACAGACGGAAAAGAAACGTCTGGCAGGGGCAGGTGCGACAGAAAGAGGCCGAGAAACACAGCTGGATGGGGATGCAGACGTCGAGAGCCGTCACCACCGTGCTCACAGAGAACGCAGCCGTCATTGCTGGTTTGAGGAGTTATCAGTGTTGCTGGAGAGTGTAAGTGTCAGTGTAGTTACCACGATACACTGTTATGGCCGGGAGAAGGCCAGTCAGTGCGCTGTTGCGGTGGAAAGGTCCAGTTGGAGCCTCTCGTTTCATGGCCAGCGGCTGGCAGCACATCAAGCAGTGACGTGTCGGATCTCGCGTAGCGGGCTACTCCGGGGAAGCGAAACAAGTGAAAACTAGGATAAGCTGAAACACGCCCTGGCTTTCACCAGAACGATGAGGTGTGGAACGAATCCGCAACATCAACAAAATTTTGCCTAAAACGTACTGATTTTTCTCACCAACTTTTTACACGTGGCGGAGCCCTTCGAACATTTAACCATTTCAAATGGAATTTGGCAGCATTCCTGGGGAGAGATCAGGGAAATGGGCAACCGCCTCCGACAGACAAACTTGCCTTCAAAACGACAAGTCTGAGGCAGCGTTTAGCATTGAGCAATGGCAAACGCAGCAGCATTAATGAAAGGTGCAGTGTCATGCGTTTCGCTTGGCGCCATATTTTTGTGCGTATTTTGTCCATTTTCGGCTTTTGCAGTTCATTTTCTACTAACAAACTTTTGGGTTTGAGTGTTTACATTCGTGCGTCTATCAGGCGTGCATCCAGGGGTAGGAAAAAGAGGGACATGACCCCCTGGGATCGAAAACGTAGCATTTTTTATGCACCAAAAATGAAAGTAGACAAAAGCTCCCGAAACCTGATAATAAGGTGGAGAAAATCTGAGGAGCTTCCAGTTTTGAGGGGGTTAACTTTGCTCTGGCCCCCTCCTTCGTAAAATCCTCGTTATGCCCTTTACATACACTGACAATATTTCAGACGAAATTGGAATTCAAGCAGTGAAGTTTACTTTTGCAAGCTTTAGTGTCACTGGCAAAAGGATTTTTTTTTGGATTTGGGTTTTCTGGAATTCTAGAGATCGACGTTGCTTCTGTATCTTTCAAGCTGTTTAATGCAAGTTCATGCAAAAACACATTGGAAAGCGCTACGTATGTGCGACTAAAACGGTTACTTCGTTGGAATTTTAAGCAAACGGGCCTTTTCGACTCCCTGTAAATAACGGAGTGAAAAAGGCTTCGCATTGTAGTCGTAGGACCAATTTAAGAAGGTACTGACATGAGCAGGTTAGGTTCCTCTCAGATGATGGCGATCAAAGCTTCTAAGCCTTGCGACGTCCACACATCCCACGAGTTGAACGCAGGATGGGTAAGGAACCGGTGAGGTATTGTCAGTTCGCTTCTTGTTATCTGAGCAACAAATTAGGCATGCCTATTATTGACGACTCAGTGATCTTTGTTTTAGCTTCTGGATGTAGATGACCGCTTTTCTGCATTTGCTACGGGAGTTATTTCGTGTGTTCAGATCGTTAAATTTGTTCAAGTCAAAGAGTGGTAGTTGAAGACTGCTTTCCTTTGGTGTAATTTCCCACTAAAAAAACATATTTTGGGACGTTAGCTACTTCAACACGACTGATTTCAGGGACTCTGTCCAGCCTTTAAGGACGCCACAGTTTTCAAGGCCAACGTTATCTGTGGAGCGTTTTAGGAACTTGGTTTGGCTATCTAAGCTGCGAAAGTCCTCCGCAGTCTTCGTGAGAGTGCCTACATGTTTCTAAAGTAATACTAGCTCACTGTTCTGCTCATCAAAGGGTCATTTAATTGCGCCGTTTTGCCTACGGCATCAGCCTGCGGTCTCTTCTTTCAGCTCTACATTTTGAATTTCACGAAAAGGCTCCAGTGATTCAGTTCACAGGCCGAATAATAAAGTAAAATGAACCGAGCAGTAGGGCCTATGACTGAAACTGAAAGTGTTGCCTCTAGGCTTCAGATACCCGGAACGTCTCTCACTTTAAACGTTTAATCAACTAAGGTCTGAAGTGACATCTTAGGCGAAACAAAATTTAAAAGCATGAAAATATTAAATACGTCTCGTTTCATTTTATGTGCCAGAATTACCCACGGCTTTGTGTTTTATTGCATGGCGGCCAGTTGCTTGAAAATGCACGACACAAAATGCAACATATTTCAGCAATGTGCTCATTTTTAAAGAACGCTTCTTTTTCCAGCGGCTGAATGGCTGGGAACATTTACAAGCTGCGGAACCAGACGTCACAAGAATCGGGAGCTATCTGAAAAGGAAATCGACTTGTCTTACCTTTGTCGCCAACATCTCCTTCCACAGTGGTCTTCTCGCCACAGTCCTCCATCGCTTGCAGCCCTCCAAACGATACCGTAGGCGGAATACAGCAGCAAAGGACAATTTCTCGGCTTTATACAAGGGACCTTTCTGCTGCCTTCTTGGTGGCGGCCTTCGTTCCCTTTGACGTGGCTTTATTTTAGCGATATTATGCTGCTAGTTTTCCTCCGAATACAGTTCACCACCGTTTCGCGACGATTGCAACACCTTGATGCTATGCAGCTGAGTGATGTAACAAGTTTGGCGAGAGCCCTTTTCCTCTAATCGAACATATTCGCACTACTGCCACCAACCGACGACGAGTCATGGATCCTCACAGCAGCTGCGACACCGCGAAAATCAGCGCCTGTGATTGGTCGGTGGGAGGGATTAGCTACACACCGGCAGGCATTGATTGGTCGGCGGCCGGCGGTCGAACGTCAGATGTGTTGAGCCGGACCAAGGCGGCAGGAACAGTTGGTGCACGTCAAAGGCGACTGGGTCCCCCTCGTCGATAAAACTTCGAGAATCGAAACTGCTGTCTGGCGCACCTACATTACCTTTACAAGCGGTAGATAGAACTGTTCGCAGGGATGATAGAAACATGGACACATGAACATTGTAACCATTACTCAGGACCTCATGGTGTATAACAATAACGTCGATAATATTACGGTTGTCTGTAATGAGCAAAGACGAAAATAAACGCAAAACGAACATTGGGGAAATAGCCCAAAATAACGTGAAAAATGAACGATGGCACATTCCAGGAAAGTTATTTTCATCTAGCAGCACTGAAACGACGTCAAAGAAAGGAAGGTTGACAGACGACTCAACAGCGAACGATAGCCTGCCTGCCTGCCACTGTTTACAACACGTATTGTAAATACGACAGAAGCAAAGCCCATCCTCGATGTAAGGAAGAAAGGGACAATAACCGCCAGTTTCTTCGAGTGCTTCATGACAAGGCTTGCATACCATTTCGTTTTATGTTAATCATATGGCAAGAATCAGTCGAAACAGTATACCCTAAAAGACCCCAGACATTTCATAGGATCTTACACCGGTGGCTTAGTCCATGGAAAAAAAAAATGCCTCCATGGTTAATGCAGTGGGTAAGCGTCCCGTCAAACGTTCCGATTTACATAAGCCAAGATCAAGAAGGATGAAAATGCCAAATTCAGATTTGTCTCTGTTGCTCTCATAATTCGGAACATGAGGTATGAGAAACACTATGCCACAGATTATCGGTATTTAAAGCAATAGTAAGAAAATAAGTATGAATACGTGTAACTAATATGCCTATACGCTACGCCTGGCCTAGTCTCTGCGAAGGCTATTGAATTTTTCGGCGAGATCATACCCAGTGTTCGAAAACTCCTTTCGACGTCCACTCGTCGGTCGGAGAATGGGCTCTTACAAGTCCTATCGCCCGGTGCCCGACCTGACGTCGTGCACCGTCTCTATTGTGACGTAGATCCGCTGACGTAGACGTGCGTCGGCTTCTTCTCTTCTTTTGAATCACCCCGGGAAATATTTCAAGGCATTTGAAGACATTTTTCATGTTTAACTCCAGAAAAGGACGGTCGATAATGCAGCATAAACAGCTCCAAACCCTTCTTGCATAAAAACGGTAGCAATTGAAGTCAAGGGGCATCTGAACATGTATTTAATTTGCCGTCAAGCGTGGTGTTTAACTTCTGAAAATAAATGGCGCACGTCCCCGTTCTCTGCATACCAGTATGTACGCCCCAGTCTGCGTCGCTTGGGGTACTTACTCTACAAACGGAAGTTAATCGAAGCCTGTGTTTCTGTAATGTCACTGACCGTAGATCAGAGGATGTCCGTTTGTTCACTGCAGTAAGCTCACAGTGTGTTGGGCCGTACAGCGGCGTGAAGAAGGCAGGAAATCAGAGATGAACTTCCGCCTGACGTGACGGCTGATAATCGCACCCTTTGCCCCTGCCGCATCTTTATCACAGCCAGCAGAGGGCGTTCGACGGAGAGACGGCCGATTTTACCTCAGTCGCAATGCTGCGACTTTGTTATCTCTTTGGTCGATTCACTGAAGTTCATCCTTTGCATCTTTGTTTGTATCCTGGCTGTTGTCAGTCGGTACAACAATAGCTTTCTGACAACACCCAGTTTGAGTGATTTCGACTTTTCGATAGATAACTATAAAAAATTTCGACTAGATAACACTGAAGGTCGATCTCGATAAATTAGACTACATATTTCGGTACTCGATCAGTGCCCAAGGACGAGCGAAATCTTTCGAAATATATGGTCTAATTTATCGAGATCGACCTTCACTGTTACCCGAAAAGCCGAAATCAAATAAATAAACCTGAAAATAAGCGACAACGAAATGACATGGCGTCAACATATAGGTGCCAGTTTATTCCGCCCCGTTCAGCAGTAACGCAATTTGCAAGTCACTTTTACTACACCTCACGGCCGAATGAGGAGGCAAACACCCCGTATCCGTCCTGACATTAGCCTGGGGCGCACCGTGGCCGGTCGCCACGCTGTTGCTGCGAGACGGCGTTGTCTATTCCCTGCGGCGAGTCCCGCGGGCCGGGCCGGCGCGCGGCCGCGCTGTCCGCGGCACGCGGCCGGCCGCCGGCTGGCAGCGGCGTCATCCCGACCTCCCGCCGGCGCGCGGCCGTCTCGGCAGCCATCAGCCGCAGCCGTCGCCGTCACCGGCAGACGGGCGTGCCACCTTTGTGGCGCAGCGGCCGGCCGCAGTCGGACGGTCGGCTATTGGGATGGCCGACTGTGAGGTAGGAGGCTCGTCAAACACACGGCAGATCACCACGGGGGACATCGAGCCACGTCATACACACAGCAGGTCACCACGGGACACAGAACCACGTCAGACACACAGCAGCTTACCACAGGATACAGAGCCACGTCGCAGGTCGCTACGGAACACAGAGCTACGTCAGATACACAGCAGATCACCACGGAATACAGAACTACGTCAGATACACAGCAGCTTGTCACGAGCCGCATCAGACACGCAGCAGATTATAACGGGATACAGAGACCCATCAGACACGGAACAGGATACTACAGGACACAGGGCGCCAAGCCTTGTCCAGGGACGTAGCCGGGGGGGGGCATGGGGGCCATGCCCCCCCCTGAGGCAAGCGGTTGGTTTTAAATATAGCGGTTTTGCAAAAATACGGAATAATGATCATATGTATGTTGCAAAAGCAAACATCATATGTTTTCCTGTGGGTTAAATATGAAGCAAGTTACATCAAATTGCAGCTTTTCCCTATACATGTTGTCATATGACAGTGGCATATGACAACGTTTGGCATTTGCCCCCCCCCCCCGAGGAAAATCCTGGCCACTTGCCTGGCCTTGTCAGATTCCGTGTCTCGGATCCAAAGAAGACATTAATAAATGCCATCCGGAGTTTACGCAATGTTAGGGTAGGCCCTCTGCGCTGCTGTTGGCTCTGTACAACTCTACGCCTCTGATTTCATCAATTTTGTATTGCCACGGGATGCTTTGCTTATATCCACGGTTGGTTTGGGTGTGGTTTACTTGCCGGTTTAGATTGGGTCTTAACTGAGTTTTGGCAATAGCTGAAGGGAGATCCTTGAGGTGCCTGAAAATTATTAATCTTCCCACCTTTTTTCTACCCACCACCTATTATCAGGTGTCCAGGAGTCTCCGGACATACCAGGAGTGAGGAGCTCCTGCCCATATCCGCCACAGCGCAAATCAACTTACGTTAATTCCCAGGGAAATCAAAGTTGTAAACCGAAGACAATATTGCAAGTCGCGGCACCCCCTGCTAAGAAAGGAAGACAAAAAAAACAATACTTTTATACAAAATACCACCCATGTTAGTATATATTAATCAACACCAGAGAAAGTAATCTCAGCCAAGAAGTCCCAGACTGTTCACTAAACCATTCTAACAAAATGAAATCCAGTATTGTTGTAAACAAAATATTAGTTACTTTTTGAAGAGGGCGGGGACACTTGGAGACCCCCACTCATTGCAGTCCGACTACTGGGGCAGCCCATCCAGGAATAAACAAGGCTTGTTGTCCGGTGGGCCACCCCAGCGTCGGCCAGTTGATAGCAGTGGCGTAAATAAAAGCAAAACACGCTCACAGCACCCATTCAAATGACTCAAGCGTGAAAAAACAAACTCGCAAACTCGCACGTCCACAGGCAGAAACACACAAACACACAGACACAGAGACACGCAATCACGCACGCACGCAAGCACGCACGCACGCAAGCACGCACGCACGTTCACATGCATACTCACCCACACATACATGCACATACAATTCTACGCACCCACAGACATACGAAGAATACACTCTCGAAACACTTGACGCAATCAAATGCCCGCACACAGACTCATACTATACAGACACACAAAGGCACATGCTTCATGCATCATCTTACACATAACACATAAAGACTTGATTAAGCAAGGAACTAGCAGGAATATCAAAATAAGAATTAAAAAGGAGCAAATTAGAAAAGAATAAACACGGTCCACAGCCCGCCGCAGAAAGGCGAGAAAGGCCGTCCTTCGTGTAGTTGCGGACGGCCGCTGGGCCGGCGTGACTTTCAGATATTTTAGCGTCGTGCCTGCCGTAGTGACTGATGAAATGGTCTTAAATGCTACTGGGATCACTCCATTGGTGTTCGGAAACTTCCAATCATGGGTTTGAAGATGTAATTGACATATGATTCAGCATGAGCGATTGGCTATGAATAACCACGTTGTTGACGAGTCTCTCAGCTATATAACCCAACCCAGTTGAGAGATACGTGGTCAGTTTTTCATCTCAAAGGTCCCTAGTGCTGCTTTGAGACACAGAACACGTAAAAGTTAAACAACATTTAAGGCTTATTTTAGCAACGCACAGTGCACCTATCTAACCACTTGTGAATGAGGGGCAGTGGTTCTTGACGCGTTTAGGCGTAGATGTTCGTGACGCAGCAGTTCTTGCGTGCGGCCAATGCCATAAGTAGGAAACCCGACGGTTTTGTCTTCAATCTCCCTATAAAGCGGAACAGGGCCTACTTGAAGGCGGAGAGCCGCGGCTCTGTTCTGAACACGAGGTGCGGCGATACCGTTCGCAGAGGTGGGGGCCGCCAGGCTCGGAGGGGCGTGCACGTGGCGCGTGTGCGGCACAGCAGTGCGCCGTGCTGGCTCAGCACGGCTGGCGGCCGCCGCCACATCTGTCGTCTGACGGCCGGACGGGACGAGCAGAGGTCAGGTGTCGCCCGACGGGGGGGGGGAGTCGGTGAGACACCACGGCTGGCAGGTGACGGTTAGAAACGACAGCTGTCAACGCCGGATAGGTGGGGTTTGACTCCTCCCAGCCTACGCCCAGCCAGACCCCTTTCACACTCCCCATTCCCGCCCAGCGCTCCCCATCCCCGTCCTTCCCGGACCAGTTTTAGAGCCCACTTTCGGCCCGAAATTCATGAATCAGTGCTCGTTTATGACGTCATGACGTCAAGAGGCCGTCTCGGGTGTTGAGTTTGTCTCTCATGCCTGATGCGGGTCACGAGAGTGTTTATTTTTCATAAACATTGCCACATCACTCTTTGCTCTCACACCACACTTTTTACCCACTCACACCACACCATTTATTCTTCCCGTTTCTCTTTCGCATCGGGGAGCCCTTGGACGCTGGAAACAAGAGTTAACCGTGACTGCTTCCTCTTCCACTTCGGCAATGTGCTCCATCTTTTAGTTTCAGCTGTGAATCGCGACAATGTCCGCCGCCGATTTTCCGTGTGCTCCAGCGTCAGTCGGCGCCATGAGCTGAGCCAGCGTCTGCCACCCACCCCGCTGCGGATCTCCAGTCAGCGCGTCTCTGATATGCGAGCTGGGCCGTCGCTGCCGACGTCTGCCCGGCGGCGGCCGCAGCCTCCGCCGTCAGCAGCGGCTCCGCGGGCCGATCGGCCGATCCGCTCCCGCCATTGGCGCCACGTCAAGCGTTAAATGGGCGCCAAATCGGTGACTTTGTAAGCGCCGGTCGGAGAGCAGCTTACGGCGGCGAAAGGGCGGCTCGTGCCGGCGATAATCGGCCGGGGCGCGGCCTCTGTCGGTACCGCCTGCTGACGCACCGTTGGGAGGGGGATCAGCCACAGGATCCCCCCTCTGTGGGCTCGAGAGGGAGCGCTACGGGGGGATCCCTGATCAGAGCCTAGTCTGACAAGTACAGTGAAGGTATACAGCGCGTTGGGCGTGTAAAGACGTTATCGAGACAAACCTGACATGTGCTTCCATGTCGGGGATCAGAGTTTTCGGGTTCGTAGATGGCTCCCGTTATCTCTGTCGTCTAATCGGCGAAGTTGAAGAGGTTCCATTTGGACTGCTGCCGTTTTGATCATCGGGTTTCCCTTCGCCTGACAGAGGTTCCTGACACGAAGAGTTACAAATCCTTCAAGAACAAGAGAGGTATTTTTAAACTTCCACTCGGGACAGTGGCGGAAACGTACCGAAAACATCACCTTTGTACACGCACGTCCAAGCAGAAACCGTTGATGAATACGAGCACCGATCGGCGGACATACATGTCATCGACAACCGAAATATGTCCGCTCATTGTCGCCTTTCGCTCTCCACGGCGCCAGGCGGCGGTGGCTGAGGGTGTGACGTGCTGCTTCGTTCGCCGGGCGTGCGGATCTGGCTGGTTTAGCCATCACCTCTCCGGCCGGCCGGCGCACGCACCGCCCCAATCGGCGGCCGCGCCATCCGGGGGCATTACGGCCGGATCACGGCGGAAACGCTGCCGGCTGTCGCAGGCCGACCGGCTGACCGGGACCGCCGGCCAGGCGAGCGGTGGCGGGACGGGCGGTCGCTCAGTCGAGCGGTGGCGGGACAGCCGGCCGCTCGGCCGAGCGGTGGCGGGACAGCCGGCCGCTCGGCCGGGCGGTGGCGGGACAAGCGGTCGCTCAGTCGAGCGGTGGCGGGACAGCCGGCCGCTCAGTCGAGCGGTGGCGGGACGGGCGGTCGCTCAGTCGAGCGGTGGCGGGACGGGCGGTCGCTCAGACAAATCATAGTGGGATAGGTGGCTTCAGCGATATTCTCCCTATCGACAGAAAAGAAAACATTTCTGAACCAAAGCGATATTCTCTCTGTCACTCAGCCTATACTTCTCAACTTTCGCTCAGCCCTCTGAGCGCTTCCTGTTCTCCCCCTCCTCGCCCCCACGCACTTCGTGGGAAGCATTCATCCAGTGCTGACCTTCCCACCAGGTACTGGAGATCATACCGCAGCGTTCATTTCTTCACCAGCTATTTAGGCACGCTCTCCCGTCTCACACTAGGCACAGCAACATGGCAGGAGATTTCCATATTATTGAGGGGGGTCCACACAGGATTTCGACCGTTTCCTTCCAGTCATTGTCATAGGCCTTATGTTAAAATCCCTGAATATTGGGGTGCCAGCCCCCCCCCCCCCGGATCACCAGCCATGCACAGCAGATCCGGAATCCCCACCTGGCGCCCGGGCGGCTCCAATACGACGGCGGTCCCCGGCCGACCCCCCGCCAGAGGCTGAGGCCATCTCATCGGCAGCGGGCCGGCCGACCCCGCCTGTTTAATCCGCCATGATGGCGCGCCGTTGTCGCGCGGCCGCGTGAGATCTGAATCACAAAACGTAAGAAAACTGGCCTGGTCTCATCAGGCTGAGTGGTTCGCGCCGTTACAGTAAAGATAAGATGGGACGGCCGGCGCTTTGACGCGCTCACTCGATAGTCGGGCACGCCGCCGCCGCCGCCGCGCCCGCCGACTGCGCGGCGACAGGGGCCGGCGGCCGCGGCCGCGGCGCCACAAACAGCAAACAACGCCGGTGACGGCGGTGGCGGCGGCCGCGCCGGGCACAGGTGAGCCGGCGGCGCGCGGAGCGGAGAACGAGACGGAGCGGGCGCCAGGGCGGCGTAGAGCCGGAGCGTAGCACGGCCCGGGACGCACGTGAGGTGCCCCCGCCGGACGGTCGTCCCCGGGCAGGACGATGTGGCTTGTCGGAATTCCATGGAATCACATCAGGCACGCTCTGGAGGCTGGAGTGGCTGCGTGTCGGGAAGCCAGGGAAAACCTGCGTGCCGCGAAGTCTTTCGCTGCTTTTAGCGCGCACCCAATCATCCGCTCAGAATCGTAGACAACGGCAATGGAACGCGTAGACGGCGGACGAAGGGAGGGGAGAGCTTTCCCTGTGTTATAATCTGAGAAAATAAACATTAACCCTGTGGCGTTACATCGAAAGAACATCAAAGAGTTAAATGGCTTTTCCCAGCTGGTCTGAAACCGTCCCGCCGTTTGGATTTGAGCTAAAATAAGACATGTTCCGACCAGTGTCTTCCACGTGGCCCGGTAGTTACAAACGGTCTACAGATGTTCTCTACAGCCAGCGTCATTCTGTGGGGACGCATCCGAAAAGCACTCTTGCATTGACAGCAGTGGTGAAGAGGGGTCCTGTTAGTGGGAGAGGACTGTGCCCGTACTGTAAGTGCTGGAACAGACATCCCGGAACGTAGCACGGTCGTCATCCTCGAGCCATGCGCTCTGGCTGAACGTGACGCGTCAGCGCCACGCGTCACTGTGGATGCGTGGCCGTCCAGAGTCCGCGGACGTATAAATCTTCACTGGAGGTTCCAACGAAGAACCCAGACGGCGGTCACCTGCGTGAGTTCTGACGAACACTCAGAATCCCGACGCAGCAGCCGCTTGACAGGCGACGATGCGTCGGGTCTTGAATCATGGCGACAGGCATGAATCAACAGATTATAATCAACTGAAGCCATTGGTAGAATTATAATCCTGCAGTGGAAGTGCCTTAAAGTCCTGACATGCAGTAACGTAGAGAAGCCACAGTATGCTATAGTTTGCCATAACGAATGGCTGTGTGCAATGACAGTTAGCCATGCCACATGACTCAATGACTCGAATGAGGTTTAACGTGAAACCTGAACACACTTTCAGTTCAGATACACCGTTTCCAGTGCAGATACAACATTTACATATTAAGGTAAAGATTGGACATCGGCGTTCGTTGCACCATATTTCTATACTCTACTTTTCAGCTCCACTTTGTGCATTATGCGTGAAGTGTACTTCGACGTGTTCAACTGCATATAACGTACTAAAGGCCTTTTTTTGCTTGTTGCAGTTTCCGCCGAGCATGCGCTTTCACGTCAACGATGCTTGAATACGAAATACAACACCCACCAAATGTTCAGCGATGTCTAGACACGCATGCAGTCAACGGCGCTGCCAGAGGGGGGCCCAGGTGGCCCGTGCCCCCTGAGGCTCGCATCATTTCTTGTCAAGTCCATTGCGCGTCGTCTTCCCATCAGGCGTTTTTTTTTCACGACTTCAGTTCACACTTAGCTCCGACCCCCCTTTTAGGGAAATCCTGGCTGCGCCCTTGCAAGCAATGCACACACACACATACACACACGCGCATTCATCGGCGCAGCTAGAGGGACCGAGCCCGGCCCCCTCAGGCCCGTATTTTTGGTGAAACCCCATTTCACATCGCCTTCCCAGCAGGCGACTTCCGTATTTCAGTTCTCACTGAGCTCCGGCCCCCCTTCCCCCTAAAGGCAATCCTGGCTGCGCCCCTGCACGCATACATATCACTGGCAGATCCAGTGGAGGCCATGATTCCTCTTTCGTTTAAAAAAAAGGAATCAACATGTTCTCGGCTCCCTTTTGTGACGAAAATAGCAGCATTTTGTTTTTTTCGGGCTAAAATTTGTTCATATACATGTTGACTGTAGAACAGGGCGATACAAAATGGCCCAAACCAGCGCTCAGGGGAAGATTACGTTAGACAAATGAAGACTGGATCATTTGAAAAATCGGATGTGGTGAGATGCTATCGAAAACCGTAGTCTTAAATCGTTTCAGTTGCTGGGGTTTACATGCACCAATGGTGTCCTCAAATGGGGTAGTAGCATCTTCCGCATATGACATATTTTGCACAATTTCGCTCATATTCGGTGAGGATAAGCCAGTCAAAGCCTCACCAAGTTATCACCAGGCACACGACAGGGTAAATGCCAGAATAACGATTGTGCTGGATAATGACGCATAAACTTTTTTTCAAAAGCATGAACTATTATCTTTGAGCTACTAAAAAGTTTCTGAAACTTTCATCGGTTTCAGATGAATCGGATCGGAAGCATCGGAAAGAAGCAACTTTCACCGCGACTCAAATATCGAACAGTTTTGGTTACAGATCCGGAGTGACCAAATTCTCCTTTGTATTCCATGTCAGCAGGAATTTTGGGCGGTTACAAGCAGACTTGTGCTTTTTGATCCGGATTTGATCCGAGTCAAGAATCACATATTTTTTCGGTGGCATCGGATTTGATTCGGATCAGTTTTGAAAATGCAGCCAAAGTCACATTTCATACGAATCAGAATTCAAAAAACTGCCGTGATTCAAATGCTGACCCGGACCCAAGCACTGTGGTCCTGATTTTGATCAGGATCAGCTTCATCGTCAATCTGATTCAATGTGATCAAATTATATATTTAAAACAGGGTGATAAAACAGCAGGACAATATGCTCATAAAGAATACATGCAGATAATAATTCACCGAACCAAATTACATTAAAGAGGACTCTTTCACAACACCACAAGGTTCAAACTTCCACAGCCCAACTGTCGGAAACATGCATAGCACCAAGCATCCGCCATAAGGGAAAGGTAAGATCAAAGGTATTCATGCAGAATGTAGTCCTTCGTACAATAAACAACAAAATCCCCTTGGCACTTCTATGTCAAGCTGTCAAGCACCCATCACCATGTACTGCTTAGGTAGGTAGTGGCTACAAGTAGGTACCCATGTTTAGGTAAATCGAGAGAGACAGCTGCCCTCGGAGCACCTGCGCGGTTCGTTAGACATCACGTGAATCACTTAGTGTTATTCAATGATCATCACGTCACTGAGCCCATCTATTTTTTGGCCAAACAGCTCCTGAGCGCCTCCCTACATTAACTTCTTTGACTAGCACAAATAAAGGTAATTATCATCACTAGTGCGTCGTAATTCGGAAAACAGTGATGTATAAATATCAAGGGGCAATCAGCATTAAAATGCAGTAGTCTGTACACGGCAGCCAAAAGCTGCCGTGTACAGACATCCGAAGCTATGACTGTGGTAAGCTGTGGTAATGTTCTAATTTTAGAAATTATTAATACTAACAAATAAACTAATAACTGTGCTACATTCCTATCTGTTATCTCAGCGAAGTACCTAAAAAGTAGAGCGCACCTAATCGTATACAGTATTCCATACAGTAGAGCAATATACATGTATATTTTATGTGTGTAGCCATCTTCCATATGCATATATAATGTAAAGCAACTTTTATCATTTTTTCACGCATTTTATGGACTTCAGTTCCTTATCATAACGTAACAAATATTAAACGGACGTATATGTATACATACATATATATATATATATATATATATATATATATATCATTTTTATAACAAATGCCACTACACTGATGTATAATTGATATTTTGAATCACTGGCTAATCCAAAGCAACGTATAACTTGTGAACTGATGTTTGGCCCGGGTCAGTTTTTCAAACATTGGTGTTAATCGCATTTGATTGGGATCGGTTTTGAAAAAAAGGTTTGCGTGAATTAGATTTGATTTGGATGAAATCTAAAAGTAACCGTGATTCAAATGCTGACCCGGATCAAGTCACTGTGATTCAGATCCTGATCCAGACCACCCAAAAGATATCGAGCACGAGTCTAGTTACAAGGAGGTCATCGCCTTTACGCCATTTTTTTTGCAGTCATCTGTGGCGAGCCGTCGGAATTCAACAGGGAGGCCATTTCGAAGACATTTCTCTACAGTCAACACCTTAATTTGGGTTCGTAATGGATTTAAGTGTTCAAGGAGGGGGGGGGGGGAGTGAGGGAGCAGCATCCCAGCGCCTCAGTGACTACGCATGGCTTGCATGTAATGCAAAGAACTTGCCCGTGGTGCTGCATCAAAATAATTTCCTCGAAATCTGACCATGCTCCCCATTTTTGGTCAATTCCGACGCCAATGTTAAATTCGATGATGCATACCCAATATCCGACTATGTTTGTTGTCACACACACCTTCTACAGATTTGTCAGGTAATGAGCACGAGAATCCTGGAAAAGCAAAGGTGTCATTTGCCGTTCCTGACGCTTCTCTTTTTTCATGCAACGACGCATGTTGTCGAATTTCTCGTGAAGGCCAGAATTTCTTTGACTTCTTTTTTTATTTTATTAGGCCCCTTTAAAACTAAAACAACTTATTATGCATATCGGGTTTTTTGGTCGCGGGAACTGAGAGAGAGAGAAGCAATCCTGGTCGTCTGTTCTTATCCTGGGCGGTGGACTTAAATATATGTATATATACATATACATATACATATGTATATATACATATATATATTCTACACTTAACAGCTTACCTAAATCACCCCTTTTTATTAAAAACTGTCCTCGGTGAAAAAACTGGGTGTTCTTCAAAAATGAAAGGAATGTCTTTCGGTAAGTGTCGACGTGCAAATTGGTCCTGACCACATAAACCAAGGTCATTCTGTAGGCAGAGATGCTAGTCAGACGATCTGGTAATGCTTCAGTTAAAATGGCTCACGGCAGATTGCCTAAGTTCACCATGGGAGCATGCGACGTGACGAGTATGAGTGAGTGGCGTTCACGGAGATGCGCAAATCGCTGCTTTTGTTTTTATCAGTTTTAATTTTGGTTTCTCTTAATAGATTTGGTCCGACTTAGTTGTTACGACTATGCCTGAAATCAGACCACGTGCTAGACAAAGCTTATCGCAGAATGCAGGAACTCTGAACTCCACATCAGATCACGCAATTTTAGGTAGCGACTGTTCAGGCGCAACATGACCGCTTGTTTGACAGCACGGTCCTTTATCGACCAGTTGGCAGCTGACCCGCGGCCAAATGTCGAACTCAAAGCACTCGACCCCGCCCTGCCAGAAATGGAGACAAGGGCTCTCACATACACACTACGGACTGCGGTACACGGAGAGAAACAAACACGTTACACGAAGAGAAGTGCCGTAAAGGCTCAAGGTCCCTCCAATCTCCGGGAGTTGGCGGGAATCGGAGGCACTGCATATTGTCGCGTTTAGTAACCAGCGACGGCTAACTACGATACATGTAACCTCTGCAAAAATTCGGCGCGATTATGTTGAGCATATTCATTTTCCCTCTGAACCTGGATTCAGGCAAGCATCCAAGGGAGAAGGGGCGGAGGGGCGGGCGCAAGGACGCCAGATATGAAAACCCTTGTTCAAAAATGCGGTTAGGAACATGGAAGCCATTCGCGGACGAATGTTGTTCGTGGATACAAAGGCAGCCTATCGTTAAAGAGTACGTATGCGACATCGTGCACCCTTGTGATAAGACAATGGAGTACTTATGTTAAAAAGGAGCTCCTGTAACATGGATGAAGCAGCCATAATATAGCTCATGTGCACCCTGTTCTTAAAAAAGGCTCCGTTAACACAGGGTTATCTCTCAGAGACAGGACACAGAACACACAAGAGGCGCCCTTGCGATGGTGTACGGGCGCCCCGGCGTTGGAAAGGCGTTGATCGAGTTTGGTGCCCTCCGGCGGGATTTTGGCGCCCTTTTGGCGCGACTGTGGCGCCCCCACAGTTTTGGCGTTCCGAAAAAACCCGACCCTCTGACAGAATCCTAGATCCATCCCTGCGTATACTTGATTTTCCGATCTTAAAATCGTTCGAAGTCGACGAAAGTTCGTTCACACTACGCTCAATGAATAAATGACTTTTAATTGCCATTGAAGGCTCTAAGTGTTCTTGCAGTGGTTTTGGATCCGTCCTCCGAAAACTTGGTGTCAACCATGTGCGTTATCGCCTATCGGCTTGTGGTCGCGTACCCGATCGTCGATTCAGCTGCCATCTGGTGCGCGGCCTATGAACTAGGCGCCGGATTATCGGGTCCGAGGTCCGTGGGGCGGGCGGCCATCGAAGTCTGATGGAGAGCTGGCGCCCCGACAATAAATCATCAACATTTGTTGATTTGAAAGCTACTGATCGCTTCATCCCGCTAAAATCGTGTTCGCCGTGATAAATGGCCGCCGGAATGCATCTGAAAAGCTACGACGCGTCGCCCGACCGCACAAATACTGTGTAAATGTGTTTCCAGACGCCGTTCCGAGGTGTGTTGGACCCCCGGCCGGCTTGGACGCCCTCGCTAGCGAAACAGAATCATCGCGCTCACTCGATTAACAAGTGGCCGCCCAGTAACCCTGCCTCACGGGGACCGGAATAAAACCACAGCAGACGAGAAAATGAAGTGGAGCCAATAAATCGCATCCGCCCCAGGCTGTTTAGTCTTGTCTGTTTCACTGAGAAGGCGGCTGAGTGTTTCTCAGACTGTTCAGTTGAAATGATTGGCTGTGATGTATCCTGAAAAGTTAAGCGCGGCGGCCGTTAAAAAAACGCGGTCATGTTTTGTGATGACCAGGTGACGGACCCGCAGAACCCATTTTCAGTGCGCAGCAGAATGCTGTTTCTCCCTCTCCCCGAAGTGCCGTCTTTACTCGGAGTTTATCGCAGCGGCGAGTGTCCGCTAATCTGGCAGGAGCAAGGTGGGACCGACAGGTTCTCTGCACGGCCCGGCCCTGTGTGCCGTCATGCCAGGCTCTGTATCGTACATCAGGCGGAGAGTTAGACGGCGCAGAGCAAAGAACATGGTGCATCATCAATGGCTAACTCTTCGATGAAATACGTGGTCGCAATAAGGGCATAATTGAAGAAATATTATTACAGGTATGATAAACACCACGTCGCCATTAAATTTATAGTATTTCCGCCGTTCTTCAGAAATGACTGGGTAGACCGATTATTACGCCTATGGCAAACCGATTACTACGCCTACCGCCTACCGCAAACCTATTGGTACGCTTACGGCAAACCAATTTTTGCTAATACGTTCTTTTGTACTTACGATCTATACCCCGCACGATATTTATCCCATACGATCTCTTCCCATACGCTCTTCTGCTTACGATCTTTTTTCATGCAAGCTTTTCCCGCACGATCCTTTACCCGGTTACCGACCGGGGAGGGGCGGGGGCTTTTAACGCCCCTTTCTATCTCAAGAAACAATAGCCCGATTTGGCTGATTTAAACGGCAATCTATAGCGCCACACCGTACGATCCCATGACAGCGTGTCATATAATTTGTTCACCAAAGGTAGCCCGGTTCTCCAGAGGTGCCTAATCGCAACGAAAAGAAGACCGGGACTTCATAGAAATAAGTCTCTGGCAGCTTCATCTGAGGCCTTTTTTAATATGTTAACTGGCAAATGACACCCTCCAGTCCTACATTGCGGCCCCCCACACACGCAGCCGAGAGCCTTTGCCCATGCAAAGGCTTATGACTTTGCCAACATAACAGCAAGGAGCAGAGCAATAACTGCGGTGACCGTCTTCTAGCGCAATTGTGAAAATATACCATATGGTGCTGCGCACGAAAGGCTTCCGTAAAGCAGCATCCTTTCAACGAAGGATACTTTGAACCATGGAGTAATTTGGAAGCGCGCTTGAAAGCATCACTCTATGATGCGTTTTGCAAACAAATCTAGTGGTCGGTGGCGAGCGTGTTTGGTAACTGGTACGCTGGCACACGATGCCGCGATTGTCTCGTGGGTGGCCGAGGCGTTTCATTGCATTGCATTGTTCAAGATGAAGAGCAGGCAACGGCATGTTAAACGCAAGAACACTATGGGAAGATAAAATTAATATGAATGCGGCCACAGCTCACCAGTGCTGTAGACGTCACCCTGATATGAAAACCCCGCTAGAATCCCGGTACCTAATTGGAAGACCTTCACTTGCACTAGATGGTTAAATCCGAGTTTAGGGCGAGGAAAATAGCAAATTACGCATTCATATCATAAAACCGTCACTCTTGCTGTTTTTTTATGCATGGTTTCGTGCATAACACGTGCATGTTCACTTTGCTTCACCAATGTGGGACATGTGTTGACGACATGGCGTTGGGGCGGAGCCAAGGCAAATATTTTAATTTGAGATGGGTTTTTAATTTCTGGGACTGATATTCTGGAAATGGAGCAGTTTGCCCTACGCTATGATAGTTTTTAAGTTTTTGTGTAGGGTTGCATAAGAAGCTGGCTAAAATATGATAAGAAACTGTGTGTTGGGGATAGATTAGGTCAACAGAAACTCTCCCGAACCGGCACCTGCTGCTTTACTTGGGAAAGAATCAAAGCTACCCCTATCATTTCGTCAACATCCCGGCCATCGTTTGCAGACTTTGGCATAGATGTAACAATTTTGAAACACCAAGTCTAACCATACTTAACTCACGGTGATCAATGGTGCCAATCTGGCAATTTTCCGCGCGTTCCTAGACGACGGAATAGTTAAGGACCGCCAGCAGCGACCTGCATCAATGCAGAAACCACCTTTTGTAGCGGAAGTCTGTGCCGTTATGACTTGCACCATGAGAAAAAGCCGAGATTCGGTTGATCGATGTTCCCGGTCGAATCAGTGACAGGAAACAAGCTGCCTTCGCTAGGAGAAGTGATGCAGTGATATTTTCAGCCTCACCGTGCGGATGTGCTTACCGAGAGGGAGGTCGAAACACAGACCGTCCGTGAAGTGATGCGTGTGTGAAACAAAGCCCGCCCGGAACGGAACGTGACAACGAAGCTCAGCGGAAAACTTGACCGGTACCGAGCTGTCATCAAATGCTCAAATACCAAATGTCAAAAAATCGCCGAGACTCCATGGTAGGAGTCGATAGGCTGCTTTCTGGGAAGGAGGAGCGAGTTCTTCGACAGCAACAGCAGCCCAGCAGGCCGCAGAAAGGACCTGCCCTTAGACTGAAGAGCAGGCCGAACAGGAGGCAACCGCCTCATTAGAATGTTTGTCTATCGACAGCGCACAACTGGCGGTTGAACATCACCAGCAGCTCTTCGCCATGCCTTCTCCTTCGAAGCGGCCCTGCAGAAGAGCCAAGAACATCGTCACTCCTGGTCTGGCAACAGCCCTCGATTGGACCAAGCTCAGTGATCTCTCTGTGGTCCACTTCCTATCGGCGACGGCCTCGGCCCTTGGCCACGGCTTCTCTGAGCTGGCGATCAACAGAAATTCTACCAGCGGTCGCGTAGATCGCAGAGGTGAGCCAATGCGGAGGAACTCCGGCATTCTTTCTTAGCGCCACTCAACCTGGTGATCCACCGGGACGGCACACTGCTATCCGACGATGGGAAGGAGAAAGTGGATCGACTCCCTGTCGACGTAACAGGTCTACATCAGTGTCGCCAAACTCCTTGGTGTTCCGAAGCTCGCAAGCGGAACTGGAACAGCGACAGCCGACGTCGCGCATTGTCTGGACGACTGTGAGGTCTCGGATAAGGCCGTCGGCACGAGCTTCGACACCACCTCCAGTAACAATGGATAAGTGCTGGGAGCAAGCACGCTTCTTCGACAGAAGTTTGGGCGACATCTCCTTCACTTTGCTTGTCTTCGAACTGGTGGCAGAGGCGGCCTTCTCCACGTGGTCCGCCCTGTCTTCGGGACCGGGATCCCCTTGTTCAAGCGTTTCACGAGGAGACGAAGGCACGCTGATCGGAGCAAGTCTGAACCCGTGATGCGCGAAAACATGGAGCCAGCGGCGGTCGAAACGTTTCTCTCCTCCTGGGATCGTGTTGTCACCTTCTGCCGTGAGAAGCTCGTCGAAATCCAGTCTTGCGACAATCGCCGTGAGTGCTTTGAGGTCCCGATCACCCTCTTAGGCCAAGAACCCGCACGGGGAGCACAGACTTTTCCCTTTTTTGGAGAAAATTGTCTGACAGGTTTCAAACTCTGTCAGCTGAATATGATTGCCGTAGATCAGTACAAAGATTAGGGAAAGATAATATATAGCATATAATACAGAGGATAACCAAGAAGGATTCTTCTGCCTGTTTAGTGCTTGTGTAGAGCACAGATAAGTGCAAAGATTAGGGAAGGATAATATATAGGATATAATATGTACGATAACCAAGAATGATTCTTCATGCTTGTGACGATTCTGCTGGATTCCGTTCTGACTGGCTCAAGTTCCTGAACTGCTGCGATCGCAAGCAAGATAAAACAGATCCCGCAAAAATACGACAAATCCAGCTGGTGGGTCCATCAGATATAGAAGCGGCAGCAGACGGCCTTTGTCCGGCTTGCGCCACCCAAGAAACCCCCAAGACACGACTCCTCTTGGTCCCTATGCACTCCACAAGGCGCACAAGCCTTTCTCGGACGCACCGGCCGCTTTTTTGGCCGTTTACCACGCCGCGCATCTACAGCCCTTTGCGCGTCCGAATTTTTCATTCGAATCAACTTTCGGGCGAAAAGGTGATCAAACTAACTCCGGGACCGCCCCAGGACTGTATTGTACACTTCAGTGCCAACAAACGGGTTCTGTTTGTTGCACCAAATGTCAGCAGTCTGTTCTTCGCAAAGTTCTGCTTCCTCGTGAGCACTCCAGCATCGATCGGCAGTCGCCCTGTGCACTTCAGTTTGGTTACTATTGAACGGTTCACTCAGCTGCTCACATTGCGTTTTACAATCGCGCTGCAAGTTTCCATGGAAACAGACTGCCTTCGGCCGTTTGGTCTTCCCGTATGTCCGCACACTTCGCACTGGGACGCACGTTCGCTTCGAGCACGCTATGTCACGCTGTCTTTTTCAAATACCGTGTGGAGAAGCAAAGTGTGCTTCAGATTCTTTTTCGACAGATATTATCAATTAATTTCCCTTCATGCAGCGCGCTGGGGTATGAAGCAGCCACTGTCACATCCCAGCTCTCTTTTCGCTTTCCCGTTTGGACAGATGCGAAATGTTTTTTTTTCGTCTTCGTCCGTTTTCACCGCCCCAGTTTCCGTGAAGATCGCTCGCCTGCTGTCTGTTCCCCACGTTGTCAGTAAATCTTCCTCAGTTCCCATGGATCTCCATCCGTTTCAGTCGATATCCTTCGGTGTAGCTCGATCTCCATTAGTCTCTGTTTGTCTCCTTTGGTCTCCGTCAATCCATCAGTCTTTCGGTCCTCTAAATCTTGTGTGACGTCCATCGGTCTCTGTCGATCTCAGCCGGTCTCTGTTGCTCCCTTTTTGGTCTTTACCGGTCTCCCCCCTCTCTACCGGTTTCCGTCGATCTCTGTCATTCTCTGCCGGTCTCGCCAATGTCCCTCAATCTCCCTCACATTTACCAAGTCTTTCTTGGCTCCCCAAAGCCACTCATTTCTATCTATCTCTGTGTCTTCTTTCTGTCTCATTTCGTCTCATTCCCTGTATCTGCCTATGTCTTTCAACGTCTGTCCGTCTCTGTGTAGTCTTGTTTGTGTTTGTCTATGTGCTTCTGAATCTAAACGAACCTACATGTCTATTATTGCGACATTTTTAGCACTGTAACGTACCTGAAATCCCGAAATTAGAGGTAGCGTCAAGGTCAAACAGAGCACGATGGAATCATACAAATTTTAGTCAAGAGAAAGAGAAGCTGGTTTTCAGTCTCGGATCGGAAAAAAACAAACATGAAAACGCGACTTACAGACCATTTTTGTACCAGCTACAACAAGGCACACCAGATGGCTTATAGTGGCATGTTCACCATTGACTGAGGAACGAAGTGGTGTTATTTTTAAAGGCATGCTCCTGATGGCGTCACCACAACCTTCAATCGAACACAAAGACCTCGGGAAATGTCGAATTTGTGCAGAATCACGACTTGCACCGGTTTACCTGACGAGCCATAACAGCTTAAGTTAGGTGAATTATGATTATGTTATGGTAGCGTCAAAACGACGAAAATCCGTTCGTTCCATTAGTGTTAATTTTGCCAGCAATCCCAACCTCCATACCACTGCAATCACAGTGAAAACAAAAAGCCCGCAAATCAAAAATGCCACCACCACTTTGAGCGTGTGCCGCGGCTACCGCTTTTGGCGGACGAGGTCGGTCCTATGGAATGATATGCAGTCGGTGCCTTGCGACGTGGGACTTTATAATCGCCTAGATGTTACAACTGAAGGTTATATTTACGCCAACCATATTCTGTAAAGCTTGCAAAACGTCTTTTGTAGTGCTCCCCTGGCAAGCACGCGCCACGTGCTCGTCCCCGCGCGTGCTGTTGTACATGATGCTGTTCTCTAATCGATTCTCTGTTGAACGAACTAGATTTGGTCTCGGTGCGAACCACTGTTGGCGATTAGACACCGGGAAGGACGTCGTGTCGGCGGTTGGCAATGTTTTCGAGCTCAACTGAAAATGGGCGAAATCGCCTCCTGCATTCGTTCGCATGGCGTCGCATGGCCGGAGCCGCAGCGACACACTTAATTAGTGTTTGGCAACATCGGAACGGCAAAAGAAAGGGATTTCAATTGGTTCCAGTTCCATGTCAGTCACTGGCGCGTTTGCATTAGAAACCACAGCAAAAACCACGCTGAGCGCGCCGCGGCTACTCCGTACGGCGGATGAGGTCGGCTCCGCTAAGTGATTTCCTGCCGATACCTTGTGGTTGGCCATATTGTTCTTGGGTCCGTATCTTCAACGGTTTCCGAGATCATAAGGCCATTTTGAAGCCTTTCAAAACGGGTGTTTTTATGTTCCCGAGGCCAGCACGTACCACGTATCGGTACCAGTTCCGCCTCTTCCATGCGATGCGATTCTCCAATCGATTCTTTGTCGAACGCACCCGGTTTTGTGTCGGTGCAAACCATCATGCAAAACATCGTGGAAACGATGTTTTCAAGGTCGAGCGCGCGGAAGCAGAGTGTGTCTAAGTTTTTCGAAAATGCGTCTAATTTCGCCAACCTGACGTTCCGAAACAAGAAAATTTAACTTAATGCATCGTGCCAACAAATCCCTGAGACGTCCAAGTTCCAGCCACTTGGGGCCGCTGGTCTCGCCACGCCAGCTCGTCCAAACTGATCTCTGATGAGGTCAGACAAAAAAACAAGGTTGGCGAAATGCCCAGATTTTGTATTTATATTGCCCATAACTCGACGAAATCCCCCCGCCCCCCAAGTGATCTGATCTTAAAATAGGCACTGCGAAAAAGTATGAGGTAATGGCGATTCCGGTGTCCATCATTATCAGAGGTGCCCACAAGCATGTACTGTGCTTGACTGTAGATATTTCCATGAAACCAAATGACTTATTTGGTCCCAAAAATGCGGAGATGTAATTCTGACCCGACATGACCACGAATGTTTGATATATTGATGTTATGCATAATTGTGCCTATGTTGTATGATCGTGTTGGCAGGACCAACGAAACGTTTCCGAGTAATATAGGCACCCTTTTAAACAATCTTTCCGATTACGGAAAACGATTAATTCGGAGTAATGAGTCATTTTCCCAGAAGCATGTAAATGCCAGATATGTTCTCATTTCCAAAAAGGCACACACACACACATGTATATATATATATATATATATATATATATATATATATATATATATCTTTAGGACATATTTTTTAAGGTAAAAATGAAGTGTGTAAAATGCAACAAGGAGAAAGCAAATGGTGAAAGGGGGGGGGGGTTTCTCGACCTATTCCCGTCGTTCGCAGAGTTTTCCACGCAGTCATTTTTCCTTAAAATAGACCCTGACTTGATCTGATATTCTGAGTGCCACCTGGCCCAAAGTTATTAAACGTCAAGGTCACAGGCCAGGTCAGATTGACGTCTTCATAACGGGTCATGCTATGCATGTTTCCTGTCCCATTTGACACTGAGATTCTAAATAACAAATTTGTAGAAAAAAATTAGCACACGGGAAAGCGCTGAAGTGATCTCGATTACCGTGCACATGCAATATTGCAACATCTTGTAGTTTCAAACTCAAAGTACCACGAACACACTACTGACCTAAACCTGGATCTTCTGGATGACCTTACAAGTCAATTTCTCCCATGTCGCACAAGTTCATGGAATGTTGCCCATCGCTGCAAAAGGCCGATATCTCCGCACTGATTGTCCAGAATGTCAAAACGGACACTACCAGTTTACTCATTAAGCTGGAAGGTGCGTAAAACCGCAAGAGGTCAAACTTCAAAAAGGTTGCGCTGTTGCAAGAACCTGCCGTGAAAGTTGTACATGCGGTGTGTTGCAACAAAAATCGATAGCCTTTCTGGCTGTATCCGAAAGCCGGTTTATTCAGGTCCTTTTTCTGAAATATGTTCTCACAGGAGTCGAGAAACGGAAAATACGTATCTAATCTAAGATGACCTAGCATGAGGCGAGGGGCGCGCCATATTGAACTCTCAGGCCATACTGTCATGCAAGGCAGGCTACAGTCACGATACATTCTAAAAGCACGTACATTATAGCGGTAAGTAAACTGGGACGCTGAATCGCAAAACATGTTTGTCGTTATGGCGTCAATAATCCGCGCCCAGCCGGGGGGGACGTTTCGAACCCCAATGTGGCAGAAAAAAACAGCTTGTCCTGCGGGCTGAAATTCTGAGCACCTTTTCTTACATCCTTTACGCATTCCCTGTAGAATTTTCAACTTCCGGTCGTGGCAGGTCACCGAGTTAAGTCACGTAAAAAAGGTCAATCTGCGATTTTGTAAGTCCAATACAAACTACGCCGTGCGGTCCATGGACCTAAACCTTTCAGGGACAGTAGTCGAGGACATTCTCAAGAATCGTGCAACCTCGACATTGTTGTCAAGCTAAAGGTGAATGACCTGAGGCCAGCTCAATATCCACCCTTTTCCCCTACTTTTAACTGTAACAAAACACGACAAATGGTGCTGATCTACTTGAAGGGGCATGACATTGGATCAAGTCACATTCGGGGTAAACTAACAAAATGGAGTCAAAAACCCCGTTTTAATGATTCTTGTGGGAAAATGGGTAGTGAAGTCGATTTTGAGGTCTAAAATTGCACCAAGACGTTTCCATACTGCGGAATGACCTAAAGTCGTATGAGGTATGTGAGGTCACCGCGGTAGAAGCTGAGTTCATATCCAATTTCTCATCTTTATCTCTTTGGTTTATTTGACGAGTCAATGGCAGATCTAGGCATAAAAGACGAAAGCCAAGCGTGCTTCAAATCAGGTCACTGTGCTACTTCAAGCCACGTCATATGACCGACGTTATACAGCATCCTTTTGTCCAAGGGTGTGGAACCCAATGTCTTTCAATCCAGAGGTACTCCCTTTTTTTGTTTTACTTGCTTTTTTTTGTTTTGTTTGCATTTTTATTGGTCCTCGATAGAACACGAAATAAAGCAAACGGCTGAATGTTAGATCAAATCACAAGGTCTGGTCAGGTGACGTCGGGGCACTGACGTTCTAATCTGCCAGTATTTAAAGAATGTTCGAACAAATGTTTTCCAGCGTTTTGGAAGAATACATTGACAACCCTTCGCCTGCGACGTTCAAACACTCACAAATATAGCGAAATGAAAAACGGACTTATATCAGGTCGCCTGATGCACTGTGATTACATGCGTATGACATCGTAATGTACATTCTACGAGCTTTCCATTGGCATGCGTAAAATTGCTTAAGCTTTAGAAGGGGTGGAGTTAGAGTTCTTTTTATAAATCTCAATTTTTTTACATATATAGGCCAAAAAAGTGCCTCATTTTTCAGGGTTTTTCAAAATTGCTCAGTGCTTTGGACCGTAAACATGGCTAGCTTTCCCGTGACATAAGTTTTACTTTTCTCTGATGTTCCGTTCGCGAGACTGAAGGGTCATCGAAACGTCCCCCGGACTCCGGCCGCCCATGTCAGGGTCAGCTGGGCGCGGGTTCAGACATGACCTAAGATGACCTCGTTTCCAAGTTTTTGTCATCACGTGCACAACTGGTGTAAGACAAGAATACTGAAAGTTTCAGGACGCTGCGGTTATTCGTGTGGGAGATATCCGATAATGACGCCATAGGGAGTGGGAGTTGAGCGTTCCCCCCGCAGTCATGGCCTCCAGCAGGGGTGCCGATTTACATTGTTTTGAGACTCTTGGCTCGCCCAATGTTGATTTGGGCCCCTCCCAAAATTTTCTGCCGTTTTTGGAGGGAAATGAGTGATAATACCGAAAACAACGGCCGCAATAGATGACAGATAAGCAGAAAGTAAAGAATAAAGTTTAAAGCGATGTATCTATCCATCTTCCCATCTTCTGTCTACATAAACATCTACATACATGAGGGATAAACGTAACTTTTCATTCAATAAATAGTAACAAAAATCTTGAAGATTTCCGTGGGTCAAAATAAAGTGGGCTAAATCTGCTGAGAAAACCACATTTGGGGGGAGGTTAGCTTGTCAGGCCCTCGTTTCGGCCCCCACTCATTTACAGAAATTGACGCCCCTGGCCTCCAGTAAGGCGGCCAGACGTTTGATGCCGTCTGGACTGAAGCAAGGCTGGTTGCTCTAAAAAGTGTGCACTATAGAGCGTTCCAAACGCCCTTGCGCTAGAAAAACCAAGGCCGGAAAACGACAGCAAGCGCTAAACGGGGAAAAACAACGTCGAAATAGAAATAGAAAATAAACGGCCAAGGAGTTTAGCAGAATAATAAAAGGAATAGAACAAAAATGCTGATGATTCGTCGAGTTGTTCAGAAAAAGGGCCGTAAAGTTGTATAGCTGTGTTCATCCTTTTGCATAAGCATGACAACGTGATAGGAATCTTCTTTTACGTCTTTACAGGATTTTCAAAACCATTCAAGAACCATATAAAAACTGGAAAAAATCCAAAAACCTGTCTGATAGAGCACGCGGAGTGACATGGGCAGAGGCACGCGTCAATCCTTCCTAAGATACGGTATGAATACTGTTATCCATTCACATCTCCCAGCGATCCATTGCGTAGATCCTTCGAGCAGGAGGCGACTGAGACTCTAGCTATGTGTAATGTATCGCGAAGAAAAAAACTGTGTGAAATTGCCTGTTACCACCAGGCTTTTCTTAGTGCAGTTTCATGAGGAAAACGCCAGCTAATCCATTATCACTAGTCGGTGACACTATGTTTCTGGGTCCTCGAGCGCCGTATAACATCAAGCTGTGGTTCGTTCAATCGGCCCATTATGGACGGTTGCACCAGACTTCGGGCTTACGTCACTTCAGCCTGGTCCGCCATACTGAGCTAATAACGGCCATACTGAGCTAATAACGGAGCTAACGGCCATACGGAGCCACGCCAACTCGACCATTCATACGGACCCATTCGAGCCAGACCAGCTAACTGAACCACTCTAACTAAACCTGCCAGCTTCTTCTGAACGCACGGAAACGCCCCGGCGCGGCTGAACGCGCGGAGCCACTCCAGCCTGGCCGTCGGCTGGCGGTGCCGCTCTAATGCCGGGCACTCTTCAGAGGCGGCGAACCCCATTCCGCATTCTGTCGAGCCGTCTGCTGCCATTTTTAACTCGGCCCACCACCCTGATGTTACTCTCCGACTGATTCGATTGCCCGCCCCGGCCGCCACTTCACAAAGCGCGCGAACAAATCCGATTTGTCAGAGTTCGTCACCCGGAAATAGTCGTGACAAGACTTCTGGAGCCGACAGGGGCGGCGCCAAGCCAGCTCGGGTCAATAGAGACGGCGGGCGGGCGGCGCCATTCGGGTCTGCACCTGCAGCAGCAGTCTCTGTTCCGTCCCCCTGTCCGCTGCAGCTCTCTGTCACTGCCCTCTGTCCGCTGCAGCTCTCTATCACGCTCCTCTGTCCGCTGCAGCTCTCTGCCATGGCCCTCTGTCTGCAGCAGATCTCTGTCACAGCCCTCTGTCTACAGCAACTCTCTGTCACTCCACTCTGTCCGCTGCAGCTCTCTGCCACTGTTCTCTGTCCGCTGCAGTTCTCTGTCATTGCCCTCTGTCTGCTGCAGCTCTCTCTGCAACAGACTGCTGCAGCTCTCTGCAATACGCACTGAAACAGATTTCATATTTTTAACTCAGGATCACCCCAGGTCATGGATCAAGCAATGCACCCATTGAATTGACATAAATGTTGTCACACTGACAGAACCATTCGTCTATCTTGATTTTTTCCTGAAATGTCCAGGTCATTGACATAAGTTTAGCTAGACTTTCGGCCTTTTTACGTTTTTGTTGAGCCTGTGAGTCTAGTTTGGCGGTTTTAAACCTTAGGCATACCTCCTGGTGCTTCTCACGTTGTTTTTACGCGTAGTTGTTTTCTCCTGACGAGTGGCCGGATTTTTGAAGGTTGAAGCATTTGAAGTCAAACAAACATAACGAAAATAACGGTTGTCGCAGACAAATGGGAACTTTGCGAGAGGATTGGCGTTCTACATCAGATTACCGTTTGACCATTATCAGCCGACATCATTCGGGGATAACTATTGAATGTACCAAGACCAAAGCCAAGGTCCGTGGAGGTCGTCATCAATGATCAAGGTCAACCAGTTCGTGACCCGATCCAGATTTGTTTCGGAACATTTCGATTTTTTTATAAAATGTTTCCAAGGAATCTAACAAAAAGGCGAGGCGTTCCGCACATTAATATAATTTTATATATATATATATATATATATATATATATATATATATATATATATATATATATATATATGTACGACGGTCCACCATAGTCTGAGGCGCATATTTAACCTCTTCAGTTTTCCGGTTGATCCACCAAACAGATTAGCGGTTGAAGCAACAGGAAGGATTGAGATTCCACCTATACGTCAATGTTCAAAGGCGGCCATGACGTAAAATACAGAAAAAATGCATATCGTTTTGTATCAGGCTGAAGAGTGGCATCCTCCCAGCCAGGTGTTTTGAAAGCTTTCAGGTGTGAATCAGCACCGACTATGAAGCGAGTAAAATTAACGTGACACGTCCTTCTCATAACAGTCCAGGCTAATGTCATCCTGGAATAACGGATGTTAACTTCGGCAGTCGGGGTCAATCACCAGGACTGCTAGGATCGTCCTCAGTAATTCCGAAGCTAGCCTGGCATGTCGTATGGAGTAACTTGATGTTACGCTACACCAGATATGTCGATTTCTGTAAATGACTGGCGGGGCAGATCCAGGGGACCGACAACCCAACCTCCCTCCAAATGTGGGTTCCTCGATGGATTTAGACCACTTTATTCTAACCAACGGAAATTTATAATTACCTGTTATCAGAGGCGCAGCCAAGAGGGGGCCGGGGTCCGGCTCCCCACTTAGACCCGCATTTTCTGTAGAAACCATTGCACATCGTCTTCCCAGCAGGCGGCTTTCGTGTGATTTCAATTCACTCTCAGCTCCAGACCCTCGCCCCTTAATCCTGGCTGCGCTCATGTTTGTTATTTATCACATTAAAAAAATGGATTATCCTCATGTTACATGTATATGTACACACATATATATATATATACATATATACATATATACATACACACACACATATATATATATATATATATATATATATATATATAGACAGAAGGTAGAAAGATGAATAAATACATCTCTTTAGACGTCTTTCCTTACGTTCTGCCTATCTCCCGCCTACAGGGGCCGTTCTTTTCATTATTATTACTCACTTGCCTTTAACACTGGCATAAAATATTGGCGGGTGGGGCAAACCAACGCTGGAAGGGCCCCAGTCAACACCGGGTGGGCCAGGACCCTCTCAAAAAATACAAATCGACACCCCTGCACTACACCACACACGCTCTTGGTTTTCAGGTTTTCCACCAATGACGCCTTGCTCACCGAAATCTGGACCATCCACGTTGCTATCACTATAAATCCGTTCTGAGCATTGGTTTGAAAACAGCACAGATGAGATTCACGGGCAAGAATACCGTAGAAAATTACGAACTGATTTCATTAAGCGTTGGAAAGTAGTGTTTTTAGTAACATGGCCTTTTTCGCCCGCAGCGGCAGCCGACGACGCATGGTCAATGGAGACTGCAATGCCGGGCGTCCGTGTTTTAGAACAAATCCAAATTCAAGAACAAATCCGAGTCCAGCAAATCGAAATTTCACGCATAAATGAATCGTGCACCTTCCCGCAATCGGAGGATCCCAAGTTCAACAAGCTGCACGTTCACATGGGTGGCATCTTGCCATTAATGCCCAGGAGCTGTGGAACCTCTGTGGAGGTGGGGGGGGGGAGACAAGCGCGACTTTCACCTCGTTTCTTTCCATGCAAAACCATAACGTTAATGTTAAATGTTGCCCAAAATTGGGGGTTGCTTTCCCCCTGCCTCCCAGTTCCAACGCCCCTACTGGCGCCTTAAATTTTGCGTGTCCTGGGTAACATTTGTGGCTTTGCAGCCTACTGCACAATTTGCATAGGTGGGCATCGTTACTGAAAAATGTAACTTCGTTTCTCGTTACTCCGTTACTCAAAAAAGCCAGTCCGTTACTCGTTACTCCGTTACTCTGCCTTAAAAAGTAACGGAAGTTGCCGTTACTCCGTTATTCCGTTACTTTTTTAAATGCAATGAAAACCAAGCGAACGCGGGTTTTAAGTCTTTTATGCTGCTTTGTGGTTGTAAAACGCATTCCATATACAAAGGGAAGAAACAAAAATCGCTTACCCAAAACACTCCGCTAGCTGCCCACTGCCCTCACCAGCCGTTGTAGAGTCGGCGGCGCCGGGACAACAGCCGCGGCGGGTATTCTACCACTGTGTTAGCCACAGTGTTCAAACCAACGAATTCCTGTTCATTGCCCGCGGCGCCGACGGAGCGGGAACAACCGGCGCTGGAGCGGACGCATGCAAAATGCGACAAACAGCGGACATCTATCGACTGGGTTTGATCAACAATGCCTCTCGAAGTAACCGCCCTGAACATAATGGTCTCCGTTCAGAGCTCGTTTCGGTCTCGCGAAATTCTTGTTTTGTTTTGAAATTATGTGTGTGTATTAGTTTGTGTACGAGCGCGTGCGTGGAGGTAAGATTCCTGATACCCCTGACGGTTTTTTAACACCAAACGACGAAGGACTCAAAAAAAACGTGACTGATATGGATTTCATTATTGTGAAATAAAAGACTAAAAAAAGGTGCGTTAGTACCTCTTCAGGACCCTTGAAAAGACAAATTAGCTATAAAAACATGGTCATAAGTAAGATGCAACGGAGGATGTTAGCCGTTCACAAGTGGAACATTTTGGAACGATGACATTACCTGACATGACCCCTGTGAGAGGCCAAAATTGATATCAATGAACTCGCTATTGTCTTACGGTTTAGTATATGTCGCTTAAGTTCAGCTTTTCAGGGACAAGGTATTGTGTCTATTTACCTAATTCCAAGGGCGTGTTTGACCTTTCATGGCGTCTGGTGGCTTCAAAATTGACCTGAGGCCAAAATTCTTGAATGTTTTCGTCTCGGTTTGACAAAACCTTTCCGCCGGTGTTTTCCTTTTTTCCGTGCGATATATGGGAGCCGAGATCCTGGGAGGTGCGGAAATCCGCGCTCCCCCTCCTGCCGGGCAAAGGGCATTCTGAGCCCGGCCGGAGACGGGTTAAAAACACTTCATTTAAACCTATTCCCTGTGGGGGGGGGGCAGATTCTGCTACACGCGCCTTTTTGCTTGTCGCTCCCACACTGTTTGCCGCAGCGCCACAAGATTTTCTGGCATTTCATGGAATTGATACACACGTGTTTTGTCAACATTTAAAAAAAAATCGGTCCCGCAGAGGCGGTTCCAAGCCCCCGTTTTCGGCGGTAACGTGCTGTGCGTGAAGCTGCAAAGTTGTGCGGTTCACTATCATGACATTCTGAGTAGAAATAAAGATCACTGACTCATTTATATAGTCATACACATCATAAACAATGTGTATGCACACACATTTTCAGGCGAACTCACACCCAGGTACTGAAAAAATGGGGGAGCACACTATTGTGCTTATAGTGCCCTCCCAATTTTGTTTACCTGGATCCACTTCTGCGCTACATATAAACTTAAACTGGCTTGCTAGTTGTACATCTGATGTTTATATCACCCAAAACAAACAAAAACAAAGGAAATTCCTTATTTCAAAAATCACCCTTCTTGCCCTCCCTGGAACTGCCTATGGTTTTCTGTTTTAAATTTCAGCTTTCGGTATATAAAAGACTTGGACATTCCAAGCTGAACCGTGTTATTCCCATGAAAATTGGTTGGTAAACACGGCCGCAGTGACCTTTCAAAAATCCCCAAATTTTGGAGTTTGTTTGCCCCCACGCCCTATTTTCGCAATTTTTGAATTTTTGGGGTCTGGAATTGGAGATCTCGTTGAAACATATTAAATGGCATTCATCCCATCAACATTGGACGAATGCATCTCGAGATCTCTGGAAGGGCGGGGAGGGGAGGGGGCAGAATTGGTAATCTTCACCTTTCGGCCAATGCATATTTTTCGAAGGTGCAAAAGTGGCAACGGCTCATATCATGTTTGAGTTTGGGTCCTCACTTCTGCGTCTACAAAAAATAATGTGTCAGCCCAAAGGTGTTTCGGCCAGTTGATATTTTTTTCGGGAACGCAGGAGTGGTAACTCGAATCGCATGGACAATGTAGCCTGTCCTCCAAGTTAAAAATGATTTAACCTAACCTAACCTAAAACCTACTGTATGGTTGCAGGGATTGCCCTAGATGGGCATGTAAAACTAATTTTTTGTTAGATTCAATTTGCCTGTTTTTTGGTTTGGTTAGCTCGTATCGGCTGAAGGCAAACATGTGTCAACTGAATCAAAATTCAAGAGTTGCCTAACCAAGTCAGTTTACACATCCAGTAGGGGCCAGTGCTTAGAAAAGTACCTGAATGGGCTAAATTGTTCACACAACTTGTGTTGCCACTTCCGCGTCTCCAAAAATTACGCGTAAGCGTCGGCCGAAAGGTAGATTACCGCATATCTGCCCCCCCCCCAGGGTAATGTGAATCTCACTGCCTGCAGAGAATATGGTTAAGGCAAATAGTCCAAGCAATAGTCAACAAGCTTCATAATTATGCTTCACGACTGACAACTTATTATGCGCATTCTGTTCTCACCTGGAAATACCGTCAATAATGCTTCCTCTTGATATGTGCCTTTAGGTTTGAAAGGCTACTCTTGTGACCCTTGATTATAACCTCTTTCGGTCGGCACAGGACATACGTAAAAATGACGTTTTTCCCCTGCTCCTTAAACTCAAAGTACGTTTCTAGATGTGGCCATGGGTGACCCAGACCGGGCTCGTCCTCTTCCTCCGAAGCTGAGGCACCGTCGGACTCGGAGTCAAGGTTTTCGACCTCCAGTGGCGGCGTAAAGACGCCTTGATGGGACATTTTAATGTCAGATAGTTAAAATTTCAGGCCAGTCACGAATCAATCACCACTCCATCGCCCCATGGACATCACAGATCCAAGGCCATGGCGGCAGTAATCATGTGCTCAACAGCCTTGAGTGATCTTGGCGGGGAACCGTGTGGCAGTGGTAAGCAATCCGTGACTAACTTGAGACAACATTGAAAACTGCCGTCAGCTGGCTGTTCCAGTATAAATGACAATAACTTTGATATCTTTTAGCCTGAAAAATGACGACTGGTTAATTTATAATTTTAAGTCATATCAAACTTACGCATAATTCAATACTTTTGTCCCAAAAGAGACCAAAGTCAGCTGGCCTTTATACTGAACCATTGCCGCCAGCTTGCCGTCAACGTGTATCTGTTGACGAATATTGTCAACAAGTCGACTCCGCGATTGTCAGTTGAGTGCGCGCCCAGCGGCGCTTGTATCGCCGCACGCTTTTGGGTGTTGGCTATTCAAGTAGCCAATGGCGTGTGCCGATGCAAATAAAGCCGAGCGGTGTCTGTAAGGAGTTTAAAAAGTAACGGAGTAACGGAGTAACGGAGTAACGGACCAAAAAGTAACGGAGTAACGGACCACAAAAGTAACTTCCGTTACTCAGTCCGTTACAGTAAAATAAAAGTAACGGGTCCGTTACTCCGTTACTCAAAAAAGTAACTTCGTTAGTAACGGAGTAACGGAGTAACGGACCAGTGCCCACCTATGACAATTTGGCGCCTCCAACGTCAACGGTTGTCAAACCAAAGGCCTGAATGGCAAAAAAGTACCCCTCAGCACGGGCGTCCCGCACACACCAGGCTGAAGTTATTGACATGCAAAACAGACATAAATAGACTGCCACGTATCGCGTGCTCCTACCCAATTTCCAGCATCTCAGATGTAGTAGTTTTGCGGTATTAAGAGGGTTGTTAATCTTGGGTACTTTGCGCTTCAAGTCCAAGTTGGATCCCGTTTCAGCCTGAATCCGTCGAAGCTGATCATCCAGCTGCCCGTCCACCTTTCGAAGCCATCACCGCACCAAACTGCGCCGTCTGCATCCCGACAATAAACACGTAAGAAATACAGGGGAAAGTACATGAGGCCCATGCGCGCCGCACGTGACTTGTTGCCAGGACTGTCGATTTGAATATTTTCGTGAAAGTGTTGCCCACCCTAGGTTGATTTAGGTCCTGCAATGTTGGTTTGGGTCCCGAATGTTTTCTGCCAGTTTAAAGGGAAATAGGCAATAACAACGAAAGGAACGGCCGCTTCAGATAAGAGGTGGGCAGAAAGTGCAGAATGAAGCACACAGTAATGTATCTATAACCCTCCATCTTTTATCTTTATATGTATACCCATTTGCGTGGGATATATATGCAATTTTTAACCGGCAAATAGCAACAAAAACGCTATAAATTTCCGTTGATCAAAATAAAATGGGCTAAATCCGTTGAGAAACCAACATTTGGGGGTAGCTTAGGTTGTCGGGCCCTCGGCTCAGCCCCCTCCCCCAGTCATTTACAGAAGTCGACGCTCCTGCCCGTTGCACCCTGCCAACGACATGGGGTACCGTTAGATAGGCCTAGTGCTGGTCTATCTATCCACTAAATTTCGGCCGCCTAGGTCACGACTGACGGCATAAGGAGGTAGGCACGTAGCCAGAATTTTCCTGGGGGGCAAATGTCAAATTTTGTCATATACCACTGGCATATGACAAAGCTTATAGGAAAAGGGATAACTTTACGTAATTTGCCTCATTTTTAGCCCACAGGAATACATAGAATGTTTGTTTTCGCAACATATATATGGTCATTATTCCGTATTCGTGCGAAATCTCTATATATCTAGTGTAGACCGCTTGGCTCAAAGGGAGACCACGGCCCCCATGCCCCCCTTGGCTACGTCCCTGTATAAGGAGGCCCCTAATTCGAAATCGAAACTCGTGCCTGTGGATCGCCACGTTTATCGGGTGTGGGTGCTGACCACAAAAACACTCACCTGCAAGTGGGACCCATGTAATCACCAGGTTCTGAGTCAATAGTACCCGCCTTTTGACCTGTGCCCGTGATTAGCTGAATTCTGCGGAGGTCCAACTCGCGCCACATGGCATGCGCCACACGCCACGAATCGCTCTGAAACCTACACCACAATTTGTCGGCCGAGTCGGCGCAACCGAAGGTGCCACTTGTGTCGCGATCGGCTGGGGTGTTCGGGCGCCACAGGCTCCGAAACTTGGACACAAACACATTGGCAAGCAACTCGGTCTGAACTTTTCCGAGCGACCGCCATTCATGATATCTTATCGCTTTTACCTCTTGCGATTTTGAACTATATATCTTCAATGCAAACTCATGTCTGCAGTTCTGATGCTGCGGTACGAGAAGGCAATTTTCGCTTTAGTAAAGTATTACGGCGCGTTCTGGCACAAAAGGCTCCAAATCTTGGACACACACACATTGGCTGACACCCCGATCTGAACTTTTCTGAACAACCGCTACTCATGAAATTTCAATTTGCTTTTACCACTCTCGATTTTGAGCTTTATGTATTTAATTTGCACCCATTAATATTTTTGAGCGAGCAGTGCGAGTAGGAAATTTTCCCCTTTGGAAAAGTGTTATGGGATGCTGATGGCTAGACAATACATACATGTGATCAAGACGATTCTTACCTCCACCTTATTCTAGACCTTTGAACTCTACATACCTGTGATCAAGGCCTGTGGTCATCTCTAGTACCCTGTACTGCCTAATACCGTGTGTGGTCATAGCCCGTTATGGTGTCAATTTGGTAGGAATCAAGGGTGTCCATTAACGGAAATATAAAGTGTTTTCGACGCAGCTGAGACAAAACTCGAAGAAACGTTTGCGGCGCGGGCCTCAGCTATGTGCGAGCTGTTTTCTATATGTGCAAAGTGAAGGGGCAGGGTAGTTCAAACTGACTGCTCGGCAGCACGCGACCCGTCTGGAACGTGTTTCCAATTCCTCATACATTATTTACCATGTTTCTGATGGATTTGTTTAAATGTTCAGGCCATTGTTTCCCTTGATGCTGTATGTGTTATCTCCCTGGGTTTTTCTGTGCACAGGTATGTATACTGCCTTTTGAAAAGCTGCACTGTGCTGACATTCTAGAATCCATCTCAGTGAATTTAGTGGAGCCATTAGCTCAATATGTGATAGTTACAACTAAGTCCAGCTGAAATTGCAGTAAATGAAATAGGAATGTATTCCTGAATTTCATGTATGCAAACTTCTATGTTTCCCCCCAAATGGTTCATCTCCAAAAATGGAAGTGATATTTTAGATATGAAAAATAAAAAGTAAGAATTTAGCCAAACATCTCTTAAAAAGTGTTTCATTGAAAATTAACATTGTATTATGCCCATTTTCACTCAAATTAGTTTGCTTGATGTAAACTGATGAATGGTGCCAAATGATTGGCACTGGATTACTTACATGACTTATTCTAGATGCAAACCTGTTTTAGTCAGATGCTTTTTTGTAGTTAGTTTCCACATTTGACATTGGGGCACTCATGTAGTGCTGACAGTTTGATTTGTGTGTAGGGAGCCAAATTTATTAATATCAAACATCATGATTGAAAATTTGTTTTTTGTTCTCAGTATCAGTGTATTTTTTTTTGTTTGTTTTGGAATACAAAGTTTTGCAAAGAATAGTACTGGTTTCACTTGGCATTTTTGGTGTAAATCAGTTATGGCATCATACGTGATTCATACGGAAAGGATTAAGAGTCATTTGTTTGCAGTTAGAAATTTATGAATGCATATTGTTTTAATGTAGCTTTTTAATGGAGACATGACATCAGACTTTTGGAGCATGATATGCTTTTGGGGCACATATTCTCTGGTGTTCTTCTGCACCAAAAAATAACACCTTTTCCAGCATTGCCTAGCAATGGTGTATTTTAAGAACTTTTGGGTCAATAGGAGCTCTCTGTACTTTAGTGTGAGACAGTCCACACTGATTTGACATATTCTTTGGAATAAGCTTTGATATGTTGCAGCTACATGACAATGCCAGTGATGGATTTTGGCCAAGCAGAATCAGAATTGCAGGAAGATGTTGACAAGCTTTCCAAGGTTTTGGCATACTCTGACAGTATTCCTGAGAAACCAAGAAATGACCTGGATGTGGAGATATTGAGTTTTGAGGATGAACCTCTTGAGTATGACTCAAATGAAGGCAAGCAGCCACAAGACTTGCAAGCTGATATAAACAAGCTGTCAGAGATATTGGCCTCACCAAGTCCTGAGGAGTGCCAAAACAATGAGGATTCAGATGAGAGGCTATTGGAAATGGGCAGCAGTAAGGGCATGGAATTACAGGAGCCAGAGGGAAATGTTAATGGATTACCTGGTGTGATATCCATGGCAGACCCCAAATACTATGAGGCAAATGAGGATTCTACAGCAGCACAGTCTGTAGCACTTTCATTGAGCGGTGAGGAGCCTCCAGAAGAAGATCAAGGCATCGGTCGAGAATCAGCAGAGATACAGCGGGACCTGCGCCGGCAGTCGAAAGTGCCGGCCGCCGCCGATCCGGAGCGGACGGAGTGGCTGGACGGCGCGTCGTCGGGGGTGGGAAGCAGCGTTTCCGCGGCTCCGCAGGAGATCGAGTGGACGGCGACCGGCGGGCCGTCCGAGCTGCAGGGCGACATCAACAAGCTGTCGCGGGCGCTGGCGGCGACGGACTCCGAATCGGAGGGGCCCTGCGCGGCCGACTTGGGCGGCGCGGCGGCCGCCGGGCAGTGGGCGGCCGTCACCGACGAGCCGCCCGGCGGCAGCAGCGGCGCCGGCCGCTCGTCGGTGGCCTCTCACACGCTGCGCGCGTCGTCGGCAGACGAGCTGCTCTCGCAGGACGACTTTCTGGACGACGACTTCATCGAGTCGGACATCCCTGTCAACGTGGAGAACTGCCTGGCGCTCAACGCCGCCTACCAGGAGGTGGTGGACGAGAACATGGCCGACCTGCAGCGCCTGCTGGACCAGAACCGGGCGCGTCAGCGCCAGCTCGCCGAGCAGCTGGAGGCGGAGGCGGCCGGGCGGTCGGCCGCGCCGCGGCCGTCGGGTCGGCCCCGCGCCCGCCTCAACTGGCAGATGTTCTCCAGCGGCTATTTCCGGGACTGGGACGGGTTCGGCCCGATGCCGAACGCCGACACGGTGGCCAAGGAGGCGCGCGCCGAGTTCGAAGACATGCGCGTCTCGCGGCCGTGGCTGCAGTCGGAGCGCGACCGGCTGATGGCGTCGGTGCTGGCGGACGCGAGCCGCCGCCATGTCGAGCAGTCCGAGCACCGGGCGACCGTGCTGAGCGACCGCGTGCGTCGCGAGGAGTTGCAGCCGGAGCCGCGCGCCGAGCTGCTGCGCGCGCTGCGTCAGCTCGCGGAGCAGGCGGAACAGGCCCGCCGCCAGGCGGCCACGACGCCTGTCCTGGAGCTGGTCGAGCAGTGCGTCGACGACGACTACGACTGGCTGCGCATATCGCAGACGGACTTCGGCGGCCGGCGGACGCCGGTCGAGTGCCGGCTCCAGTGGCGTAACGCCGTGCGGCCGACCATCAGCCACGCCGAGTGGACGGAGGCGGAGGACGCGGCGCTGCGGGCGGCCGTCGGCGCCGCCCGGCAGCCGGGGCCAAGCGGTGTCCAGCCCGCCGACAACCTGTGGCAGAGCGTGGCGCAGCAGCTGGGCACGGGCCGCACGGCGTTCCAGGTGTTCCAGCGCTGGGCCACAGCACTGGACGGCGTGGAACGCAGTTACTGGACGCATGAGGAGACGGACCGGCTGGTAAAGACGGTGGCCGCCCTGCGCGTCGGCCACTACGTCTCGTGGCAGGCCGTGTCCACGCTCATGGATGGTCGCACCGGTGTGCAGTGCAATAACCGGTACCGGCGCATGCTGCCGCACATCCGCTACGGCCGCTTTACCGAGGAGGAGGATCTGCGCCTGCTGGCCGCCGTCGAGTGGCTGGGCATCACCGACTGGGCGCGGGTGGCGCAGCACCTGCCGGGCCGGACGTCGCGCCAGGCCATCAGCCGTTACAAGACGGCGCTGGTGGCCAGCCTGACGCGTTCCGCCTGGAGCCGGGCGGAGGACGAGCAGCTGGTGCGCTTCGTGCGCCAGCACGGGCCCCGTTGGGAGGCGGCGGCGCGCGCGCTCGGCTCCGGCCGCAACGGCTCGCTGTGCCGCAACCGGTTCAAGCAGATCGAGGGGGAGTTCCTGTCGCGCGGCGGCGTGCCGGCCGAGGGGAGTCTGGCGCGGCCGGGCCGGCAGGACCTCTCCTACTACGGCGGCCTGCGGGAGAAGCTGGCCAGACGGCTGTCGGAGAACGTGCCCAAGGGCGGTGGCGAGGAGGCTCGGAAGAAGGCGGCGCTGGCCTTTCTGGCCGCCAAGACCGCCACGAAAGCGCGCACGACGTGGAGCCTGAAGCGGAGGGAGAAAGCGACGGCCAAGAATAAGAGGCTGAGGCACCGTGCTAACCGCTGGGAGGAGCTGACCGACATCCTGGCGTCGGAGGGCCGCCGACCCGGCAGACAGAGTCCAGCCATCCGCCCGGCGGACCTGGTGCCGGGCGCGCTGGCGACGGCGCGCGCCTGGTGCCTGCCGTGGCCGAGCGGCGACCGGCTGCGCGCCTGCGCCGACTCCGGCCCGCCCGTCACTGGGCTGGACGCCAGGGTGCTGCGCGCGGCCGACGGCCACCCCCGGCTGGCGACACTGGACGGCGCCGAGACCGGCTGGCGGCGCGCGCCGCTGCTGCCGCCCACCTTCACCACGACGGCCATGTTCCGCAGCCTGCTGCTGCAGCGACCGCGGCTCGAGGAGCTGGCCGTCGGCCCTGGCACCGACTACCTCCAGCGGCGCGGCAAGGTGGCCAAACTGAACCGGTTTCTGGCCCGCTGGGCGGCCGCGGCCATGGCGGGCGCCGGTGGCGGCGGCGCCGAGGGCTCCACGCCCTGGCTGCAGCCCACCGACCAGACGCGCCACTGCGACCGGGTGGCGCAGGTGCGCGTGACGCAGCGGCCGCCGGGCGGCGCGCCGCCGCGTCGATTCACGCTGGTGGTCTCCGCCGAGGAGACGGATGACCCGGAGGCGCTGGCGCGCCGCATCGCCACGCAGGTGCCGCACATGACCGAGCTGTCCATTAGCCGCGCTCCGCGCATGTCTGAGCCGGCGGCGGCGGCTGCGGCGCCCAGTCGGTCGCCGCCGGCCGACTCGGAACGCGCCGCCTGGAACCTGCTGACGGCCCGGTTCGTGTCGCTCTTCTTTTTGCCGGCGCTGCTGTCGGTGCAGCCGCCGCCGGACGAGCGGGAGATGGAGAGCGAGGATGTGTCCGTCGGCGACCTGGACATCGTCGACCAGATCTGCGGCCAGCTGGTGGTGGCCGGGTCGGACGCCGCGGAGCCGGAGCCGGAGCCGGAGCCGCACGCCGCACAGAAGAGGCCTCGCGACGGCGCGGCGGCAGCCAAGCCGGCCAACCAGAAGCGAGCGCGCGTTCAGTAGTCGCCGCCAGGCGGGGGGGGGGGGGCTGCAGTGGATTCCAGCCTGACACGGACACAGCGCGGCGTCCGATCTCCCGGTCACGGGCGTCAGCTGGTGCCGCTGGCTCCGTCCGGCGCCGGCCAGTCCGGAGAAAGTCCGACTGCTTCATGTTTCTGCCCGTGATGAGCGACTTTCGGGACGGCGGCGGCATTGGGGCTGTGAATGGAACGACCTGTGGCCTTACGACTGATCTCGTACTCGTGGGACGGATGACGGACAAAGACTGTCAGCGGAATGTGCTCATTCAGTGTTTTGCTTACCGTGATTTGGGTATGGCCAACGTAAATTATTTTTTTGACCTAGTCCTCGTTGGTTTATTTTCGTCGTTGTGGAGACAGGACAGTGCATTGCCCAGTACCATTGACCTAGTAAAACTTACGTTCTCATGCGTAGTTGGCGGATGTTTAGTGTGGTCGTGATGTTTAGTCCTCATGTTGAGTTTTTGGAACCGAACGTGGTGAACCGAGCGGATAGACTTATTCAGGAATATAACGCTGACAGGTTACATGCTTGTTACTTTGTCTCGACCTCGTCCTTTGCGGATCGGCACGCTGACTGAGCCTCCAAGAGGAAGACGGCACCAAATCAACTTGGAAACTTCGAAAACCACGGAGAACATTGGGTTGTTTGAGTGGATTTCCATGAGACAGCAGTGGAGACGAAAACACGTAATTCTTGCGTTAGCGGCACTCGCGCTCGTCATTTCCGAAATGAATTAGTTTTCACAAGTGTTGTCGGGCAGGGGGCACAGTCAGGATTTTCTAAGGGGGGGGGGAGCTCAGGGTGAACTGAAAGCATATGAAAACCGCCTGCCGGGAAGACGGTGTGCTGCAGGCCTTGGGGGGGGGGGCAGTCCCCCTTGGCCCGCTTGGCTGCGCCTCTGTTGTCGGGACACGTTATCACTTTAACAAATGAAGGGCTTCATGTCAGAAGCTGGGCCTGCGGTTGTTATGCGCTCTGGACTCGCATCTGCTTCGTTTCTTGTGTTCATGACATTGCGTGAACGTGATTGGATTGCTTGGGGCTATGCAATTATTTCTTATGGCATTCGTGTACCGTCCCAATGATAGCACTCATCCCTGGCTGAAAAAAATGAGTGGTTTCGAACCAGGGGCGTTGGAATGGGGGGAGGGTCAGAGGATACCTGCCCCCAACTTTGGGCAACATTTAGCATTTAACCCTACGGCGTTGCATGGAAAGAAACAAGGTAAAAATCGCGTTCCCCTGCTACATAGAACTTTCACTGTCACTGTTTAGAATTTACTGGTCAGTTGAGAAATGTTGCTGCATGTGTTGGCTAATACGAAGGAACACTGCGTTTTGATCTGAGTCGCAAAGGTGTAACCAGTTACATCAGACGAATTTGTCTCAGCACGGATGCAATTAAGTCGTCAACTTAAGGTATTGCTTCTTGCTCTTTCGAAAAACATTAGGGTTTTCACGCTATCCCATCTTTAGCATAATTATTTCTTACCTCAAATGTTACATCTGAGAAAACCGCAAGATAAACAATTTCGCTGTGGTGTATTACATCATCAGGAAAGCTGTAGATGATTCCGGCGCACGCAGACAGCACGGACAACACTCAACATTGTAACCGACACGAACGTTCGGGGTGGCTGCTGTGGCCAAGACCAAGGCCCTATGCCAAGAACGTAAAAAAATGTGACGTGACGTGAATGTGCTACGATTGCAGGAACAATTGGACCTCGTTTTGCCAGTGTGGAGGTGACAATATTGTGTACTCACAAATGGGATAAGAAGTAGTTCAGATCCTGTCGTGTACCTCGGCACCGAAATGCAGTTTTAGCTGGGACTGAAAATAATGAAGATGACGAAGTAGGGATGAAGCCATGCTCTAGCGTGCTCTTTTCTATGACGTCCCATCACGATCATTATTGTTGCAGTTAACTTCATATTGGTCTGGCCATAGATAGTTTAAAAGGTAAGTATTTGGCAGGTAGATAAGCATGTATCCATGAATATTGAAGTATTTGAGGCATTATCATTATTAAAATAAGCCAGAGAAAGAGCAAGGCCTAAATGTTAAGGCTATTGTGATATAATTTGTTCTTTGTAGTAAAACAAAACTTGATAATGGTAATGTGGTATGACATTTTTCAGAGCACAATCAAATAGACTTTGAAGACACAACTGATATTTCCCATCATCTTAGGCAATGAATGCATGCATTGCATACAGCCACTCAGATGATTGCAAAATGACCAATGCATCACAATGCAGAACCAGAAATGCCATATAATGTGAACATCAAATCACAGTCTTTTTAACATATTTTTACAAATTTCATAGCTTTGTGGCTGGAAAAATACATTGTTGAGCAAATCTCATTGAATTTGTACATTTGATAGGATTTTTTCTCTGATATGGCTCATTAGACCAGACAAAACCCTAGGAAAAGTGGAAGAAGTAACAGTTAGTTATATTGTGTCATTGGCAATAGAATAGTGGCATGACATGAAAATATGCTGGTTTCTGAACTTGGGTGTGGTGCCTTTTTCCCTAAATGTCAAAGCTAGTAATGTTTTAGAGTGGGAAAGCATCAAAATGGGTTGTGTCATTTGACAGACCATTGATATTTGTAATATACATTTTAGATGTAACTGCAGTTATTGAGTTCTAATTACCATTGCTTTATGCATGTCATAATGACCCACTATTTCTCTTGCCTGCTGTCTGGCTCCTGTACATAGCTTTTTTAATTTCCTTTCTGCCAGTCAAATACAAAAAAGGTATGTAGTCTCCATTTCAAAATAACATACCTTTTGTTGTGTTTGCATGGTATATTTGCTGGCATATGTCAGACATCTGCAAGTGTTATGCACTCTTAAGTGAATGTTTTATGGTATTTTGTAAAAGTATGATTGTTTTGGGGAGATAAGCAGGTCAGTGCAAATGATATTGCATGACAGTACCTTGTGTGAGTTTAGAAGAAGGTAAGCCTGCTTGTCTTCATTGTCAGTCAGTTTGGACATTTTAACCTCATCTGGTTGACTTAAACCAATTGGTTAAATCCCAGTCACAGCACATAATCATTCCTTAAAATAAATTTATAATGCTATATGATTCCCTCTGTATTGAATATACAGTTGGCATCCATACTGTATATTGTATAAAATGTAAGGAGTAGAAATTTGTATAATGCATTCTTTTGCATCTGTGTTGCCTTTGGAATCACATATTTGTTATATTCCCCCAACAATCTGAAGAATTTAGGTCTCAGCACTTATGTCTGTTACTCAAGACTGCTGGCTGTTACTGGTATGAATTGTGTTTCAGAATTGACTACCTAATTTTTGTACTTCTAGTAACTTATACTGGTATGGTGTATATTGCAGATCAAAGTAATGGACCTGGAACCATCTGCACCTGTGGAGCCAGAGGTGGAGTACCACTGGACTGAGATAACCAGTGACTTCTTTGAGGCCTGCAAAGGTATTGTATAGGACAAGGAGGTCATGTTTCTAGAGGAGCTGTGAAATGAATGGATTTTGTGGTGCAGTGTACCCCAGAAATCATGGTACTTCAGAATTGTGAATAAAGGAGATAATGGATTGTGATTTGAAGAAGAGACAGATGAAAACAGAATGAGACAGACAGTAACTTTCCATTGTTTTGTGGGCCTCTGTTTTCACATTTATCCAATTTTCCTGGAACTGCCATGCCATAGGTTCTCCATGCAGCAGCACTATTAATATCCCAAAATAGTGGTCTCACTTTGGACAAGCAGTCTGTGCTTCCATCACACCACAAACTTTATTATGTATGCTCGTAAATCAGTAATTTTTGAATGTGAAAAAATAAGTAAAATGTGATTATTTTGAATACTTATCATAGTACTGACATTCTGCTTCAAATGTTTACTAATTATTTGTCAGTCTGTACCCATTGTGATCAGCTTAAGCATATCTGAGGGAGAAATGAATTGTCAACTTTATCCCCAAAATGTTAGCCACTCAGTCTAAGGAATCTGAATTGGTTCTGTAACCTTTGTTGCCATGTTCTCAAGTGTTGTTGGAGACTATAGTGTTCTTTTAACTCACAGCTAATCAAATGTCCAGCGGTTTGCTTTGATGGATCATTAGAATATGATATGTTGTACTAGAACATGCCCATGTTAAATGCTAAATGAGATCATTCATGGCAGAATCAGCTGTCAAATCAGCTTATCAGAGCAATCAGTTTATTTTGATCTGCTAGTTTGTCTGCAGCACAGTTGTATGCTTTATGCTTGAACACTTCCAGTTTTGTTTGCAGTCAAGATTTCAGCCCATGCATTAAGACATTGCAAATGCTGCACAGTTTCCTCACAGACATAGGTCATCTGCACACCCTAAAATCTGAACAGCGAACCATTGCCGGCAGATCTGAAGCTGGGCGAGCTGGTTCATGATGAGATGTTTGGACTTTTTGATGCCATGTCTGCCATCGAGATGATGGACCCCAAGATGGACGTGGGCATGCTCTGCAATTCTGCTCAGCGTCAGATTCGCAACTTCCAGCAGGCAGTCGAGGTACGAAATCGTGATATGCCATTCTCCCATACTTGGCCAAACCTCGTTGGAATGGTTTTGGTCAGTCTCAGTTAAAAACCTACCGACCAGTTCTAACTAACTTTAGACAGATAGCTGCATTATGATGACTTTTTGTTTCACTATGAGCTGAACAGTCATGGCTGTAACTTAACATGATTAATGCTGATGGTTTGTATTCTGTCTTGATGGGCAATGAAGATGAAATGACATGATCATTAATGAAGAGGAGAATGATTTAGAGTTCCGTTCAGCCCGTAGCAGAGTGGACGTGTAGATAGGTTTCCACGTGGCTTTAACGTAAAGAACGTGACGCGTCCAGCTCCATTAGGTGTGCCCGTGTGAGCGTCAGTTCTTGTCAGAGCGGCGCGTCTGGACTGAAACTGGCGCGCCAGCTGACTGAGAGCCGGGCGCCGGCAGGACGGCCTGCTGAAGACGTCCGACCTGGCGTGCCGCGAGCAGATGGGCGTCATCGACACATCGCTGGCCTACTTCATGTCCTGGCTGGAGGGCCACAGCCTGACGCAGACCGTCTCCACCAACGTCTATCTGCAGGCACCGCACCGCATCCAGGACCGTGTCGTCAAGGCCTTCAGCGTGGCGACCATCCAGATGGTGAACACCATCTCGGAGCTGCTTGTCCAGGTGTAAGTGGCTGAGCCATACGGTGGTATATCACTGTTTTCCCATGGCCAGAATGGGGGCGAAACCGAATCCCGTGCTGCTGAAACACGTCAGCTTGCGTCCAGGCAGCTCGCGCCAGTTGAGCGCGAGCTGGTCGTGTAACTTCCTCGTAAGTAGGCGTGGTCTGCCCTGATAAAGGCACTCGTCAAGTGAACGTGTTCCTTGAACTGACTGGGATACCTGCGTAAGGACGCCGGTCACCTGATGGACTCGTCGACGGCCGCGCGCGCGGACAGGACTGTTACCCGCGTCAGGGCGCGGCTCAGTTGTTGCGTGCCGCGCCGGCAGGGCGCTGCTGTACGAGGAGGAGGACTTCCAACCGCAGAGTCTGCCGGACCGGACGGGCGTGACGCCGCTGCGGGCGGTCGGCATGCTGCGCGAGGCGGAGGAGGACGTGACGCGCGAGCTGCGCGGCCGACGGCGCGGCGCCGACTCGGCCGGCCCGCAGGTGAGCTCCCGGTGGCCCACGGGTCGGTCGGCGGGCGGCCGGTGGCTGAAGCCAGGAGCGTGGCGACTCGTGCAGCGGTGGTGCCGGCGACTCGCGGTCAGAACGTGGGGGTGGTTAGAGAAATATGTCTTCACACTCGGAGACAGCAGTGTGCGGTCGTGGAAGGGTGGCAAGGAGGACACATTTTGCCTTAATCGGCGAAATTGATGGTTTCTACATCTTCCTACTATCTTGGTGTCGTTATGAAATGATATTGGTTTTTAGTTAAGCTAGAACGAATGCTTTTTAGCGATTGTTCCACGCTGGGAGATGAGTACTGCATACATGGCCCCTTGGTTTTTCATGTATTTTGTTTCTTGGATACGTTTCTCGTGTTTTATTTTCCTCTTTGTTTCTTCTAGGAAATAGAAGAGCTTGTTGCAGTCCAAGCACGCCTGAAGTTCTTTCGATGTCTTTTTCAAGCTGTCCTAGCTTTCTCCAGGAAGGAGAACCAAGGTTTGGATGAGGCATGGAAGGCCTTGTCCTCAGCCAAAGAACTTTTGCCTATGCTGAAGAGCACGTGCTCTATGAGCGCTAGCTATGACCAAGTGGAACAGGCTGCCAAAGGTACATATGTCATTGTTGCTGTTTTTCCAGAACCTTAAGTTTCCGCCAGTGGAGGATTTTTACGCTTTGTGGCTACCCACGCTTCCGTCCACTGTGACTGCGACGGGAGCTCCCTGAGATGTAGTGATCCCATCGCCCATTCGTGAAAAAAACAGCACCTCGTTTTGGTATCTGCTTCGGCCCATGTGTTCTTGTTTGGAAAGAGCTGTGTCGCAAATGCAAAGAAATGAAAAGTCGTTGGTGTAAACATTTTTTGGACGAAGCTTAGCTCCTGTTATGTGGAGCGATATTTTTTTACGAACACGAAATTAACAGATTGGTCATGTGGCGAAATGAGACCAATGCGTGCAATGTATATGTTGCTTGCATTATGCAAGCTCATTAACAAAAGGGAGTGAAGGCTTGAAACGTCTGGAACGCAGAGCTCCGAGTGCGCGTTGAGCGACGTCGAGCGCATGGTTTACCGTGGCGACGGCCGGTCGGTGACCGATCCCGGCGCCGCCGGCAGGCGGGCACCTGGTGACGATGGGATTCGACCCGCTGCTGAACCAGCGCCAGCTGCCGCCGGCGTTTCCGCGCTACCCGCGCCTGCGCTCGCTGCCGCACACGCTGGACGAGCTCGGCGCCCTGCTGGACCGTCTGCTGCGGCTGCGCTCCGTGCTCGACTGCAAGCACCTGCACGCGCTCATGGTACGGCGGCGGCGCCCGACGGCCGGGCCGGACGGCTGCCGCTGACCTGCGCATTGTCGGGAGGAGGTGGAGGAGGCGTGGGGCCTCCTCCCTCCTACTGGACCTGCCCAGTACTGGAGAAAAGATGAACAGATGTGTCTGGTCGCGGAGCGGTTTGACCGTTGGACTGGCTGGAGTAGAAGTGTTGGTGGAGGTTTGTGTAGAGGTTTGTGTTTGGTGGAGGTTTGTGTAGAATGCGGCGAAGGCGGGGGGCGATGGGGTTCGTCAGTGTCTGTTCCGCCGTGGAGAGAGTGTTCAGATGTATGTGGTATCGATCTGATCGACCTTCCTTCGGACGGCGACGGGGCGCGGAGAGGACTTGCTTGCCTTCACACGCAGGCGTTCATTGTGACGCGGCCCTGCGTGCTCCACCGGATGGTGTTGTTCGTGACGCTGCTGTGCTGTACCGCAGGATTACATGCAGGCGTTCAGCGTGACGCGGCCCTGCGTGCTCCCCCGGACGGTGTTGTTCGTGACGCTGCTGTGCTGTACCGCAGGATTACATGCAGGCGTTCAGCGTGACGCGGCCCTGCGTGTTCTCGCGGACGGTGCTGTTTATGATCGCCGAGCCGCTGCACGGTCTCTCGAGTCGGCCCAGCCAGGCCGGCTCCCAGACCCTGTTGCAGGCAGCTCGGCTCTTCATCGCGCCTCCCTCCATCACACCGCGCTCACAGCTGCTGGTCAACGAAACGGTGCGTACCGCTCACAGCTACATCTCAGCACGACGGTGCGTCCCGCTGAGCAGCAGCGGGACGTACTGTCTGCTTTAAACGCAGACGGTACGTCCTGGTACTGAGCAGCAGCTGCTCAGCGATGCAGTATGTCCCTCTCGCATCTCGTGTTCAACGAAATGGTGCTCGGCGTTGGCAGCTGACGTTCATGTTAACCTTGTTTCCGTAGGGGAGCGGGGAGGGGGCGTTAGAAGCCCACTCCTGTTTTTTTTTTGCTCACGATTTTCAGTTTTTTTTTTAAGCAGCTTCACCAAACTTGTTGACTTTTTGTGCCTGTTCTTTCTACGTACTATGCCACATTGTCATAATTTTACATTGATCAGGAGCGGAGCCAGGCTTAGAGTTTAGTAGGCACCTCAGACCATTTTTGGCCCTGAAGGTGGAAGAAAAATGGCGGCCAAAAATAGTTTTTCTAAGATAGAACTTAAAACTCCATATGAGTGTACAGGTGAATAACTGGGCAAACGTACTAAAGTCTTTTTTATTTTGCTAAGGCTACTTCACAAATTCAGGTCAACATCAGAGGTAAAAATTTCGTTTTCTGAAAATACTTTTTATGCTAATTTCCAAAATGTGAAATCTGGAACATGTATCACCGAACACAGTGTTCTCTGCTTGTGTGTCAAGTTTCAGGTCGAATCACGGAGCTATGACCTAAAACGTCTACGCGCGTACCCCATATCACGCCGACCATAAGCAACACTTTAAGAAATATAAATCGATTCAAATTATTTGAACGTTTTCAAACACTTTGAAATGAACTCGAGGCCATCATTCCATGTGGCACAGGTCATTTGGGGTCATTTAAAGAAAAGAGTCAGAAGTTGACCTGATGAACGTGCGACCATAAATGTATGACCTTTTTCATGTCCTTGGCGCCGCCTGTGGCAGCATTATACAGAAAATGCAGTACGATTGTACTTCTTAAGTACAACGTAATTAATAAGAGCTTACAAGATGTTTTTAATTTCATGTTAATTGAGTTATCAAAGAAATATTCCTCCTTTTTCCAAGTCCTATCAGGACCAATGAATTTCCTCAAAATTTCAAACTACGGGCCAATGGGAAACGTCCCATCGATTAGCACTCGATTCATGACGATTGCATCAAAATGAGTCCGTGAGCTGTGGAGTTATAACAAGTCAGAAATACCCTCTTTCTGACATTTGCCCCTGTTGCCACCTCTTCCAGAATTTCCAAAACTTCTTCTACGGAAATGGTGTAAATTACATCATGGCGAGCGAATTGTTTGCCGCAGTGAAACTGGACGGGTAGTTTTCGAGATCTCAGGGGGAGGGACGAATAATCCCCATACGGGAATGCGCCCTGCCGCTCTGGCTACGGGAGTAGGGCTAGATCGGCACGTTCCGTTGACATGCCTTGCTCAAGAAGGAGTTTTGTTAGTGTCCCGCCGTTTCCCAACAGAGATGTACATCACCATTTCTGTTATTATACCGGCCCTTGACAAAGCGACTGTTGCGTTCCAGGCCAAAGACGCGGTGGAGGTGTTTATGAGTCGTTGCCAGGTGGTGTTCTACCAGCTGCTTCAGGTCACTGGACACAACCGGGCGCGTCAGCGGCAGAAGCTGGAGATGGTGCTGGGAGACCTGGCCGGTCTTCAGGAACAGGTGACGTACTCCGGCCATTACATCCCGGACTCGGCGGCCGAAGCAGAGGGTGGGGGGAGGGGGAGGAAGAATGCTGTCCCGGCCCCTATGATGGGTGACCAGTTCCAGTCTAAGCCATAATAACCCTGGGTCCAGATGTCATTTGTTGATATCAAGCCATTTGTTGATGTCAGCAATGATTGAAAGCCTTGGAATGGTTTTGTTGCGTCATTGTATATCAGTTTTGGAATCGGTGGAATGATTATATTTTTGATAAGCTGATTCCTCCCCTGCAAACGCGTTTGCACTTGGTTGACAGAAAAGGCAATTTTGACTAGCAAGCCTGATGATCAGCAATCCTTTCATGGCGTCGACGTTTCGATTCTCTGACAGTCTGTGTTGCTGGACGTCTGTTGAGCTGCTGCGGCACCGGGTTTCAGGCGGAGCGGGTGGACACGGTCCTGCACACGCAGTGCCTGCAGCTGGAGCCGCCGCGACATCATCTGGTCTGCTTCACCACCTGGATCCTCTACCACGTGTTGCGTGTGATGATTCAGTACCTGCTCTCGGGGTTCGAGCTGGAACTGTACAGCGTCCACGAATATCACTATATTTACTGGTCAGTCAGGTGGAGAATACTTCATTTGACGCAGTTTTGAACGACTCATGTTTGAACCCTAGTGTTCGCCAGTAAATGTTTTTGTCAAATGGAAACTCTGTGACGAACGTTTTTCTTTCAGTTTGGCATTTGGAACGGAATTTGCAGGCTCGCAACGCTCGCATTTGCAACGAATTTGCAGCTCGAAACGCCTGCTCACGGCAGTGTTTGACGTCCTCTTCACTGTTCTTGTAAATAGCTCTACACCTTGAGTACGCTCCCGTAAAATCGAGACGGGCAACGCCAAGGGAACAAATTTCAAGGTTAGCAGTTTCAACATATGCAGATGTGTCGTGGCAGCGTAACCGAGGAGGAGCTCGGTTGTCCACCGAACCCCTCGTCTCTGTTGCCGGACGCCGGTCTGCGGAGAGACCGGCCGCCTGCTGGGCTGTCCCTCCGCGAGCGTCCCGGCACCCGTCCGGGCGTGTACAGCTGAACGGCGTCGCCCGCCAGGTACCTGTCCGAGTGTCTGTACGGCTGGATGGTGTCCACGCTGAGCCGAGCCGACTCTTTCCTGGCCGAGCACGAGGCGGCCGCCGAGCACGCCGCCCAGCGCGGCAGGAACAACAAGAAGAGCCGCAGCAAGAAGCGCAAGGGCCGCTACGAGCGCGACATCGTCATGACGCAGGCCCTGCAGAACCTCTGCGGCGGCCTCCACAAGGTACGGCGCTGAGGAACCACTGAAACATGCGCGGAGGTGTCTGTAGAGGACCGTATGGAGAAAGTTGCGGGGAGGTGTGCAGAGAACAGCCGTGTCTGTCTGGACCCCGTCTGGACTGTTTTGGCCCGCGGTGTTCCGGCGTTTGTGCCGGGTCTGCTGGCCGTGGTAAATGGCCCAGCTGTCGGTCAGCGGGCGCCGCCGCGCTGTGCCCTCGCCGCCGCCTGGCGCGGCCAAGCTGTGACGCCGCCCCGCCCTGCCGCAGGCCTGCGTCGGCCTGCACGAGGAGGGGCGGCTGCAGCGGCCACACGCCGAGTTCGACAACGAGCAGGTGCGCTACGAGCACCGGTTTAGCCCGTTCAGCGTGGTGGTGACGCCGCCGCCGGTGCAGTACAGCCACTACCGGCACATCGCCGGCCTGCTGCCGGACCAGGTGAGATCCGGTGCGCGGTACAGTGACTGGTGACTGGTGCATCGCTGGGATGCCTCTAGTAACCAAGCGGACAGGCCGCCGCGTATCAGCCCGTCGTGCCTGTGTGACGTGTGGTGTGACTGGATCGGAAGTATCGAAAGCTTCTTCCAGGATATCGCAAGTAGGTTGGGCTTTAAAGGATTGGCTTCTTTGGGAATTACCCTCATTTGTCATCCGATTTTGACGGAACTTTTTCTAGACATCGGCTGCTGAGCTGAAACGGCATTGGATCATTTCGCCTTGGAGTGGAATTGCTGGAATTATCGGACAAAATTGGGAACGTTGGATTTGATGAGCCGTTGAGCCACTGAGCCGGTCTAGAGGTGAGTTCGGGTCGGCCGATCGCGGCGAAGACGGCACCGGCGGACGGCGTACAGGCATGGCGGAGTAGATGCCGCCAAAGTTTTTCAGGCAGGTGGTAAACGTGACGAGGAGACGAACCTTGTCGACGCTGGTGGCGTGGGGACGTTCAGATACTGTTATCGAACTGCGGCAAGCCGCCGTCATACCGGAACATCCAGGTTGGGTCATGGGCGGCGGCTAATGCTCGTGTGAATGCACCAGGTTGTGGTTCAGATGGAACGTGCTTGTTTCAGAATCGGGCCGGGGTAGCTTTCTCTGAAGGCGTGCCGCTGCTTCCACCAGGCCCGTGGATTGCTGGAAACCCTGCCTGCTAACGACTCGGAGGTGAGGACATTGTCCTGCCCTGCCGACGCCCAGATACGTGCTGTAGCTGCTGCACGAATAGACTTTGATGTTACTGGAACAGTTTAGTTTCTTTATTCCTGTTCACTGGGCAGAAATGCATCGGGTGTTCTCGGAAATCTGTTCGGGTTTTGACTTCGTCCATCGGTAGTGTTAATCGTCGGAATATGTTAATCGTCGTGACTCTTGTTAATGGAACTGCTTACACAAGTTTGGGCGCCGAGTGACCTTGTAGTCGGTGCGCCCCTAAGCCCCAGTAACCAACCAGCCATCGGTAGTGTTGAGCACCATGACACAACTGAACGTCGGGGAAAGCCATGTAAAGAAGGCTTTTGATGGTATTGGTATGCATCCGCTGTATTTTACCGGCAGTGTAATGAGATGTCGGTGTCGCGCTTGTGGACTGCGGTTCCGGTGTGCGTGGCAGTCTGGAGCTCGTATTTGAACCCAAGGTAACGTTTAAGCTCGGCGAGAAAATACAGCATTGGTGTTGTTTGCTGCGAAGACGATTGCTGTCCTTGGGTCACGTGCTCGCGCCTTGATCGCCAGGTGTCTACCCTGACCCGAATAGCGAAGACCAACTACGTGGTGGTGAAGATCCTGGCCGGCGGGCACCAGCAGGCCCGCGCGCCGCTCTTCGACTTCTCCTCTCACAAACACTTCCCGGTGATACGGATTCAGTGACGGCTGCGGCGCCTAGCCGACGGAATCTAGCTCCTGTTGCGGTGTCCCTCCCGCTGGTCGCGCCGACCGCCCCGGGGGCGCGTCATCCTGGACCTCCGGGGCTCTGTCTGGAACACGGTGTCGGCCAGTCTCCGGCGTATATCCAGGCGCGGTGTCGGCCTCCCGGGCGTGTCGGGAGGGCGCTGGCTGCCCGCTGAACGTGCCGGGCGAAGGTGTCTCGGATTTGGCCAGAGGCTAATGGCCCTGTCGTGCCCCGTCTGCAGCTGTGCGCACCAGCCGGGCTTTGGCTGGGCGCTCTGGGTCATTTGGCGACCGGCTCTGACGGAATTTGGCGGCACGGGTCTGTGAACTGGTGAATGGTCGTGTGACTGGGTGCGTGCGAGTGTGCCGGTGCGGGGTGCTGTGCCACTGGGCCGATATCAGCTGGTCTGGGCGGCGCCGGCGCCGCAGGCCCGGGTCTGGCTGCCTGGCAGCGGCTGAAAAATTATACATAGTCCACGGAACAGTATATCTAGTCAGATAATGATTGGATTGTGTTGACTTACCTGCATTGTGGTAATGTTTCACAATAAAATTAGGAACGGCCGTTCGTGTTTGTGTGTTCGGCGGATGTCCTGGATGCCTGAATGATCAGTTAAATCATTTCGATTTCGTTGTTTCCGGATAACGGAGCCATTTTTAAGACACAATGCCTCCGTGTTACAGTTCAGTGAATGGTATTTGGGTCGCTATGACATTGCATCAAAAATGTCTCCGAGAGAAACGGCTGGAACACCGTTGTGTGTATAATGTGAATAGGACGTGTGGAGGAAAAAGACGCATACATGGCTGTGTTCGTAGATGTAGATTCAAAACTTGCAGCTGGCCTTTCCGTCATTAGTCAGTCTATGGCGAGTTCGGCACAGGGAACGCCATGACTGGACCAGATACATCAAATCAGTACATTTAACCATCTCGGAGAAGTCACCATAGCCCAGGGATAACTTCAGCATATGCATGAATATCATGACCGTTACGATCGCCAAAATAAAAGGGATATCAGTACCATTTGGGATACCTACCTGAAATTGGTTATATGGTACCCATCAGACTGCATTGGCACGGGACACCCAATTTTAAAAGCCATTTTGTGGATTATATTGCCAATCTACCAATGACCTCGACATTCGAATACGATACGGGCAGACTGCCATTGTCAATTGTATGGCACTGTTAAGCTGGAGTCCAATCGGCGTAACAGTTATCCGCACCAAATAACGGCGAAGCACCGTAACTGCAAGTTACATGTTGCGCAAAGGCCGTGCAACCAGGGGTGTGGGGACACCTCATCTGTTCTGGAGTTAGCATAGCAACCATATGCGTAGGAACGCTTTTGTTATCGGTGAACCAGAGCCGTTTTGGTGCCATTCCGTGCAACGTCATGCTAAAATTCACGAAACGTCGATGCGGCCGCCGCCCTACCTGCCCTGTGGGCGCCTTCAACCATGGTCACGGCCGCGGACGTGCCTACAAAGACAAGCCCTAAAACTAGTGGTCCAGTAATGCTGCAGTGCTTTGGAACGTGCCAGCTAGAGCATAAGGGTCATACGCGCCGCCTCAAAACCTAACGCTTGCGGAGGCTACGAAAACGTTGACCTTAGAGCAGGGCCGTAAGAACCGGGAGCGACGGGGAGCGGGGGGGGGGGAACTGCCTCCAAACTTTGGGCAACATTTAACGTTAACCCTATGGCGGTCCATGAAAAGAAAAGAGGTGAAAATCACGCTTGCCCCCCCCCCCATCCCCATAGAGGCTCCGATGCCACTGTCTGAGAGTTGTGGGAAAAAAACTGGAATGAGCCACAAGCTAAATAAGCTCGCAGGGATGAGGGCGGCCAGGTTGGATCAGTTAATACTGGGGTTTTCCCTACATATGTTTGCCAACTGCCGATTATTTTGCCCGGTTAAGATCGTATGACACTTAAGATGGAAATCGGCTAATTTTATTCTTTCCCTGAAATTGGGAACGCCGCATCCATCCCCCAAGATCCACGGAGACCAGCAAAACGTTTTTGGACCAGGAAAGACGAGCAAGGTAGGGAGTTCTGATGCCGATCTCATTCAAACCCAGCTCTATTAGCAAGTATTTGGCGGGTGATATCCATAATTTGTTACACCACTATTTCCCATCAAAAAACCTTGAACAGTTTTTTTTTTGAAATGGCAAAATGTGCACTTTTGATGTGCAACTGTTATCAAAATGGTTTAGTAATTAATGAGTACATTCCTCAGTACTTTCTGTTATCTGAAGCACGCACAGCACTATTCGTTCCAATGTCTGATAACAAACCCGGCGCAAATCGAAGACGGCGCGCTGATTGATTTGTTTACGGTTTTTCTACACAGGAGAGCCGAGGTGTCTCGTGTCTTACGGGGGCGGGTGGTTTGAATACAAGATTAAAGGACAAATTCGAACTAGTATTTCTGTAGACACTGGCGGGCCTGGCGACTGTATCGTCCAGAACAACTGGTTGCAAAGCATCCAGCAGTAGGTATGGTAGCTGCATGAGACGTGAACCAGCAAAGAACTCCTCAAGGATCAGGTCAGTACCTGCAATGAATATTGAAATTAAGGAAAATCATGTTTCGTGTTTTTAGGGTTTGCTGTCTCACGTCTGTCTTGATTTTACGTCACAGATTAGGCTTTGCTTTGTGTGCAGTCAGCTCATTGTGAAGTTTTAAAAGCATCCCAGGCCATCGAGACAAAATGTGGCATCACAAAGTAGTATTGGCTTGAAAACATAGGGTAATCTCCAAGTTGAATATCTACAAGTGCCTCCACCTGGTTTATGCCATTCAAATTGCATATGCGTAATGATGCAATGCATATAGAGATTGAGTAAGGCATTGCCCATTGGTATTATGTTAAGGACTGCAGCCAGGCATTGTAATAAATGCAGTTCTCACTTCAGGTTTTATTTAAGACAGCTATGTCATACCCTCTACGAATTCAAGAACATCCAATTCCTGGCAGACGATATGCCAGGTGCGGACGAGGTGCTTTTGAGGTAAGGGCATACACAGGATACACTGATGGCACAGCATACAATGGTCATTGCATGTATTTGAGGGGAATAAGTTCAGTGAATAACTCACACATGAGGGAACAAGGTCTCTGCTGCAATCAGTTGAAATTTTTGCTGGTATTTCCTCATGATATATGTATTAATATTATCCACTTTACTTGCATCATGTAAATCTGTAACATGGTTGCTAAGTGGCTGTTTGGAATAATGAATGAACTGTTTCAGGACAGGGTGGCAAAAATGAGGATGAGGGAGGATAACTACTACAAAGTTTGGAATGATGTTGTTCAGTATTATGACACCATGAAAATCAAGACATCATCTCACAGCAAGTGGGCTTCAAATGAGTTCTTTGTAACAAGGTGAGTATTGAGATGATTGAGCATAATGAAATTGCAAAGAGCACATGCATCTTGGTAGGGCTGTAACATTCAGCAGGGCTTACTGCATTATGTTTGCAGCCTGGAGTTTCTTGAGAAAAGTCATCTCTGATGCTTTGCTCCCAATGACTGAAATAGAAATACACATGCTTAGTTTTTAAACACATAGGGTGATTTTTTAATGTGTGTTAAAAAGCACTGCATTATCACCAGTCATGACCAGAACTATTGAATTAGTAACTTTGCTCATGTCATCATTCAGAAACAAGGCTTATGATATGCACAGCACATATGTTGTGACTGTTTTCCAACAAATTTGACACTGCATGGTATCATTGCCTTTTTCACAATGAAACATACATTGCTGCACTAAACTGGAATTAACATGACTCATTGTTTGCTGAGAAATATGTTCATTTATTTTGAATTGTATTAAATCAATGCAGTTTCTGAAAATTATGTGGCCTATGCACCAGTGTTCAGCTCACAGTGCCTGTAAATGCTGACTGATGCTGGTAACTTTGTGGGTGGCCAGAATGGTCAGATTCATTCAGTGGGATGCTGCTATTGAATCCATCACTTGGATGCCTGCATATCTGGCGTAGGGCTGGAGGACATTTGGATGGAATACATATCTAAGCCTACAGCTGTAGACAAAATCAGGCTGGTTGCATGATGCTGGTATTCTCCATTTGCCTAAGCATCCAGCTCCCTCATGCATAGGTGAGGACTTTCTTATGCTGTTTGTCATTTGCTGAGCTTATTATTGGCAGTCATTATGAAAAGTTGCAAACTGGGCGCTTCTTCTTTGTATTATACTGTTCTAGATATTGGCCGTAGCCGTTGGAACGTTTCAGAAAGTGGGATGCCAGGTTCAGGCACGATGTCATCCAAATCATACCTTTTACGTTTCCAAATTCGGCTTGCTTTATTCTACTGTCTGCACCTTCATAAATGTAACCTCCATTCGAGGCTTGCAGAACGCGCTGCGATAGTGATCCTGACTATTCTGTCTATTCTGTCTGGACATTTCGGGCAGGGTATTGACACAGCGTGACCAGATTCTGAATGTCCGTGTTTTCCATTTCGACGCTTCGACCCACAACTACCCTCGATGACGCCATAATGTACATGGGTTTAACTTCGACACCAGTACCATACTGGCTCTTGATGACAGAAGGCGCTCTCAAGAGGGCGAGGGGGATAATGATTTGCATTTAGGTAATTAGAGGCAGGACCGCTTCCGTGAGACGAGTTGCATGAGTGAACAGCACGAAAGTCAGCAGCTCAGGCGCAGACTGGAGGTTCGGTGGGACTCGCGCACCGCTGCCTACACTTCGAAGAGTAAGCGTCTACGGTCGTTAGTGTAGAAGAACTCAGCCGCGTTGGCTCCTGCATCCAGGGCATCCGCTCGGTGGCGGTTTACGGCGCACAGCATAGCTCCGTTCTGCTGGACTTGGCCCATACTAGAGCGCAGGTACGTCTTCGTCCTTGTCAGCGTTGAAAATGGGCGTCCAGACGCCGCCGTGATCACTTCCACCGTCGGGTACACCTGCATGAGTGGCAGGACCTCGCTCATCATCTGGCGGAACGCGCTGCCTTCCGTCGGCTTCGCTTTTCACAGAACCTGTCATATCTGGGGGATTTTTATGTGGGTCTTAATCATGTCGAAGATGTCCGGCAGCGTCTTCGGCTGGATCTCGAGGCGAGAGAACTCTAGGTCACTGCTGTACAGCTCCCGGATGCTGGCAGAAATGTAGCAGAGGCATCCTCCAGCAGCTCTTCGACCTTGCGCATCTTGTTCAGCGTTGGTTGGCAAAAATGTTCCACCAGCTGTGTGTTCACTGGGTCCAACACCTCAGAAAACTGGTGCCGGAAGTGGGGGAAGTGGCTTGCAAGTCAAATCATGGTGCTCACCACCACCATCCAGTCTTCTTGGGACTTGAGGTTTTTGGAGGAGCTTCGGCTCTTGAATGCGTCCCTCCGGATCACGGTCCGCTGTCGCCTTTGTCTTTCTGAACACGTCTGCGAAACCAGCGTCAGTCCGCATACGCCTGAACAGCGCGCGAACGCGTTCCACGGTTCCCGCTGGTAGCCGTGGCCGAGTGGCTTTGAGCGGTGACCGTGGCCACTTGCAGACCGCAGACAGCCCTCTTCAGCTGCGGAGGAGATGGCTGTTGCCGGGGCTGAGACCGAGCACCGTTGAATGCTTCTCGATCACTGTCAGCATACCGCCCGCTCGCCGCGAGCGATCACCGTTGGACGAGCCACTGATGTGTTCCAGCGTGTCCGTGATGGCTGAGTAGTGCAGCACGACGCCCTCGAGAGACGCGGTTCGACAAGTCCAGTGCGGTGGGCAAAGCGAGCGCAGTGAAGCCTTGCTCGGCCCGGCCACCTGAACCAGTGCGCGCAGCAAGCCGGCCGTCTTCGGCGAGTTCCGCACGAAGGATGTGATCTCGTTGGCGAGGTCCAGAACACCACGGAGAATCCGCTTCTTGGGAGACGCGTCCCGTAGGGAGCGGTTGGTGCAGTGGGCCAGGCAGTGCACGTGCAGTGCCGACAGGCACACAGGTTGTTCGCCTGGCCGCTACACATCTGCACTAGCAGCTGCATGCGCAACAGCACGTCCTTCAGTGCCGCCCAGGGCGTGGTCCGACGCGACTTCAGCCAGCATCAGCTCCACTGAGTCCTCATGGATTTCCAGTTGCTCATCTACCCACAGGACTGACAGGCTGGACTTCTCCCTGGTCGCGGCTTTGGCAGTTCGTCCGTGAGGATTGCGTGGAATTTTTCCTCCCGGATGTCCTGCAGGACGACTACGCAGCACGGCCGTCCGGAAGGGCTTGATCATTTCGTTCTTTATCGCGGGAGACTGGTACTCCTGCCATAGGTGCAGGTCTGGGACATGTTTTTTCCTGAGCGCCATCAGTTGGTGAAGATTGCTGTAGGCCTTCTGCTTCCCACGAATGGAAAAAATTGCCTCGGAAGGAAGATGATGCTCTCGACCTTTTTACGAGGCACCTGCGGCGGCGGTGGTACTCGGCGGTAGCCCCTTGCACCAGAAGCGAGCTAACAGGCTCCGTACTGTCGCTGAGCGTCTTGGTGCACGCTTCCCGGTGATCCAGAGACTCCTGGTGCCGTATCAGTCTCTCGTGTGTTTTGTGTTGTGCCAGTGGATAAAACCGTCACGCGTGATGGCCGGATCTCGGTTTTTGCTGGTGGCGAGCTTGCCTTTCTGTTCCTGCAGCCGGCACGTGTGGTAGAACACGTTGCCGACTGCCGTGCAGACGTCAGCCATGGATACTGAGCATACCACTCCACGTTGACGGCACGTGAGCGGCCGGGCTGGACTCAAGCTATCGCCGGGAGAGAGTCATCACGAGGCTGGTGCGGCTGGGGCGAGCAACAGCAGGCCGCCGATTAGGATGACGCTAAAAAGAACATTAAGGAACAATGCCTAAATATAAGTCTGTTTTGTACAGTCTCCAACGCATGGCGACTACGATGCGTGGCGACGGATGACATGACGGATTTGATTACAAATTTAGCCTGGATCGCCAGGTTCTGACGTTTCCCGAACAGTTTTTGCGGTCGTGAACTATAATGTTGCATATTTTCCCAGCGTCTTCCGTTCGGAATAATGTGTATTATTTCATATAATTATGTATATAATTGTCGTCAGTACGAATGCGCCAGTGTATATAATTCTTTGGATAGCCGTGTGTGTTTCTAATACCTGTTCCGAATTTGACCAAAAAGCCCTGAAGGGCCTGAAGGACACTCAGCATCCACCTCTTTCCCAGTTTCAGGATCATGGCCACTCTTAGGCGTAGCTTCACAGGATAACGGCTGGGTGACACTAGGGAGGCCAAGATAAGGCTGTTAGCGGCGGTTGGATGGCATTGTTGTTAGGGTGTAGATTGTAAAGCTTTATTACCCATTTGGAGCAGGATGATCAGATACATTCACGAAACACATACATGATAATGGAACGGTCCTGTGGTTGAGAACAAGTGTAAACACCTGCGCCATTGAAACCGTCCCCCTCTTTTCCTCCGACGGCAATTCTGTCAGATCCGTGGCGTCCGTAGCCATTAACCGTCGCAATGACGGGGCTCAGCGCCAACTTTGGACTGAACGGGGTAGGGGCAAGTACCTGCCTCCTGCAATGTAGAGGCAGAAAAGAAATAAAGAGATAAGGAAAATGTCATTAAATAACTTGTGCAATTTTGAACAACTCTTACCTTGGTTAATTCTTAATTTTAGGTCGAGGTCAAGGTCATATTACGTTGTCTAATTTGTATACTGGCGAACCAAAAATCCCGTCGGTCCTTTCGGTCTGTCAGTGACTGAACGATCTGGAAAGCCACAATACTTTGTTCAGGGACATATGTGGGGGGGGGGGGGGTGCCACCAGGCCATGGCATCCCCGTTGGGCGCCTTCGACGCCCATGTTAGGAATACTGTTTACTGGCTAATAGGACGTCTTCAACGTCTTATTAGCCTAAAACCTCCAAGCCTCGAAAGGCGACTCAAGAGACATAAAAACGTCCCGAGGATGAGAAGGAAATCAGTACTTCAACCCAGCCGAATGACCATTAAGCCCCATGGGTACCCAAAATTTCGGAGAGGGTCTCCCCTTCCCCAGAGAGCTCGAACAGCGCCTCTGAAGTCCGAAAACATACTGATGGCTAAAAGGATGCCCTGAAAAATAAAAAGGGCGCGCAAAACCCTGGAGTCCCCCCAGGGCTGAAACCGAAAATATGTCGCGAGGTCCAGAAGGACGCCCTGAAGAATAAAAGGGCGTCACAGACCCTCGGACTGGGGGGGGGGCGCCCCATCCCCCGAGGGTTCATTCGGGCGCCCCTGTAATCGATGTCCCGAGAGCTAGAAGGACGCTCTGGATAACAAGAAGGTGTTCCAGCCACTGGAGGGACGCACCCGATGGCTCGAAGGGCACCCCGAGGGCTTCAGAGGGCGCCCCTGATGTTGAAGATGCGTCCTGAGGTCTAGAAGGACGACCTAAAGAACAAAAAGGCGCCTCAAACCCTGGAAGGGCGCCCCGAAGGCCCTAGAGTCTGAAAATATGTCCCGAGGGCTATAATGACGGTCTAAAAAAGACGCCCCAAAACCCTGAAGGGGCGCCCCCGATGTCTCGAAGGACGCCTCTCTGGTTTGGACTTATGTCACGAGGTCTAAATGAACGCCGTAAAGAACAAAAGGGCTCCCAAACCGTGTAGGGGCGCCCCTGAAAACGCAGATGTTGTCCCTGAGGTCTGAAAAATATGTTTCGAGGGCCAGAAGGACGCCCTCAAAAGTCTGGGCGCCCCAGAACCAAAAGGGACGCCCCCGATGGCCCAGAGGACGCAGCAGACATGAAAACAAGTCCCGAGGTCTAGAAGAACACCCGAAAGAACAGAAAGGCACCCATACTCCTGGAGGGTCGCCCCCGAGGTTTCCAGCAGCGCCCCTGAGGTCCAAATATGTGCCCTGATGGATGGAAAAACGCCCTAACCCTATTCCCGGCAGGGGGGCTGGGCTGAAGCGGCTCCCCCTCGGGTTTTTTGCTTGCCAATTCCAGGCTTTTTAACGCAGCGTGACGAAACTTGGTCACGTTTCCTAGCTATTCTTTCTACTTGCCGTGACAAAATTTCAAATTTCTTTTTTGCTCAGGGGCAGAGCCAGGCAACGTTTTTGGGAGGCACCCTAGGCCATTTTTGGCCATGTTAAGGGTAAAAGGAAAATGTCTGCCAAAAACAGCGTTTTTAAGATAGAACTTAAAACTTTATATGGATGTATAGCTAAATAGTTGGGCAATGTGCTGACATAATTTTGTTCATCTGAGGTCACTACAAGGTCAGGTCAAGGTCAAAAGTCAAAACTTGGTTGTATTGCAGTAATTTCGGCGCTGTTTTTTCAAATGCCAAACCCGGAATATATATGACGTAGAAAGGTGCCTCTACTTGTGTATGAAGTTTCAGGTTGATATCAGGTCGGGTCACGGAGCTATGGCCTAAAATGACAGTGCGCGTGCCCTGTATCGCATAGCCATGAAATGAAATTTTTGAAATAGAGTGAATTCAAATGATTGCAAACGTTCACAGATAATATTAAATGCACACGAGATGATTCCAAGTGACCCCAAGGTAACTGGAGGTCATTTAAGGCCAAAGGTCACAAGTTAATCTGAGAAACGTGTGACCATGACAGTTCCCCCTTTTTCATGTCCCTGGCACCGCCTATGCTAACATTATACAAACGTTGTAATGCAATTTGTACTTCTTTAGTATACCATGACTAGCAGAAGCCAAAAAATGGTGTTTGCCTCTTTTGTTCATTTAGTTGTTAAGAAACTAATCCTCCTATTTTTGAAACCCTGTGAACGCCCATGAATTTTCTCAAAATTTCAGATTTGCGGACCCATGGTAAAAGCGCTATCCATAATCTCTCGATTCATGCCAGTTTCATCGAAATCGGTCGATAAACAACGGAGTTATAAGAAGTCCAAAAGTACCCCCCATTTTGACATTTTTGCCCCCCCCTGTATCCACGCATTTCAAAATTTTGAAAATTCCTTTTCATAAAAATGTAGTTCACGTCATGGCAAATCGATTGTCGTTTGTTGCGATGAAATCGCATTTGCAGTTCTCGAGATCTCGGGGGGGGGGGGCGAATCCGCCCCCTGCCGGGAATCGACCATACCGTCTATCCCTCGGGGAATAGGGTTAAAGAAGAGAAAAGATGCCCCAAACTCATAGTAAGTGCCCACGAGAGCTCAAGGGACGCCCATGTGGTCTGAAAACATTTCCGAGTAATATCATGAGGAATAACTCTTAAATATCCTGGTCTATAGGCACTGTATACATTCAATGAACAAACGACCTTCATTATACCAGGAAACACTGTATTGTTACATAAATCAGTTACGGATCAAGAGTATATTGGACTCATCGTTTCTGTCAGGGGCCATGGTCAGGCGTAATCTAGAGCACGAAGTCGAAATTCAAATGCACGTGGAAAAAGGCGCGTGACAAAAGGAAAAGCTACCTCGACATTGCAGACGCTCAAAAACAATGAATATAATGTCACACGAAAAAGCGCTGCGAGCATTAAAAAGGAACCAACTTTATTCATGCTCAGAACAGTGATGGATCCCACTAAAACGAGAGCCTGTGAGAGACGCGAAGAACCAGAGATATATTTGTGGTTCAAGAATTACGTAGTTAGGGAATAAGCTATGATAGGCCGCCCCCCCCCCAAAAAAAAAAGAAACGCATATCCATACCAAGAACAACAAACCATCAAATCCTAAGAGGGTAAGACGAACCAGGTATATACTGTGGCCCTCCAAACCAACGACAACCCAACTCTGAGCGATACATGCAAAGCTCTTTCTATTATGTACCAAGATGTTGTCTGTGTGTTTAGCTGTGGCCGGAGATTTCTGATGTGTAGAGATTCCAGAACTTTAAGGTCGGCGTTGTCTCTCGCTGTTGCCAGGATTTCGACTGCGAAGTTGGTTTAATTGCCATTGTATTCCGTGCCAGGATGTTTGTCAATCACGTGCTCACCTGGGGTGTGTTTGCCTTCTGAAGTCTGGCATCCCCCAGGTGCTCGTTGTATCGATCCCTGATGCTACGCTTTGTTTCTCCGATATAAGAAGTTCCAGCACAGCGATTGCATGTAACCTTATATTCTATGTTTTTCGTTGCACACTTGCGTTTTCATTGGCGCGAACGTGGCACGTTCTCCTATCAGCAGTGCACGGGGGATTCTCCAGAGCAGAACATACCAAAAATGATTTCAGTGTGGAACCGGTACTCCACACTAAACTAACACTGTTCAGACGGGACGAACGTACGATCGAGCTCACCTGCCGGCATAGTTTGTCATCGACGAAAGGAAGCTTCACGTGAACATAATTGGTTTCGTTGTCTCTTACGAAGACTGCTGGGAGACCTACTCGGTCGTGCCGCGCACGGACCCTCCCTCCGCTCCCGTTCCTACGCATGCAATATTTGGATTGGTCTCATATTTTCCAAGGACGTCGTTATCTTTGAAATCATGCCTCTGGGTATGGGCTAATGTTGTTCCTATTTGTACTTCGTCCTGTTTGTTGCAGCTATCAAGACTACTGTCAGAAAGAAATGGCCAGACAGAAGGAGGCTCTTCTGGAGGAGCGCCGCCAGACGCTGAAGAAGAAACTACAACAGGAGGACGAGCTGTACAAGGTTGGTTGTGTTACCGCTTCCGTGGGTAGGCGGATGAGGAGCTGGACGGGATATTCCGATGGGTGGCAGGCTCCGGGTTTGAGTTGGGTCCCAGGACTGTTGCCTGGATCTAAGCCAAGAACGATAAGAGATCAGCTGGTCGTTGTGCTGAGTAGTGGAGTTTCACGGAAGGACAAAGATCCTCAGGCTATACCTAGTTCGGTCCCCTGGGAAAATTACTTGTGTTTAGAAACACGTGCGTAGTGAGCCAGGGTTTGCTCAACGAACTCAGGTGAGCATGGATTCCGAATTTACTTCCAAACAGGTAACGCCTATTTGGAAGTAAATTTGGAAGAGGTCGGAACACACAAACTCTGTCGCATGGGCACATTCTGTTCCGGAAAACGGAGAGGCATTGGATAGTTGACTCGTAACATTCCTTCGCTTCCTGTCCGCGAGGCGTGCGCTCTAATTTTGCTGCTCGCGCTGGCTCGCGCTTGTCTTCAGTACCGGCAATAAACATTGCCGCGCAGTGAAATGAACAGCAAATCGTTGTCGTTTGAACAAGGGGTTCTGGAAACCTGGCTTTGAGTTTTTACTGTGGTTTAGATGACGACGAAAACATCGAAAGCAAAATGTGGCGAACATGAGCACTTTTTTCGGTGACGAGTTCTTTCTTCTAGTAATCGCTGCTTTTGTATCTTCCGATAATAATGGTAACTGCCTATGTTACGTCAACGTTCTAAAACTTGTTCGTGCTGGGGTTTTCATCCCTTGCTATGCCAGTAGGTTTTCAGTGATGTCACATATGGTTGGCAGCAGCTGGCGCTGTTACAGCTATTTGACCGCGCGACTGTGCGTTGCTGTGATTGGCCGTGTGTGGACCGCTGCAGCTGGAACTGTGACAGCTGTGTGCTGCTCTGACGGACTGCGTGTGGACTGCTGCAGCTGGAGCTGTGGTAGCTGTGTACTGCTCTGACTGACGCTGTGCGGACGGCTGCAGCCCGAGCTGTGCCAGCTGCGTACTGCTCTTACTGACGGTGTGTGGACTGCCGCAGCTGGAACTGTCGCGGCTCCCGGCACAGAGCCAGCGGCGCGCCTGCCGCTCCGAGCTGGACGAGTACCGGGAGCGGCAGCAGCGCGTGGAGGCGATGCGCGCCCAGCTGGAGCAACAGCGCTGCGAGCAGGAGCAGCAGCGCCAGCAGGAGGCACGGGACCGGCTCCAGCAGCACTGGCGCATCAACAACGCCATCCTGCGCCAGGTGAGGCCGCTCGGGGCCGCCGGCCGCGCTCTGTCGGTCGCCGGCCGGCGGCGCTGCAGGAGAATCGCTGCTCTGCTGGCCGGAGGAGGGGTCTGATCGGGGATTCGGCGGGATTGTACGCTTTACGTCTGTCGAGGATAGTCTAATGCAATGTCGAGCGGCTTCGGCCGTCGTGTGTTCCGGGCGTCCGGTCATCTGACGTGCTCTTGCATCGGCCATTCTGTGGACGGCCATTTTATCTGTAAGCTCAAGTTGCGGCTTTGGCTGATGGATGCGTCTGCCTGGTGATCAGCATCAAGAGGTCCATTTCGGGATCAGCATCGGCAGTATTAAGTCAAGAAATCTTGACTTATGTTTTGGGTGCGTGTGAATGAAGGTCTGAATTGCCATCCAGGTGGAGTCGGAGCGTCTCACTGAAGGCGCCAAACGAATGTGGGAGCAGCAAATAAAGGAGAAAATGGAGAACGAAAGGCTCCGAAAAGAAAGGGAAGCCGAGGAGGAAGAAGAAAGAAGGAGGCGTCTGGAGGAAGATAACCGGCGTTTGCAGCAGGAAGAAGCGGCGAGAGAGCGGAGTCTCCAGGAGGCGCAGGAGTGCCTCAAAAAGCAGATGGAGGAGATCAGGTATACGTCTGTTTGAGGATGTAAATAGTCTCGCCCACTTTTCGCTCGCTGGCATACCTTAAAACCTGTGATTGCCGTCTTGTATGCCAGTCCCCATTCCAGCACATGATGTGATATGATCGTGAACTCCCAGTCGACTGATGACTAAGTACGAAACAAGAAGGGTTATGATTTAATGTGTCCAGGGAACAGTAACGCTTAATGTACCCAATTCATTTTAGTGGTGTTAAACGAGAACAGCGTTCGCGTCGGAACGAAGGTTTTGAATATTCGAATCCGACGCGTCCCTGGTACGACTCGGAAGGGGTGTGTGTGTAGGTGTTGAGGGTGTGTGAGTGGTTTCGAGACTCGTCTCTGCGTGTCCAGAGGGACCCTGTGTGCGACTCCGGGACAGGGTACCTGTTGCCAGTCTGCCGCCGTCTACCGCCGGGGCAGGGTGCCTGTTGGTAGTCTGCCGCCGTCTGCCGCCGGGGTGGGGTGTCTGTTGCCAGTGTGCCGTCGTCTGCCGCCGGGGCGGGGTGCCTGTTGGTAGTCTGCCGCCGTCTGCCGCCGGGGTGGGGTGTCTGTTGCCAGTGTGCCGTCTACCGCCGCGGCGGGGTGCCTGTTGGTAGTCTGCCGCCGTCTGCCGCCGGGGTGGGGTGTCTGTTGCCAATGTGCCGTCGTCTGCCGCCGGGGCGGGGTGCCTGTTGGTAGTCTGCCGCCGTCTGCCGACGGGGCGGGATGCCTGTTGCCAGTCTGCCGCCGTTTGCCGGCCTGTCACGAGGAGCCGTCTGCTGTGGACGGGTGCCGCTGACGCCGCCGCCGTGCTGCAGGCAGCGGGAGCGGGCCGAGTGTGAGCTGAGGGAGCAGGAGCGGCAGCTGCTGGAGCGCCAGCAGCAGGTGGAGGCGGCCATAGAGCGGCACCAGGAGGCCGAGCGGCGCCGACAGTGTCGCCAGCTCAGGTCAGTTGCCTGCCGTCGGCGGTGTTACCGTAGGCCGCTGTTACCACGGAGACGTCACGTGCTATTGCCACCAGCTCATCGCAGAATCTGACGTCACCACTTGACCGTACAGTCTGACAGTGTCGCCAGCTCGCTCTACAGTCTGACATTATCATGAGGCCACTACACGTTATGACCGGAATGCGGGCGTATTCCAGTCTGTTCCAGGCGCAGCAGTGTAACGCCAGGCTTCGTCAGCGCTCCGCCCAGGTGGAAGAGGCTCTCCGGGACGGGAGGGATTTCCTGGACTCGCTGATGGCTTCAGGTGAGCTCAGTCGTAACAGCTGTCGTAGAAGCGTCAATGTAACCCGTCGGCCCGGTAGCGACCCATGCCTGGGCGATGGCCCTCAGCAGGGGCGTCTTTGTTCTCTCTGGTTGCAGCATGCCCTGGACGTAATCCGCCAGCCAGGGTAGCCAGTCTGACAGCTTTACTGTCAGTCCGACCGCGGCTTTCTTATCGTCCCGACTGCTGCGGTACTGTCTGCCGGGCTGTGGCTTCCCTGTCAGTCGGACTGCTGCGTTACTGTGAGCGGGGCTGTGGTTTAGCGGCCGGCTCTGACGCCAGGCGTGGGCGCCGAATGACCCTGCAGTCGGTGCGCCCCTAAGCCCCAATAACCAACCAACCAACTGACGCCAGGCGACCGTGACCGCCTGAAGCTGGCGGAGGCAGCGGAGCGGGCGGAGGCGAGCCAGCTGCGCCAGGTGCTGCAGCAGCAGCTGGACCTGGAACAGCAGAGGAGGCGCCAGATGGAGTTGCTGTTCAAGTGAGTCGTCCGTCTGGCGAGGACCCCTCGACCCGGCCTGCACGTGAGGATGCTCAAACTGGAGCCGAACGTCAGGCACTGGAAAGTCACGCGTTGGGGCTGCGCTGCGTGCTGTGTAAGGTTTTCTTTTCCAAACGTCAGATTTTTTAGCTTGGCGAGTACGGCAGTTTTATTGGATGTTGCGAAGTGGTCCTGTTTTTAGGTAGCAGTGATCGCTTGTTCATCGACACTGGTGCCATTTGACATTGATGTTGCCGGTGAGGTTGCCACGTGTTGACACTGACATTGTCAGGTATCGACCTCGACAACGATGGTCCCGACAGCGGCAACGATTTAATATCGCCTGCGTGCCGCGTGGCAGGAGGCGGCGTGTCGGCGACAGCGGCCTGCGTCACCGAAGGCCGCGCCGTCTGCCGACAGTGAGGAGGCCGAGCAGGTGTGGCGGCGCCGCGAGGCCGAGTGGGCGAAGGAGGAGGCGGCGCGCCGCCGTCTCATGCAGGACGTGGTGGCCAGCTGGCGGCAGCAGATGGACGCCCGGCTGCAGGAGTGCCGTCAGCAGCAGCGGCTCGAGGCCGAGCAGCGGGAGGCGGCCGCCGCCCGGCTGGAGGAGCAGCAGCGCTTCGTCCAGCAGACGGAGGAGCTGCGCCGCCAGCGCCAGGCGGAGCTGCGCTCCAGCTGGGACAGACAGGTGCGCGGCGACGCGGACGGGAACAGGCAGGCGCGCAGGGCCGAAACAGGGTCGGATACCGGGTTCAGAGAAACTGGGGATACGGGAGAGGAACGGTCCGACCCGGGACGAACCAGGGACACGAGTCAAACTAGGGACATGGATGGATGATCTGTCGGCGGATATGTATAGTGAATGAATGAAACATCTGTGACCGGGATCGTATATTGACACCATGGAAGATTTATGGACGAAGAGACGCGTTGATTCCTGTGCGGACGGAAAACACTGACGCGGCGAGCCTGAAACGCCGTTGTGACGCTGTCCGGTCGTCGGCAGATCGAAGAGAAGACCCGCCGCCGGGACGAGCAGCTTCGTCAGCAGCAGGCCGAGCTGCGGGAGCAGCAGCAGCGGGACCAGCAGGAGATCTGCCGGCTCAGGGAGGAGCTCGACCGGATGCAGTTCGATTCGCGGACGTTCAACCAGGTAATCGACTCCAGGACGGAGGCCGCGCTCCGAAGTATGTGGGGGAGTCGCCCAGCTCATCACCAAACATGAGGTTGATCGTACATGCCATGGGAAGGAATTACCGAACAGAAATTCGTCCTGTCAGAAATTCGTCAGCTGTAAGCAGATGAAGGCCGCGTGGTCACGCAGGAAATGACGCACCGTCTGTGTGGTTTGAGGGCGGTTTCTCTAAGTCGCGTTAGTATTCTGTTTTCGTAAGACCGTCGCCTGTGGCTGGACTCTGTATGGTGCGTCCTCAACCGATGCTGGTCTGTGAGTGTTTCTTGACGCCACGACGCTGGTGGCTTCTCCGATGCCTCTGCCTGGTACACGGGTGTGTGTAGCAGCCCACAGGGCGGTTGGGGCAGTGGCCGCATCAACTTGGCGCCGGCCCTACGAAGTCTTAATTACTGTAACATTAGCTGTACGAAGTGGAAAGAAATTGCCGAAAATGGCTCCGTCCCTACCCATTTTGAAAGTGTTCCCACGCCAATCCCTGTGCGTGCTGTGCTGCGCCTGTACATATGTGACGAGACGTGCCTGCAGAAATCTGACCTGCTGCGATGTTTCAGTACCGTGACCACCGTCCGACCCGCAAGCTGGCGTGGTGACCGGCTGGGTGACCATTGGCGTCGCGCTTTTGAGGCGGTGGGCGATAAAGCCGACAAAAGGACGGCCCGCTTCGCGAGGCGCGGACGACTCTGAAGGATTGGGAGGGCTCGATCTCGTGAGTACGGCTAGGGGGGACTGGAGAACTGTCCTTCTGTGGGGACGGTTCAGAAAGACCAGGCTAGTCCCGGTCTGCGAGGAGCTGTGGAGAACTGAGCGCGTCTTTTTGTGGGACGGCTCGGGAAGACCGGGCGGGCGCCGTCGTGCGACAGCGCAGGGAACAACCGTATGCTGATGTCCCTCGTACGAGAACATGGCATGCGGCGTCAGCAGACGATTAGGGGAACTGGACGGTTCACAGACGTAACGTGAACTCCGTCCATGAGTAGCCGGGCTTTTGGCGTGACCTCGACTACGGGATAAAGTGCCTTGTCTGGGACATGCACCGTCGGCCAGATGTGTGCGTCTGAATCGTGTCTGTGGTCGCACCGTCCGTTCTGGTGCAGATTAGTCATTTCGTGTGATACCCGCGCGGCTCCGGTGTATAAGCCGGCCGCGGCTACGTGTGGATCTGTCTAAAATACACGGACTATCGTTTATTTTTCTGCGCCGCTGAAGGGTTAACCTGACCGCCGGCTCACTGGCAAGGCGTCGGCGGGGTAACCTAAAGGAGACGAGGTTTCAGAGAATGTACCTTGGCAGCGCTCGAGGTACATTATCTGAGGTACATTCCCGAGGTCGCTGTACCCTGGCAAATGCCACCTAGCCCGCGAAGCCTCAGGCCTCAAGTCGTTACGACCACTCCGAAACGGGTTCAAATCAAAATCGACGATGTCGACGTCAGTCATTGCTAGAATGACGCGGCAGACTGAACGAAAAGCAGCTCGCACTCGAAGAACACGCATGAAAAGCTACAACGCGGCCCGTATCAATATCCCATGTATTACCTTTGTTATGGACGTAACACAGTTAATACGTAAAATACCAGATGGCGCCACAGATCGGGGCAGATCGGACCGGCATTGGCACGGGTTAGTCCACAATTCAGAAACACGGCCAACTCGGGTCGGCACACGCCCTACGTGGCGGCCGACCCCACAGAGGGCGCGGCCGGAGCTGCGCCGCCCAGAGAACTAACTCAGAGGCGACGGCCGGAACCTGTTCCGTGAGTGTTCGATTCCCCTACAGAGGGGAATCGAACACTCACCTCGCGGGATGGCCGTCCTCCCGGGCATGTCCATGGCGGATGAGGGGTGGACCGGGCGGCCCGCCCAGGACGAACGCTATCACATTTGTACTGGTGCAATATCTACAGCCACCGGGCGACGCCGAGCTCTTATTGTCGGGAGGTACTTTGTACTCGGCGCCGGGCGCGCCGGCTCCACGTGGCTCGCGGGCCGCGGGCGGCGGGCGGCGGGCGGCGCCGCCGCCTGTGTACAAAGGAAGGCAAGACAACTGCGCGGCACTTAACTAATATCACAACCTGCCCCGCGCGCCGGCGCGGCGCCGCACCTTAATCGAGAGTTAACCTAGCTAGTCACCACCGACGCAGTTACGTCCGGCCGACGCGGCGGCGCGGACCGCGGCTAACAGGTACACGGTTCGGCCGCGCGGCCGGCCCGGCCCGGCCGGACGACCGTCCCCGGCCGGCCGACCGCGCGGCCACACAACACGGCCGAGCGGCGCACGCCCTCCTCGGCACGCGCCCGGCAACATGCCCGCGACGCACGCCGGCCGTCGAAAAGAAACGCCACCTTCTGCTGGCGACAGGCGCCGGCGGCCAGCGCCGGCCGAGCTACGGGGTTACGGCCGCGCCGACACACCGCGCCAGTAATGCTCCTAAAACCCGATAGTCCCGCGCACCGCATGTGGCCTTCACGGCGACCGGCCGACGTGGACTGCCCACTCCTCGGTGCCGGCGGTCGGCAGTCTTCGGCCCCCGGCCACCAGCGAACCTCGCCAGCTGGCGGCCGGCGGGCTTCACTCTCGTTCTGTGGAGTTTTGGCGGGAGAGCGGCGGCCGGCGGGCTTCACTCTCGTTCTGTGGAGTTTTGGCGGGAGAGCGGCGGACGGCGGGCTTCACTCTCGTTCTGTGGAGTTTTGGCGGGAGAGCGGCGGCCGGCGGGCTTCACTCTCGTTCTGTGGAGTTTTGGCGGGAGAGCGGCGGACGGCGCCGGTGGTCGCAGAGGGCGCGCCACAGCCGCAGCTCCATACCGCCCCTGAAACGGGCCGCAGCACTCCCATCAACGACGGCCGCCGCCGGCTCCGTCACAGGCCAGCTCAGCGCGGCCGGTCCTGAGGCTGATGGTGTTACGATACACGATTAAATACGTCTGACAAGACGCCTGGCCCGAGTGAAATACACCAACTGTGCTCAGACATGATTCACGCCATCCCACACTGTGAGCCGAAGTCTACACGGTGTTCACAAGTTCGCCTGTCTGAGTCCACCTTTCTTGGCGGGCTGTGTTGGGCCAGGGGCCTCCTGCGCGGCCGGGTCGGCGCCACTGACCTGAGGTGAAGCCGCCGCAGGTCCTCCCGCGTCATCACCGTCAGCACGTCGTCCAGCCGGTAGCCCTCGTTGACGAACTGCCGAACACACAAGCCACGTTCACAATCCACCGCAGGCGACAGCGGCCACTGTGCAAAAAAAGGGCACAGCGCACCCCAAGGGTGCCAGTTGCAACTATCAGTCGGTGCGGACGGAATTATCCTCGGCGCAGCCACAGAACACCGGCGACCGTCCGCAGCGGGAATCACTGACAGCCAGCCGGGATGGACATTGCAAGCCGAATTCGGCTCCAATGTTACGGATGGTGAGATCTTCGGGACAAATGGAGACGACGAACTGAGATCATCGTCAGTATTCAGAAGCGGCAGCATGTGAAATGGATAACTATATGGTTGGCTCTAAGCAGTACTGTTGGCTGCAACACAGCTGTCTGACAATCTCCACACCGGGAAACGATGAAGTGCCCGGGCCGAACCATGCCAAATTCCGTTGTTATACGTTTTGTATGATGTCGCACGGTGATATGTTAGGATGGGGCTTCCATAGTTTTGGAACGTGACTAGAAACGGTGGCGTGCTCAGTCTGAGGGACAATAGCACGTGACTCGGTGAGTCGTTGGAGAACAGATTGGTTTGTGACAAGGCAAGATATCGGCACGGGTCTAATGAGCAATGACCAAAAGTACAACCAAACGGGCTTGTCATAATAAGCACTGACCCGCGACACAGTGAGATGACCGGCACCATGTGTGAGGAACACTGACAGTCACACGATGAGGTAGTCAGCGCCCGGTTTGAGGGTCAGTGATCCGTGATACGGTGAGGTGGTCGGCATCACGTTTGAGGATCTCTGACGCGTTCCATAAGTTCGACGCCAGGTTTCAGGACTTCGACTCGTGACACGGTGAGGAGCTCGGCGTGACGTTTGAGGACCACTGGCCTGTGACACGATGAGGTCATCCGCGTTATGTCTGAGGGCCACTGATCCATGACACGATGACGTGGTCAGCGCATCAGGTTTGAGGACCTATGACCCGTGCCACGACAGGGTAGTGGGCGCCAGGTTTGAGAAAAAAAAACCCGTGAACTGGTGACGTGGCCGGCACCAGGTCAGACGACCACCGACCCGTGATACGGTGAACTGGTCTGCGCCAGGTTTGAGGACCACTGACCAGTGACACGGTGAGTTAGTCGGCGTCAGGTCCAAGGACCACCGTGACACGGTGAGGTGGTCGGCGCCAGATCTGAAGGCCAGTGACCTGTCACACGGCGAGGAGCTCGGCGTCATATTTGAGGGCCCGTGAGACGGTGAGGTGGTCGGCGTCTCAGGTTTGAGGACCACTGACCCGTGACACGGTGAGGTGGTCGGCGCCGTGCTGGATGAGCCAGTCGACCAGGCAGCCGTCCGTCTCGGCCGAGACCTGGATCTGAGGCGGCGCCAGCTGGCCGCCCAGCGCCGGTGCCAGCACCGGCGAGCCGACCGCGATACCCGAGTCGCCCACAGACACCTGCGAGCTGTACCTGCCGCACCAGAGGTACACGACGTCACACACATACACCTGCGAGCTGTACCTGCCGCACCAGCGATACACGGCGTCACACACAGACACCTGCGAGCTGTACCTGGCTTACCACGGTCACACACAGACACCTGCGAGCTGTACCTGCCGCACCAGAGGTACACGACGTCACACACAGACACCTGTGAACTGTACCTGCCGCACCAGAGGTACACGGCGTCACACACAGACACCTGCGAGCTGTACCTGCCGCACCAGCGATACACGGCGTCACACACAGGCACCTGCGAGCTGTACCTGCCGCACCAGAGGTACACGGCGTCACACACATACACCTGGGAGCTGTACCTGCCGCACCAGAGGTACACGGCGTCACACACAGACACCTGCGAGCTGCACCTGGCGTACCACGGTCACACACAGACACCTGCGAGCTGTACCTGCCGCACCAGCGATACACGGCGTCACACACAGGCACCTGCGAGCTGTACCTGCCGCACCAGCGATACACGGCGTCACACACAGACACCTGCGAGCTGCACCTGGCGTACCACGGTCACACACAGACACCTGCGAACTGTACCTGGCTTACCACGGTCACACACAGGCACCTGCGAGCTGTACCTGGCGTACCACGGTCACACACAGGCACCTGCGAGCTGTACCTGCCGCACCAGAGGTACACGACGTCACACACATACACCTGCGAGCTGTACCTGCCGCACCAGAGGTACACGACGTCACACACAGACACCTGTGAACTGTACCTGCCGCACCAGAGGTACACGGCGTCACACACATACACCTGCGAGCTGCACCTGGCGTACCACGGTCACACACAGACACCTGCGAGCTGTACCTGCCGCACCAGAGGTACACGACGTCACACACATACACCTGCGAGCTGCACCTGGCGTACCACGGTCACACACAGGCACCTGCGAGCTGTACCTGGCTTACCACGGTCACACACAGACACCTGCGAGCTGTACCTGGCTTACCACGGTCACACACAGACACCTGCGAGCTGTACCTGCCGCACCAGAGGTACACGACGTCACACACATACACCTGCGAGCTGCACCTGGCGTACCACGGTCACACACAGACACCTGCGAGCTGTACCTGGCTTACCACGGTCACACACAGGCACCTGCGAGCTGTACCTGGCTTACCACGGTCACACACATACACCTGCGAGCTGTACCTGCCGCACCAGAGGTACACGGCGTCACACACAGACACCTGCGAGCTGTACCTGCCGCACCAGAGGTACACGGCGTCACACACAGACACCTGCGAGCTGTACCTGGCTTACCACGGTCACACACAGACACCTGCGAGCTGTACCTGGCGTACCAGCGATACACGGCGTCACACACAGACACCTGCGAGCTGTACCTGGCGTACCACGGTCACACAGAGGCACCTGCGAGCTGTACCTGCCGCACCAGAGGTACACGGCGTCACACACAGACACCTGCGAGCTGTATCTGGCGCACCAGAGGCACACACACACCTGGAAGCTGTACCCGAGGCAAGGCAGGACTCAGCGTCACACAAACACAGCGGCACCGCGTCAGACATCTGGGAGCTGTACCTGGTGCTGCAGAGGACAGCGCGAAACACAAAGACACACAGGCGTCAACAGCAAGGTTATTTGACATCCACAGCACTGGGGTACCGGGCAACCCAACCAGAATATCAAAATATACCTATGGTATCAAACACGCACCCAGGGGCTGTCACAATTCACAAGCACAGGCCCACAACAGTGCGATCTGGCGTAACACGATCGAGTCCCGGCGGCGGCGGCGGCTCACATACTCGGTGTCCTGCTGCTGCCGGGGCGGCGTGTGGTTGGCCGACATGCCGGCCAGCAGCTGGATCTGCAGCGCCTTGTCGGAGAGGGCCCAGCACAGCAGCTCCTTGTACTCCCGCTGCGACTCGAGCAACTCGCTCAGCAGGCTGCTGACAGCGGGGTCGCGGCGTCACACACCCACCGATCGGAGCCGTGCCCCGTCCGGGCCTCGCCGACCGGGACACCGGAGAGCAGTCAACAGTCGGTGGGGCACGAATGAGACGAAAGAGCCGCTGGAACGGCACGGTCAGGTGGCGATCGCCTGGTAACCCTGCATCACGATTTGGCAGCGCAGAGGCACCAGACACAACCTGCTCCTCGTCCAGCACTATGGGGGCGGCGAAGTGTAGTGCTTACCATGCTCGCCTTGTGGCCACAAGGTCCCCGGTTCGAGTCCGGGTACAAGCAACATTTCGCCGTCCCTCGCGACAACCGGCGTGAGAGGCTGCGACAGTCGAGAGCGCAGTTACATAACCCAATAACCACATCGCCCACCACTTTCGCAGGCTGGGGCCTCTGATAAGGCAATGCTAAGCAAGTGTCCCACTTTGAAGACCCAATCCATCGGTTCTGACTGCTCTCGTTCGTAAAAGGGACCACGCTGTCACTAGCAGCCACCCCATTTGTGGCTTCAACACCGCTCTTTTTCAGCTCGTCCTTTCCGCCAGTGTTGTCATCTTGTCTCAGTCTGCTCAGCTCGGATCCCCCGCTAATGTTGTCAGCTTGTCTCAGTCTGCCCAACTCGGATCCCCCGCTAGTGTTGTCAGTTTGTCTCAGTCTGCCCAGCTCGGCAGGCCGGCCCTGTTCGGGCGTCACCCGGCCGGCGGCGGCGGCGGCCGTTACCGTTTGTTCTCGCTGCGCTGCCGGTGAAGGTCGGCCAGCGTCTGCGGCGTGTAGTCGTCGTTGCGCGCAGAGTTGATGGTGGACACGCCGCTGGTGCTGCCCTCCTCGGCGGCGGCGGCGGCGCCAGCGGCGGCTCCGGCCGGCGGCGGGCCGGCGGCGGCGGCCGCGTCCGCCGCCGCCGCCGGCGCGCCGCCCTCCGCCGAACCCACCACCGACTCCTGGTCGCCGCCCAGCAGATTGGCGCCCAGCTCTGCCGCGCCGAGGCCGGGCGTCAGTACAGCACGCTCCGGAACGAACGGACCTCTCATCTCCGCCCGGGTCCGGCACAAACGAACAAGGTCAGAGACGAACCCAGCTTTGTTGGCAAGCATTCGCGAACTCTTCAACATCGCCCAAGCTTTGCTCGAGGGTCTAACGGGAGACTCATACGCTAAACGCTCTGGCCTCCGGTGACCACTCCGGCTCGGCAAGGAACCAGCGCACACAAAAACGGTGCGCTGGTTCCAAAAACAAAGACCTCTCTGGGAGTCTCGCTCAGGACGTGGCAATCCACCAGCCACTCAGACGGCCTCATAGTCGATGTAGCATCCGTAACTACAGCGGACGGCGACAACACCAACCTGACACCACCAGCAGCGCCTCTGGCGGCGGCCGGAGCACGTCACAGGACCCACCTGGGGAAAGGATGAGGATGGCCATGTGGATGGCGCTGCGGACCAAACTGTCGAGCGCGAACATCCAGTGCGGCTTGATGTTGTGTGAGCGCAGCGCCGTGTTCACCTGGGGAACGGCCGAACGGTCACCGCCGACCGGGGCTTCACGGAACGGCGACAGCACGGACAGAGTAGCCAGTCGCCGCCGGAATGGAGGCGATCACGCCTACTATTACATACTCCTCGCACCCTTCAGATGGGGGCATGAGGAGAATACGACGAAAAACAGGGGGACGACACAGGCATCAAAGCTCGACGGTGCATTTACGTTCCGTTTATATTCCATTCCAAATCGACGCGAGAAGTACAATGCGCGGTGGTTCGTCCCCACCGTATCCTGGAAGAGGTAGAGGGCGCGGTGGACGGGTCTTACCGCGTCCTGGAAGAGGTAGAGGGCGCGGTGGATCTGGTCCATGGCGCGGGCGTCAAACTCGAGCTCCTCTCGCAACGTGTTGATGGCCGCCTCCAGGGCTGTACGGTTCTGCTCCGGAATGAAGTCCCGCAGGCCTTGCAGCAGCAGCATCAACTGGTTCTGGGGCAGCGACAACAACCACCTCAGCCACACGACTGAAACCCGCCAGTCTGTACACGTCAAAAGCAGTATCAGTGTAGGACGTCGTACAGAGCAGTCTCGACGACGATGGGGATTACCAGAAGGCACGCAGCTTAACCAGGGCGGTAAATGCATCTGCTCGATGTTCTACGGCACACTCACGGCTACCAGAAGGCACGCAGCTTAACCAGGGCGGTAAATGCATCTGCTCGATGTTCTACAGCACACTAGTTCCGTCAACCATCCCACAACGCGCCCTCGGCGACAGATATCCGTCACACGTCCTATCGGGGGCCAAACAGTCCCGTCACACATCCTCCCGCAGGGAGGGACCGTGAGGACAATCCCGTCAAACGTCCTCCCGCGGGACAACAGCAGGACCGTGAGGACAATGCCGTCAGACATCCTCCCGCAGGACAACAGCGGGACCGTGAGGACAATCCTGTCAGACGTCCTCCCGGAGGACAACAGCACGACCGTGAGGACAATCCCGTCAGACGTCCTCCCGCGGGACAACAGTGGGACCGTGAGGACTATCCCGTCAGACGTCCTCCCGCGGGACAACAGCGGGACCGTGACGACAATCCCGTCAGACGTCCTCCCGCAGGACAACAGCGGGACCGTGAGGACAATCCCGTCAGACGTCCTCCCGCGCGGGACAACAGTGGGACCGTGAGGACTATCCCGTCAGACGTCCTCCCGCAGGACAACAGCGGGACCGTGAGGACAATGCCGTCAGACGTCCTCCCGCGGGACAACAGTGGGACCGTGAGGACTATCCCGTCAGACGTCCTCCCGCGGGACAACAGCGGGACCGTGACGACAATCCCGTCAGACGTCCTCCCGCAGGACAACAGCGGGACCGTGAGGACAATCCCGTCAGACGTCCTCCCGCGGGACAACAGTGGGACCGTGAGGACTATCCCGTCAGACGTCCTCCCGCAGGACAACAGCGGGACCGTGAGGACAATGCCGTCAGACGTCCTCCCGCGGGACAACAGCGGGACCGTGAGGACTATCCCGTCAGACGTCCTCCCGCAAAGGACAACTCAGCCTCCCGCAGGACAACAGCGGGACCGTGAGGACAATCCCGTCAGACGTCCTCCCGCGGGACAATCCCGTCAGACGTCCTCCCGCAGACTATCCCGTCAGACGTCCTCCCGCGGGACAACAGCGGGACCGTGAGGCCGCCTGCCGCCGGCCGCCGGTCAGTCCCAGCGGTACGGTCGACCGGGACACCCCCCCCCCCCAACCGGCAGCGGGCGGACCCCCGCGGACGGAGCGGCCCGGGATGCCCCGACACCGGCCGTACCGGGTTCAGCAGGATCGGCCGCAGGATGCCCGGCTCGTTGCAGAGCGCCGGGAACCAGAAGTCCAGGATCTTCTGCTGGTCCTGCGTGAGCACCCGGTGCAGCGTCATGCGCCGGTGCGAGTCCTTCTTCAGCAGGTAGAAGCCGTCCTCCTGCGGGGAGACGCGGGTCGGTCAGCCGAGCCACCGCCGCGCCGGTCCCCGCCGCCCGGTGGTCTCTGAAAGTTCCGACTGACGGCGTACCGTTAACTCGAACGACCTCCTGATGCAAAAAAGCATATGCAGACGGCAGAAGCCGCAGCAGGCCGATCTTGGCAAGGTTCTCATGAAGGGCATGAGATTGGTGGTTGATGTCCGGTCGATCCCGGGCTAATAAACTTGCACTGGCAGAACCAAATCGCCAAAACAGATCACTGTGCAATACGAGAAAAACAATCACTTTGCGGTGACAGCAACGACCAATACACGCCCGAAAACCAGAACAGGCCTCTATGTAACGGCAAGAAATATGCACGGACACCACGAGCAAACCCATGTGCACGGGTAAGGAAAGTACAGGCACGCTAGCACAGCGGCTCGTTTCAGGGTGGGACAATCGATCGGCGGTCAGGTGGCAGCCGCAGGAGCGGGCCGCCGCGCGCCGACAGGAGCCGACCCGGGCGGTCCGCCGAGCGGCCAGAGGGCGGCGGCGGCCGCCGACACTGACCATCTCCCGCGGCGAGTCCACGTCCGGACTCATGAAGCCGATGGACGAGTTCCGGCGCATCATCACCGTGTCGTCGAACTCGGCGCTGCTGAAACACGCGACCGACCCCGCGTCACCGGCGCGTTGCAATCCGTCACGGTGGCGCGTTACGACTCGGGACTGCGCTCCAGCGTCTGTCGCAGCACCACTGCCCAGCGTTCGTCGACAGACAGTCCTCACGGGCCGCGGAAGACACGGACAAAACAACGTCAAACGATGGTTTATGGCTATGTGTATGGTTTATGGTTTATGATGGCAGGAATCAAACTGACGGACGATAAAATCGAGCGTGCCTCGGCGACAACGACTTTTTGCATCGAGATAATGACGAAAATGTTTTCGGTTGAGTTCCCACATACCGCCTACGGCTCTAAAGGACATCATTAGCGAGTGAATGAACCCGCAACCTGGAACGAACCACGCAGTAGTCACCACAAGAAACCCCAGCCCATAAGTGACGGGACAGTAGGGCCAGCTGCAGCCTTCCACCACTGCCCGGTGCAATGCAGGAGAGCCTGTGACACCGGTGGAGGGGGACCGAGTCCAACCGAGCAGCCATACCGGGGGAAGAGCATGCGTCCCGAGCACGGCCGGCCCCGCGAGCGGCCGGCCCGCGCCCCTTCCTACCTGGAGAAGGAGAGAGTGGAGCACGAGGCGGGAGAGCCCACAAGCACAGCCGCATTGCCCGACGGCTTCGACCCGTACGAAGCGCTAGAAGAGGAGAACAGCCCGGTCGTTGGCGGTACAGGCGCTCATACACTACAGCGTTAGTCGAGTGGGGCGGTTAGAGCGGTCGCGGCCTGACCGAGCCCTGCCATGCTCGGCGGCCGCGAGGGAACGCCAGGCCGGTCGGCCGCATCCCGACAAGCTAGCGCACGTGCCACGTGCCGATCCTGGGACGAGCCGGGCGCCAGTGCGCCGTGTCCCGCGCCACCAGTGTCGGACAGGCCAGACACCAGCCGAAACTCGGCCACGGTCGCGCACCCGAACGCTCGTGGTTGCAATGTTACAGCCGAGCAGCGACCGACTATGTAAAAAAATGGTCACGACCGCGATAAACGCCTCCACCGGCCGCATGTCGAGGAATTCCGCGCGTCAATCCACGCGGACACCAGCAACTTCCCACCGGCGGCAAACAGGCAAGTGACTAGATCTCGATGGAATGCAGGTTATCTTCGTTTTGCGTACGATTCTCAGTTGGCCAGAGTGTTTGGTCACTTTGTCACCACTCTGCTCTGACAGGACACCATCTTTCCGAAATGACAAAACAACAAACCAGGTCGGCGTAGAAATACATACACAACGGGGACAACTTGCATTCCATCGGGATTTCAGAGCGTCCGACGGCAACACGAATCAACCGGGAGAGTGCGCACTGAACCGTGCGCCGCGTCCCAGTCAACAGACCGGGGAGGCGTGGGTCCGACCGGTACCCCGACACCCGCACCACGGCCGCGCCCCGGTCCGGCCTGCAGGAGCAACGAGACCGCGGCCCAGGACGGAGCGACTCAGCCGCGGCAAGGGCCGACCGGGAGGACTGTCCGAGGTCAGACGCTCAACAGACTGAGCAGCACGCTGACACCGACCGTCTGAGAGAGCAACGGACGGGAATTTTGACGCGTGGGGGATCCAGGGTACCTATGATCGCCAGATATCCACGGTCCAAGGTTCATGAACCGGGTGTTGAAGGCTGGGTACCCTCTGATTTGCCGATTTTTCGTACATATCTCGGTACATACGTCTATCTAACAAAATGCACACGCCATGATCAGTTTACCAAACTTGTGCCTGATTTTGATCCGGATCTGACCCGAATCAAGAATCACATGTTTTTTGGGCGAATCGCATTTTGTCCGGACCAATTTTGAAAACCCAGGAGTGAATCACATCTGATTCAAATCAAAATCTGAAAAAATGGGTGTGATTCAAATGCTGATCCAGATCTAAGCATTGTGATGGTGATTTTGATCCGGATCAACTAAAATGCCAGGGTGATAAAATAGCACGGCAAACTGTTTATAAAGAATGCCTTCAGGTATTTTTCCACCAAACCAAATTGCATAACAGGATGCCAAATGAGCCACATAACCAAATCTCTTTCACAGCATCCCAAGGTTCAAACTTCCACAGCGCAGCTGTTGGAAACACACTTACTACCAATGATACGCTAGTACGGAAATATAAGGTTAAAGGTTTTCAAGAAGAATGTAGTCTTCGTCTAATAAACAGTGAAATCCTCGTGGTACTTCTATTCATACTACCACCATGTACTGTTTCGGTACGCCGCTACATTCCTGCCTGTTATCTCGGTGAAGTACCTGGAACGTAGAGCATACCTATTTGTATGCAAGATTCCATAAGGCACATTTACGTATGTCTATGTATGTCGTCACGTACACGTATATGCATGTAGTCATCTTGCATATGCAAATACAGTGCAGCACAAATTTTGTCATTTTTCACGCACTTTTAAGACTTAGGTCCCATATCACATAGCAATAAACAGTAAAGGGACATATATATATATATATATATATATATATATATATATATATATATATATATATCTGATTACGCTGATACCGATATTTTAAATCAATGGCTAAACCAAATAAACGAAGAAATTCCGAATCAATGTTTGATCCGGATCATTTTTTTCCAAAAAAACTGGTCCAAATCGCATTGGATTCGGATCAGGTTTGAAAAAAAGCTTGCATTAATCATACCTGACTCGGATCAAACTTAAAAAATGCCGTGATTCAAACGCCGATCCGGGTCACGTCCCTGTGATTCAGATCCTGATCCGGATCGCCCAAAAGACGTCGAACACGAGTTTGCATTTTACACGAGCGCGCGAGCTATTCCACTATTTCCCTTCCTGTCAAAGCTGTCCGGCTGCTCCGCTGACGGCCGCTCCGATTCGTCCCCCCCCCCCCCCAGCACCAGGCCGGCGCCGGCGCCTGCACAGTCACGTGGGGGCCCGTGAGGACCGGCTTTCATGCACGCCCACGTGGGGGACCGGGAAGACCGGGTGAGACTGACGCCTGCAAACCCACGTGGAGGCGTAGCCCACGGAGGCCGAATACTGGAACCGTGTGTCGGCTTACCAGCCTGAACGGCACGCTGAGTAACTGGATACAACACACTGTCATTCGAAACAGCATGGGGTCTCCAAACCCGATATCAGGACCAGCGGCGGGCTCAACAGCAGGCTGGCGGCCGTAAATGGCCCATCAACTGGCCGAGGACGGACTGCGGAACAACGAACCGGCACCGGACAAGTGATGTAAGATTAATAGGGTCAGATTCTGGCCGAACGGAGGACAGTTCACTGGGAATGGGCACGCGGTACCGAAGCTTTGTCGGCCAGGGTCCTACTTCGCCGCAGCCTTTGACGCCGGCAGCCGCGGGGGAAGGGGACGGGGAACGGGACGGAGGAAGGGCACGCGGCCAGGGACCGGGCCGGCGGGCAGCTGCCGGCGCCGGCCGGCCCGGCGCGGTTTACCGTTTACCTGAGGTCCGGCTCCGGCGGGTCGGAGCCGTCCCGGCGGAACGGCACCGGCGAGTGGCGGCCCGGAAGCGGCCAGCGGAAGTACACGTCCACCAGGTCCTCGACGTCGTTCACCAACAGCAGCGGCGCGTCGGCCGCCGACCGCATGGCGCCGCCCGCCTGGCCCGTCCGGCCAACGGCCGTGTCACCGAGTCCCGCCGGCCGCGCCGGCCGCAGCTCTGTCCGCCAGGACGCCTCTGAGCTCGGCGGAGAGCTCCGACGGCTCCCGAGACCGCCGTCCGGTGAGGTCCCACAGGTCACTGTCCGGCAGGCCCCGCTCCGACCGGCCCCACGGACCGCCGTGGAAAACCCTGTTCCAGTTCCACCGCCCCCGTCACACGGACCACCGCCGCGCGCCGCCGCGGCCCGTCTGCCAGCGCTGCGGCCGGGCCCTTCTGCCGGCTCGCTGCACGCGGCACAGACGGCGCCGGCGGCCCGGACGGCCGGACGCGCGCTACTGGCGGCCGCCGGCCCGACCCACCGGCCGTGAGTCAGAGCGGCTGCAGTCGGACGGAGAACAGCCGGCCGCCCGGCCGCCGCGGCCGCCCGCCGCAGTTCCCGGAATCGCACGGGCAGCTGCGTCAGGCGCGGCGACCGAATGGCGGTCCGCGCTGGTGCCGCCAAAACGCGTCGGACCGCCGCCGCCACCGCGCCGTAGAGTCTACGTAGCATAAAACCGGCCAGCGTTTCCACTTAGGAACGCCAGGCCACCCGGGTCTTCCACAACAGCACAGCGCCTCTGCAGGGCTACGCGGCTGTGGCGGGTGAACGCCTCCCAGGTATCCACCCAAAGGTGTTGGACGGACGGAGCGGTGAGAGCAGGCTGCGCCAGCGACTGCACACGGCTGCTACAGGTCCGCCAGGCGCCGGCCGGGCCGCCCCAATCCGACCAACTCGGCAGCGGCTTTCCCCATTACTCCCCAGCCCGGCCAGACCCTCCCCCTCGCAAGGTCGATTAGAATCGACCGCCCCCACCCCCGCAACCGCACCGGCTCCGACGAGCAACGGCCCCGCGTGGTCAGACGACTGCCCCTCCCCTCCCCCACCTCCAACACGCCCCGCAATGGGGTACTGCGTTTTTCACCGGACAACTGGCATTAATCGTCTGACGTTTCAGGAAACCTCCCTGCAGCTGTCCAACAGCGAAATAAGGTCCGGCACAACCAAGGACGGCGCGCCAGCCATGCCCGCGGATCGCGTTCTTGCAAATGTAGGGCAGCGCGGTCGTGTTTCAGCACGGATGGAATCAACTCCGTTCATTTTCACGAAAAACTTCGCAATATCGATGACATTTACTTGCCAACCACGCTGGACCATAACAGCGTCTATGGACAGTGAAATAACCATACGTTCAAGAATACTTACCATTCATGAATCAGGCTACCGAGAAGGTTCGAAGCCTGTGTCGCACATGTCATTTTATATATATATATATATATATATATATATATATATATATATGTATGTATACATATATCACATCTGAAGACCGTTCGTCCTCCCAAACGATGTTCTCATCTGAACCCCCCCCGTTGATTTGGTACTCCTGGCCACTGCATGTGCTGGGGTTCAACCTAGTCCTCAAAATGCCTTCTCGGTGCTGATTGCCGGAATGCGTATACTCGAATCACAGAGAAAAGTGACGAGGGATGAACAGCTATTTTGATCGTTATAAAATCTAGGGAGAAGAGCATATCCATGAGATATTCTACTCAAGCATAATATCTGTTCTGATGTCATGATATTGTCTTCGTTGCTTCACTTTATAATCCGAAAGAAGTACCAGAATGCTAAAAAAAAACTGCTTACACTTCCTTTATACTACTTCGTGAGGAAGTTAAAAACACTTCTTTTCGGATGCCATCTTGGGCAACACTACAAGCACCCGTTTGAGCTGCCGGAAGGCTGGCTGAGCATGATCTGACCACGGTCCCTCCCCCAGCCGGCCGCCTCGGGCGTTCCACGGCGTCAGCCGTACGTGCCCGACTCGGCCGTGTTTGTGGCGGAGGAAAGCCGAGCGAGCTCATCAAACAGACCGGAGCCCGAAATAGCCGGCCCGCGGCGCGGCGGTCCGGCCGCAAGGGCCGACCGATCAGACCGGGCACGGGCAGACCGTGCCGACTGGGCAAGCACGGAAGGCACGGACGCCGCCACCGACAGAAAAGGCTCGCTCATCACCGGTACTCAGAGCATGCGTGAGCAGGAACGGAAAACCAGGTCATGCAAGCACGTGGATTTCTCCACACGAACGTCAGGAACCCAAGACACCATTCATTTGTCCTAAGGGTCTCCCGCGTTAGGTAAGACGGCTGCTTTCCAAACATTCGTCACCAGGAAAGCGGTTCGCTTCAGTCGTCTGTCAATCTCTGTTGAGCGACGTCATGCTAACTATGTGCAACTTGTCTGTTCAGTTGGAGACGTCACCCATTCACCGAACGTTCATTCACGACTGCCTGGCCCTTTTGCGCCTGTTTTTACCCCTTCGCCGAACGGTTTCTAAGCTCAGGTTAGTTCTTTTCCGAAAACCATCGGCGTAACGCCAAACACAACTCCTCTCGCCCACTGAGCAGTTCATGTGCACCCAGAGGCACTGTACGTACGTGTATGAGGTACGTAAATAAGTCGACTCTTTCTGGTCCTGCCTGGCAAGAGGACCTCGGGTCCACAGCGCGTCCGACACAGGCAACTACAGCCGAGCTCACGCCTTAGGACGAAACCCTGTGGCCCATCTCTCACTAAACAAGGACGTATGCCACCCACCTCCTGCCCTGTACAGGGCAGCTCCCTGTACTCCACAGCTCGCGGGTCACAAGCCCATAGTGAACGAACCTTGCACAGCGTTCCACTCATGACATGCCTACCTTAGATTCCGCAAAGGCGGGAGGACGTGACCTTACGGTCGTGGGCGAACACGTAATGTTTCTCTCAGACCATCCCAGGAAACAAAACATTCCACCAGCTATACTTATCACTTTTCACGGCACCACCGCGCGCCAGTTTCATAAGAATAACATGCTTACCTGATCATCCTTTGAGAGTGAAGCATGGAAAGAAAAGGCAGTCTACCGTGAAATTGGCACCCAGTTAGAAAGTCAGCAACACGCAAAACTGGTCGCCTCGTTAGTTCAAACAGTCCATCGCAATAGCCCAAATGGCGCAATTAAATGTACTTCTCCAGCATTAAGCTACGTTCCTGCTGGACACAATCCAGTTGTGAACCCCGCGGCTCGTCAGCAATTACGCAGGGCCGTACCTCTCAGATTCCTCGACCAGACATGTACCGGATGCCAATGGAATGCAGGTTATCCTCGTTTTGAGTCGGATTCTAAGCTGCCCAGGGTAAGAGTTGCGTCACCTGGGCACCGCCCTGCTCCGGAGGGGCACGACCTTTCCGGGATGACGCAAAGACCCGCCAGAGGTCAATGAGGGGTTCAATACAACACGGGGATAATCTGCGTTCCATCACAACCCCTGCCTATGTCTGTCCTCGACAGGACAACTGCTATCGGCGCGGTACCGATTGTCACGACTGCCAGGCCGTGGCCGACCCCTTTCGCCACAGAGTAGCATATGTACGGCGCTGTCATAACCGCAGACCTGGCTAGCTTTGCCGGCCTTCCCGAAGACTGATGCCATTTTCGGCAATCACTGAGCGCGAACTATGCCAATCGGGATGACTGGTACGCTCAACGAAAGGCAGGCATCCGATTCGCCTGTTGTTGACATTACGCGATCTGCTTGCGGTGCGACAAGAGACTACAGGGTTAGGATGGGGAAGACGGCTGGCGGGGTCGACACTTCCTGCTGACGAAGAGAAACGGCGAACACGCCATCGCCACATCCTGGCAAGTCTCGGGACGGAGGCGGTCAGCTGATCTAGGCCACAGGAAAGCCACATCCTGACGAGGTCAGCTGATCTGAGCCAGGGTACCGCAACACCCGGCAGGTTCGGAAACGGCAACGGTCCAACAACGGCAGACATCCGTGCGCATTTCAATGTTTACGGCGCCATCCGCAGCTAAGGCCAAGTCGCGCTTCAGCGTGTTAAGTTATCAAAGCGTTACGCTTTGACCGCGCTGTTTGATCGGCCGACGTTGACGTGATTTTGGGGCCGAGCTCTGCCGGCCGGCCGGCCGGTCGCCGCCGAGGTCGTCTGACTGACCTCTCGTCCGGCGAGGAGCCCAGTCGGGGCAGCGGGCCGCGCTCCTGTTTGACCCGGTCGGCCGGCACGGAGATGCTGCGGTTCAGCTCGCCCATGTTGGCGGCGGCCGTCATGGAGAGCCGCAGCGTCTTCTTGCGGCCGTGCCTGCCGGGCCGGGCACAGTCGGCCGGTATCAGAGCCCATCCGATCACTGCCGACCGCGACAGCCAGCGCTGTCAAGCTCGACTGAATCGCTACTGTCTACGAACGGCATTACCGTCTGCAAATTAACGGGCACGGGGGCGAGGTACAATAAGAGGGGCGTTTAGCGCACTGCGCACGAGAAGCCATGTCTGAAATCAATACCCATAGGAAGCAACATATCAATACACGTTAACAGTCCACAGAACAGCTAATCAAAGTAACATTTGCCGTCCAATGCGCCGACCTCGACCACGGCAGTCCCGCAACCCGAACCCTGCCACCATCTGTTTCTGTGAACATCACCTCTTTGACCGGTGGCAGCGGGAAATAGCCGTCAACACCATCCCAAGCGACCGTCACACACACAGACAAACACATACAATCAGAGCTCAGTTCCGGCCCTCGTCCGCGTACACGGCCAGCGAGCCGAGTAAGAAGGCACTCACTCGTTGATGAACGGGTCGTCCAGTAGAACCGAGGCCGTGGCGCGCTTGTCCGGGTTCGCCTCGAAGCAACTGTGCAGGAACTTTTTGGCCTTCTCCGACAGGGATTCGGGCAGCTGCGGGTGCATCTTGTAGAAGCCCACCTGCAGAACGGAAATGTTAGCACGGCAGCACGGGACACACCAGCCTTTGTTATGACGCTGGGTTGGTTATGTTACTTTCTTGCCTTCGGGACAGAATCTAGCCCTTGGCTCTGCATTAACGGACATATCGGTTACCCATAGATCATTTTAAACCTTATGGTACGCCAAAAATTAAGTGGCAATCAATCATACCATACTGAAAATATAATCCTTCAACTGCCATCTCGGTACGTTAATCCTTCGAAGAATTATCTGTTAGTGTCAGTTCATTTCTTGAGATGAAACGACCTTCGGTCTATTTCAAAGGGAGATTCCAAAAACTGCGCATAATGGAGGCTAACGCAAACCAGGGACACCTGCAATGCAACCAAAAACTGTCAGGATCTCCAAGAACTGGATCCGCCCACAAACGGAATATGAAGTTGCTCTGTCCTCAACTCAATCAACACAGACAGCAGTAGGCATTTCCCTTCGATGTATCACGCCCGCCCCCGCTGGCAGGCGGAAGTTGCCACCCCCGGCCTCCCACCTGGGGGGCTCACCTTGAACATGGCCGCCTCCGGGGAGCCCAGCTCGATGAAGGGCGGCTTGCCGGTAGCCATCTCCACCACGGTGCAGCCCACTGACCAGATGTCGGCCTGTGGAACACGGACAGCGGTAAGAAACGGCAGAGGGCGGACGTACACCGCCGGAACACGGACAGTGGTCTGAGGCCGCAGAGGGCGGGCGTATACAGTTACAGGCCGGACACACGGACCGGACACGGGCAGCGGTCAGAGGCGGCACACGCCGGGCGTATACAGTTACAGGCCGGACACACGGACCGGACACGGGCAGCGGTCAGAGGCGGCACACGCCGGGCGTATACAGTTACAGGCCGGACACACGGACCGGTCACGGGCAGCGGTCAGAGGCGGCACACGCCGGGCGTACGCAGTTACCGGCCGGACACACGGACGGGACGGAGGCACAAGCGGCATCAGAGGAAGGGGTAGTCATACGTGGTACACGGTGAGACGACTAACGGGGCCAACGTGGCACATGTAAAATGACAATTTCTGTAAATGTCGTGTGCAGGGAAACAGGGCACGACGACACCTTAAATGCCATTTAACGATGAACACAGTGCACCATAGACAGCTAAAGCTCACAACGGGGAGCAGTCAGATTACTCTTTTGGAGAAATGATGCAATGACAGCTGGCAAAAAAATAACAAAAACAAAAAGGCGCTACTACACGTCTGTTTAAGGTTCATCAAAAAAAGAGACGAACGAATGCGTCATATAACGCAACTGCTGCCGACACCTTTCCCGAGTTCAGTGACAGCCGCAGCGGCAATTACAAAAACTTCCCTGTACAACAACCAAACATGTGCCGGGATCCCGATGGAATGCAGGTTATCAGGTTTTGCGTCGAGTTCTAAGCCGACCAGGGTAAATGCTGCGTCACCTGGGCACCGCTTTGCTCTGGTGGGACACGACCTTCCCGAGGTGGCGCAATGATCCGACGAGATCGAGGGGTTGCATACAACACGGGGGCAACCTGAGCTGAGTTCATAAAACTTCCAACATCGCTTACACGATTACTGTGTGCTTCCCTACCGTTTGTAGCAAGGTTGCATCCTCGTTTACATCTACTGAAAAATCGACCTTGCTTCCTAATGATGTTTTGACGCACTACGGTAATTTTGTACGTGATAAAGTTAGTTTATGAACGAGGCCCTGCATTCCGTCGGGATCCAGGCACGTCTGGCGACAACCTAGCTTTGGCGCGTGACCACCACCCGAAACGAAACAAAAACAAAATCGACAAACTTTCTCCACACAGGAGGCTGAGGGGCTCACGCCAAAGAGATAGTCCCCACTTGGGTTGGGAATATCGATAAATCTGAGCGATAACTGTTTTCATTTCCTTAATCGTCCATCGATAAAAACGCTTACCACTCATCAATAACTTCGTATTTTTGATCACAAAACATCGTTTGTGGGGTAAAATTGCCACTCCGATTTCATAAGTCCCTCATTAAATCCGTAACACCACAAAGCTAAACTGGAATGTCCCCACCTCCTCACCCAGTTTGCTTTACGCAGCCACCCCAAACGGGGCTTCAGGACCTGCATATCAGGACCTATTGATAAATGAGGTTGCAAGCTTATCGTTATCGACAAAAGCCACAACCTTTATCGATTCCCATCCCTCCTCCCCACTAGCGGCCGGCGTCCGTCCAGTCCAGCTGCCCCAGACGCCCACACGACGGACCGGAACACCGTACCGGGGCGCCGTATCCGCGCTGGCCCTTGTCGATGACCTCCGGCGCCATGTACTGCAGCGTGCCTGTGAACGTCTCGGCCGTGGGACAAAGGCCGGCCAGCCGCTTGCTGGTGCCGAAGTCGGAGATCTTCACCATGCCGCTGTACGTGTTCACCAGCACGTTGTCGCCTGAGGGCAGGAGGGCGGCGTGAGGCCGTCAGATGCCTGGCCGAGCTTCAGAAAGGTCTGTCGGGCGCAGCGCGCCGCTGAAAAATCGACAGAGGCTTGTGGTACAAAAGCACGACGAAGACGGCGGATAATTAACACGACTGAAGCAGTCCACTCCGCAGGATGCGACCAACTCCCTGGCCCAGAAAGATTCCTGACGTATGCCATCTATAGTGTGAAGGACCTGCGACCACTGGCAGTCATGATGACGTACTGGAATGGCAGAAAGCGCCAATTACCCCTAACATTCCGACGAACGAGGTCATGTTCGAGCTGATCATGATGGCACAGTTTACCTTTGATGTCACGGTGGACGATCTTCTGGTCGTGCAGGTACTTGACTCCCTCCAGGATCTGTTTGGTGTAGTAGGCGATGGTGGCCTCGTTCTTCAGCGGGCCCCACTTCTGCTTCAGCAGCGCCGACAGACTGCCTCCAGGCACCTGGACACGGCCAGCGAGACAGTCTCCGTGACAAAATCCAGCCTAATCAGCGCCGAACCCCCTCCCTTCGTCACCCAAAACCTTTGTGTGTGCAGAGACCTCGCGTGTGCACCATGAGTTGGGTGGCACATCTTGATGAATTCCGAATGACGACACTGACTTGAATAACCAAACTCCAATATTCACAGTGCGATACCCGCAAACATCCTAACTGCACACAGAGAAAAGCTGAGGACCACCGGGTCAGACGAGACTAAACCAGAACTCGCCTCTTCCATGAAGATTTTGAAGAAGCCGTTTTCCGACACTGATCCCAGGTATTGCACTATGTTCCTGTGACGCAGCTGCTTGTGCAGGTTGATTTCCTCGTGCAGTGGTTGGACGTCCCTGGCGGACAAGGACAACAATCGCGTCACGCGACGAACTCCCTAGCGGATCTCACACAATACCACGTAACTCACGCCTGGATACAGGAATGCCCAACACCGGTCGACCACCAGATCCCCACATTCCCGAAGCCCCTAAACAACGTTCGGTTTGTGAACATGTCAAGAGCGCAGCATACAGGGGAGCCGAGCCAGGAGCTTTTCACGGCCGATACAGGCGACGCCGGGTCCGGGTCGGGCCCCAGGCGGGCGCGGCCCACTCACCCCAAGTTCTTCTCGGGGATCTCCTTGACGGCGATGCGGACCTGGGTGGTGAGGTCCCGGGCAGCGTACACCACGCCGTACGTGCCCTTCCCGAGCACGATCCGGCGCTCCTGTTCGTCCACCTCGTACTCAAACTGCCGGACACGGCGGCACCGGTCGGGACACAGGATACCACCGCCGCCACGCGAGCCGCGAGACAGCGCGGCGACCGGACGAAAGGAAATTAGCACCGCCACCGCAAAAACCAGACTGCCACTATACACCGACAGCATGACGTGACATAACCCAGCCGTCACGGGTCACCACTGGTGGGGGTTACCACCGCCGCCACTCGTGGCAGGCGGTGACGTACAACCTAACCTGACATTCCGAGGAACATTTCAGTGAACACCCACGGCGACACAACGCGAACTTCGTCGATCGCTACCAGTTTTCAACCGCGAATATTCCATGGATATGTCAAAGGTGGCTGCAGTTTTCAACGCGGATACAAATCTGCGGGAAGCAAATACAATGTGGTGTTGAGGGCAATAAATGGTGAGCATCATCTTCGCTAAAACCCTTGGACGGCAATTCCGAGGGCCGGCAACCAACAGGCCAATGCCCCATCCCCAGGTCAGGTCAGGCCAGTTCAGTTTGGGTCCAGTCGGACCACGTCAGGCTAGGTCAGGTTAGTTCAGGTGAGCTCGGATCAGGTCGGGTCGGGTCTGCTCAGGTCAGGTCAGGTCAGCCCAGCTCAGATCGGCTGTTGTCAGGTCAGTCCAGCTCGGGTCAGGCCAGGTCAGGTCGGAGGCGGACTGACCTGCGGCGCCGTGCCCCGTGAGCCGTCGTTGTCCAGGTCGGTAACCACGCCCTCCATGTCGGCCGTCATCTGCAGCACCAGGTCGTAGAAGCGCTGGCGCAGCGCCGCCGACGGGAAGAACATCTGGAAGTCGTCCGAGTTCTGGTGCACGTACAGGAACACGCACCGGTCGTCCCGCTTGTACTGGCTGCAACAAGTCCGGACACGTCACCGTTAATCCGCGCCCGACTGTGGGTCGGGGCCATGCAAGCCCGCCTGGGGGGTTGACTGTCCCCCTCTAACTCACGAACGGTTGTCGTACGATAAAATACGCACACCGTTAAAAACCACAGGACGTGTAGAACTTGAAAGTGGTCTCGTTTTTAGTTTTGGATAATATGTAAGCCATTTATGCCCTATATATGTTTTCTCATAGCTGACTGCATGAGACTGAGAAGCAACCTTGATCTCTAAGGCTGTGACTCATAAAGTCGAGATAAAGGCAACAGCGGACAGGTAAAAGTCCGCAGATGTCTAAACATGTCTAATTTCTCTCATTTGTTCCATATATACGGGGAAATGTTGAGTTAAGGACACGGCGATCTTTGCACCGCTGTTGGGCAGACGCCAGAGGCAAGCGCGATATGATAAAGGGAAACTAATTTTAGCGCCCTTTTATTTTTGCGAAATATGCCTTTCCAAGTGTTGTTTCTCGATCATAGTGGTTCTTGTGGTGGCGTCTCGTGCTTAAATGTTGAAAAAAATTGGTAGTTATCAATCTACACAACTGGCGGAGCCTTCTTCGCGTTTATTTCCAAAATTTGCACTTTTTTAAACTTTTTGGACTCTTCGGCATTATTCACAATCGTGCAAGCCAGTTCTGCCATTTTCTACGTGATCTACGTAATTCATCGCCGATTTTGATGGCAGCGCATTTTGGCTCATACGTTTTTCGTGACCTGACCTCAGGTCGGTGGTCAGAGATCAATGAAACTTTACTTATTGACGGAAACTGGATGTTAGGATCTCCCCACACTCAAATTGTTTTAAAAAATTCCCTCGATTTTCGAAACGACTTATGCATGTTGAAAACGGGATTGACCTTAGGTCAATGACTCGGACATTTCCGAAAAAAACCGAGGAAGCGGATTTGTTGCATTTATCAAAATCACTAACTCTTGGAAGTTTTATTGTGATATCATGTTTTGCGAAAAAGTGAAAGCGCGCTACACGTTTTTGGGCATGGGTCCACTTGACCTGATCCAGGTCACACATCTTATTTGACTTGAGGTAAAAAATTGGATGCAAGGTGTTAAAATGATCAAGTAAAACGTACACAAAGTTTCGCGGCGCTACGTTTGTTCGTTCTCTCCCAATCTCGGAAAAACTCAGGGGCGGGTTAATAAACGCGCACCGAAAACAAAGCTATCCGAGGCACGAACTTCGATGGCTTCCATCATTGAGAACTAATAGGCATGCATGACAGTCCGCGCCTACCACGCGCACACCAATAACGACTACCTTTGCCCGAGGTGCGCACCTGATGCTCTTGATGTTGGTCGCCTCCAGGACCCACTCGTGAACGCGGCGGCAGCGGCCCTTGAGGCTCTCCAGGCAGAGGTTGGAGATGTGCATGGCCGACGTCTCGGCGTCCAGGTTCACCACCACGTAGCTGGGCATGTACTCCTTGGTGGGCTCCAGGACCAGCACCTGCGCGGCAGTAGCGGCGCCGTCTCAGAGGGTGACCGGTGACCTATCACCGGCTGGGTAACCGGCAGACGCGCCGCCGCACGGGACGGCATCGGCCGCCGCTACGCCAGCCACGGAGACGCGGCACACCGCGCCCGGAGGCGATCTATTAGTAACTGGAGCTGTCGAAACCGAGCTGTGGTGATCTCCCGACAGGTCTCCAGAGTATGTTCAAGGAAAGAGTGGGGCTTTTCTGTACTGCAGCAACTTGTTACACAACGCTACTGGATTATGATGTTCCTCCTGGTAACCCAGGGACCACAACAGCGAGAATAATGGAACAAGCTCAGCCACATGCTGTGATACAAGTCACGGGGCGACTGGATGACTAATACGCCGTTTTCCACTGTCAAAGGGGTTCTTAGATGCGAGACAGACGTGACCGCTATTTAAAGCAAGACAATTAGCACGAGGATCGAGGGTTGAATTTCCCGCTTATTAATATATCTGGGCCGGCCGGGCAAAGCCACTTGCTGACCTTGAACATGAAGCCAAAACTGCGCAAAACGACAGCTCACCGGAAAACGGATTGTGTTGACGGCAGCCTCGTCAACAATGCCCTCTGAGAAGTAGTCCATCCAAAAGTCAAATATCGTTTCCTCCGGCACCTTTTCCGCGTCCTCTGCGTGCTTTCGGAACTTGTTAATAAGCGTGATATTGCCTATCGTGGACTTCAGGTACCTGGAAACAGACAGAGATAGCTTAAACACTGCGATTATGACTACCTCTGATGGGATTTCGCAGTATGACCTAGAAAGTCAGAAACAATGTAGTTCAACCACAATGTAGTTCACTTTTGATTGTATTGCTAGACATGACAAATGGATACCGAAATAATTCAGAGTTCTACTTGCATCCCGAAACCCAAAACTGCTAAATATATTTAAACTCAGCTTCGATATGCTTTTTGGCGCATAACCAGAACACAGCTATCCCTTTTCACTGCTGACTTTCACGTGCAAAGCACATCAAGTGCCTACCAGTTGGGGGACTTCAGCTTGAACATGCTCTCAGCCGCTTGTATGGCCTTGGAATAGTTTTCGGCCAGCACGCTGATCTCAAAGAAGGTCGCGATGTCCCAGTAGTCCTGCAGCGAAGACAGGCTTCCCTTTTTGCCGATCAGGTTGTTCAGCGTCATGCCTGCCGGCAGAATCGCGGCACCTCAAAAACCGGCCGGAGACCCGTCCCCCTGCAGCACAGGGGAGACGACGGGACGACCTGGCAAACCGGCTTCTCGACATCGCAAGACTCGCAGAGAGTATTCAGGGGAAGAAATTCAGCCACTTGCATCCGGCCCACAATAAATCCCACCATAAACCCTGTCTGACCCTCAAACTGGACCACGCCACCGTGAGCGCCACCGGCATTCGTCAAGCCCGTCAGTCGGCAGTGAAACCGCCCGCGGCCGCCCGGCCTGCGCGCGGAGTGACCCCGACGGCCGGAGGAAGCCGCCACCCACCGATCTGCTGGAGCTCGCGACTCTTGGAGAACTCGTTGCCGGCCACTACCAGCAGTGTGGCCAGGTTGACGCCGGCGTACTCGTTGGGCTGCACCTCGAAGCCCTTGCGGTACCAGTGGATGGCGTTCTCGAGACTCTCCGTGTCTGAGTGGCCCGACTCGACGAAGATGTCCTTGTAGATGCGGCCGCACAGGCAGAGCATGTCGGGCACGTGGTTCTCGGTGCGCTCGAGCGCCTCGCGGATCACCTTCAGCGCCCGGTCGCGGTCGTTGCCCTGTTTCCGTCTGCGGACGGCGGCATGGCCAGGTCAGCGCCCGGACACTGCGGATCGGCCGCAGCGCCAACGGCAACGAGCCGCAGCCTCTCGGAAACGTGACGAAACAGCGGACTAACGGCGCCGTCCGTGACGAGGTAATGGATTTCGAACGGATTCCGTGACAGTGCGATGCCCTGTCACGGATTGCACGTCACGTGCAACCCGTTGTCACGTTGTCATTCATTGTCACGGATCAGCCACGTAGTTCGTGACAGAACCACGACTCGGCCACACCGTCCGCGACAAAATCACGACTCGGGCCAGCGACTGTGACCAAACTAATGACGGCTGTCTCTGTAAGTCGGCTCAGCCGCCGAAAACCGGCCGCTGTCGTCCTGACGGGACAGACTCAGTCGCGGTGAGAAGGCCAGCGGCCGGGAGGCGGGATCTCCGGCGGCCGGGATGTCGGCACGTTCACCCACCTGGTCAGCGCGAACGCGAACAGGTGCTGAATGGCCACCGGCGAGGTGTACTTCTTGTGGTTGGGCAGCGTCATCAGGTCGTCCACCAGCTTCACCATGGCGTCGTAGTCCTGCCAACAGCAGCGGCCGCTCGGTCATGGCGCATCTAAATGCACCGAGAATACAAAGTTGTAAGACCACAAACCTTGTCGCTGTACGGGTCAAACGGATACAAACCGAACAAGGATGAAAACATGATATCTCGTGAGGGCCTGAAAACATTCAGCCATCCTGCCACAGCCATTTAAGAAACAATCTCGCATTCAGTGCAACTTGCAAGGACAATTCACAGATGTGAAAAGCGCTGATCAAGCGACATGCATGTCAAACGTGCACACGACACGTGCATACACGCGCTATCCGTGAAGTGCGCCTGCATTCCATATCTCGGTCGACAGCAAGCACACAAACAAGACCTACGCCCGACTTTCATCGGGCCAATGCTCCGTTGCGGTGGATTCGGCTGCGGTTCGAAAAGAAATCGGTACCACAGAATCCAACAGACGACATGCGTCTACCAGGTGACCGCACAGGTGATCGCACAACTATTAAGACCATACAGAAAATGAAGGGATAAGTATTCACCTTGGCACTGATGAGCCCATCAGCAGCGAGGATACATTATGTAAACAGAGGTGAATGGGTTGACTGACAGGAAAGCTGGCGGAACGATCGAAATGACGCCATCGGCACATCGTTCACGCCTCAGCAGGCGAAGACTCGCTGGAAACTACAGACACACCTCCGCATGAACCAAACCCCCCGCGAAAACGGATGTTACGAGCACGCCGGACTCTGGCTGTAACGTTCGAGAGGAGTCGTCCGATTTCTGTTGACGATGACTGAAATACCCGGCGCCAAATCTACAACGGCGAGGTACTCCTGAGATCGAACGCTTCGGCTGAGTGACAGCAACGCGCCGATAGGTTTTCGTCAACCTGGACAGAAACGGCGCAGCTGATTAACAGGCTCCCGTCGCAATGGTGCTCCACATTCTCTCTCCCGCCCGTCTGCTGCCCCTTTCTTTCAACGGGCGGAGAAGGCGTTCGCCGGTCACGTCTGCCCGACCGGTGGACGTGAAGCCTGCTGAACGCCGACCGCGGACAGCGGCGGCGGGAGACCGGGTCTGGCCGCGGCTCACACCCGAAACTAATGAGCCGGCGAAATTCAGACCTGATCGCGGCCCATCCCGGAGGCTGAACAATGACGTATGACTCATAGACCCGGTGCAGGCCGGTCTCCCGGAGGGTGGGGATTACTGCTGCTCGCCTCGGCCGCAGTGTCCCGGTCGGGGCGAGAAAGCCCCGTGCAAAAGTGCCACGGACGCGGAGCGGGGCGAGAACCGACATACGCCCCGCAACCGTCGCCTCTTCCGCAGCGGGTAGTTTGCGGGAAAAGACAGCATGACAGATACGGAGGCCGTCCGAGACCAAACGGAAACACCAGTCAGTCCACCCGTCAGTAACTTCCGTCCGAGTCCGATACCGAGCACCCACACTCACAATGCCATATCCATCACACCTTTCCTCGCAAAACGCTCGCTTACGGCGGGCCTCTCGTGACACCTCCCTGCACACCGGCGCCTCCACCAACACGCCGACTGCTTCCCGCCACCCCTGACACGGACCTGTATCTCGCGGAACGACCAGAGCATGTTGAGCACCACGTCGGCCGACAGGATGTTAGGGTCGTCTAGGCGACGGCGCATGTTGTTCAGCGCCTGGCTCATGTCCTGCGCGCTGACCGTCTCGCGCGTCTTGCGCAGGTCCGCCAGGAACTTCTCCTTCATGTGCACCCTGCGGACGCAGGCGGGTGCCCCTCTATGAGCAGCCGGGTCAACTCGCACCCACAGACTGCGGCATCGGTATAACAGGAATCGCTTGGAGCCCATCAGGGTCGCAGTGCTCGGCAGCGTCGCGCCACTGACGCGGCTGCGCCACCACCTATCTTCAGGTCGATAAACGGGGCGGGCGCATGAGTCAGAAGGCTTGAATACACACGGCACATTCGGTGCACGCTACCTACGAGGCCAGCTCGCCAGCCAAGTACAGAGCAATGCCGGTACGCCGTAAGTCACGGCAGGGGGTGCCACCGTTGTCGCTGTCTCCTCGACTTAGGTCCGTGCCAGCACGAGCTGACCCGGACTGGGGCCGGGGAGGTGCCTGCTGTTCCTCCGTGAACGCCGCACAGCGCACGAAGGCAACGCTGCACGGGGTAAGATGGAGGACATCGCCTCAGCCAAACCGTGCTTCAGACTCCAGCCAGCACAAGGCCGCACAAAACACCGCCACCCTACCAGCTGCTAATGCCGCCACTTCAAGTCTCAGTGGGTCCCATCGCAGCGCCCTTTGTTGTCTCCATGATCTCCCCCCCCCGCCCCCGCCCAAGGCTCACCCGGCGGTCCGCCGTCCCCAGCCCGACGGCCCGCGGCCCGCCGTCAGACCGGGCCGGCAGTGGCGCCGGCCGACCTCTTACTTGGCCTGGATCTCGACCTCCTGCAGGTGGCGGCTGAGTCGGACCGAGAGCAGCTCGCGCGTCACGGTCGTCTCCTCGGGCGGCAGGGCGTTCGGCTCCGTGACGCAGCACTGGCCCTGTTCGCCGCTCCGGTACGAAATGAACACGTAGTTCTTGCACGACGCCTGCCGAGAACAGATGAGCCGTGAACACGTGGTCACGGCGCGGGCAGACGACCCATCAGACGGCCGCCGGCCGGACGGACACGGCACCGATATCCGTCTAATCACGAGGACGAGTTTACGGTACAGGACAGGCGGAATGTATTGACCAGCATGCTGACTGTGGCCGAGCACGTGGATAAGATTTACCTCCATACCTATGCAATGCACAGAGACGTCTGTGGCTGCTTCTGCTGGGACCTCCCTACAAAGCAGTCAGACGGGCCTAAAATGCCAGGAGGTGGGTGAGCCCGGATAAAAGGAATCGGAACATCAAATGATGGACACGCGAATACGGCGTTTACACGTCAGATTCGGTCGGACCATTGGAGAATGAATATGTGGTCAGTCGGACAGCCACACGACATACATGCGGGCCGCCAGACGAACAGTAAGACAGCATTCCGCGGATACCCGCAGAGTCATTACAAGGTGAGCGCTAGTCAGGACAGCCAAACCTACGGTCACCCAATCGCGGGCACGCCAGGCCCCTGTCACCAGCCGAAATCCAGTCCCCTTCCGCCTCCCCCTCAGTTCCCAGAAGGCGATCAGCGAACAAGGCCGCCCACCAAATCCCCGAGTCCCCACACTGCAGCTCGACAAAACGTGACCACATCCTCCGGTGGTCACCTGGACCCCGACCCGATCTGAGCATTCCTCCCCCTTCACGCGGCCACCGGGAGGACGGACCACGCGTCTGCAACGCCGGGCCGTCCCGCTGGCAGACCGCTACAGCATCTCCGCGGTAGCCATTTGAGCCACGACCAGTGGACCGAGACTCAGCAGGCAACGGCCACACGGCGGCCCCGCCCCGGACCAATGACCTTGAGCGGCGTCGTGATCTCGGTGTTGTAGTCCAGCGTCAGCAGGATGTTGCCCTTCATGCCGAAGCTCTCACGCACGCCCAGGTGGTAGAAGAGCGAGCTCTGCTGCAGCTGCACCGACAGGTCCACCAGCGCCACGTCCGCGTTGTAGAAGCTGTCCAGCACGTTCGTCTCGCCAAAGTCCAGCTTCTCAAACTGCGGACACAAAAAACATTCAGGGCTAACACGGGAAGAAGGCAAAAGGATGACCGGCTCCCACCCGCATTCCTGACCAGATAAGATGCGGAAGGCATAAGAATGCGAAGGAGATCGAAATGAGTGAAAGAGAGCAACGGGGGAGACTTCGAAGGAGAGAATGACAGAAGAAAGAGGTAAATGCAGGGGGAAAGAAGCAAAGAGCGACAGGAAGGGAGGGGAGAGAGGAGAGTGAGAGAGGCAGAGGGTCAGCTCATCCCTCCATTTTCCTCTGACAGAGAGGGGCGAGACAAAAGAGCGGAGTGGACGGACCGGCTGGATTGCACAGAGTGGGTGGGAGTTACCGAGCAGACGGGAAAACCATGTCGGTGCCGGCCACTGCAGACAAAAGCCACAATCCGCATCGGTCACCCCGCATTCCTCCACTTCAGCGACAGAGTACCGCACAGATTCCGCACAGGAGAGAGTACCGCGCAGATTCCATACAGGACAGAGTACCGCGCAGATTCAACACGGACAGAGTACCGTACAGATTCAATCCATGTGGAGAGAGAGAGAGAGAGAGAGAGAGAGAGAGAGAGAGAGAGAGAGAGAGAGAGAGAGAGAGAGAGAGAGAGAGAGAGAGAGAGAGAGAGAGAGAGAGAGAGAGAGAGAGAGAGAGAGAGAGAGAGAGAGAGAGAGAGAGAGAGAGAGAGAGAGAGAGAGAGAGAGAGAGAGAGAGAGAGAGAGAATGAAATGTTGCATTCCGAAATCTCGGAGGGGACTGGTGAAGCCATCACAACGCGGCCGCAGGCACAGACGGCGGAAATTCCGACACCTGGCCGGGATCCGGCCAGCCTATCGGGCGGCCGCAGCGGAGACGGCGGGCACAGACAATCCACCGGACGGGCCTGGTGGTGCCGTGGGACCTTTCCTGGTACCTGGGCTCCTTAAGCTCGATGAGCTATATGTAATACGACAGCGTCTGGGGCTTCCAGGACGTCCGGGGCAGCGCACTCTTTATTGCCTTTCATCGTCAGCCCCCGATCTTGGAAGTCTCCCATAGGAGAGGCCCCCGTGTTACGGGGCTCATGAATCATTCCACACAGGTGCCGGCCAATGACGTCTGGGGCCGACGATGGGTTCCGAGAACTGACGCCATTCACACGTTCGCTCCTCTTCTTCCGGGACCGTGGACGATGGGCCCCTGGCGCCTCGGCCACCTAAACAACAGCCGCCCGTGTCAGAGGTTTGTTCACAGGCTGGGGATGCCTACGCCATTCGGACCCGAAATGACTGACATGACAGCAGTCTCTAGCTTCCAGCCCTCGGGGACACTGGTCACGGTATCTCGAGTCGTCCCTTCGCATCAGTACCCGCGCCTTCGTGGTCCCTTCAGGACCCCAGATACGACGGTGGCCTCATCGCCGGCTCCTCGAGCGCCGAGCCATTCGCGTGCCGAAACCGCCCAGCACTGAAAGGCGTCCGGAGTCTGAAGGCTTTCTTCGCTGCGGGGCCCCTCAGACGATGGTGCTTTCCGACGCCGTGGCCCCGCCCCGGCTCGGTTGGTGAGCTGGTTGGCGTTAGGGTGGGATTTCTTTATCCGCTGAATTTGGTGGTGCCAATTCTATGTTCAGCCGCTCTTTTCCCTTTCGTTTTTCCTTGCATTCCAACTTTGCCCAACTTTTGCCTTTTGCCTGAATCTGGAGCCCCTCACACAGCCACGGGAAGCGGCAACGTCCAATGCCCCCTTGACGGTGCCTCCGTATAAAGCATAACCGGCATTTAAGGGGCACTGCACGCTGACAAATTCTTATTACCTTGAAACAACATGCGGCCAAACGTAAATACGAGTACAAATCACAAGTTCCCTTATTCTGTGCGTATAAAACCCAACTGTATAGGGCACGAATGAAGATATCACGAGGAAAGCTTACAGGAGCTTATGACAAGCACCCACGAATTGCGCACATGCCTGACGATTTCGGCGCCAACTGTTCCACTCAACAATGACATCACCGGCATGTGAGCGAGGAAAGTGGTGACCTCACACTTGTTTATGCAGATGGGAACTTCGAAGCCAAGCAAGTTCAAGGCTCGACGGTGAAACTCGAAGTCAAGATTACTCACGAGTCGGTTTCATCCCATGCGTTAAAGAGATGGGGTTGCCTTTTCCGTTTCATGCTGACGGCTGTCGTCCCATCCCCACATACTTTGAGCCCGACGCCTCAGCGTCCATTCCAAGACTGCGCGCCCATTCTCACAGTGTTCGTTAACGATACATCCGCTGCCTAACATACTACTCAGTCCTACTGACCAGATGGTAGTCCGCATTCCCACGACACCAGTGCATGACGTCACTCTCCATTCTCAGACTTCTGCCACATCAGCGCCAGTGCAAACCGACTCCATGTGTCCCACAGCCATCCTGAGCCCCGTTTAAAGGAAAAAACGCAACGCACTCGGCAGCAAACATGAGCCGGAGCCATTGAGAGATGAGCCGGGTTCACTGAAAGAAGAGTCGTGCAGCCCTGACCGCGCCGTGACGGGGGAGGAGGATGGGGGGAGGGATCTCCTCCGCGATCGGCCGCGCCGCCCAGGCCAGGCCCAGTCGGCTACACAGCACTGCGAGGCGCCGCTCCGCCCTGTGCTTGTGCCAACGTGACTCCGTAGCCCCCATGGTCTGGCAGCTCACGATCTCCGCGTGCTCCCACCTGCGCACGGCTCGTGACGGCGGAAACAAAACACGGCCGACTGCCAGCAGGGCGGGGACGGCAGTCAGCAAACCCCGCCGTTGTGTGCACTGAGCTCGGTCGACCATTGATAAAGCCCTGCACCTAGGTGTGCATACGCTGTTGCTGAGCGAGCTTGTCTGAACCGCGCGCAGTAGCGAAACTGACAACGACCATGCGCAGGAGAGCGTCCGCCTCAGTACACAATAAGACCCCGGAAGGGGGATTGGGAGAACCGTCGGTTCCCTCTGCGTCGAATGTCCAATTATTCAGTGTACAGAGCTGAATTAGGAACAGTAGTGAAACTTTATAGCAATCTGCGCGTTCGCAGTATTTGGGAATTTTTACCTTACATTTCGCGTTTCCGTCCAAAACCGATCCAAACGTCCATCCCTCCGGTCATTTTCACACGCGTTAAGAAAGGTTCGGAGTTGAAAACACCCAAGCGTCAGGTGCACCGATCTTACCACGGGCACCGCCGGCAGTTCAGCACGTCGTGTGGCGTCCTGCGATGGAATGCCGTCGTTGGCCATGCGCGGCCAAGAGCCCGGCTCATCGGTGCGGCACGTACCTGAATGTGGGTGCAGTTGGCATTGCTGGCGCGGCAGGCCACCTTCACCTCCTCCCAGGCCTTCCTGCGGTGCTGCAGCCGCTCCTGCGACTGCAGGTCGATCACGCACACCACCTGGAACAGCGCCAGCGCAGGGTCAGCGACCGGTACGCAACGGCAGACAGCGGCCGATCCACAGAACGGCAGACAGTGAAGGTTTGGTGACCAGCCCACCGTACTACCCTCATGCCCAGCAAACATCACGAAAGAACAGGTCGCGACATGAAGCAGGGTGTCTGCCCCATTTCCCTCCGCGCGCGGGCACGGACGAGATCTGGGGCGCCTGGTCCGCCTCCACCGACCCCACACCTCTCACCTGCCCTGCTATAACGGGCCGGGCCGCGCGGCGTGCACCGCCTCCGCCCGGCCCTCCTGGCTCCGTCACGTCACGACAGGTCGGCCGGCGACGAGCGATCGCACCAGCAGGTGTCGGCGGGGCGCCGTGAAGGGCAGGGCGGGATTACGCGGCGGATGCCCGGCTAATCCTCGGATCGGCGCGATAGCGATCGCCGGCACCTCCCTTCCCCCGGCCGAGCTGACGCCGCTCCGGCTCTCTGCGGCTCTTCGGTAGCCTCCAGCGAGGCGGGGCACGGCACCGACACCATGCGACGCACACAGTGATTCAGCAGTGAAGATCGCCTCGCACAAATAAAGGAGCTTATCAGGCGGCGTAGCTGCCTCTTCCGTCTTACTCCGACTGCTACAGAACCGGGGCGATGTGGCCTGGGTCCCAGGTGAAAACCTTAAGATGTGTCATGTTCTGCATGACGGCGCTCCCGTCTTTGCAATGCTCGGTCCACCCATGGTCGGAATTGGTCTCGGATGCCGGGGCCCTGCAGTTCGAGGAGTTGCCGAGACGTGTTGTTTACATCGAAACGGTGTGGCCAATTCATTTTACACTGGCGTCAAAATGTGGGCGAAAATGAAAAGATCTAAATGTTTCCGGGGCTACGGCAAAAATAAAGGTTGCCAAAGGTCACAATGTTCGAATATTTGCTTTGGGTTGCGTGGGCAAACATAAAAATTGCCAAGGGATGTCAAATTCCTTGGGGAAGATGCACTGTGACTGAATCCTGCACTGCTGAAACGTAACATCAGAGTCTGGGCACACTCAAGTTGCTGCCAAAACGATGTTCAAATGTAATTATTTCCACAAATGGGATGTATCTATTCTCGTGTTAGGTGCCATTTTCCACACAATATTGCAAATCTGGCCACCATGAATCAAAACAAGCACTGGCTTCCACCATTCGTTTACCAACATCAAAATAGGACAATATCATTGCCAGCCAAAAAGTAAGCAGCAACTGTCAATGGCGAACGTTACGGGCCATAATTTGCTATTTTAATTTCTCCGTACTTTGAACTCGTAACACAATTCATAACCTTCCGTTTAGCTACCCAAAACCGGGCTGAAAACGACAAATAACACAGCAGCTTTAACTGTTGCAGATTACAAGACCAGTTAGCCAAAAAGGCTTAAGAAGTCCGACGTCCACCAGAATGCAAACACGAACGGAGGGTGTGAAAGCTTGGCAGTACTATATGTAGCTTCGTCATCTCAAACGCGCGTGCCATATGAAGCTCTGCCCTGATAACGAGCAGGCAGGCCAAGATATGAGAGAGAATGCATTATGCTAAAATGTACATCGCACGTCTTTGACTTCCGCCGCGTGAGGTCGCCGCGGTTCTGTTCGGGATTTCCCTGCTCACGACCAGTCTCTTGCTGACTAATGCCAAACAAACCTCCGTCCTCCGGGACCAAGGCTGTCATCCCCTCCGCCTCGCTAAACCCTCAGATCCTCCCACAGTCCCACTATAACATAAGATCCTTCAGAGCCTACTTCACACTTGGATCCCCTCACAGCCCCGCTCAACCCTCGACCCTCGAATTCCCCTCAGAGGTTCAACTCCCACGAGACCCTCGGCTCCTCTTACAGCCCCGCTAAATTATTACGTCGCCCCCAGAGCCCTCTTCACCCTCGGATGCCCTCACAGCGGCGCTGGCGCCGGAGTCGCTGCCACATCAGCGGCTGACGCCATTTCCGGCCGGCCGAAGTGGACGGCCGTTCGGCTGTAGCCGGCTGACCGGACCGCGACCGACCGCGCCAGCCGACACCTGGCTGTGCGGTCCCAACATCACGGCGGCGCCCAAAAACGGCAACGAGCGCTGACCGGCACCCGTCGCCCGTCCGCCCAACACTCCACCCCGGCACGAAGTCCTACCTTGACGGGCGGCGGCGGCGGCGGCGCCGGCCGCTCCTCCTGCCCCGCCCTGTGCACCGCGGACCCGGCCATGTCCCGCCACAGACGCACACGCGCGCACGAGCCGGCGGTCGGGGCGGCGGCGCCCGGCGGACGGCGGCGGCTTGGACCGGCCACGTTGTCGGCCGGCGCGCTGCGGTCCGGCTCGGTCGGCCACTCGGCACTATCTGGCCGGCTGCAGGCTGCAGGCGCGCCGCCCGCGCCGCCGCCGCCGCCGCCGCCGCCACCGCAAGACGTCAGCACGGCCGACGGCCGCCGCCGCCGCCGCGTCGCCGCTCCACCTACACACACGCGCGCACACAAACCGAGTCGCGACCGAGGCGAGCTTCTGAGAAGAGCGCCTCGAGCCCGCGACTCGCGCCGCCTGACGGCACGGCGAGGCGGCCGTGTCCGCGTCGGCGCGGACCGGCCGGAGGGGGGGGGGGGGGGGGCACGGGGCGGGAGTTCAAGCGCCGCGCTGAGTCATAACTGGCCGTCGAGCGCAGCGGGCTGACCACCTCTATCAGGGCCTTTCCCGGACGGTCATACAAGACTGGGACCGGGACCGTCCAGGGGCGCTCACCTCCGTACAATACCGTCCAGGGACGTTCACTCGGGCCGACCAGGGACGTCCAGGGGTGCTCACCTCCCTGCAGAACCGTCCAGGGGCGTCCACTCACCTCCCTGCAGGACCATTGCGGGGCGCTCACTCACCTCCATCCGGGGCCGAGCAGCGGCCGTGCTAGCCGAATGGACGGAGCCCTCGCTGAGCCGGCTGCACACGCTTTCCGTCATCCCCGCTGAAAACGACACAAACCGTCACCGCCTGGCGAGCCCGCCGCACCGCAACCACTCCAACTGTACCAGGTGTGGGAACCGGGGCCGACCAGCGCACCAATGTCGCAATGGCGTGGCGCCCAAACATGGAAACTGGCTACACGCGTTACTCTGCTATGGTAAAAACAATGCTGCACCCATGTCTGTATTCAGGCCGACTCCACCGCCAAATCCACCGTCAGGAAATTCACGTGCTCTCTACGGGCTCCATACACCGAATTCACATAGTTCTAAACGTTTTTGACTTACCCTGACGTCCAGACTAGTTATAAAACTGACAAGTTGCCAACAAGATTTCAAATTAAGATCTCGTGCACTGAAGATCACCCTAAAACCCGATGCATAGCCAATATAGTCTGCTCAATTCACCGCCTCCACGATGGACGACTGACAACGGGGGACCATCCGGTGACGACACGAGACCGGAGGTATAACCGGGGATGCTGCTCGAGAAACCAGGCATCAATACCGTTTCCATGGAGATCGACTTCGCGATATGAAGCGTTTCGTATCATCCTTTCATCTTCCAGCGGGTCAACACATAACACAGACTGACAAAAACGGTTTTTCATCTTCAAGCGGGTCAACACACAACACAAACTGACAAAAATGGTTTATCTCTTAATTAATCGGCGCCTTCACCAAATTCACTTTTTACTTCAATCCATTTGGCGTGAAGCTTTCCATAGCTCTTAATTGGGGGCAAATGAAGCTGTAGAGATAATCGGACGAATGTTGGGAAGGGGCAGCTGATAATTAAGTACAACTTTGAATTTCATACCAACGTTATCGACGCGAGCTCCAGGAATGGCGGCCATGTTTAAGACCTGACGGTCTCTCTATCAATCCTGGAACGGCGCGTTATACACGTTTTTGCATGTCTTCACAAGCTCATCCATTAAATATTTCCGTCATCGCCGAACAGAGACGAACTTCAACAACTGGCGCGTGACCAGCTAGTCATACTTCAATGCATAAGCTAACGCCATTCCGAACAGCCTGACATGTCCTCGTACCAGGAACCCTCGAAATATGTCGCACCAAAATCCGTAAGTGCGATCTTTCATTGTTCTAGCTCGAGTGGTTCTGAACTTACACGTTTGTAACACTCTTTCAAGCTTTCCTCAGGTTTAAAAACCACTCCGATTCGTAAGTGTGTTATGGAGGATATTTCGCCCAGGACCACCGGAGTTTCACAACAGTTCAGTCCCACCTCACCGCGAATACACGTTTCTGCGCTTTCGCAAAAATCCAAGTTCACTGCACAACGCACGTTGAGTTTTTTTTATTATCATTAAGGCCGTGTGGTGGGGTTAGAAGATAGCGGTTAGCCGGGACGGTTGGCGTGTTTTTAGTTCCGCAGGCTGCCATCCATAAACATACACCACGTGACTGCAATGCAACGACGACGACGTGTACTAGAAACACGAGACAGAATGATGACATACAATCTAGAACACTCGGATTCATCACACGTCATCGCATCTTTTGCCAACGCTGGTAACACGATCAGCGCCAATTCACCAAGCCAAACTTCATAACAATCAGAAAAAGATCTGAGATAAATACTGCTTGCAATGAGATGGCGAATCGCCTTGAACGAACTGCGGCTTTACGACGAGAAAATAGCACCCCGATATTTCAAGGCTACTTTGCAAAACAGTGGCATGAATGCAACAGAAGAGGCAGAGCCCAGTTGTATCGGAGTGATGGGTCGCGAGCCCCCCAGAACAGCCGTCGGAGCCGGTCAACAGCCACCGGAGACTCGGAGCGGTGAGTCATGGGCAGACGGCCAAACACAGCCCCGCCGGTGGTCAGCGGGCCGCCCGAGTACCGGGCGGCACGCGGCCGTCCGGCACCCCGCACCGCCAGCCCGGCCCGGCTCCGGCCGCAAAACGCAGCCAACCGCAAACACACAGGCCTCCCGATCCGCCGCGCCGGCACGCGGCGCAGCCAGCGGAACGAAAACCTTACCTCCCCTCTCCGGACAGCATCGAACGAAACGCCAGTCGACTGCCGCCGGGCAGTCAGCTCCGCACCGCGGACGTCGCAGCACGGTCGCCGGTCCCGCGCGCCGCACCAGTCGCGCGCGCGCGCGCTCGTCCGCGGCCCGACGGCGCTGCCGACGCCACGCACGGCGGCGGGCGGCGATCGGCCCGGTCTGCGAGCCGGTCCCGGGCGTCCGCCGACAGCGCCAGGTCCGGCCCACTCCGCCACCCGCACCACATTGCCGGAACCCCCTCGTGTAAACAGACGGTCTGTCCGGCCGGCCGGGCCGCCGTCCCGCTGGCCCCGCGCCGCACCGGCCGGCCGGCCTGTCCACCGGCGCCCGCACCACGGCCGGGCCCAGCGCTGCCGGTAGACACCCGTGACGCACGGGACAACATGGATGCCCTCTTTGAAGACCGTCGAACCAGCGGAACTGCGACCCGTCACTTATACCCGTGACTAAGTGGAAAACACGAGTGTCGTTCAGGACCTGCGACGTAGCCGGACATAGGTCTGTCGTTCAAAGTCCATGGCGGGTCGGAAGAAGCCGGTCGTCACGACGCGTGACGCGGCGGGAGAGACGCCCATTCTGCCGGCCCGCACCGCAGCGGAACAAAGATCCCCGTCCTTCGGGACTGGTATTGGCAATGGTAAGACCATTCGTCACTCCTCCGGCACCAATATCATGGACGACCACTCGTCATTCCTCCGGGACCGGTATCAGAGAGGACCATCCGTCACTCCTCCGGGACCGGTATCAGAGAGGACCATCTGTCACTCCTCCGGGACCGGTATCAGAGAGGACCATCCGTCACTCATCTGGGACCGGTATCAGAGAGGACCATCCGTCACTCCTCCGGGACCGGTATCAGAGAGGACCATCCGTCACTCCTCTGGGACCTGAACACCGCAGACCACATGCATATCCTCCCGGACCCACAGCACCGCGGGCCACAGGACAGTCTGCTGAGACTGGTACCAGAGCGGACCACAGGACAGTCTGCTGGGACCGGTACCACAGCGGACCACAGGACAGTCTGCTGAGACCGGTACCAGAGCGGACCACAGGACAGTCTGCTGGGACCGGTACCACAGCGGACCACAGGACAGTCTGCTGAGACCGGTACCAGAGCGGACCACAAGACAGTCTGCTGGGACCGGTACCAGAGCGGACCAGATGCCTGGCCTGCCACATCCGTACTACAGCGCACTGCGGGTTTGTTATCTGATACCGGGTAACCTAATCCGACCCTGGGTCAACAGCTCTCACTGCCGCATTTTGCACTACTGATGGTGAGGGTTGAAAAATATGCAAGATACGTGACTTTCAGAAGGTTGGGAAAAATACTGGATATAATAATGCCCAGGGACCCCCGCATCCAATGACAACTCGTTTTACCGTTATCCCATCGCATGTGGCAAATAAAGTGCCTCAGTGTTGCAAAACCAGCTGCATAACGTGGTATTAGAACACCTTGCGGTCTGGGCTGTTGACCACATGGACAGCAAATAACTCTAAAGTTTTGGGAACATTCATGCGCATTCTTAAGATGCTGACGGTTACGTATAATAAAGCAGTAGTGAGACAGAAAAAAATGTGACTGGGATGCTATAGTTTCACCACTGTTGGCTTTTTTTACCAGCTGACGGCGCACACCGCGTCGTCCTCGCGTTCAGCTGTGTGGGCCACGCTGTCACGCTGGCCGCTGTTATCGACTCAACCGGAAGCTGGGCGACAAGCAAACTTGCAATGTTGTAGGCACATTTGCGGAACAGAAAGAACGGCGACTTCACGGCGAGCGGACAGCGCCACGCGCCATCGGTATGCCGAGCAGGTGCCGGCCCGCCCCTCCCCAGCGCGCCGGCCGAGCCAGCTCGGGTCACGTGATAGCGCCGGCGGCGATGACCGGCCGGCGGCCGGGCAGAGCCGGTGCCAGCGGACGGCGGGGAAAGGTGCAGGACCAAACCGCCACATCTCCCCCTCCCACGGCATAGAGCTATTTGCGTAGTCACAAAATACAGCAAAATTGACGGAGCACTACATTCTGTTCCACTGAGCGTCGCGGCCGACGGCGGGCACGCCGCGATCGGCGATGCCGCGGCGGAGACGGCGGCCCAACAGCCGACCGATGGCCCGGGGGCGCAGGCGGGTCAGCGACCGTCTGTCCCTCGGCCGGCGGCGCCGGCAGGGCAGCCGCCGCAGCGCCACAGCCCCGCTCATAAACGGGCCTACGAGGCGCACCATTTTACCTTGACTGGCGCATTCTGCCAAGCGGCGTTCATAACCTAACCTGAGCCGCCATCCAAACTGGCTCGATAGGGATATCAAAAGTTGCCTCTGTGGGCGCCGAGGTGAGTCTGGTAAGTATGGCGGCCTGCATCAAGTTGTAACTATCAACCCACCTCAGCACACGCGCATCGTGCTTCCAACATGTTAACGGTCTGTCTCGACAGCGCAGCAATTGACGAAGTACAAAGGGCGTCCGAGAACTAATCTACTAACACTGCCCAAGGGCTGAAATCTCGGCAGCGGTAGAAACAGCCTCGCCAACGGGGCTCAGGCGTCTCCAGCGACTCGGTATCGGCCGGTATGGGACTGGGCTGGTCCGGCGGCGCGCAGGAAGCGCGGAGCCGCACCGTCACGGTCACAGTCAGCCAGTCAGTGCAACAGCGAATCAAACTAAACTGCTGGCAACATTCGGTACAGTAACAAGAAAAACATTTTGTCTTGTTCACGCGTTATCGCGGGGTTGCAGCTCGTAGTCTTAGCAATCAACCAGTAATATACACAACGTGTCAAAAGTCTACAATTGCGAAGGTTCGAAGTGATGCCCCACGGTCTTCCCGTGTCCTGTTTAGCCACGTTCTATTTACGGCTGTATGCAAATAGAACGTGAGCGTCATGGGCGGACGCAAGCCAAAATACGTATGCAGACGCTCGCTGAATAGCCTGTATTGCATCATAACAGCAGATGGCTGCAGATTATAGTTTTTCATTGATGACATAGCATTAATGTTTTTCATTAATGTCTTTAGACAAGTATCAGAAACTGAGTGTTTTGCTCCGGTGAATGGACGACCTCCCAGCAGGTCTGGTGCACCAGTCACAGACGCAGCTAGGGTTGAGTCAACTGGGACACTTGTGGATCTTTCCCCGGGACAGGGAAGCCTGCTACCATTTGCGGGCCACCTTCAATGGCTGCCAATACTCCTGATGTGCCAGAGGTGAGCCCCGCCAACAGTGCCGGAGCACCAGACCCCGCCCACGCGTGGTCAGCTGCATGCAATTGAAACGGTCCAGCTGCTGCCCCATCCACATCTGCCCTGACCGCTGGCCAGAACTGTCTAGTACTCAGGTGCATAAGAAGAAATGCGCACGATTCAGGGCTCAAGGTGCTGTACACAAACACAGACCAATTTATACACAAAGGAGACGATTTACGGACGCTAATCTGACGACCAGCCTGACCTAATTCTTCTGACAGAGGTACTACCAAAGACTCCGCGGCTTCCCATCCTTCCAGCCCAACTGAATATTCCTGAATATTCCTGGCGACTCTCCTTACACAAATTCTGACCCCGCCACAAATCACCCGGCAGCATGCTAGTGGCCTGACGGGCATCTGCATGTATATGTCGATGTCCGCCCCCAAGTTTCGGAAGCCGTGTTCACTGCATGCCCATTCCAAGAACAACTATGGTTTCAGATAGATCCATGTGGCCAAGACAGCCAGTTCGTCGGCTGTACCTACCGTAGTCCGTCAGGCAATACACGGGTGTGCCAGATCTGGAACAATTTCTGCGGTAGCCTTCTGCCACCCCCACTCTCACCTGATAGCCAGGGATTTCAATATGTCACAGGTCGACTGGGAAAACGGACTGTCCACTGCCCCCCACCCCCATCACATCCACTCGTTCCTCGATGCCCCCCGGGACAGGACTATCACTTTACCAGCACGTACGGCAGCCTGCCAGGTACCGGTCAGGGGAAATCGCTCGCGCAGTTAAATTCGTGCTGATCAATGAAGAAGGCATGGCAAGGCAGTTACTACATCTTCCAGGGCTGGCGACTAGCGATCACGTCGTGATGAGGTTTCCGCTGGTTTGTTACGGGAGCGCACGGGCCGAAGATCACGATATACCAGTTGAACCGCGTTGACTATGAACGGCCAGACATCATGTTACGGGACGTCCACTGGGACCAGATGGACAGCATGAATCAGGTGACCTGTTATGACGTTTCCAAGGTAAGCTTTCACAGTTGCTTGGAGACCTGCACCTCCATAAGGACGCCAGCGAAAAAAATATACCTGAACCGAAGGACTTTGACGCTGAAAGGCAGGGACGTACCGTGGAGGACGTACAGTCCGTCGCTCGACATTCTGGACCAAGCAAAGTTTGTGCAATGTCACGACGACCTACGGCGCCAGATGCCGAATCCTCGAAAGGATTATGAAAAACGACTGGCCTCTGAAATTAAGCGCAATCTAAAGCCCTTCTGGAAATGTCAACTTTACGTAGCGGACTCGATACAAGGTCCAAGGTCTACACGACGAAACTACAGTTTTGGCAAGCAACAGTCACGGAAAGACAGGCATTTTGAGCAGATTTCTCCCTAGTGTGTTCATTTGAGAGGGGTTGGGTGGCATGTCCGCAGACCACAGCCTACGCCGGGCCTCCTCTGGAAGACCTCAACATTTCGCCTCAGATGTCGAAGGAAACTTGGTCTCGCTCAAGCCAGCCTCCTCTTCAGAACCGGACTACACTCGCCCCAGGGCTCCACAGGAGTCCGCTGAAGCGCTGTCCGTTCCCCTAGCGCAAAATTTTCGCAAGTCTGTCGACAACGGTATACTCCTTTTTGGCTGAAAACTTAGCAGTGATGTTCCAATATACAAGAAATGCGACAAACAGAAGGCATCCAGTTGCCGTCCCGTCTGCCTTGCAGCAGCCTCAGCCACGGTGCTCGAGTCCATGGCCAGGGACAGGCTCTTGGAGCACATGGTGGATACGGGTCACTTCAACAATGCTCAGCACGGATTCTTGCCAAAACGTTCACGCTCCACGGAGCTGCTGGAGGTCAAGGGAAGCGTGGAACACAGCGATCGAGAACGGGGAGCCACTGGACGTCGCCTATCTCGACTTAAGCAAGGCCTTCGATTCGGTGCCGCGCCGACGTTTTCTTCACAAGCCCCATGGTACACGGGGAAAACTACTGCGATGGATCCAAGCCTATTTGACTGGCTCACGGCAGACAGCGATCGTGCGGGGCTGCATGTCGGATCTGAGTAAGATCGTCAGCGACGTTCCCAAGGCATCCGGTTTGGGACCGATTTTGTTCACTATCTTCGTTAATAGCCCCCAATTATGTTCGAGGTTCCGTCCAGCTCTCCACCGATGGTACGAAGTTATACGGCCTTGTTCGGAGGCCCCTGGGAGGTTCCACATAGCAGAAAGATCTCGATGCTCTGGCAAGAATGTCTGAGCACTGGCTTTAACCATTTAACGTGCCAAAATGCAAGGCAATGCACCTTGATCCGCGAAACTTTCAGCAGGTCTACATCTTGGATGGCAAGGAGATCCATGCAACTGAGGAAAAAATATAGGGATTATGATGGAAGGCGGAATTCAGTTCCACAACCCACAAGCAGACGGCAGCAGCAGTACCCAAGGCATCCCAGAATCTGGAAGGCCTTTTCCGCAAACTTTCGCGGACGCCAAAATCGCGAACGGTCGGCGGGCTGCCGCCAGCATCTGGGACCCAGATGCTGGCGGTGGTCGGCCGACCGTTCACGAATATCTACCTCTTTACTCTCCCACTGCCGTACAAGTCCTTGGTCAGGCCGTTTCTGGAGCACAGAAACCCGACCTGGGGCCCATTTGGCAAGATGGACCAGAAAAACGAATGGAGAGTGTGCACAGCAGTGCTACACGGACGGTGGGGGAACTGAGGCATTTGACATATCCGGAGAGGCTCCTGGCGCTTAGGCTGCCCTTCCCCTATCACAGACGTCGGAGATATGGTGGCTGTCTTCCAGGTCCTCAATGGTAGTGGGTCGGTTAAGGTTGAGAACTCCTCTCCTGCTGCAGCTCATGCCACCAAAGGTCACCAGTGGGAGATACGCAAGGCACGGGCACCGACTCTCCGCCCTCAGAGGACTTCAGGCGTCAGAGTCGTCAACGACTGGAATTCCCTGCCAGCTGACGAGGTGGTAGCAGACATGGTCGCGACATTCAAATCCAAACTTGACAGCCATTGGGAACAGCAGATGTATGAAAACACGCATTAAAAGACTCCGATACTATGTCATAAGCTTGATGTGCATAGGACTGACATGCCTAGAAGCCCTTAAAATTCCCAGCAACTACAGATAAGATAAAGTATGCCATGAAAATATAAATGACAACATTTTGATCAAACTGACTTATAAAAAACTGAACAAAAAGAAGTATTCTCTATAGTGTGCCTTTTTAAAATGCAGCCGGCCTATACAACAGGTTAAGGGTATGTGCCCTGCTGATGAAGATCTTTTAATAGAATTCCGCCATGACCAGAGGTGAGAGGTAACCCAATAAATGCATCACCTGCAGACAATATCTACACATGGAAATCAGAAAAAAATTTACACATGGCTGGTCAAACATTTGTCTATTGTCTGGCAGACCTGGACACAACAACATACAAGCTGTGCCCAGATAACAATGGCTATTGTTCAATGCACCAGCCTGATCAGACCACACTGTGATTACTGACTTACCATCAAAGTGATGGCATTGGCTACTATGAATCAGACAGCATATGCTGTTAATGTGGGCCCAATACCTACTGGATTACAATGACAATGTTAAATAAACATTTTAGTTTATGCCATCAAAAAGGCATTATATTATACTACTTTCTAATTATGCAGGCCTGACTAATGGAACAACTGTTCTGCTTATTCTTTGCATCTTAATATCAAACATGGCATGAGCAAGGTCTCTGAAGTGAAGGTCCATACAAAGGACAAAAATCATTATGTAAAACTAGTGGCTTTCTTTTACATACCTACAGGCAATTGCTAATCTGTTCTATTTTGGAACATGTCTTTGCATCCAGACTGGACATTGCCATTTTGCTTCATGGGCCAAAAACCTCTACATCCCAAAGTCCCAAAATATCTGGTGAAATGAATGCCAGCTCACATATGAGAATGCCCAATTTCTATTTTTCTACCATTTAGCTATCACAAACCCTCCTATTCTACCCAAAATTATAATCAGGCCATTGAATGCTTTCAAAAACAAAAGACTTTTGCATTGCAACCCATCACACTTTTTGCTGGAGGACACAGGAAAATGGGCTGCCATCTACTTTCAAACTATGCACCTTTTGACCTGCACACAAGCATGCTAATCATCATTGACTGCTGACCTGTTTGTTGAAATGCCATCCATTTAGGAATGAATTTGCTGGAAAAATTCATTCATCAGATTTATATAGACAAAACTAAATTATCAAAGAAATGTGGGCAGTGGTTATCTATAGTTTACCATCTTTGCAGATCCATATAAATTTATAAATACATAAATGAACAAATCCTTTCTTAGAAAATGGATCTTGACCTCATCTTTTTCAACTGGGATGCCATGTTTGACATTATCTGCCCAAATACTACTCAGATATCCCATGCATAGCAAAAACTGCAATTTCTTACATAGCAAGCCCCTTTATTCCATAATGGCCCATACCAGCAGGCCCATCATGAGCATGAAACAACACAATATAAATGAGGTGCATAATTTATTTACAAATAGATCCCACCTACCCCCAAAAAAATAGGAGAATTACAATGTTAACATTCACATGCTAACAATGAGCATTTTCTATGAATAACAAACAACTAAAAATGATGGAATATCAAAACAAAACTGGTGGACTATGTATATATATGTGTGTATATATATATATATATATATATATATATATATATATATATATGTAATCACTAAACCAATGTTAATTAACAATTCTGCCTATTCTCATTTAAACCAGTAAAGCCAGGCCCTTCAGCAGAAAAAAAGTTAGGATTTTTTACAATGTCTTCTAGTTTTTATCACCATCTGTATTTTAGCATCAAATGCCACTGACAGTGACAAGGAGACTGCACTAATCATGAGTTTAAGCATGAGCAGCTATCACTGTTCAGGAGTAGGGACATAATTATAAATCTGATTCTCAGGATACCTGAACCAGCAATTATGGTTTAAACACCAGGTCTTTCTCTCTCTCATAAGAGAATGCTACCATGCTTTTTGAAGCCTCATGTGATAAGTGCCTATCATGTCAAATGCTCACACAAGGGGCTTGCAGGTTTCTGCCTGGCTTGGCAGGTGGAAAATGCACACCAAGGCAGGAAAAATGTGGAAGCAGGAACCATAAGTCTACAACTTTCACCCATTTTTTAACTCCTGCACCCACAGGTAGCAGAACAAGGGATGTTCAGGGGACATAGCCCCATAACTGGTGAAATTTAACATTAACCTAGAGTTGCAGAGAAAAGTGGCTCAAAAGATGGCTGGTGCCCCTTTACTAGAACATGTTCTGCCTCTGTTGCCTGAGCCCTCAGAAAAGTCATACTCATGTGTATTAGGCATTCAGTTGCTTCAAGGTCATGAATGACATCCATCCTTAGGCTAATGCTAATGCTATTTCAGGACCTTGGGCTGATGGGCAGATCAAGACCCTAAATATTCAGGGACTGCAGCATTTGGCCTACAAGAACTCTTCCAGGGGGATTATTTAAAACACTATGCAACCCCAATCAACAACACTGGGAAACCCTTCCATCACTCATCTGTTTATATGGAAAGGAAATATGCGTTCTCACCAGTTTGTGACATACAATGCACAATTCACCTGACATGCTGGCCATTGTTGAATTGATTACAATCAATTATGAGGCCCCCAACCCAGAACTGTGCAAAAAACCGAGGTCCACAGTCCAGGACCAAGGACAACAGCCGTTCATCATTGCTCCGGTGGAGATCACATTCGTCATGTGCTGCAGTTACTGACTGACTTACCATGCTAAGTACTTCGGAAATTATATGGAAGGCAGATTCCCTCACCACAGGCCCACAGAAAACGTCGTTTCTCACGCGCATAAGAACACGTTCGAGCCAAACTACGCGAAAAATCCTAGGACCTGTTGCTGGTGAATGAGCTGCCAGATTGTAAGCCAGCCAAGGCAAACCAGCGTACCAGATGGCTGCGTTTTTTTCTAGCTCCGCAGATTTTTCGCGATACCACTACATCTGGAGATAATTCAGAGACTTTCCGTGGTATTCCGCTAAATTAATTTGGTAATGCGCACCCCCTTCGGCTACAACAGATCTTCGGCGGTTCAAAATACGGAGTCCAACCTGGAACTTCGTCAGATTCCCTCAGGAGGTTAGGACTAATATATCGCATTCCAAGTGAGGTTCTTGGCGGTACTGTCGTACTGCACGGTCTCATACATGAACTCACTAGAACTCAGTAACTGGAAAGCTCCCTCAGAACCACTAGCGTAAGAGCGTTCTTCTCTAAGTTAGTAGGGCCAGAGCTATCTTTCAGCAGCTTCTTTCCATTCAGTACCACATCGCTAATGTTCAGATCATTCAAAGTTGGCACGACCCCCGCCAAGTAGTAAGCACGCTACCGTCACTGCCAACGGACTACTTTCACGCATGCATAATCGGGACATTGGGACACTAGGTCCCTCTACCCATAGGCGGGAACCCCTCCTCTAACATCCGGGACTGTGGGAGCGAGTCACATGACGCGTGGATGCACACTGACCAGAACCTGGATTTGACGCTGGGGAAGGATGAGCGGCAGTGAAACAGGAAACCATCTCAAAACACGTGAACACCCCTCACAGCCGGCAGCAGGAGCTTACGAGCATTCAAACGATGTATTGGGGTGGGGTAAGGCCTATGTTTCCCCCTGGACTGTTTTATTTCCCATAAAGTAGGGATCTCGGCCACCCCGTTCATACCTCCTATGGCCGACGGCAAACATGCCAAATGGGCACCCGGCCGACGCTGTCGCGCGCGCAACGCGTCAAACCGGCCGCACCACGGATCCAGGAATAACGTGCACCTCTGGATCATCCGAATCCAGGGAAGACGCGGACCCAGCAATCGGTGGACCCATTGATCCACTAATCATCCGACACGGCAGCGCGCCGGGGACCGGGCCAGCTCAGTCCGAGCAGAAGCCGGGGCGTATCGGGCTGGCGCGGTTAGGGTCAGGTCAGCAATATCGGAATCCAAGACCAGGTGAGGTCAGCTGTCAGTAGGCTTCCAGAGTCCATTGGGCAGATGTCAGGGTTGGGCAAATAGACGTTTGAGTCCACGGGGACGGTAACGGATCCATAGACATCAGACCCTGCACCGTCGGCGAGGTCAAGGCCGGGCCACCATACCTCCATATGCATACATGTTCATACATATATGATGCATGCCTATATGAACATACATGTTCAGGCCGGGGTCGGCGGGCCGGCAAGATCAGGGTCGCGTCGCCGACCCAGCCGCCTGGCCGGCGGTGTCAGGGCCGGGACGGCGGGGCGCGGGCCCGCCGGGCCGGCTCCGTTAGCCCGCCGGGGAGGTCGGATTTCGCAGCGTCAGTGGCGCGGCCGACAGCCGGCCGCCGCCGTCTCAGCGGCCCGACCGGACGCAGCGGCCGAGACGTCGTTACTCGTGAGTCACGTCTTGGTCCTGGCACGTCAGCAGCGGCCTGGCTTTGACGTCGGACAGGAGATCCGGCGGACGGTGGCTGACGGTTGACGGGGCTACATCACTCACACGAGACGAGTGATGGTGGCTGAGGGCTGACGGGACCGCGTCACGTACAACAGACGAGTGGCGTGGCCAGCCTGCCAGTAAAGGAACTGGCGTTCGAAACAGGCCTATCGCGGCGGAGCGCTCTTCGTTCTCGTCACATTCACATGCGTTTTTTTTCGTGCGAACGACATTCCTGTTCTTTCGGGTGTCCTTCAAAAGGAATACAATTCCTTTTATTGCAATAATCTGGCTAACAGTGCCGTTCACGACCAGGAACAGCGTGAGACCGTAGCGGTTTTCGTTTGACGAATCGATCAAGCACTCACCCACGCAAACAATCCCCTCCCCACTCGTACGGAGCGGGATGCTGATAAAGCGTTACACACCGCCACCAGTGACACAGGCCACAGCTGGCCCGCTCAGATCACCAGTGACTCACGGGAGTCACATACCATCTTCACTGAGTCAACGAGGCCGCTAAACGGTCGGCAAGACGGACACATCACTCGGAACATAGGCGAGCACGCAACAGCGGCGAATGGGATGCTCGAACAAGGCAGACAGCAAAAAAAGCAGCGGTGTTAGCGTTACCGGGGGAAATTCAGGGAGGGCACATCAAACAACCACGACTATGGTAGTACTCGCCGGAGTTCAGAACACCGCTGATGTCTGCTCCAGGCTTCAATATAACTGGATATGCACAGCCCGCTATCACAACAGGCTAAGAAGACTTGGGAGAGTGACGAGGATTTATAACACTAACTAATTCTATTCGACTGCCGTAAGGTTTCACACCGTTCTGCCACGGTAAATACCGATTCTATGTCACAACGTACCCAATTCTGGTTTGGTGCTGTGGAGTCCTGGAACAGCCGTACATTCCGTTTAACGTTGTCATATCCGGACGATGTTTGCTTCTCGGAGAAGTGGCCCTCTGATATCTGCGCAGCTGTTCAACCGCCAGCAGTTCTGGGAGCCCAGCAATCTCAAGGCCCGCTGTCACCATGGAGACCGCCGAAGCCAAGGCGGCACTCCCCCCCCCCCCACTCCATTCAGATAAGCCTCCCCTCCACCTTTGACAGGGATGTTACGCAACCTATTCAAGGAATATGAAACACCAGTCCGCAGCTGTGCCTGAACTACTGCTGACAGCACGCCGCGTCCGGCAATAACCCAAACGTCCTAAGCTCCTTGCGGGAATGAGTGGAGACCGGACATCGGCTGCCGGCTCGCAGCTCTTCGAGCAGTGTGATGTGCGCGGGCGTCGTCGATGCTCAGGACGTGTTCAGGTTTGCCGTCACGGCAAAGACGCCGCCCCCAAAAAGGAACTGGATCCTGCTCCGTGCCGTGCTGTTATGACAGGTCGTACGTGAGCGATCTGGCTCGTCTACGCCGCGGCTGTACTCGGCCACGCAGGAGATCCGGCGCGCCCGGCCGCGCTCTGGCCGCGTCTGGCCGCGCGCCGCCGCCGCTCGCGCCGTGCTCGGGGCCGTTCACAGGAACATGTCGTCGTATCCGGGCATGCGCAGGTGGTCCGGGTTGGGCTCCCCCGGCTGGCGGGCCCCGGGCCGCGGGCCGGTCCCGGGCCGCGGGCCCAGCCCCGGAGGTCCGAACGGGTCAAAGCGCGCGCCCGGAGGCACGCCCGGCCTGCCGGTCAGACGCACACACACCCGTCAGTATGCAGCCGTCTGCGGCTCACGCGAACACGGACTCAGTGGTCTGTGGGGCCGACGTCGACTCAGTGGCCTGCGGACTAGACACGCACAGTCGCCAATGACAGGTGGCCTACTGGCCAGACACCAATGGCACGCGACCTGTGGCTCCGGTACACAATGTCCTCACCAGCCGGCAGCGGCAGCATGCTCTAAACGTGCCAGCCGAAAGCCTGTTAGCGAATTCGGCCGTTCCTCACTCCGCTCTCACCACCTACAGTGGTATTTCCGCGGCAGTCCGCTCCAGGGCTCCTCGCCGCCGCTGTACCGACCAAACTGCGGTACCAGCCGCCTAGCTCGCATCTTTCCCGTCGTGCTTTCTCACCACACCACATAGCGCACATCACCACAACGGCCACAGGACCACGCCAGAATCACCACCAGCGGTCAAGTCAAGCTAACGTGCACTACGACCGAGGTAAATTACGCATGCCAGCTGTATCAAATCAATCACCACGCCGCAACACAGAAAATGAAAAAAAAGACATTATGTCACCATTCATGCCACTACTACTCCTGGCAACTTCATAACTTTAACTTCTTTTCCGAATTCCATCACATCGATATCGATTAACCTTCCATAGGGCGATCGCTGACTGACACACACCACTTTAGGGCTACATCAGCTCCACTCTTTTTCATTTCTTTATTTTCCCCCACACTCAACATGACCTGCAGAGACATGAAGTTTGAGAAATGCAAACAAGAACACTCTACCATCAAACCGGAGAACTGCATTATAAAGGTCTTTTTGCCCTGGCACGGCTCAAAAATGCAATCCTGATGCATCGCTCCGAACATCGGCAATTAAACCTCTCGCAAGTCTTGTTTCCTACCTCGGCATCCCACCACTTCCACTTTGCTCATAAACTGGGTCAAAATTAGGCAACGCTAGCATGCCAAAATTATACACAAGAATACTCACTTTAGATGCAAATCTCTTCCAAACCTAAAGGAAAACTTGTCCTGCATGTGGATGGTTTTCGACAATACTTCGTCGACACTTCATCTTCCATTCTGCTCACAACAATTACAGAGACTATCCCCAGGCATCAGACAGTTTAGGATTAAATTTCACGTCACTCTCGTGGACACAAACAAATCCTTTCCTAAGGCCCTAGCAGAAGTCGCAGAGTCAGTGTTCGAAAAAACTGCCGTTTTCAGGCGTCAAGCAGCACCAAAAAATTTATACTCCCAAAAAATTTGTAATCCAAAATGGTCACCTGCCCGCCCCGCCCCCCCAAGACATGGGTATTGATGATTTACCACTCATACTTGGTTGCTGAAGTACATTCTGAACCCACGGCCAGTCACCTCCCCCTCCCCCCGGTCAACGACTCCATTGACCTACCATGTAGGCCCAGGAAACTGGTTTGCCGCCCCCCAACGGAGCCACTAGATCCGTCCCTGCTGGCTACATGTTTGCAAAGCACCTAGTTAGTCCAAGTTTCTCACATAAACGCATGGCATTTTATACTCCAAAAGAGAATTTGTACTCCGACACCAGGAAGAAAAACCAGGTTTCCAACACTGCGCAGGTTTTCACAACAGTCTGGCTTTTCCACGATTTCATCCTTAAATCGTACGAGTTCTGGCAACTTTATCAATACAACTTTCACGGGGGGAGGGGGGGGGGGGGAGAGGCAGTGAGCTGCTGAATTAACCTTAAGTTAAAAAGACAACTTAATACCTTAGTCCTAGGTCCGTGGGCTACCAGACACGGATCGGTGCCCAAACTCAAACCCAGTGTTGGAAAAACTGTCGTTTTCTCATGTCCAGGAGCACCAAAAAATTATACTCCAAGAAAAATTTTGTGCTCCAAAACGGTCCTTTGACCCTCCCCCCAAGAGACATGGGTATTCCTACTCAACCCGAGTTTGAAGTTGCCCAGCGTCCCCTCCCCCCGGATGATGGTTTACAATCCATACTAGGCCAATGAAATACACTCCGAACCCACGGCCAGCCTTCCCCCCCCCCGGTCAACGACTCCACTGACCTACCATGTAGACCCAGGAAATTGGTTTGCCCCCCCCCCCCAAACGGAGCCGCTGGATCCGCCCCTGCTGGCTCCATGTTTCTCACATAAATGCATGACATTTTATGCTCCAAAAGAGAATTTGCACTCCGACACCAGGAAGAAAAACCAGGTTTCCAACATTGCTCAAACCCCAATGGGAGTCCTGCTTCATTCCCATGCGTGCATTTAGTATTTGTGCTAGGTGTCAAACAAAACTAATAAAAGTAAAATAAAAAAAAAAACGCCAGCCGGTTAGACACAGTGCTGGCTGAGTATCCGGCGGACCGGATGCAGGGTGGGTCCAGGTACCGAACAGTACAGGGCCGGATACAGGGCGGGTACAGGTACAGGACAGTACAGAGTCAGATACAGATTGGGTCCAGGTACAGGACAGCACAGGGCCGGATACAGGGTGGGCTGCGGCTCAGACCACCACAGGACCGCTCGCGGGGTCACGCCCTGGCAGACTCACGGCAGATTGCTGACGGGCGGCCTCCGTGGGTCCATCAGCATACCGCCGCCAATTCCCCGGCCCAGCGGGTCCAGGTCTGCCCCTCCCACCGCCAGAGGATGGCTGGGTCTGCCGGGGAACACCACGTCACAGACAGCACGCACGTTATAACCACTCCTTTCGTGGTTAGACATGCACGCAATGTTGGTGCAACCCAGCAATGCAAGCTACGGTCAAACGCTGGCACGCTAAAAACGAAGGCCTGGTAAAATTCAAAGCGTTTAATGTATGTACAATGCGAGCCATTCCAGCCAAACAATTGTCTTGACAAGCTCCCGAAATCAATTCCATGATGGTCTATACCTTATGAATGAAAAATATCAAAAATCACTCCAAGAGTGCCCATTGGTGTAAAATGACTTGAAATTAGGACAACCAGCATCTACTTGGTACAACTACGCTACCTTCGTGCATCTGTAATCAAATATGGTGCTCAGGATTGCGCCATGATGCTGCACACCAAACTGGATTCAGAGAGCGATGGTTTTGTCACCATGGAATGTCAGGAGACGCCGCCGACGCCGACACAGTGGCGGTGCTCACGTGCTGTACCCGCCGTGCCCCGACACAGCGGCGGTGCTCACCTGCCGTACCCCGGCACAGTGGCGGCGCTCACCTGCCGTACCCGCCGTACCCCGGCACAGCGGCGGCGCTCACCTGCCGTACCCGCCGTACCCCGGCACAGCGGCGGCGCTCACCTGCCGTACCCGCCGTGCCCCGACACAGCGGCGGCGCTCACCTGCCGTACCCGCCGTGCCCCGACACAGTGGCGGCGCTCACCTGCCGTACCCGCCGTGCCCCGACACAGTGGCGGCGCTCACCTGCCGTACCCGCCGTGCCCCGACACAGTGGCGGCGCTCACCTGCCGTACCCCGACACAGTGGCGGCGCTCACCTGCCGTACCCGCCGTGCCCCGACACAGTGGCGGCGCTCACCTGCCGTACCCGCCGTACCCCGGCACAGTGGCGGCGCTCACCTGCCGTACCCGCCGTGCCCCGGCACAGTGGCGGCGCTCACCTGCCGTACCCGCCGTACCCCGACACAGTGGCGGCGCTCACCTGCCGTACCCCGACACAGTGGCGGCGCTCACCTGCCGTACCCGCCGTACCCCGGCACCCTGAGCGGGTCGGCCGGCGGCTCCCTGGCCGGAGCCGGCCTCTCGGAGGCCGTGCCCGGCGGCGTCAGGACGGTGGCCTCGGGCGTGCGCTGGCTGCGGAGTCCGGGCGCCAGAGCCTCCACCAGGTTCCTCACCACCTGAGGAGCGGCACACGCGCTCAGCGTTCAGCCACCAGGTTCCTCACCACCTGAGGAGCGGCACACGCGCTCAGCGTTCAGCCACCAGGTTCCTCACCACCTGAGGAGCGGCACACGCGCTCAGCGTTCAGCCACCAGGTTCCTCACCACCTGAGGAGCGGCACACGCGCCCAGCCTTCAGCCACCAGGCTCCTCACCACCTGAGGAGCGGCACACGCGCCCAGCCTTCAGCCACCAGGCTCCTCACCACCTGAAGAGCGGCACACGCGCCCAGCGTTCAGCCACCAGGTTCCTCACCACCTGAGGAGCGGCACACGCGCCCAGCCTTCAGCCACCAGGCTCCTCACCACCTGAGGAGCGGCACAAGCGGCCAGCGTTCAGCGGGCCGTCTCGCCAGGAGTCGGCGATCCTCCAGAACAATCTGATCCAGTGAGATCAGAAGCAGGGCCCTTTCCCGAGGTTTCCCCTTTCCTAAGGTTAGCCACGGGTCTCCTTCCGGTCCGTGTGAATTTAAACGCACACTTGAGACGCGTCAACATATCAGCTTATCAAATCGAGGAAAATATTGTTCGACATAGACGAGGGTTACCAAGGCTACATTTCATTGCAAGCTACCAGTACGCAGCCGCCTGAACGTCGCTTAAAATCGTCCGTTCTAGCCTTCCGTGGCTGGAGCAGTTCAGCAGGACTGAAAACCAAATGACATTGCCAAATCGATCACATAAATAACTTGGTTCAGTATCTGCTGGCTCGCAAATACCAATTCTCTGAGGCGCAACAAAAGTAGCATGTGCGACATGGATGTACGTAAGTGATCAAAGAAATGGGAATACAGAAAGCAGGTACAAACCAAATGAAGGCGACGCATTACCATCCCACACATTGTACTACTAAGCATACGTCTTTATTTCACGAATGCAAAGTCCACAAGATATCACGTTCTGCAAAAAGTAACTAAGGCAGGCTCTGGAGCAATGAAGATCACTGCAGTGCGTACACATCGTTTGGGACATGGAGCAAATTTGAGCATGATTTAAGCACAAGTGCACGTGCATGGTCAAGGTCAATGTCCTTGCGATTTACTAACATTTACCACTGCCAGTCGTGAATGAGGCTTTTATACAACCTCGCTTCATTCAGAAAGCGATATGGACTAAAGGTCATGCAAAATCACGGAAAAATGACGTCGCGTTTTAACTCAAAACACACTACAATGAATCATTTGTATGACTAAAGCAATGTTTTTTTTTTGCAGGCAGGCGCCGATCAGGGCATGTGCTCGACCTTATTATAAAATAACTAAAACACGCTTCATGATCAATGAAGTACCATAATGTTATACAGATGCTGATTTGTGTCAACGTAAGAAATTCTCAGTCAACGCAAATATCACGCTAAGATGACAAACAGTTCCTAGAATATATATACATATACATACATATATATATGTATATATATATATATATATATATATATATATACAGTCTATATATATATATATATATATCCTCTATGAGACATATATATATATATATATATATATATATATATATATATATATATATATATATATATGTCTCATAGAGGAACCCCATAAAGCAGAAACCAGGAAGTGCAAGGATGCGTTGTGTGAAACAGTGAAGTCCAAACGTGAGGACCACGAAAAAACGTGCATGACATTAGCGGACTGCAAAAAGTGCAGAAAGTATTCATAAAGGACCACGAGACCTTATGTTCACAAAGCAACACATTCATGTATAGGTATCTGAAAATTTCAAGCCCACTCACATCTTCTTTCGTGGTTTTGATGTCCTTGTAGACAGAACTGTATTCCTCAAACTCGTTGGTCACCATCTCGGCAATGGGTTTGTTGAAGACAGCCGTTATATCGCTGTCTATTTTCTGGAAATTGGATCAATTGTTACGTGGCAATCATTTGCCAGCAGCATAAAGCTTTATCAGATACAGTTTATCAAAACATTGTCGCATAGGAAAACATGCGGACGGAACAAAAACAGAAGGTTGTCACCGATCTTTTCTTTTGTACAAGCCGAAACTGACACGGCCAATGCCCCTAACCACGACATAATGGGACCAGATATAGACCGCAGAAGGCCGTCCCACTCATTCGGCTCAACACGCAACAGTCAGCCTGGTTTGGCCCCTCGGGCCAGGGGGAAGCCGGGCAGACACGCACGCTCATGTTGACGATCATCTGCCCCTCGACCACCAGCGCCTTCATCAGGAACCGGGCGCGGTCCCGTCCGACGTAGTTCAGCTCGTAGACGCCCTCCTGGTTGCTCCAGCCGAGGGGCAAGAGCTCGGAGCTCATGCTCTGGTTGGAGGTGTCCTGCTGAAGTCGTGGCTGCGTTAGTGGCGTGAGCGGGGGCCGGACACGCCGACCCCGCATCGCGAGTCTTTTTACGTTCCTCAACGCAGAACATTCTCGAGAGAAGCCATACGTGGATTCCAGAGAAGGACACATCTGGTCGACTGGCAGCTTAAAACATACTCGGCATTTCAACGATTTCCTGGCACACAGACCCCGACAAAGAGACTGGGTGGTGCGACAAAACGCAAATCAAGTTCCAGGATGGACGTAAACAGTGGAGGCCAAAGCCTGTGCAACATGCGAAAAACCAGAATCTAGTCCCCAGAAAGATGTATCAGGGATTCTGGACAAAAAGCGCCCTGGAGCAGAATGCCCTCAGGTCCAGAAGAAAAGAAATCCGGCCCCAGGTGGCGGGCGAAAACCAAAACCTGGTCCTGTAAAGGAACTGAACGACACCCTGACTTCGACGCAACGGCAGGCATCCAGGGCCAAGGCCGAAGCCTAGACCAGGTTGCCACTGTCAAACTGTGAAGACTAATTCATGAAGAACAGCCCATCATCACGCGACTGGGCGTGCCAAAACGTTCGACAATCATAATCTAAATCATCACGAAGAGATTATGTTCGCCACGCCAAAACACGTCCGACATGCTTTTAACATCTGCTTGAAAAATGAGTGTTCTGAAAAGCTGGCTTACGAATTGAAGCAATCGCCTTGTTGGGGAACTGACTTATTTGGCTTGGTTGGTTACCTCCTGCTTGAAAATGGCTGTCAAACACTGTTTTAGAGTAAAAAGTAAGCGGATATGTCAGGCACGTCAATGCTCCAATAGGGCCCAGGTGTTATAGCAAGACAGTCGGCAATGACTGGAACACACGCCACAGAACCACACTTAGGGGTCAAGGCCTGAGCTCAACTACAGACCATCCCAACACGTCCAGAGCACTAGTCCCCGGCTGGACTGGGCTATCGGTGCCAGGCGCTGATTAGTCCAGAACGCTGGTCTCGGAAGCAGTCTAGTTTACGGAATCAGTTGGATGTCACAGCCAGCCCAGTGGCCATCGTGCGTTTGGTTTGCCTCAAATAACCCAATTCACTGTCTGATTCATGGGGCTGGAGACCGATTCTGATTCCGGTTCAAAACAAATGTTAAGAACGTGAATGGAAAGAGTTCTGATTCAATGCTAATCGAATAACAAGATTATGACTCGACACTGATTCTGATTCACTGCAGTTTCTGGGTAAATCTAGTCTGATTCTGATTCAAAACGGTTCCTTTTTCATGCCATACAGTTCAATTCAATTTCACACAAAACAAAACAAAACGGTGAAAAAAGCGTGAAGTTACTGAATCAAATCAGAATCCAGCAGAGGCCAGTCCGCGACTCCGGTCTCCGTCTCTGACCGGTTTGGGGTGTTCCGCCTGCAGTCCGGACGAGGCCAGCGTCCAGTGGACGAACAGCAGGGCCGCGTCCGCCGGGCTTCTCAGGGCCGCCTTGTGCGCATGGTGCATCAGCTCCAGACCGAAGAACGGGTCCGCCATGGTGCTGGGACTCAGTCCAAACAGCCACGCTCAACAGGGTCCAGTCGAACTAGCTGAAACAAAGGAATTCGGACGCGTAGAGGGTCATCGACTGCCAGCTTCCATCATGGAGACTGTCATTCCAAATGAAGGACAACAAAACGAAAACAATACTGCATTGGCCCACCTGGAACAGGAGACTGACATATTTAAAAAATCTTCATCCACTGTTCCTAACAAAAATGCAAGAAACAATTCCGAGCACTTCTGCAGCATACAATGTTGTACTGGTGCAATGTGCCAAATGTGCAAAAGCGGAAAAGGCACAACAAGCAGATTCACATTTCACATTGTATTACAAGCACCCACATCCTTAATCCTCGCCCGACGGGGGAAGTGTCGTTTTAGGACCCCCTACAGTTTTTCTCCAATTATTTTCTAGTAATAGAAAAAGGAGCACTGATTCTTCTGTAGCTCAGTTCTTGACATTTATGCACCTTTAGTGAAATAAAAAAATAAAAAAAATATATATTTTCCATCCAACACGTCCTAGCTTGTGATCTTTTTGTCAAGGTCATGTCTGTGGTGATTTTAAACGAACCAAACAACGCACTTCATCTGTTCGAAATTGAGTGCTGGAATGTTGTGTTACATGTTTCTTTTATAAATGCGGATGTTAATGACCTGGTTTTAGTGTATGGGAAGCGCGAGATCATTGGTCAAGCCAGGTCAAACGAACATATCAATGATGTTAAGTGTCACCGTAGTTTTGCATATAGGATAAGTGATACTTAAACTTGCAATAATGCTCTACTGCGAGTCAATACATCTACATAGTTTTGGCAAACATTATTTGACTAACACGCACACTGGAAGGGGTTCTTTTTGTGTCCCCCACCCGTTTTTCTTGGAAATCTCGAGAACGGATGGGAGCTGGTTGCTTCTACTTCGTGACATCCATGGCAACTCGTCGATTGACGCAGAAAAATCGAAAATCGGCGGGAATTTTTTGGAATTTAAAGCATATGAAGTCAAACAAACATAACGAAAATAATCGTTGTCGCTGACAGATGGGAACTTTCCGGAACAGCAAGCGTTCTACCTTCTAAAAGATTACCGTCTGAACACAATCAGGCGACATCATTCGGGCATAAGTGATGGATGTACCAAGACCAAAGCCAAGGTTAGCAAGAGTCAAGGTCATCAAAGGTTACGGTTTATCAGCTTGTGATCTGATCCAGATTTGCTTTGCAACGTTTGTACGAAATTTGCATTCAAAGACCCTAATAAAACACATAAACGCACACTGATATGCTTACATATACTAGGGTCAATGTAGGTCAAGGTCATCAAAGGCCAAGGGTAAATATTTTGCGACCTGGTCCAGATTTGCTTTGCAGTATGTTGATTGTACGAAATATGCATTACAAGACCCTACTAAAACATGCCTGGCACACTGATACTCATATGCATATACATATATATATATATATATATATATATATATATATATATATATATATATATATATATTTGCACATGCACAAATATGCACACACACACACACACACACATATATATATATATATATATACATATATATATATATATGTATATATATATACAACTTTACGTTTTACAGCGCCCAAACCAATAATTGGGTACATTATAACGAAACAACTTTAGTGCAGACAGCTGACATAAAACTCACTTTGGGTACAAAAACCTAATCCAAGGTCAATGACCCCGCTTCTCTTTTTTGACCTCACAGATGCTAGTAAACGCTGGAAGTGATTAAATGTGCCAATGACGGCTTCCTCCACTGAAAATACACTAAAAGATGCGTGTGGCGCCCTTATTTACACTCAAGCTATCCCGTGTTGCTCGGACTTTGATTTGCAAGATGAAAAAATGACGCCATAGGTCAATGACCTGACATGACCTTGATCCGAAATCTTCAGTCAAGATGCCTAATGAATGGATTACGTTTTAAACGCTCAACAAGCACCCTTTTCCCGTTTCGTTCCAAAAGTTGTACGGAATGGCCTGTGCGGGCTGAGAAAGTGCCCAAAATTGACCTTTTCGACCCCATTTGACCTTGAAGATATTGCTCTAGGGTCATGAAAATTGCACACACTGTAAATAGTTAAGGCCCCACCCTATTCATACAATTTCATGTTGCTAGCTTTTCCGTTTCGGAAATCGGAGGGGGCACTTTTGTGCCCCCCTTCCAGTGCGCGAAGTGCGAAAGCCCCTTCCACTGCGGGTGTTAATGTACAGCCATTTACAGGTCAAGCCGGTTTAGACAAATCTGATCTTCCAGTGACCTTGGGAAACTATCGCGGCCGTCACAATGATATGCTAAGATAGAGCATACACTCGCCTACCTGCACACTAGACTTTGTGGCTCTAGCTCAAGTGGTTTTCGACAAGGAACATTTTCCATAAAACATGAGCATTCCTGACGGTGATCTTAGGAACTAAGGTGGTCGCGATCCCAAATAGGCGACCCCCTCCCAGCCCGAGGAAAAAGTGTGTATCAAGTTTGACAGACGTGTCATTGCTCGTTAGACCCGTAACCCGACAAAGTTGTGGTGGGAGTGCCATGTCTTTCGATGCAAATTTCGGCTCTGATGACATTTTCGTGATTTGTTATATCACGAATAAGATTATCCATAGACCTAGACCAATGCAAATTTCGGCTATGATGACATTTTTGGTGATCTGTTTTATCATGAATAAGATCATCCATAGACATAGACCCAAAAACTTGTACATTCTCCGACAGCTAAGACAACGATAAACACGCTGGTGCGTACGGAATCAATTTATTCTCATGAGTTTTGACACTATAATGTTAAGAAAACTCCAAAATATTTTTGAAATGGTCACTTTCAAGTCACCACCATGACCTGGGAGGTCAGCTGTTGAAGTGCAGGTAAAAAATCAGACAACACTGAGTACATGACATGATGAGCAACACTTTTCCATCATGTTCCTTTTTGTTGTTGTTTCCACTATTGCTGTTTCCATTGTGTTGCTCTATCTTCTTTGTTCAAAACTTAAGACAGGGGATTGTTATAGAACCACTCCCCAATGGATGAGGATGTAAACATAGCCTTGCCAGGTGAGGGTTAATGCACCTCAAAAGTAATAGTTAGGCTAGCTATAGTGTGCAGAAAAAAATATAAGCAAATAACCTAAATCCATGCATTTCACCTTATTTCCTTTAAGCCAGCTGGACCCAACTAAACTGAATGGCCACAGACAATAACTACAGGTAGACAAAATATTACCAAAGTTCAAACCTGCCAGAAGCATAAAGTTTGTTATTGTTTCCCTCACAGTCTAAGTTTATTAAATTACCCAATGAATATCACAAAAGCACATTACATCAGGTCAAACCTTTAGTCCTTCACAAAGGTCTTCATTTGCAACAACATTTTTCATAAAATATGGAGAGTGAAATGACAGCATGAATTTCATTTCAATATTGCTGAGCAGAAATGAAATCACTTCACAAAGGAACAGAAAAGTGAGTTAGGATGTAAGCATGTCAGAACAATTCTACTTCAGAAAAATCACAACTGTTCATAATCACTGCACAAATTTCCAACTACTGCCATGACTGACAATGGCACCCTTACCCCATCTCTTACCTACTTTGTGACCACACATCACATTGCCAATGCCATTCATCTCATTGGGCATTCCTTGAGATGCATTCTAATGGTAATCTGTTGCCCTACCAATGTCCTTGACAAACAATGACTAGACCTCTGTAAACTGGGGTTGCTGATCAGAACCTTCACACCCCAGCCCCAAGAACAAAAAGTTGCATGTACAGCTGGATTTGCATCTGATTCCATTCACTGTTGTTCAGCAACATTCTGGCCTGTTACACATTCCGGCAAGTTCTCAGAAGCTTCTCAATTCAAATATGAACAACATCCATGCCTTTCTGATGGTCCACTGCTCCAGTGATCTGCTGAAGTCAGGCCCTGCACATCAGGGTGGAAGATCCATATTGGGACCCTCATGGGGGGCTGGTGTGCCAACCCCATACCTGGTCTTGGAGGATGCCAGCTGAGCTTTGGCCACATGGGGCATCACAAAAGATGATGCATTTTAAGGAAGGAATGCAGTTGCTACTAAGAAACTTTTACCACATTTTTGTGCATCATAAATCAATTACCGATGCACAGCATTATTCTTTTGTCATGCATCCACAGTAGTTCACACTAAAAGCCAGAAAACACCCAATATTTGAGCACATCCATGAAATCTGAAGCAAGCTCTGTACTTCTGATATTGTTTTCTGTTACTGACACTTTTTACCTTCATAACAGGGATGGGACAGTGTTTTCATTCACTGTTCTAGAGTACAAAGTTTCAGGATGGGAATGACAATGAGTAAAAGAATCAGAACAGTACAATTCGAATGCACTCTACATTAAATTAAATACTGATGACATCATAGTGCCTGAAGTACCCCAACCTTGCTAAATGCCCTTGGCAAAATTGTTACAGGAGAATCCAAGCAAATGCCAAACCGACTGGTGGTGCACGAGTCAGTGGCAGATGGAGTGACAATACTATTTGGTAATTTTTCTGCTTTCTTCATCTTAGAATGATACTACACAGCAATATATCATAAATGTTTGCCTTGAAATCATCTGTTGTATGACTTTACCATTTTTACCATTTTCCCCTGGAAAATAAGCAACGTGTAGATGTGTTGCACAACCTTATTTGGAAACAGAGTGCATAATGTCCTACTTTTACCATGCAACATTTAGAGTAAATAATTCTGTTTTTCTGAGGCCAGCAAGAAAAGCAAGTTTCCAACAATGCTTTGAAAGTGACAACAGAACATCATAATGTCACATAATACATAGTAGCAATAACAAAATTGTGACTTTCACCTGGGGAATATCATTCTAAAATGAAACTTTCCATCCCTTCCTGGTGTTTCTATATGCCCTATGTGCCCTTCTCGATTTGTATCAAAGAAGTATTTTCATTATTATCCATTTTGCCCTTATTATTTTCTCTAGCACTTCGTGGCTAGAGTTCCTACCTATGCCACCGAGTACAAATTCGTTACATTAATAGTTACCTTCAGTATACACCTGGGTCAACAGTAAGATTCAGCCCGAGCGCTTACTTCCAGGGAAAATCATCGTAGTAGTGGTTGCATGGCGTTTCAAATGCAATATTGATAAGTATTACTTACGATTTCAGCCGGAAAAACCTGAAACACAAAATATTTCCCCCGAAACAGATTGCGTCGTCACTGGTATGCTAACCGCCAGACGCTCGCGTAGGGATTTTTGACGTTTCTGCGTTAAATAGTTTGTTTACGTGAGATCTCGACGCTGATTGGTCGTCGGTCGGACTCAAGGTCCAATCAAGAGTAATAAAAAAGTTTTGGGGGAATAACTAATGCGATATGAATTATCTTTAAAATAATAAAGTTAACCGTTGTAAAAATAATAATAGTAATAGTAATAGTAATAATAATAGTAATAATAAAATAATAATAAACAATGATGATAAAAAAGTAAAAATATTACAAAGATAGCAAAGCGTAGTTGCAATTTGAAAAATACAAAAAAAACAAAAAGCAGTGAAAAAAAATATCTGAAAAAAATCACGGAACAAAACTGGAAAATATTAGGAAGTGAAATAAAACAATAAATAAAAATTTACCCTAGCCTAACATAGCAACCAAACCTAACCTAACCTAACCTAACCTAACCTAACCTAGCCTAGCCTGGCCTAACCTAACCTAACCTAACCTAACGTAACGTAGCCCAGGACAAAAAATCACGGAACAAAACTGGAAAATATTAGGAAGTGAAATAAAACAATAAATAACAATTTACCCTAGCCTAACATAGTAACCTAACCTAACCTAGCCTAACCTAACCTAACCTAACCTAACCTAATCTGATCTAACCTAGCCCAGCACAACTCAACCTAGCAACCTAATCTAACGAGTATTAAATGTCATAATGTAATAATACTAATATCAGACATCCCAACAATTATCTAATACAATAATATAACAGCGTAATAATTCAGCAGCTCCTCCAAGTTCAGTTTGTGGCAACAGAATAGAATTTTCCTGTATATGACGTCATTAATCGCTTAAAGATGCATGCAGGGTCTACACGTCCTTGATGTCAATAACCTTAACCTTGGCGGCACTACATTTTCCGCCGCGGAATAATGTTGTTTTCCGCCAGTGGACTGCAGCACGGCGTTACCGTGTGGTACGTTATCGTTACGATTTTGTTGTTATTGTTTAGAAAATCAAGTAGTGGAAAGTACGGTTAGAAACAGGATGATACATTCTTTACATTGGTGGCAATTATACAAAGGGTTGTTTGCGATTTCGTCGGGCAGAAACTTACCTTTTTAAGGCTAACAACAAAACCCTCACTTCCAGCAACTACTTTCACGTTACTCCGAGCGCAGCTCCGCGTCGAGGAAGGACGCAGTGAGCTGTTGAACTACGACTGCCCACACATATGGGCCCGATGTTGACTAATCCGCGTTGTTATTCCATCGAGTATTGCGAAATGCACCACGCATGCGCTGTAGCGTACGTCGAAGGGTCGAAGGCAGTTTTGCCGGTTAAAAATCATAGTACACTGCAGAGGGCGTTGACTGGAGAGTGCTTAATGTACGTCTTGTGCAATTACAGCGCAAATGAAACATGATGCATTGATGCATACAGCTAAATCGCTCCATGCAACACCAATGATTGGGTCGAAGTTCCACCATGACAATTTACATGCATATAATGGCATAATAACACGCAGAATTAAATTCTGCAATTCCGAGAAATCGCCATACTACGCAGACGTGCGTATGCCCAAATATTGGGTCACTCCGTACCGGGGCTGACATGAAAAAAACGTTGATGTGCTCGGGTCCGGGAGGATTTTTTATGTAAATTGCTTTTTTTCGAAGGGCGGCTCAGGAGGCCTAAAACTTTTCCAAGGATGAGAAGAAAATCTACAGTTTAACTCAGCTTAATGGTCGTGAAGACCCAAAGGCGCCCCCAATCCTGGAGAGCCTCCCACCTCCCCCGAAACTTCGAAGAGCGCGGCCCTGAGGTACGAAAACATCTTGATGACTAAAAGGATGCCCTGAAGAAAAAAAATGCGCTCGAAACCCTGGCGGGCGCCCCTGAAGGCTGGAAGGGCGTTCCTGTAATCTGAAGATATGTCCGAGGTCTAGAACGACGCCTTGAAGAATAAAAAGGAGTTCCAAACCCTTGAACTGGAGAACCGCTTTGCGAGGACTCATTTGGGGCGCACCGGTAGTCTATGTCCCTAAGGATAGTAAGACGTTCTAAATAATAAAAGGGTGCCTCCAGTGGTAAAAAGCACGGGAGGGGCGCCCCCCATGGCTCAAAGGGTGCCCCCATGTCTCCAAAGGGCGCGCCTAAGGCTTGAAGAGACGTCTGTCGAGTTAGACGGAAAATCCTAAAGAATAAAGAGTCCTTAGGTCCTAAAGAACAAAGCTGCACCTCAAACCCTGGAGAGGTGTCCCGAGGGTTCGAGGGGCGCCACTTACGTTTAAAATATATACCAGGTCTAGCAGGACGCCCTAAAAAAATAAAAGAGCGCCCCAAACCATGACGCTCCGAGGGCTCAAAGAGTGCCGTTGTGGTATGGGAATATGTCCAGAGGTCTAGAAGAACGCCCTGGAGAACAAAGGAACACAGGGCGCCCCAAAACCCAAACCCACCCACGTCGACACATCTGGACTAAATTCATAACAAAAGGAGGCATCCCTAAGAAATTAAAGGAAGTCCACGTGGTCTGAAAACATGTTTCGATGACTAGAAGGTCGCCCTAAAAAGTCTGGGCGCTCCAAAACATGAAGGGACGCCCCAATGGCTCAAAACGTGCTCCTGATGCATGGAAACGTGTCTCGACGACTAGAAAACACCCTAAAAAAGAGGTCTCCTGGGGCGACCCTGGAGGGTCGCACCCAGGATTCAGCTACATCCCTGAGGCCTGAAAATAAGTCCCATTGGCCAGAAGGACGCCCTAAAGAACAAAAAAGCGCCCAGACACTTGAGGGGCGCCCCCAAAAGCTCAAAGGGCGCCCCTGTGATTTGAAATGCAGCCGTGTCTGCATGGTACCCACACACATACACACATATATGTATATATGTATATACATATACACGTATACATATATATAATCTGAACATGTGATCACCGTTGTCAGCGTCTGTTACGGCGCTGGATGACTGATGCGTCGTAGTAGAGCGGCATGGGGCATGCTTTGTTTCATCTAGGTGCCCTGTGTAATGGTGTCTTTAGAACATCGACGATTAACGGTTACCGGGTACCGCTTAAATCTGTTTCAAATACGGACTGTAAAACCCAGATAAGACAGCCTGTAGCGCCTAGCATGACGAACACGATCGAATGCATGGAAGGCTGAGACTCCCATCTGTGTGCCGCATTTGAGCATGGTCGTGAACCACTCGCACACAATGATTGGCTCCCGTGTGTCACGCTCATGCCTGCATTCCGGCAGTTCGTTGTCAAGATACCCGCCACCGCAATGTCACGTGCCCTGGGGACTAAAAATGGCACCTAAGGCATAATGTAATCTCAAAAAGTGTCCGGGTGTCTGCTGGCCCCGACGACGCGGTGCCATCTCTCCGCAAAACCTTTACGCGCCGAAATGCGGAAAAGATAAATCACGGCATTTTTAGGTTGAGCTGCCTCTCCCGTTCCCACCACATGTATTGGCGTCCCAAACTGGCGACATTCCTCCCCCCGAAGAATGATGGCATCTCCCTTGGTCAACATCTAAATACGCCGCTGGTAACCACCTATTCATCGGCCTTAGACCATCCGTCCAGGAAGCGTGTCATCAACAACCAGAATAATCGCTGTGGAAGAGCAAATAATGGCAAGACACTATTTTCCCAGTCTGCAGAAAACTGACCAGGAGAACCAGTGTGAACGAGACAGGGTGGCAAAAAAAAAAACAGACCAGAAAGCTCCACGGAAAAACGTTTAGAAACAGCCAAGCACATCTCACTAAACGTATGCATCAATCGGGACAACAGCTGTTAAAGAACCCAAATATAAAACGAGGGGTCGGTCCAACTCCGCGGTACTCTTGGATCGTGACCACAGTTAGACGCACCACTGCTGCGACAATGCAAACGGTTGTGGAGCCCGGGGGCTGGTGATCTGACCTACCGCACTCCAGGATGTATGCAGCTTGTGGCGCTCGTGATGCTCACGGGTCCGTCGGGTTGACCGACCGGTGAGTTATTGCCTCGTCGACTCGACATGTGGTGTCGTTTCCAGACTGTCCGCGACCGTTTTTTGAAGCTGTTTGTACGAAACGCAATCCGACCATCTGGGAGGATAACTACTGTCTTGTTTCTAACTCACCAGTGCCGATATAAATTCGTTCGCTTTTGCCGGCGGTACCTGTGGTTCATTAGCTCGTGTGTGTCATTTTCGTTCCCAGCTTAGGTACGTGTAGATGCATTATAGTCGGAAGTTCGGATACTGTGTGTGTATATGTTCTAATATACTAGTAAGGGCAATCAGATTTTGGAATGGTTCCAGCGACCCGTACAACGGTGTGGATTCCGATGGACACCAGAACAGACGAAAGAATCGTCCTTATAATGTGTCTTTTCTCCAGACATCATCTATGAGGGCACCCCATCCCTCCCTGCCGCTGGTATCAGCATGCCCATCTCAAGTTACCATGCTGCCCCTTTATTTTCACAACGCCCTATCATCAAGTAGGGGCCACTTCGATCGAAAGCCAAACCAGTTGCGCTTTCGTGCTGTAATTTGTGGCCCTGGTCTTTGGAGCTTTGAAGAACCCTCGTTTTCGTGGAAATGAGGATGTATCTGACGTGTCCAAAAGGCGAAGGTCATTTCGGGTTCCCGACAACTGAAGAGTGCTCGTTGTTACGCGCAGGGCCGGCTCCAGATGGAAAATCATTTAGATATATCCCACAGTTCTCGTAGCCTTTTCATGACAATTTAACACAAATCAACAACATGATAGAATATGGGCCAATGGTAACCTTGTTAGGCAGAAGGACAAAGTACAGTGGTGCCCTCAATGCGTCTTTCGTGGAGCCTCACAAAATATTACGGAAAAGTACATCATAACGAAGACTGGCGTACCCTCCTAGTTCCAGGAACGCGTAACACCAACATTTTTCATCAGCCCTGGATTGGACGTTAACATGCAACTCGAGTTCATTGGGACCCGTGCGATTTCGTGTAGGTACATTGTAATCAAAATGAGTTTGAATTTGAAAACCATCGTAAGAAGTGAAATCATGAGAAAAATGAAACAAAGTCACGAGCTTATACAAATAACTGCAAGAAAAAATCTGGGAAAATATAGCAAACGTACGATACATATGGTTTAGTGCGATTTATTTACATTGAGAATCTCGCCATTTGACCCACCTATGACGAAATAAGCTTCCTGATGTATTCATCAATGCCAAAGGAATGCCGTTTGGATCGTACCGTGTTTCAGTAAAGTGCATTATACTGTGAGATAAACACTGTCCACTCTAGTATATGACTGTCGCACGTGAAGCGTAATTGCCACAGGATTCAAGCAGCATAAAAGGCCATCAAGATGACCGATATTTTGTACCATTGGCTAGATGAAGAGTTACGCATTCCTATAGCTAGGGACTGCGATTCCTTTCTCAAGCAATTTGGCAATGGTGAGTGTAATGATTTTAACCCGGCCCCGCCTGACGTGTTTTTATACCCGCGACCGCTTGGGGGTGTCAAAAAGGGCATCTCCCTGTTATCTCAGGATCTAACCGTCGGATCTGAGCCGGTCTACCACCAATCGATAGCCCTTAGTCTTGCGATTCAGTAGATACTATGTCATCCCTGCTCAAATGACTGACGACGTCATAGGTCACGTAAAACGCATAACACAAAATCAGAAAAACTGACACCAGTTCGTGCATCATATCATCGGCAATACTGGTCTTAGAGCCTTCAATTGGGTATCAAACGAAAGGTCACGATCTTCTTCATCAGAAGCATGCCAAAATGCAACAGAAAATGTCGGGTTTACCTCAACCTAGGTCAGGTGAAATATTGGTCCTACTTTATATGCCAAAGATCGATACTAACTCGCAGTCGTTTTGATCCACGTGTCAAAAAAGGACGGAAGTGAAAACTTCTGCTGATCAGTTTCTCATTGCCTGCTTTTCACCCAGTCAAGGTCATTAAAGATCAGGTCGGATAACGTTGCATCACTCTTCCTGACAAAGAGCAATAATTACTCGCTGGGATTCACTGCGTAAGTACAGAACTGAAATGAAGTCTCGTGCTAATTAAATCTGCTCTGTCTGCTCTTTATCGGGTCAAGGTCAAAAAACAGATTAGGACATGTAATCATTTTTCATTTTCTGACGAAGAGCTATGATTGCTCTCTGCTGCTACTGAACGATCTTCCACAGACAATGCCGTGTTTCACTCATTTTGACATCAACCTATGACGTGACCTGACATGACCTCACGTTACATTTGGCGGACCCTGCTAAAAGACGCATAAAGATTTGCTTGTCTGATTGAAGAATGGGGAAGGTCAGCGGCAACCACTTCTATCACCCACAATGCAAATTAGTCCAATGGTCATCATGCATGTGACCCAGCATGGCCTCTAATGTTGACGCGTCATAGTTGTGTATCCTTTCGGGGGCCGTGCCCTATGTAGATCCAAATAATCCATACGTTTTATTCGCGAATATTATAAAAAAACGAAGCTTGTTCGCCCCACCGCCTGAAGAGACGAAAACTTGCATACAAGGGTTCACTTATAACGTCATATCTCCATGATCTGACCTGGCATGAAAATGGTTTTGATGTCAAAATATGGGAGGTGCCCTATTTGACACCCATCAGGTGGTGCCGGGTTAAGGCTCAACGTATCCGTCATTTCTTTTTGCAGCCATGTGGCAAACACTGCGGCAGCCAACCAGGGGCGGATCCAGCGGCTCCGTTTAGGGGTGTGGGGGGGGGGGGAGACCAGAGCTTCCTTGGTCTGGATGGTAGGCCAGTGGAGTCGTCGATGGGGGAGGGTAGAAGACGCTGATCGTCGTTTCAGAGTGTGTACTTCAGCGGCTGTGTATGAATGGTAGGTCATCGACCGCGTGAGAGGGGATGGAAGACCCCTCCCATTGGTTGGATTCGGAGGTCCAGCACCTTTAAACTCTGGTTGAGTTAAAATACCCTTGTCTCTTGGGGGCCAGATGACCATTTGACCCCCCTTATCGCGGTTGGGGAGCCATGGCCGAGATGCCCCCCCCCCCGATCCGGCAGTGCAGCCACCCTCTTCAGTTATCATCACCATTTTTGCCAAAACATTCATTGACATCGAGCCGTGATTTAAAAGGAAATACAAGTTTCAGCCCTATGCCTGACTGATGTCCATTATTATTAACTTTCATGAAGTTGAATTTGCAAACATGGTGTGCTTAACCAACTTTGCTGTTGCAGGACATCTCATTGGAAAGATACTGAACGTCCAAGGTGTTCTACCTGACAAAAAGTTCGACCAGCTGCGAACCAATGATCTCTACGAAGACAGGTACGTGTCTGCGCGGGAACGCTTTATGTGATCGTTCTGCATGGCATCGTACAATGTTACATAAGAAGCAGTCAGGTAAGATATCACAGACGCTTGTCGAAGTGACGTCGCCGTCAACCATTGCCCAAACCATTTGTGTCACGAATGGAATGTGGAAAATCATTGCGTATTTCTGGAGGATTTCGGTGTCCGCGGAGAGCAAAACCCCGCAATACCCTTGGCTGTATCGGTAATCCCGGGACTATAACGGTAAGCGTTGACTTCGGGATTCCGGCATTTAAAAAAGTAGCCCGTAAGCCTTTTCAGCACCTCTTATGTACAGTCATTACTAACCGCAGAGTCCACGGGGCACCACGGTCAGATCAACGCGTGACACGTGAAAACAATTAAATCTTTGTTGTTCATTTACGGCATCAGATAATCGAAGTGGCAACAGTGCTACTCAAAAGGCCTGACACAGCGATTCATCATTATGAAAACGAAATGATCCGAATGTAAACCTACCGTCTCGAGACCAAGTCAGGTCAGGAAGCAGGCACGTAGCCAGGATTAGTCTCGTGGGGGGGGGGGGGCAAGTGTCGAATTTATTTATAAAAATTTATATGAAATTTATAGGAAAAAGCAGCAATTTTATGTAATTTACCTCATATTAAACGCACAGAAAAACGCATAATGTTTGCTTTTGCCACATACGAGGTCCACTCCAGAAGTTTTGAGACTTTTTCAGTAGAGACAGTTATTTATTTTAGAGAAGCATGAAACTTCAGTCACCCTCGAAGTAGGACCCCCCGAGTTCAATGCACTTGTTGTAGCGCTCCAGCCACTTCTTGAAGGCCCGCTGGTAGTCCTCCAAAGTGAAGGTGTCCAGGGCCTCTGTCACAGCCTCCTTCATCTCCTCCACATCCTCAGAACGGAGGCCCCTGAGCTTCTCTTTCAGTCTGGAGAACATCCAGAAGTCACAGGGGGCCAGATCTGGACTGTAGGGAGGGTGAGGGACAGTTTTGATGCCTATCTCTGTCAGGTAGCTCGTCACCATGATGGACTTGTGAGTGGGTGCGTTGTCCTGGTGCAGGTGCCACTGGCCAGATTTGAAGAGTTCTGGCCTCTTGCGGCGAAATCTCCTCCTGAACTCCCTCAGAACCTCCATGTAGTATTCCTTGTTGACCATCTGGCCGTGGGGGACCCAGTTGATGTAGATGATGCCTTTGCTGTCAAAGAACGGGATCATCATGAGCTTCCCAGTGGACCTGCTCTGTCTGGCCTTCTTGGGTCTGGGGGAGTCAGTGTGCTTCCATTGGGCACTCTGTCTCTTGATCTCTGGATCGTAACAATAAATCCGGCTTTCGTCACAGGTCACCAGAGAGTCAATGACACTCGGATTAGAGGCAATGAGCTGAACCATCTCCTTGCTGTCACCAACACGCCTCTCCTTCTGTTCGCCACTGAGCAACCTGGGAACAAACTTCGTACAAACTTTACGCATGTTCAGATCTTCATGAACAACTCTGTGCACAGTCGCCTCGCCAACTCCAAATTGTGCAGCAACTGTAAGAAGGGATACCCGACGGTCCTCATCCAAAAACTTGCGAATTTTGTCCACAAGATCCGGCGTCCTGACGTCCCTCTCCCTCCCACACCTCTCCTCATCCCTCACTTCCTCTCTGCCGTCCTGGAACTTCTTGTGCCACCGGAACACAGTTGCACGGCTCATAAAAGTCTCTCCATATGCAGTTTTTATCATGTCAAATGTTTCTGCGGCATTTTTACCAAACTTAACACAAAATTTTATCGCATAGCGACCCTCCAAGTTGTCTTCACGACCTGACTGCATGCTGTACACTGGTCACTGTGACAAGCCGCGTGCGACTTGCCGTGTTCAGGGTGATGCCCTAGCCGTCTGCTGCAACGTAGAAAAACAAAATTAGGCACGTGCGTTTATGACAATTGTGGTAAAGACATATGAGAACGACAGTTATCTAGCACTGTTAATAGGGCTTCTACGAGGGCAGTCTCAAAACTTCTGGAGCGGACCTCGTATATATGATCACTATTCCGTGTTCGTACGAAATCGTCATACATTTCATGAGGACCGCTTGGCTCAGGGGGACCATGACCCCCATGGCCCCTGTCAGGAAATACTCGTATTTATTGCATGTTCCACGCAAAACGGGAGCGGGAGCAAGCCTTGTTTGAAACATATTGAAAAAATCAGAAGCACGCCGACTTGACTTAAATAGTGGATCCGAGATTCACCCGCAACAAAGATCTTCCCAACTTGCGATGATCTGTTGAACCTTTTTGTTTCCTGTTACCAGGGTCCTTCAGGAGGAGGCATCGCAAATAACTGCTATGGCCGATATTGCCTTCACAAAGCTGCGACGGAATGGTTACCAGTATAATGGCCATGCATCCAGCGGTTTTATATTACAGTAATACCTAGTCTCATAACGCGTCTCGGCACGCTGACGGTCGATGACGTAGTTTGACATTTGCTGTCTCATAATTATCCCGGCATCTGCGGGGATTGTCCCTTCCCCGTCGCACGGAATGCTCGTTATTTCCACTGTCATCGATGTGCGTTAGGTTTAATGCACTTCTACGTTTATTTTCGAGTTGGTTAACTGGCCTTTTTAGCATCGAAACCAACATCATTTAAATGTTGTAACGGACATACCACCACGTTTTTCGGATGGGTTTTGTCTGTCTGCTCGTTTGTAAGCGCGATTGGATGCACAATCACTAGGGTTCAGGTGTCCAGTCTTGAGTTCTTTTCATTCAGGCGTCAGCCAGTCGACGACTGAAGGAGATCTGCAGGATGTGACCGCATTATCTAAAACAATGTAACATATCAGGCCGATAAAAAGCCGAGATATTAAAATTTTAAGCATCGCGGTCTCAAAATGGAAACGAATTTATGAACGTTTCTGGGCTGTTTCAGGTTACACAACTTTTTGGTAATAGGCCCATATATGAAGACGATGGGCGTAAACTTGTCCGTTCGACAAGCAAGAGATATTCTGTCAGACAAACCTGGCAGTCTGACATATCTCATTTACCAGGTAAAATGCAACATTATTCCAGTGATCCCAAATGCAGTAAAGGGATATGGATCAACTCCCTTTCGTAACAAACCCCTGAACCTTACTGAATCAAGAGCACGATGTTTAGTAGGGTAGAACACCATATTATAATACGGGAATATTGTTCACTGAATCTGTAAACTTATCTGCAATCAAATCAAAACGTTTCAATCAAAATGGTGTTCTGCCCCGTCTGACGTGTTGAGACCTACCTAATGTCACCTTGTCTGGACTCGGCTGACACCGCGGCCATGTCCAGGTGTACCTGGCGCTGCACAAGCCGCGCGACCACCTGCGACAGCTGTCGCCGGAGCCGCTGCCGGACGCCTACCGGGAGCGGCTGCGCCAGTCGGCCCGGCCCGACCTGCGCGACTCGGGCCTCACCAGCCTGGCGCTCACCTGCCAGTGCTACGGCCAGCACGTGGCCAAGGTGGGCAGCACGCGGCGCAGCGTCGGCCGGTCGGCACGCTGGCCGCCACTCGAGCAGCACTCACCGGCCTGCTGTAGCCCACTGGCTGCGGGGAAGCGAGGGACGTTTCTCTGTTCCCCGTCCACCGCGCAATAATGAGACCACAAACGTGATGGAAAAGTGAATGGCTAGGGATCGGCTGTCGACCTCGCCGAATTAATGACCTCATCTGACTCGCTATCTTCATCCAATCCACAAAATGACTTAGACGGAGAATGGCACAATGCCTACGTTTCGACTCGGCGATCCTCAGGAACGATTTTCAAGCCAAGAAAAGGGCGTCAAATAAATATACTATGAGTACCTTTCGACTTCTGCCTCCCGATTATTCTACCCTTCCATACTTAAATGCAAAGATCTTTCGATTGTCACCCGTTGCATTTACACTGTAGTCTTTCTTCTCGAGATCGCTGAATGCTCAAGGAATATGTCTAAGGATGTATTGAGCACCTTTCGTGAGTCAGTAATTAATCATTTCTTGAATGGATTTTTTCCTCAGACAAGATTAGCAGAAGCCCATGTCGTCAAAGAATGCCAGCAAAGAATTACAAGAGAAGGCGAGAATAAAAAAGAGCTAGCTGAAGACATCAAGCAGCAAATGACGGAGGAATACATGAAAGGTACGCCTTATATCCATTTAAGCAGGGTAGATCACAAACTGCTGAATGCATTATGACATCGATTTGATATCTGGTATCCTTTTATTTCGTTTGCTTTTTGCTGTTTTGTGGTTATGTATTGCATGAGTTGCACCTGACATTTTGAGGCAAGAAAAAAATAAACGCTTAACCAGAAATGCATGCTTCTGATGTATCTGGAATTACAAATGACCTTAACAGCCCAAGTTAATGCTGTCAGAGGAGTTTCGAAAGTTTCTCGGTTTTAGATTTTGGAACGATGTCAGACCGTGTTCCATTTAAAGTACTCGACGTCATTCGATTCTCGGGAGTGTGGCGTTCGATAACGAATGCAGCACACGCGTGGCCCACATACTCCCGAGCCGAGAGGTGGACGCGTTTCTGGCGCCGCTGATCGGGCCGATGTCCGCCAGGCGACTCGGCCAAGCTGTGGGGCCGCACGTTCAAGTCGTCGGTGAAGTCGGCCTCGCGCCGCGAGCGCGAGCGACGAGACGCCGAGGCCGCCGCCGTCCGCCAGCAGATCGATGAGTTCGACGCGAGCTCGGACCTGCGACGCACCAAATACGAGGACATCCGCAACGCCGAGTTTCTGCAGGTGGGGAAAAGGGGCCGCGCTCTGCGTTCCGCGGCCTCCCCTTCGCCCTTGAGCCAAACAGTCACTGAGTCGTGAAAGGAAGGTCACTTGGTTCTTACACACAGCGTTAGCGTAGCCCGACATTCACCTATTCGCGAAAGAAAGATTATACTCTGCGTACACAAGACGTCACCGTTTTGTGTTCATTATAACGCTGGAATGATTCATAAGCCCACTGGCAAGATTCATGGACCTAACCACAGAAAGTTTCAAAAGTGCATCTTCAAGGTTCTCAAAGCTGCAAACAAACTAGGTGATAAAATGCATTTTCTGAATCAAAGATATGTGCAGCTCGACGCACATTCGAACCGAGCGGCGGATGTTTCATTCGGGTCCTACAATGGAAGATAACATTCGCCCCGAGATGGGCAGAATCGGCCGACGGTGTGTTCTCGAGCTACACCATTCGATCAGAATCTCCAGTGCCACCTCGCGTGGCGCCTGAGGAAAACTGCTCGATCGATAAAAACACTGAATATTTTGGAGTCAGGCCGGTCGCGACAAATTCTGCACGGCGACTCTCGTATCGGTTTCACCCGCTTCACGACACTGGTCTACACAAAAGGCCCGAACTGACGGGCCTCCCGCCTCCCGCAGACCACAGTGACGCCGAACATGATCCCGGACGACCTGGTGAACGCCGAGGCGAACCGGCAGTTCGTGCACAAGCTGCGCTGCCAGCTGGAGCGCGACACGAAGGCGCGCTTCGACCGCGAACGGCGGCGCAAGCAGATGTACCTGGCGCTGCGGGACGAGCAGCGCCGCCTGGAGGAGGAACGCCGCGAGCTGGAGCTGGTGCGCCGGCTGCTGCGCCAGGGCGACTACGAGCTGCGCCTGGCCGCGCACCTCACCGACATCAAGCGCCAGAAGCAGATCATCGTCCGCAACCGGCTGGAGAAGGACCGCCAGATGCAGGTCAGGGCGCCCGAGGTCGAGGAGACGGGTGGCGGGATGGACGTGGGGCTTCGGAGGCGGGGGAAAAGGTTGCGAGATGTGGGAGGAGCGCTGCGTGGGGCGTGGAAGCGGAGGATTTTGGGTGCATCGGACGTTGGGGAGGCCCTGGATGCTGGTAGAAGTCTAAATGCAGGTCAAGTTCCAGTTGGCCAAGAGGGGCTCAAGATACGAGATCGCAGACATCTCCGGAACCAGTGGACGGCCATGGAGGACCACGTGGTGACCAGAAAAAATATTTAATTGATGATTATGTCGAAGCTACACAAAAATATCTACCAAAGCCGAGCTTTCAGTTTATGGGTGATGCCAGCTGGCAGAGCACTGTCAGTGGGTAGGTTCGCTCGATTTCATTGCACAACAGCGACCTCCTGACGGACCTGCTTCGCCCTGCAACAGACGTTATCTCATTCCCACCCTCCCTCAGTAATCAAGAAACGCATGTTGCAGGATTTCGAAATTTTGTCTCATGTTATTAGAGTCCAATAACTCGAATCTACGACGCTTGATGGCCATTGTTTCCCACACTTTCCCCTAAGTGACAAGTGACTGACATTGCAGAAACGCTGACATTTTTCTTCCCGAATCCTCGACAACATTCAGTGATAGAGAAAGAGAATTAAACCATTTCGTGGACCATGCACAACTTTAATAAGACTTGTAGGCAAGCAATGCAAAGTACTTCTTCGGGCATCTCAGGATACTACAGGATCTTGGCAAAAGCATAAACACAGACTAGTGTTTATGCTTTTGACATAAACACAGACTAGCATATGGCAAGACTGCCGGCGTTTATTATTGCTATAAACCGACCACCATGTCAGCTTCACATTGATGAAAACAGCATTCGTGAGTGCCCAGGTGTTGCATACTCCTTATCACCATGTAAAACAGTACGAGTATGTCCAACGAAATCATTAAATGAAAAAAATACAGCTGAACATTGCTACACTTCCGATAGCAATTAAAACCCTGGTATTTTGCAAGCCACGACACAACGTTACGTTTTCCCGTGCCGACCAGCACAGTTTCTCGCAAACTGCGATGCCGCATACAGCGCACCAGCGACTCATTGTGCGTCAGCTGGCAGACCCTTCTCCACGTCCTCTCGGAAGGCGTCCTCCAGCTGCTCTCGATGCTCGTCGTCCACGGCGACGTGCTTCAGGTTCTCCAGAATGACCTGCCGCTCCTCCGGGAACCGGTGGAACGCCTGGCGGTAGAACCGGACCAACTCGCGGCGCACCTGCTCCCAGAGGGTCGGCTCGAAGCCGAGCTCGCTGCGCGCCAGGCCGATGTCGACGGGGCCGCGCTCGACCGACGGCAGAGTGTAGATGACCGTCGGCAGGAAGCCGGGCTGCTCCGGGTCGTCGACGACCTCGGTCAGCGTTCCGGAGACGCCCAGTTCGGCCGCCAGCTCGGCCAGCAGCTGCGGCAGCGTGAAGTCGCGGCCCAGCGACAAGTTGAACGCGCGCCGCGCCACCGCCGGCCGCTCGGAACGCGCCATCACCAGCCGCACGGCGCGCGCCACGTCCACCACGTACACGTAGCTGGTGGTGCGCCCCGCCACCTGCCGGGGGACGGGCACGGGCCGGCCCACCTGGCGGCCGTACTGCAGCCAGGCCAGGTGGGCCCAGAGGCGGCGCGTGGTGTCGCGAGGCCCCAGCACGTCCGGCAGCCGCAGCGCCGTGAACACGGCCCCCGTCGAGCGCAGGAACTCCTCCACGGCCAGCTTGCCGTCGCCGTACTCGTCCAGCTTGGCCAGCCGGTCGCGCTCGGCGGCATCCGCCGGCCGGACGGCGTCCGCCTCCCGGCTCGGCCCTCCGGCGCCCGGCGCGCACACCTCGTACACCGAGTCGGAGCTGATGTAGACGTAGTGGCCCAGCTTGGCGCCGAGCAGCGCCAGCAGCCGCTCGGCGTCGGCGGCGTAGTAGGCGGTGCAGTCGACGACGAAGTGCCACCGGTCCAGCCGCGAGGTCAGCTCGGCCAGCTCCGTCATCGGGCCGTGGCGGTCGCACGTGACGCGCCGCACGTGCGGGAACACGCGCGTGGCCACGTCGAAGTGGACGGTGCCGCGGCTCAGCACGGTGATGTCGTAGGAGCCGTCGGCGATCAGCTGGGCGGCGATCTCGGAGCCGATCAGGCCGTTGCCGCCCATGATGAGCACGTTCCGTCGGGACATGACTGAAAGGCCGGGCGGCGCTGTGCGGAGACCGGTTCGACTGGGCGCGATCGTCGTCAGGGACGATGTGGCAGACGGGCCGTCGTTTGCGGGACTTCCGGCCTGAAATGCCCGGGAACGGCTGTTGGTGTTGCTTCTCTGTATCTTAACGTAACGAGAAAATCAGCATCAGCCATGCATCCGGAAGATCAAGGGCCTAAGGTGTTATCAGCCGACAACCGTCTTTTATGTTAGGGCTTCTGAATGGGAAATTATGTGGAGACTGGATGGGCACAACAGTCTGCAGAAGTTTTTTCCTGCCATATGAACCATCATCAAGTACGGATACTTTTATGCATTTGGGAGATACGGGGGCAGAGAGTGGAGAACGGGCACAGCGCCCCCCCAAAATTTTGGAAATTTAGCATTGGCCCTATAAACGTTGGCTGGAAAAAAACTGACAGAAAATGCTCCTTGTCCCACCCCCCTTGAACTGTGAAGGAGCTTCCACGTCGCTGTTGAGTGATGACTGGAGACATTTCATGCCGGTTCTACTCCAATGCCGGCCTGTTTTAAGCCAACGCTTTCAATTGTCACTGGAAAACTGCAACTGAAAACGCCTTGTCCATTTACTTTCGGGTTGTTCATACACCTTATCAACGTTGTCGCTTTGGCCATAAATCAGACCATGGCCACGGTTTTTCAAACTGCAGATATCGCTTGTGGTGCTGTATTGTCAATCCAGTAAGCATGGCTCTTGGGACAACACAAATAAACTGCACCGGTCTAAACAACTGTAACGGCGAGAGTTTTGTGAAGACCATCGACAACACTCTGAATACATTACACTATACTCACAGTTCTGAACAGTGCTGACTTTCGACACCACGGGCTGCGAGCCGGAACCACCCACAGGACCTCGCTCTGGCACTGCCAACAGTACGCAGCAGTACCGCCTCCCAGCGGCCGGCTGCACCGATGGCCTTCAAACGGAAAGATGCAAATTCACCAGCCCAGTGGCCCACGGACGAGTTGACCTCTCAGGTGACCTCTGGCTGTATTTGTCTCCGTTACGAAGCTGGAACCCGACGCATCGAGTCAGGTTATCCCTGCAATCTGATCTGTTCTTAGAACGTAATACCTAGCCGTGATGGAAATACTCGTCAGTCGAATCTTTCCGCGACCCCTAAATTTGCATATCTTCACTGCGCCGTACGGTTGGAATGAGGTGCGCATGGTACCACACTAAACCACGCAACCACCTGGAGGTCGCTTTACCGTTGGTAAAATGCACTGCGCATTTGGCACCCATAGAAAAAGTAGCACACATTCGATACCAGTTTTTTGTCCCTTTTTTTCATTGGCTGATTGTCATGTAGATGCTTGCATGCCTATTCTCAGCCGAAGACGCGTGAGTGTTACCCACGTACGCACTTGAATAAATGCATACTGGTTATCTTGTACGCGTTCATATACCTCCATGTTTACGCACGGATGTCTGTGTCTGTGTGAGCACGATCATGTTATCACCTACTGGTTTTAAGAAGGGTAATGATTCCACGCATTGACAGCGCAGAGGTCCCGGCAAGGAGAGGTGGCTGTAAGTCACCAGTGTGGGGCTGTCGGGAAGAAGCAGAACGTGTCACCAACTCAGGGACGTGGCCGGGGGGGGGGGAGCATGGGGCCTCACCCGGAGTGAAACGGTCGACACTAGATATTTAGCGACTTTGCAGGAATAGTATGGAATAGATAATAAAATAAAAATAGGAATATAATGGAACAGTAAACTTTTACGTGTTTCAAACGCAAACGTTGTTTTTTCTGCTCGTGAAGTATGAGGTCAGTTGCGCAGAATTCCTGCTTTTTCCTATAAATTTTGTAACATTCAAGTGGCATACGGCAGAATTTGGCTTTTGCCCCCCCCCCCGAGGAAAACCCTGGCTACATGTTTGCATCGACTCGTATGCGTGTGTGGCACCGTCAGGAGCGGAGACAGGAGGAGTACGAACGCTCGGTGCAGCACCAGATGGATCTGCTCGAACAGAAGAAGGTGGAACACCAAGAGGAGCTGCAGAAGGAAGCGCAGCTGCACCGCAAACTGCTGGAAGAGCGCCGCGCCGCCAAGGAACAACGACGCCACCAGCTGGCCAGCGACATCGTCAGCTTCTGCATGGATATGGCCATCCTGACCGTCGACTACAAGAAAAAATCCGGCGACGAGTGAGGCACTATGCAGTTAACGGTGATAGTGACGCATAGCAGTTACCATGTACAACTGAACGCAACGTCTTGGCGCGTTGAAGCGGAAATTTCGGTTTCTACTGAAACTTTGCTTCCTCCGCATCGTAAAGATATTGTGAAGTAGGACAATAATAAGTAGACTAATGCAGCACGGTGACATCTTGTAGACTCATGCACTTCACTGCATTTAACAGCGCATCTTCAGCGTCGTCATGGTTGGAGATGTGCCGCAGCTGAAGTAAAAAGGAAGGCCTGTGTTCCGCGTACTTGGCCGTCTTGCGCTGCACATTCCAAACTGCGCTCAGTCCACGGGGATGATTTCGCCGTTTCAGGGAGGTACCTCCGGCCATGCTGAGCGACTGGAAGCAGTTGTTCATCAAAGGCGAGTCGCTCTCCGGCGGCGGCAGCCCGGAGGACCTCAGCGCCACCATCGCCCCGACCGCCAGCCAGCAGGCGCTTCTGCAGGAACAGGACCTGGCCGAATACATGACCGTCTCCGGCGAGTGGGCCGTCCTCGACCCGAGCAAGCGGAAGAGCGCGCAGGCCCGGGACGACGAGGCGCTGAGGACGGAGTCGTCCGTCGTGACCGGGTTCGTCGTCCACCGCCTGCTGCGGCTGGTGTACCCGCCCAAGCCCGGCGTCAACGCGCCGGCCAGGCCTAACTTCACGCTGATGGGAGTCGTCATGGGCAAGGGCTACGCCGGGAAGACCGAGTGCCTGAAGAGCATCCAGTCGTCGCTGGGGGTGCATCATCTGCAGATGGACGAGCTGGTGTCGCGAGCGCTGGCGGCGCTGGAGGAGGAGACCCGGCTGGAGCTGGCTGCCGCCGGGTCCGGAGTGATGGAGACGCTCAAGATAGCCGACATCCTGCCCGACCTCAGCGCCGACAGGATGGCCGAGGAGGGTGCGGGTCGCCCGTCGAACGGCGCCGTCCCTCCCGCCGACGGGACCCCGGAGGGCGGCGGGAGGACCGTCTCAGAGGGACAGGTCTCCGACCCAGCGAGCCGGGAGAACGGAGACAGTCCGGACCGGACTAGTTCCGTCCAGGAGCAGAACGGAGAGGAGGCGGCCGACAGCAGAACCGCGCCTGCGCCTGCCGCGGATCAGGCCGCTGCTCAGGACCAAACGGCCTCGCAGCAGCAGGTCAAACAGGAGACAGCGCAAGAGAAGATCAAATCGAGTGATTCAGTTTCCGTGAAGAATTCCGCAGAAATCTCCGCCAAGTCATCAAGTGGCGCGGTGCCTAAAAACAACGCCACTTCTGAGTCGCAAGATAAGCCTCGGGGAAGCGGTAGCTCTAGTAAGAGCGCCAATTCCACCAGGCGGCCCTCTGCAGATATCGAGAGATCGTCAGCCGTGAAAGGAGAGAGCCCCTCTGCATCGGACGACGGAGACAGATCTGGCCCGACAGACGAAGACGAGGAGACCGTAAGTGGCGAGGACGGGGCGGAAGAGGCGACAGAAACAACGTCAGACGGCATACCGTGCTTTGAGTTCAGCCAGCTGGCTCTGCTGGGCCGCGACATAAAGCTGTCGCTGGAGAGCGGCGACCGCGTGCGGGACGAGACGCTGGCCGCCCTCCTGCTCGAGGCCTGGAGGGAGCTCCCCGACGGCTCCGGCTGGCTGGTGGAGGGCTTCCCCAACACCATCCAGCAGGCCGTCCTGCTGGAGGAACAGCTGGTCGGGAAGTCGTACGACTCGGACGAGGAAATGGACGAGGTGGAGATCGTGGTGACGCCGTTGCCCAAACCTGAACCTCCGGTGGAAGAATCCAAAGGAAAATCCAAAAAGGGTGGCAAGGGGAAGGGCGGCAAGAAGGACAAGGCCAAGGAGGAACCGCCACCGCCGGAGGAGCCGCCGCCGCCGCCCCCCGAGCCGGTGCGGATGCGCGTGAAGCCGTTCCGGCGCAGCGCGCTCGTGCCGGACCGGAATCGGCGCGAAAAGCCGGCGCCGACCAGCGGGCTGGACCTGGCCGTGGAGCTGACCGTCAGCGACGAGATGTCGCAGCGGCGCCGCTGCCAGCTGCTGGACGACATCGACGGCCAGCCGGACTCGGGCGACTGCCCGCGCGGCAGCGACGAGCACGTCATGCTGGCCGGCAAGCTCTTCAGCTACAGCGAGCTGCGCGGCCCGCTGCGGCAGTTTTACGAGGAGCGCGGCGTCTACCACGAGCTGGCCGGCGACGCGGAGCGCGCCGCCCTGGACGCCGAGCTGGCGCGGCTCATCGAGGCGTGCCGGGCGCGGAAGGAGGCCGAGCGCCAGGCGGCCGAGCGGCGCGCCGCCCTGCTGGACGCCGCCGAGAACGCGCCCGACTCGGAGCCCGAGCCGGAGCCCGAGCCCGAGGAGCCGACCGAGCACGGCAAGAAAAAGTCGCTTCGGCCGAAGTCGCTGAAGCGCGAGAAGGACTCGGCCGGCGGCAAGAAGGAGACGGCGTCGACCAAGAAGGGCAAGAAGGGGAAGGGGAAGAACGGGTCAGAGCCGGAGCCCGAGCAGGACGAAGGGCCGCAGATTCCCACCCCTCCCCCGATGCCGACGCCTGGAGAGACGGGCTACTACTTCGTGGACGCGCCAGTGCCCCAGCAGGTGTCACAGGTACTTGGGCTCTCTCTTTAGTCGCAAGTAGGGCTCCACGTAAGGAATTCTTCGGCTATTATTTCAGCTGCAGTCTTTGTCACTACTAAGACAGGCATCCTTGCTTCCAAGTGCTTTTTGCTAACGGATTGCTTGGCATTTCAGTACCTTGCACTGCTGTGGCAGCAAATGGAGAAGAATTACAAGGAAAGCCTGAAGGAGTGGCTCGGACGGCTTCGCTTGGAGAACGCTGCCGTCGTGGAGCATCTTAACGCCGTCCGAGTCTCTTTCGACGCCTTCCTTCTCCGTCCCGACCACAAGCAGCAGTTTCTCGACAGGTTCTCTACTTCGCAATCAATATGATCGATATGGAGGCGCGCAATTCTGCCACCTTCGGAACTCGACACATTCAGAGTTAGCGCAGAGGTGGTCATAGTTGCCTTTCAATCACTACAGTCACTATAGCAATGGGCTAGTTCTACTGGGCTTCTTTGTCCAAGTTTATACGGCTTACGTCACCATTTTTCCCCAGCAACACGGATATCCACTGAAATTGCATTCAAAATGCACGCTTATATTTGCTTCGGCTTTTTCCCATTTAGTTGTAATACGCATATCTGGTGCCTCAACTGACGGGGCAGTCTGACAGCCTCAGCAGTGTCAATTCTCCGTGCACAGATACGTGACCGAGTACAACAAGATGGAGCCTGCGATGCAGTGCGACGAAGAGGTCAAGTGCGAGTGGTACCTGCGCATTCAGGAGCTGGAGAACACCATCTGGAACATCACGGACACTCGTCGCTGCGAGGCCGAGCAGGAGCGATACAACGCGATGACGTCCGGCTGGATAGAGGACAGGTGGGCGCCGCAGATCACGTGCCCTCTCCGAAACTCACACTGATAGAACCTGGCGCTTTTCCCTCGGCCGTTGCGGTAGGAAACAGCGGCCAAAGTGCGCCACGATACTGGTATGTCAGTCTGATATGACGCACGGATGCCAGTGCAACATCACATTGCGCTATAATTGCCGTGCGCCATTTAGAACAGCGTACGCCTTTAAGCTGCGTAAGATTAAATTCGACCTACGTCCCAAAGATATGATGTAAGTCATTCTCACACCTGACCGAGCGACAGATAAATGAGCGATGACTGAGGGAGGCCAGATCCGAACCCGAGAACGCTGGGCCGCGGATTGCCACGAGGGTCGTACTGTTTTTCAGCAGTGCGCCGCGGGAGATCACCTGCACCCTCACAAATCAACGCCAGCACAGCTCCGGCACGACGCCAAACAACACGCAACAACCGCACCACACCTGGTCCGGCTCCGGGGTCGACAGCGCCGATAAATAACCCAATAACCATCACACCGAAATTCCATTTACCGACGGTGTTGTCCGGTGTCGTCGTCAGACTGGCCATGACTGCAAACGACTGGCTGATGGTGATGCAGGCCGAGATGGACCGGTTCCAGGACACGTGTGTCGTCCTGGAGGACTACTTCATCTCCTTGTCCGGCACGCAGCTGCCCAACAACGACGGTCGCGCCCATGCCTTCAAACAAGGTGACAGGACGGCGGACGCTGCTCAGGAGAGGCTGCGTTTTCTCTTGCTCGCCTTCTGCGCCCGTAATCTGGGATCTTTCTGCTCTCGGGTAAGGCCAGTTTGTCTCTCACCATCCCTCGGCCAGTTCACCGCGAGAGAGAGCAAAGTGGTTTATAATGCCCGCCTTTACCTCCATCCCTGGCGCAGCCTGCTATCGGGGACGGCTTGGTTCCCTAACACTACCATTGGCGCCTCTAACTCTTACCCGGTAACCGCCAGGTATGATCGAGATCCCCAGCCGGGAGCCGCTGGACCGGTCGGGCGCGTCCAGCGCCTCCAACGACGGCCGGCACTCGGCCAGCCTGAAGAGCGCCTCGGCGCGCCCGCTGCGCCGCGCCGCCGGCCGGCCGGCCGAGGGCAGCGCCGGCAGCGGCGTGCTCGCCGTCATCACGGTGCCGCAGCTGAAGCCGAAGCTGCAGTTCGCGCGCGGCCGCAACCAGAGCGACGAGGTGACCACGGCCGTCGAGGGCGTCATCGACTCGGCCTGCAAGTCGATGGCGGCGTTCGTGCACGAGTCGAAGGAGCGCGGCGAGACGCGCGTGCGCCAGGCGCTGGTGCCGCCGGAGGAGGCGGCGCGCGGCAAGGCCGGCAAGAAGGCGGCGCCGGCGCGGCCCAAGCCGAAGGCACACGGCCGCTCGCTGGCGCCGGAGGAGGAGGCGGCGGCGGCGGCGGCGGCGGCGCGCCAGGAGCGCGGCGAGCGCGCGCTGGCCGAGTACCAGGCGGCGGCGCGCGAGGAGACGACGCGCGTCTCCGCCCGGCTCGCCCTGATTCGCCTGCGCGCCGTCGGCGAGCTGCAGGGGCTGCGGCAGCGCGCCGTGACCGCCTTCCAGCAGATGTGGGACGCCATCGGCGAGCGGTACCGGCGCGAGGTGGAGGCGGCCGCGAGCATGGCCGACTACCTGCGTAGCGCCGTCGAGCGCCAGCAGCGCATCTTCTACGAGCTGCTGCTGGAGCAGGACCGATTCGTGGTGCGGACGGGCGTGTTCACGCAGCTGCCGTGCCTGCCGGCCAGCCCGCCGCCGCCGGCCGAGCCGCTGCTCGAAGACAACTTCAGCCTGGACCAGGCGGCCTTCCTGTGGCGGCAGCTGCACACGGCGGCGCCCGGCGGCACCATCACCACGCGCGCCTTCAGCTTCATCCTGCAGGACCTGGTGGTGTGCGGCGTGGGGACTCAGGAGCTGCCCGAGATGTGGATGTCGCTGACCCAGGACGAGATCGAGAGTCTGGCGGCCAGGCTGGCCTCCGGGTCGGAGGTAAGGTCCGGACGGAGGCGTTTCAGTGATCGACGGGTGTCGAACGCGTCTGAGCCTTGTTGTTACGCAGGCAATGAGCTGTCGTAGTCCAGTGTAAGACCTGTCCGAGCCTTGCTGTTGTCCAGGTGATGAGCTGGAGAGGTCTGGTTTATGACCTGCTGGAGCCGTGGCCCCGGCCGGACCAGTACGATCTGCAGGAGGCGCTGAGCATGGCTCACGTGCTGGATACGGAGAAGACCGGCCACATCACACTGGACCAGGCGCTGCAGGTAACACGGCAACACAACAAAACATAACTCAACGGTCACGGCGCACAGGTCCCACCGCTGGTGGACCGACAGCACTGAAGCACACGAGAATAAAAAACGTACAGAGAAGGAAAACGGCTATCATAGAAGACACAGCACATCTCCGCTGAGAGAACATCAAAGTAATCAGGCTTGATGTGTCGCGGCTCAGGTGATCCACTGGATGAAACCGAGACTGAAGGCAGAGGACCAGACGTTCAACCGGGACTATTACGCCAAACGTCTGCTGGCGGCCGTCAGCGGGGCACCGGGGGCCGCTTCGGTCGACTATCAGAGCCTGCTGATGTGGCTGTGCCGCAGTGAGGACGTGCTGCAGAGCTTCCTCTGCGCCCTCACCGTTCTACAAGGTTTGTCAGGACCGTCTGCAGGCTACGTCCTGTTACACGACTTCACCTTACGTAAAACCGAGAGTTTGTTAAACGTCATTTGGTGTTACGTTTCGTCTGGGAGTGAGCTGTATTTCGATCTCTTCAGAGACTCCGGTCTTCATATTCAACCCGGAGGACGGGGATCAGTACTACGTCAGAGGTCAGGTGGACACGAGCCGAATCCAGTCACTGCCTGAGCAGCGAGCCCTCTCCTCGTCCTCGTCCGAGCTCCGCTGCAGGTGGGCTGGGCCGAGCCAGGAGGCACACCAGAGCGCCGTCACGGCTCCCACGCCGGCTGGACCGCAAACAGCCCACTTCGGACGGACCAGACCAGACCGTTTCCCTCACTCCATGGACCTGTCCAGACCGCTTACCCCAAACTTACGCACCAGTTGTCCGTCTTACGGCCTAATACAGCTATAGGACGGATGTAAAACGGGCGGAAAAGGGACGGTCAGAAGTCGAAATGTCCAGGGCAACCGCCTCTGACGGAAATGACAAATGATTTTGTGACGCAGATGGGAAGATTCGTGTGCGTTGTCAGGGAGAACATTTTACTGACTGACTGACGCCCGACAACAGGAAAGTATTAGTGATTTACGATAGCGCGGATGTTTTTTTTTTGTAAATTCAAAAAAAATACAGACATGTCGGGGTCCACGTTTTGCAAAGATCGAAGCTGTGGTTGAAATTCACAGGATGCAGTTTGTATGCGCGTTTTGATATAAAGACGCAGTTTCCAAAGAGAGTTCATGAAGGCTACGTGGTAACGGCAGCAGTTTTCGCGTCAGAACTGGGCTGTTTGTATGCGCGCTGCGCCCGTAAAAACGGACCCTCCTTTTGCGACCGTACTTGTAAAACGGGCGACGGGCGCAGAGTACACCGGGCTAAATTAGAGGGATAACCCTCACTCTGGATAGGGCGAACGCGGCCAAAGTCGGAGCCGTCTTCCTTTGCACAGCGCCGGCAGGCTGTCTGCCTGCCCTAGAGGACAGGACACGTGAGCGAAGTGCTGTGCGCCTCGGGGTCCGATAAAGGGAGATGGCTTGCTTTCGTCGTCGGAGTTCTCTGACCGGGATATTGTGGTTTTCATCTATCAACATGAGGCTGTGGTCGTCATCAGGCGCGCGCGGATGACACAGAGCGCTCCCATCTCCTCAACCGGAGCCGGCCGACGAGCAGCCAAAACCTGCGGCAGAAGTCATCCTGAAGGCGACCAAGTCGGATGTGTACCAGGCCCAGTCGGAGGCCCTCCAGATGCAGACGGTAACCGGCAGATTTCTGCTTGCCCCGTACACCATTCCAGTCAAGTGGTTACGCCACTCTAGTTTGACTTCTAAGGGGACGTCACCTTCCAGGAACGGTAAACGAATGGGGATTTTCTTTCATTTGTGATGCCACAGAAGAGTTCTTAAGGCATTATTTTGGTTGTTCCAAGATCACAAGTTTGCTGTCATTTCCCTTTATTTGGGAGACCATACAGGATAAGATCGAACGGCTGTTTCAGCGCCGTGTGAATGTTTGGAAGCATTTTACTCTGTATCCCAGTACTACGACCCGATAGCTGCTGCAAGAGTTTCTAACCACTGTCTGCCCATGTCTGTCCAACGTCGTCCCATTTGCCACTGTCAGGTCCCTGTCCAGCAGATGTTTGGTTGTTGTCCGATGTTTGTCTCATGACAGTCTAGGTTCTAGTGGCTAGTCATTGTCCTACCTGTCTGTCTAACTGTTCTGTCTGTCCATCTAACACTGTTCAGTGCGCTGTTCTTATAGTCTTCCTGTGGTCAATGTCTGGCTGTTGTCTGACTACTCTCGGGACACTGTTTAACAACTCCTTGATCGCTGTCTGTCTGCTGTTCCGAGTACCCGACGGTCGCTATCCTCCCGCTGTTTGGGCAGTGTCGGACCACTGTTCGATAACTGTCTGGGGACGGTTGGGCGGATTCCGGCCGCTGCTAGTCCAGTCGCTGTCTCTCGCGAGAGGTGTTCGGTCACCGCTGCCGACCTCTGCTCCCCAGACCAGACTTAGTGAAACCCTGGGGACCAGCGCCAGCGCTACCCTGGGGACCAGTTCCAGCGAGACATCGGGAACTGGTCCCAGCGAGGCACCAGGGACCGGCCCTAGCGAGGCACCAGGGACCGGCCCTAGCGAGGCACCAGGGACCGGCCCCAGCGAGGCACCAGGGACCGGCCCCAGCGAGGCACCAGGGACCGGCCCCAGCGAGGCACCAGGGAACCGGCCCCAGCGAGGCACCAGGGACCGGCCCCAGTGAGGCACTAGGGACCGGCCTCAGCGAAACACTGGAGACCGGCCCCAGCGAGACACTGGGGACCGGCCCCAGCGCAAGCCAGCGCGCCTCGTCGGAAGATCAGGCGTCGGATGCGGGCGGCAGCGGTCTGCTGCGGAGCTCCCGGCACCAGTCGGCCGGCGGCGTCGCGCTGTCTGTGCCCGAACACGGTACGGCCCGGGGGCACGGCAGACGGCGCTGTGGCGGCCCGGACTGCCGCTGCCGTGGCGTTCCGGTCGTATGGCGAGGATACTGGTGGGCGGTGTCCTCGGTCAGGCTGGCGGCTCGCAGGCGGACGTTCGTGTTCAAATGCTCAAAACTGCAGCGTTCTTAACATTCACAGAGGATTTGATGATTGCCTCGTGCGGGCAAACCCCGTTGAATGACATTAATGAATGAATTAGTGACGTAGACATTAGTGAATAGAAATGCACGCGGAACGTAGGCGCATGAAAATAAATGCGCTTTGATGCTCCAAAATTTAGCTCAGAGCTCAAGTGTTATGTTTGGGTGGCCACCTTAACAAATGGCTCCGATAAGTTAGCAGATTTCCTCAATGAACTCCAGTCAGATCAGTATGACAATGAAAGTACAGGGAATATTTATTTCCGCTAAGTAGTACGGTAAAGATTTCCAAAGTAGCAAGTACCAATGGTTTAGTAATGACGAATGTACAACAGTTTGGGTTGTACACATGCCCATGATACGATGTAGGAACCTCGGTTTTGAAGCTCTATGGCAACAACCTTAGCGGTCGATGATCTGAGTGCATGTTGACGCGGTGTACCTTTAACTTCAGAGGATGACGTGCAGGACCGGGTGCTGGATCAGCTGTCCATTACCCCGCCGGACGGCCACACTCTGGACTCCTGGACCGACCTGGGTCCCTCCTGCTGCTCCCACCCGCCCGAGGCACCCCTCACAGACCCCAGCCACGCCGGCGTGAGTACCGCTGCAGAGCGAGCACTGCAGCAGCCCGAGAACGGTCAGACATCAGCACCGCACCAGCCCCGAGAACGGTCAGACATCAGCACCCCACCAGCCCGAGAACGGTCAGACATCAGCACCGCAGCACTCCGAGAACGGTCAGGCATCAGCACCGCAGCACTCCGAGAACGGTCAGACATCAGCACCCCACCAGTCCGAGAACGGTCAGACATCAGCACCCCACCAGTCCGAGAACGGTCAGACATCAGCACCCCACCAGTCCGAGAACGATCAGACATCATGACCCCACCAGCCCGAGAACGGTCAGGCATCAGCACCCCACCAGTCCGAGAACGGTTAGGCATCAGCACCCCACCAGTCCGAGAACGGTCAGACATCAGCACCCCACCAGTCCGAGAACGGTCAGACATCAGCACCCCACCAGTCCGAGAACGGTCAGACATCAGCACCCCACCAGTCCGAGAACGGTCAGACATCAGCACCGCAGCACTCCGAGAACGGTCAGACATCAGCACCCCACCAGTCCGAGAACGGTCAGACATCAGCACCGCAGCACTCCGAGAACGGTCAGGCATCAGCACCGCAGCACTCCGAGAACGGTCAGACATCAGCATCGCAGCACTCCGAGAACGGTCAGACATCAGCACCCCACCAGTCCGAGAACGGTCAGACATCAGCACCCCACCAGCCCGAGAACGGTCAGACATCAGCACCCCACCAGCCCGAGAACGGTCAGACATCAGCACCGCAGCACTCGAGAACGGTCAGACATCAGCACCCAGCACTCCGAGAACGGTCAGACATCAGCACCCCACCAGTCCGAGAACGGTCAGACATCAGCACCCCACCAGTCCGAGAACGGTCAGACATCAGCACCCCACCAGTCCGAGAACGGTCAGACATCAGCACCCCACCAGCCCGAGAACGGTCAGACATCAGCACCGCAGCACTCCGAGAACGGTCAGACATCAGCACCGCAGCACTCCGAGAACGGTCAGACATCAGCACCGCAGCACTCCGAGAACGGTCAGACATCAGCATCGCAGCACTCCGAGAACGGTCAGACATCAGCACCCCACCAGCCCGAGAACGGTCAGACATCAGCACCGCAGCACTCCGAGAACGGTCAGGCATCAGCACCCCACCAGTCCGAGAACGGTCAGGCATCAGCACCCCACCAGTCCGAGAACGGTCAGGCATCGCACCCCACCAGCCCGAGAACGGTCAGGCATCAGCACCCCACCAGTCCGAGAACGGTCAGGCATCAGCACCCCACCAGTCCGAGAACGGTCAGGCATCAGCACCCCACCAGTCCGAGAACGGTCAGGCATCAGCACCCCACCAGTCCGAGAACGGTCAGGCATCAGCACCCCACCAGCCCGAGAACGGTCAGGCATCAGCACCCCACCAGTCCGAGAACGGTCAGGCATCAGCACCCCACCAGTCCGAGAACGGTCAGGCATCAGCACCCCACCAGCCCGAGAACGGTCAGGCATCAGCACCCCACCAGTCCGAGAACGGTCAGACATCAGCACCCCACCAGTCCGAGAACGGTCAGACATCAGCACCGCAGCACTCCGAGAACGGTCAGGCATCAGCACCGCAGCACTCCGAGAACGGTCAGACATCAGCACCCCACCAGTCCGAGAACGGTCAGACATCAGCACCCCACCAGTCCGAGAACGGTCAGACATCAGCACCCCACCAGTCCGAGAACGGTCAGACATCAGCACCGCAGCACTCCGAGAACGGTCAGGCATCAGCACCCCACTAGTCCGAGAACGGTCAGGCATCAGCACCCCACCAGTCCGAGAACGGTCAGACATCAGCACCCCACTAGTCCGAGAACGGTCAGACATCAGCACCCCACCAGTCCGAGAACGGTCAGACATCAGCACCCCACCAGCCCGAGAACGGTCAGACATCAGCACCCCACCAGCCCGAGAACGGTCAGACATCAGCACCCCACCAGTCCGAGAACGGTCAGGCATCAGCACCGCAGCACTCCGACAATGGTCAGGCATCAGCACCCCACCAGTCCGAGAACGGTCAAATATCAGCACTGCAGCACTCCGAGAACGGTCAGACATCAGCATCCCACCAGTCCGAGAACGGTCAGGCATCAGCACCCCACCAGTCCGAGAACGGTCAGACATCAGCACCGCAGCACTCCGAGAACGGTCAGGCATCAGCACCCCACCAGTCCGAGAACGGTCAGACATCAGCACCGCAGCGGGCAGGCCACTCATCGTCGTAGACTGTAAACACCTTCAACGTCGAATGGAAAGTACAAACAAAATTTTCTGACCACAAACCGGTGTAAGGAACCCAGTGACATCACAGCTGAATGAGAGCCATAGCGGTCAAATGACAGAAAGTGGACGACTCCGGTCGCCACCTTCACGACTGCTCAGTCGACTTAAAGTGACTGAACATGGGCGGGAAGATCGCGTAACACCGCTGCGCACTATGCGCGAGCACGGCATCAAGGTGGCGCTCTTTTTTTTGCACGCCGCAGGGTTCGGGCGCCGAGCTTAGGGAGACAGGCAACAAGACGACCCTGAACGCGGTCAGGGACCTGCTGTCGCGGACCCTGGTCCTGCCGGCCGAGCTGATGCCGGAAGCACTGCAGCGTCTGGACGTGAGTGCCACAGCCACCAGGGCCGAAGGACACCGAGTGCCCAGGCGCGGGTACAAAGGTCTCAGGGACACACACCCCGTGTAGGCAGTATTTGTGACGGATGTGCGGAAAATTTGCTTCTTTTGATGGGAACTGGGATGTTAGAAAGCCGTCTAACCTCTTTTTAACTTGTTCTCGATTCCCCAAAAGCCTGCAATCGCGTCTGGGGACGTCCCATAGGTCGCGACGGCATGCTGTCGTCCGAGACCATGTTTGGAGCCATCCTCCGAGTCGTCTGCGTCCGTGGCAGGCACATTAGCCTGCTGATGGCCTCCACAGCTGGACCTGTCCCTGGTGTATCGGGACCTGTACGGCGGCGCCTGCTGTACGGTGGTGGACGCCCTCCGGCGGGCCGACCCCCTGCCGGTGCCCATCCTGCACGTGTTCCACCACCCGATCACGCAGCGCTACCTGAGCAGCCAGTGGACGCTGCGAGCCGGCCGGCCCTGGCAGGTCCTGAGAGACCTGCGCAGCCCGCCCGAGCAGCGGCCGCCGGCGTCGCCGCCTCCGACCGAGGCCGGCCTCTCCACGGCAGTGAGCCGGTCCACGGCCGCCGGCACGCCTCTGATCTCGTAACGCCTCGTCTACGGGTCAAGTGTGGGGCAAACGCCACACTGTCCACCGGAGGGTCCGTCCGAGGCATAGGTCATAAGTCCGCTGGAGACCCTGTGTAAAGCAGAGGTCGTGCTTTCCCTGGGACACATTGTGCGATACAGAGAGTTTAGGCCCGTTAGCTTGCCCGCGACGCAGCTCTCATTTTTTGGCAGTACCAACGTTTCTTTGGAGCGTGCGAAATTATGTAGCTTAAACAGAAGTGCAGAAATATTATTGTCCCGTAAAGTCAGCCGTCGGCTATGCGTGATCATGTTTGTTAGCGATTGTCCGACACATATACAGTTTCTTCAAGACCTGTGTGTCATTTGCGGATAAATCCATCACCTTCTGTCAACCGCCAAAGGCCTTTTCCTTGGAACAACTTTCTACGTTTTTTTCCGGTGACATACTGTCGCCGAATACAGAAAACAGACTCGGTCAGGGGTACATCTAACATAACAAAAATAAAGAGAAACAGAGATCAAGAAGTTAAGGCGAGTGTGATATGAAATAAATGCAAAATTTGATGTAAAAGGCACCATTCAACAGCAAGGTATGATTACCGAACAATGGCTCGTCATCATTATGGGGTGGTGGGTCGGGTGGTGTCACTATTGCATATTCCGGAGGAATGGGCCGTGGAAAATATATTTAGTCTTCCACGCATAGCAAGCACTACAGGCATTCCAAGGTAAGCATCCAGCGCAGTTTGCAATTTACACGCAGAAGGTGGGCCACACAGTGTGATCCTGGGACATAAATCACCACGCACAAGCAGACAGGTGCATCCACACGCGAGTCACACAGTTCCGGCCTGGTGTAACGCAGGTGCCAGTCTGCTGGAACCTCACGCTGTAATCATCGCACATCGACACCCGGTGTCGGGCGTGGATCACACAGTAACCGGCCGCTGTCTTGAGCGCATATCGACTGGATGCTCGGCGCCAGATTCACGCGCACGAAGTTGGCTTCACGCACCGTCCTCCACTTCCCCGGACGGCCCACAGGTCGCTCTGCCAGCACAGTGACAGAGTGCGAACTGACCGCTCGGCAAGGGGCACGTGACGTCACACGCCGCTGGCCGGGAACACCTGGCCGCCTCACTCACCCAGAAATCACGTGACACGCTAACCACGCCAGCCATACGTCACAAGCAATGTATCAAGTGGGCGGGCAGCCGCACGGTGGTCCAGCCTCGGCGGTCTTGGTTCAGTCCACAGCGAGCAGAAAACCGACGTGGTTGAAAGTATTCACAGGTCAGTCGGACGCAGCACTTGCCTCTTTCTCTCGTTAGACACCATCGCGTTGCAAACACGCTTTAAATAAACCTTACCGTGTTCAAGGACGAAAAGCCAATGTAAAACAACACAACTCACAAGCACAGGCGTCGTTCAGAGACTTGGACAATGCATGGGGAGTGACTGTCATAGAATTGTCATCATTCATGTCATGCCGGGCTCGCAACGCTTGTTTACTTGGCTCAATGAGTCCGCAAGTGCGATGTACATTGCACAAGAAATCGTGAGTTCGGGGCAGACAGAAAGCTGTTGCTATAAAACGGTCAGTACAGCATGGCATTCAGCGTCTGAGTTCCAGCGAGGACTGACGCCACGGAGAAGGTCCATCACTTCACCTCGCCTGGCGCCCGGTTCCACTGGCTACACGACATTGGCACGAAACGGTCTGCCTCCCGAGCACCAGACAACAGCGAACGGTCCAGTGCCGCAGCGAGCGTCCGCGGCAGGCCAGGGGACCGCCCGAGTCACACAGACGCCTGCAGGTGGGTCGAGACGCCCCCGCTCCTCTGAGCGTCCAGAAGAAACGAACCCGCCCGAGCGTTCAGCCAGACGCCGGCCGGGAATGTTTCTCAGGCCGCAGACACCGGCCGCCGCCGGCACCTCCCCGGCACACCAGGCGGACGGGCAGTCACCCGACGTCTCTGGGCTCACTCCGTCCGCCGGTCGGCTGCCAGTTGTGACGTCATAGTGACGTCATGGCCGGCGGCCGGGCGTACGCCTTGGGGATGAAGCCGTGCTTCCTGGACTTGGGCGAATAGGCCCAGAGCCAGCCGTCCACCGTCTGGTTGTTGAGGTCGGCGTAAATCCAGTCCCCTCGCCGCACTGACAGGTCGTCCGGTGCTTGGGCCTGTCGACGGAACAGTGATCCGGTCACAGAGGCACAGCTGGGCGTTCAGACAGTGATGCTGTCACACAGGGGCGCGGCTGAACGTTCACACGGTAGTGCCATCATACAGCAGTGCAGCTGAGGGTTCATACCAAGGTTGGAAAAGGTTTTGTTTTTTGGTGTGGAAGAGTACCAGAAAATACGTTCTCCGAGAACATTTTATAATCTTAAAAGTCTGATCTTGTGCCTCCGTAAAAAACTACCCTATAGCCATGTTGACTCATTCCTAACTCTGCAAGCAAATGACGCTGTCTTCAGTCAGCCAGAAGCAGGTGTGATGTAACTGATTCTGACCAAAAACGGCAGCTTAAACTAATATTACTCTTTGCAAAATTTGTACTCCATTACAAAAATTAACTCCGACGCCAGAACAAAAATCAAATTTCCAGTCCTGGCTCATACAGTGACGTCACACACAGGTACAGCTGAATTTACACAGTCGACGCAGTCACGCAGGTGTACGGCTGAGGGTTCATACAGTGATGCAGTCATACAGGAGTACAGCTGTACGTTCACATGGTGACGCAGTTACACAGGAGTACAGCTGAGGGTTCATACAGTGACGCGGTCACAAAGGAGTGCAACTGAGCGCACGGTGGCCCCGTCAAACACCTGTAAAGATAAGTGTTCACGCAGTTAACCGTTCAAACAGAAGCCCAGCTGGGTTTTCCGATGATGCGGTCACAGGCTACGTCTGAGCGTTCCCACAGTGAACCAACCATACAGAAGAACAACTGATCATTCACGCAACATCACAGTTGAACGTTCACACGATGACTTGGTCATACAAAAATGTAGATGAGAGGTTACATGGTGACCTGGCCACACAGGGGGCAACAGCTGGCGGTCCACGCCATGACCTAGTTGCGCTGGAGCGAACCTCCCCATTGATGGTGCGGTCGGCTCACATTGAAGATAAGCTCCTAGTCGATACAGTGGCCAGGTCACGATTGACATCAGCTCCCAGTCACGGCGAAACCCCCGTCAGGCGGGGCTTCTACTGCCGGTTCACTCCGTAATCTGCTTTCACTGCAGGCCGGCTCCATGGGACCTTGACTGCTACTGCCATGACCCATCTGGCCTCATCTGGCCCCAAGTCGATGGCACCGTGAACGGCTAAACAAACCGCACAAGGAACGCAAAACCAACAAATAATGGCGAATCCAATCGATCACTTCTTTCAGTGGCATTTATGTTAGCATTTATTGCGAGACAAGACGAACTGTGTTTGTCTTGGATCGCTCGTCAGATCAGAACACAACACTGAATGCATTCGGACACGGTGCAGGTGACGCGGAAGTAGGCCCACCTTGTAGTCGTAGAGCATGACTAGCTCTGTGCCGTGGAAGCGGGGGTCGTCCTGGCCGGCCGAGCTCAGGTGATGGCCGCCGGGGCCGCTGGGGGACGCCGAGAACTGCTGGTGCACCGGCGGACTGCCACCCGGACCGAGCTCTCCTGAGGGCGGAGAGTGCAGAGGTGACTCTGGTGTCCTGAGAACTGCTGCCGCTAAGACCGAGCTCTCCTGAGGGCGGAGAGTGCAGGGGTGATACTGGTGTCCTGAGAACTGCTGCCGCTAAGACCGAGCTCTCCTGTGGGCGGAGAGTGCAGAGGTGACTCTGATGTCCTGAGAACTGCTGCCGCTAAGACCGAGTTCTCCTGTGGGCGGAGAGTGCAGAGGTGACTCTGGTGTCCTGAGAACTGCTGCCGCTAAGACCGAGTTCTCCTGTGGGCGGAGAGTGCAGGGGTGATACTGGTGACCTGAGTACTGCTGCCACCTAGACCGATCTCTCATACGAGCGGACCAGGGAAGCGGGAAGCGGGGGGGGGGGAGAGGGGGGAGCAAGGGGCAGCTGATGCTCCAACTTTTCTGAAATTTAACACTGACCCTATGGATGTTGACTGGAAAGAAACGACCCAAAATACATTTTTTGCGCTCGCCCTTCAACCATGGAGAAGTTCACGCCCCCTGGGGCAGACAGTACAGTGGCAGTGACACTCATGAACAGAAAACTTCTGAGGACTGCTCACCACTGGGACCGAGATTCTGCCAAGGGCGTAGCCAAGATTTCGCCAAGGAGGGAGCCCGGACACATCTATCACCTTTAAAAAAATGTCTTCAGATTTCGATCCCTCCATTTTCGATTCCCGAAAATTTTCAGTTATTTCCACTTCTGATGCGTAAATGAACGTTAAAGTTCCAGCCTCAAAAGGGGCCATGACCCCTCGCACTCCCCCCTAGCTACGCCCCCTCTCCTCCGAGCTCTCCTGGACACAGACAGTGCAGCCGTGACTCTGACGACCAGAGAACCACTGACGACTGCTGTCTCCTGGACCGGTTTATCCTGGACGTACAGACGACAGCAGTGATATCGTGAATGGGGACCGCCGGTATTCCGATAGAATGTCTTTCAGAATGAACCCTCCTGTGGTCGGAGGCCGAAGGCATTAAGAGAGGGCCAAGCTAGTTTTATTGCAATCCCGTCTGTCTTTGATCGTGATCATCTGGGATTCGGAATTCTGCATTCTCTGAAGAAGCCTGTCGTTAGCCGGCTGGTAAGGATTCTTTCAGGCATCTGATGTCACGAGCCAACGCTTTCAGGACGTCTGTGAATCTGATTAGTGATCAGCTCAGGCGCTAGACGCCCCCTATCCGACCAGTTCTGGTTTCTAACACTATCTGATCAGCTCCGGCCTCTGACGTTGCCCATCTGAACAGCGCCTGACACTCACCGTACGTCCAGTATTTGACGTTCGCCATCTGGTCACCCTCTGACACGCACCGTCTGATCCGCCGCCGACACTCACCGGCTGGGCTACGCTTGTTCCTGGGCGGGTCGGCCGTGGTGCGCGACCAGAACGCCTCGCCGGGCAGCACGTCGGCCGGGTACACGAACGCCGACGGCACGAACCCCTCCTGGCCGTCCGAGCGCTCGATCCAGAACCTGGCGGCGCGCGGTGGCCGAGCGGTTACAACGAGCGACGCGCGGCAGGCGGGCGGGGTTCGAATCCGGCCGACGGCCAGGTTTTTGTCGTCCTCCGCGGCGATCGGTGCGGAAGGCTGGCGTGTGGCGGGTGGCGAAGTGACGAGAGCATTCGATGCAGTTTTGGTGTCAAAAGACGCGGGACTGCCGCCTCGGTCTACACTTTCCGAGCAAGACAAAAGCTACGAGATCACCACCAGCCACGACATCTTAGAATGCTAATTGCAATAGTGCACACCAGGGATGTCGATTTGTATTCTTTTGAGAGGGCCCTGGCTCATGCGGTGCTGGTTTGGTCTCTCCCCAATGTTGGTTTGCCCCCAACCCTAATATTCTGTGCAATATTTAAAGGGAAATGAGTAACAATAAAGGAAAGAACGACCGCAAAAGATATGAGATAAGCAGAAAGTAAATAATAAAGTCTAAAACTACACATCTGTTTATCTTTCTACCTTCCATCTACATATCTATATCTATATATATATATATATATATATATATATATATATATATATATATATATATATATAGTATGGGATAAACGTATTTTTTCATTTGATATATATCAACAAAAAACTTTTTAATTTTTTATCGTACAAGTAACAAAAAAAATCCATTGGCCAAAATAGAGTGGGCTAAGTCAGTAGAGAAATCCACATTGGCGGGGGAGGTTAGGTTGTTAGGCCCTCGGCTCGGCCCCCAATTATTTACAGAAACGGACATCCCTGGTGCACACTTCATAGCGCACGCCATGTTAACGCCTCAAATTGCGTAGCTCACCTATGAGCGCCTCTCTTGTTGATCGTGAGGACACTCTCGTCACCGTGGCGGAGGTCGGCGCTCGGCACTCACCACTCGTGGTCCTCCTTGTTGAGCACGGTGACGAACTCGCCGCGCTCCACGGACACGTCGTTCTCGTCCCTGGGCATGAAGGTGTAGAGCACGATGTACCGGCCGGCCGGGTCCTGCGGAAAATCGAGTCAGTGTCCGAGAGGTCAGCACCGTCGCGGCGAACCGGAACAAGCCAGGGCGCCTCTGAAAAGACGTGGTGCGGACAAGAGTGGATCAACCCGTTTTAAGGGTTGTGTAAGGTGCTTAATAAGCCTGAAAGCAAAACAGAAGAGCATTTAATGTGTGGTTACAGCATTTCAACAAAAGCATACAAAAGAAAAAACACCATTACCCCGCGAACGAACCTAATGCTGGTGTGCGAGGAGAGTTTGAAACCCAGTGCAGATCCAGCAATAAATTCACTGCGATATTCGGTGCAGTCAAAGGCGTAGCCAAGGAGGAGGGGCAAGGGCCATGGCCCCCCTGGAGGCCAAGCGGGGCCCCCTGGCGGCCGAGCGAGTTCTCCTGGGGCCAAATGCCCCAGTTCTTTGGATAGTGTGAGGCGCCGCAGGACGCCTTACACTGTCCGAAACGGACAATTAAAGCAAAAGAAGAATATTTTAAGCATTAAAGAAGGCTTACGAGCTTAAAAAAGACGTTTTCCGAATACATGAAGAAGGATTTGCGTGCTATGAAGAGAGGCCCGTGGTCTGAATGAGCGTTTAGGAGCCGCTGCTAGCTTGTAGGCGAGTTCATTGCTTGTCTGGGGAGGGCCCTTGTCGGTCTATAAAGGGCCCCTGTCAGCCTCTAAAGGGACCTCTTTTCGGTCTGGAAGAAGGCCCCTGCCCCTGCCTCCAGAGGCCGACAGGGGTCCTTTGCAGATGGATAGGGTGCCCTCTACATACAGGCAATGATCCCTTGGCCAACAGGGGCCCCTAAACGGTCATTCAGGAGCCCCTGCTCTCCTATAAAGATGTCCCTGCCGACCTGTAAGAGGTAACTGCCAGGTCGGCAGGGACGTCTTTACAGGCGAGCATGGGCCCCCTTTACACTTCACTGGGGCCTCAAACCGACAGTAATTTTAGCCACATGGGGGTTATGATTACGAGGGCCAGGCGCGGATCCAAAGAGAGAGCAATTGGGGCGATCGTTCCTTCCTCCCTGAGGCCTAAGAAGGGGCCCCTGTCAGACTTAAAAGGAGGCCCGAAGGGGCCCCGTATGAGCTTCACGGAGCCTCTTTAAGAGCCTGACAGGCTCCTGATGCAGACAGAGAGGCCTTCTGGAGGGTTAGATGACCTCTGAGACCCACAGAAGGCCCCTGAAGCTGCCAAAAGGCCCCTGAGACCACAACAAGACCCCAACACGGCAGTGTCCCTGAGACCGCCAGATTGCTCATAGAGCCCCTGAGACGGCCAAGATGAGGACTGAGTCCCTAGGGGGGCCCCTGTGAATGAAAAGCTGAAGGCTCTTGATGTAGTCAGAGGGCCTCCGAGAGGGTTAATGAGACCCTGGCACGGTAAGATGGCCCCTAAGATGGAAAGAAAGGCCCTTGAAACTCGTCAAGGGCTCCTGGGGCCGCAAGCGGTCCCAACACGGTAAAGGGTCCATGAGGCCACCAAAATTGCCGGAGAGGCACCTGAAACAGAAAGAAATGAAGAGGGTGCCTAGCACGGCATAAGGAGGCCCTGACCAGCCAGAGGGACCGCCTAAACGAGGATTCATCGGTGACCTTCTTAACATCGAGAAGAACCACAAATGGGCTACACTGGCTTCTTGAAATCTCGAGGGGTTCTTGATGCTGTCAGGGGCCCTCCGCGAAAGTCAGGCGGTCTCTGAGATGGGCAAGATGGGCCCGTACACCGCAGATGACCCCTGAAACCTCTAAAAAGGCCGCAGACCCCCTGCGAGGCAAAGACGATAAGAGGGCCTCCGAGACGGTATTTGGGTGTTATGGCGGCGCTGGACGGCCAGAGGGTCACCCGAGTATAATAAGCGGGCTCCTGGTACGGGCTAGGTCCCCCTGAGACTGCCAGGGAGGCCCCTGTAGCGCCAACAAAAGCCCCTTGTTACGTCTAGAGGGCCCCTAAAAGACTGCCAGATATACCTCATGTACCAGAGGAATACCCCTGATACAGTCATGGGGACCACCGGAGACGTTCAGAGGGCCTATGACACTGCACAGGGGTCCTGAAATTACCAAAAGGTCTTTTGTAACTGTCAGAGGGCCCCTGAGATGGCAGAAATGTTTCCCAGAGACGACAAGAGGGGTACCCAGGACCACAGGGGGCCCGCTGCGACTGCTAGAGAGGGGCCTTTGAGACTGCCAACGAGACGTCTCTAGCAGTTGGGGCTCCTGAGGCGACCAGAGGGACCCCTGAAACTACTAAACCTTGAAACGTCCAGACTGCTCCTAAAACGGCCAGGGTACTTAGAGGATTGCCAGAGGCGCCTCTGTCACGGCAGAGAGACTTATAGAGGGCCTTTTTAGTGCCTGAGGGGCTCCTCAGACGGCAAAAACGCTTCAGGGCCGACAGGAGGAAACCCGAGATGGCTTAGGCGTCCCTGATGGGTCCCTGAGACCGTCCAAGGTGCCCCTGAAACTGCCAAAGGAGCGCCTGAGACGTCACACAGGACTCGTGAAACCGTAGAGGGTAAACTGCAGACGGCCCGAGACCTCCATAAGTGCCCTGTAACTGCAAGAGGAAACCTAAACTAAGCTGACAAAAAAATCCGCAGAATCTACGGGATGGGGGGAGGGGACAGACGGGGTACTGGACCAGATACAGACGCGACATATCAAATGGAGGGAGGGGCGGAGCCGCCTAAAATCTCGCCGTTCTTGTCATATTTCGGCTACTACTAGACATGAGGGCCTCGCGCTGACCATCCCCCCCCCCCCCGCCTTGGCGAAATCCTGAATCCGCTCTTGGCGAGGGTCCCCATTGGTTACGAGGGCCCCCTTGATCAAATTTGGCCACCCCCTGGGCGGAATTCTGGCTACGCCCTGAGTGCAGTGCCAGCCAGGTGTGCCATTTTCTGTGGATGACTGGGGGGGGGGAAGGGCCGAGCCGAGGGTCCGTCAACCTAATCCCCTCGTAAATGTGGGCTTTTCAGCGGATTTCACCACTTTATTTTGACCATATTTCTCTTGTTAAAACTGACAGAAAATACTGGGGGCCAAAGTCGCTTATAGAGGGGGCTAAGATCCACATAAGGGAGAGCATAGCCCCCTGCAAAAAGATGCAAATCGACATCCTTGGTTTCCGTTAAAATGCTTGTGTTCATTGGATTTCCGGATTTTTGTACAGTCTGCGTTCAAACTACGAGACCTTGCAGACTCCGTGAGCGGCAGACTTGACATGGTTTGGTTAAGGAAACGGTTAATGCTTTTATGGTTACTTTAGGAATCACTTGCGGGCATAACATTCTGCTATTTTTTTCATCCACGCCTCCGTTTCAGGCACTGCAAATGTCATCCAGGTCAATCGCAATCCAGGCAAACCAGACAGCGAGCTATCCAGGCTTAATGGATCGCGAGGAGTTACCAGCACAGGCGTTGTACGCAGTTTGTAGAAAACAGTTATGCAAAAAAAAATAAGCTTCACAGAACACTAGGAATTTTTGGAACATGACAACGATAAACGTTTGGAGGAAAACTTAAAACGTCCGATGTGGGTGCCAATCGAAGTCGTTTACCATCGCTCAAGGGGATGAAGTCCACAGCCTTGACAATTATCAGTGCAACTCCATCAATTTGTAACATCTCTTCCATTTTGGCAAATCAATGTCACATTCGCACTGTGATCTATAAAGCACGATTTTTCTATTACCTGTGGTTCAAAGGCAAACGAAATAACTCAGCCGTCGTTCGTCAGGACCAATTTCCGCGTATATGCAGAACGTGTGACAGCAAACTTTTGGAACGTAAGGGCGGCAACTGTTATCTTTCCGACGGGGACTCTGTAAGATCGCAGTAACACCATCGGTAACTGTCACGGTTGTTAAAAGAGGCGGGTTTTCATCCAAGGTCGCGTGCGGAGAGCGCAGGGACCTCACATTTACATTAAGACATACGAGCTGAAGCAGATACGCTTTTGGTGCGGATTATTGGCTTTAGTGATACCGTGCTATTGGACAGATATCCATTGCTCTTAAGGTGTGGCATTAAAATACACATGTTTTGAGTAATTTTGCTTTTCGCCACAGGTTAAAAACGCGGTGGTTTTGGTGAAACAGGTCTGTTCGTTGTCTTTCTTTGATAGCCAGTTCCGGATTTTTCGGTGCCTGAGCGTACACCATAAATGTCTTCGGACTACTCAGCCTGTCAGCACACACGGATCTCCGATTATGACACCAGTACGACGCGAAACGTGTGGAAAAGGCACCTCCTGAAGCAGAGATTCATCGTAAATTCGGCAAATCTTCACCATATTGATAAAAAAAAAAATCAGTAAAAACCGGGAGCGCGAGCCGCCGCGCGCCGTTCCCGGATCGGCGCGCTGTCCCTGACGTCACGCGCCGCCCGCGCGGTAAACAGCTGTCGGGGCAAGGCTGCAGCAGCGGCCGGCCGGAGGCGCCGCCAGTCGCTCACCTTGAAGAAGGGGTGCACGTCGGGCGTGGTGGCGCCATGGCCCGAGGGCGCCGACCTCTGGCCGGGCAGACCCGCCTCCGTGAAGCTGTCGTTGTCCGACGTCTCCACACCGTTCCGGTCTGAAATCAGTGGCAGTGGTCCGCTTCATGCAGGGCTACAGTTATTTACTGGCCATTTTTACTGATTTTGTGAAATAAAGCCTTACACTTACGAAAAGAAATATACGGGGTAGCAAGTACGTTCTGGAAATTTCAGTCTGGATTCATTTGAACCTGTTGAAGCTCACTGGTGAAATTCACGTCCAAGGAACAATGCACCGATATCTCTTTATCACATCGAATTTAGCGCATAGAAGTAGGACTACTCTCATTGTCTTCCGGGACGCAGGCTCTATAAAACTCCTTTGTTAGAATTATGTGCGCCATTGTACCGCAGTACGCGGATAAGGATGCACCATTGTATAGCAGCTCACTGTACTTTAGGAAGCAAACGTCGCATGCAAGCAGAGATGGGTTCCACTTTCAGCACACACAGCATCAGCTATTGAATGTGTTTCTTTAAACCTATTGACTAAATTTCCACCGCGCCTATTACTCATTTCGTCTCAGCGGTCGGTTGAAATAAGGGGATAGCCAGGCATCAGAACCGTTCTTTCAGGGGCGTCGTTTTGTGTAAATGACTGGCTGGGGGGGGAGGGGAAATGAGCCGACGGCCCGACAATCTAACTTCCCCCATGTTCGTTTCTGAAAGGATTTAGTCCACTATTTTAGCCTACGACAATTTCTATTTCTGTTTTTTTTTTGGTTATAATTCATCAAATAACAAGCAATGTTTTCCTTGCCAGAGCTGTCATTAGGGACCGTAGCCCCCGCAACATATTATTAATCGATACCCCTGCCTTCTTTCCGGCATAATATCATATTTAAAGTTTTACAGCGTCAAAACCTCCAAATGCACTTTGTAATTTCCGACACCGACGGCACTTGCGTAAGCTGCACCATCCAGTCCTCGCCGTGGCGGCAAGCAGTCGGCTCGGCGCCGGCGGAAACTCAGCTGATCTCGGTGTCTGTGCTGGTGTTGCCGATCGTGGTGTAATTGCCGTATTTGTGCTGGCTTTATGGTCGTACCTGTGCTGGTGTTATGGTCGACGTCTCCTCCGCCAGGCCCCGCTCCACTTCCATCTGGCAACGCCAGCTCGCGCGGCAGCTTTTTCTGCGGACAAAGGTCTCAGTCAGTCGTCCGACAGCGTACATCGTTCCCATTCACACGTCTTACAGAGCACAGCGGCCTCGCTCAGATGTCGCGCATCACACGCTGACACCACTCACGCGTCGGACAGCTTACACCGGACAAACAACGGACATCATTTTCCTTTGGACAGGGCACCCAGAACAAGTTCGGTTCCGGGGATCCTACTGAGTGGGACGTCGCTGGTTCCCGTCGCCATTAATGAAGTTCGACGTCGTTGCGTGGTCTGGCGCTAAGAGACGTCCAAGACTGTTTCTCGCGACTGGCGTTCGTAAAGCTCGTCGGCAGCCGCCTTTGTGTTGAGGCCAGGTCGTCCCAGGTCAGACCCACCTTGACGCTGAGTGCCAGGTCGCCGAGCTGTGATCCGTGCGGGGCGCAGTACGAGTGGGGTATGAACCCCTCCTGCTGGCTGGTTTCCGATATCACGTACACCCAGTCGTTCTCCTGATACAGCACGTTCACAACCTGGAAACACAAGCAGTGCAGTGAATATCCGTAGCCATACATCTCAGCACGCAGAATCAAACATTTCAGACATTCTCATCAGCGTTCACAATGGCCAATTGCGATGGGTGAAGGCTGCAAAAATTTCACGAACGACACGACCGCAGGGAGAGAAGCACAGGCAGACGCTTCATTCATGCATCCAGTCGCACATTTCCAGCGTGGCGAAAGTTCGGCCGTGGGACGACAGTTCCCACGAACTGGAGATCAGCGAGTGAACGGGTCCGCGCGCAGCGTGATGCTGCGGCAGACCACAGCTGTCGCTGTTCTGTTGGAGCACACTGGCACGTTGCCAAATTTCTCCGCCGGTTTGAGTGATCTCGAAGCCTGTACGTTATTTTGCGGCCATATGCGACCACTGCACAGCACGCATTACAGCTGAATTGCTCATATCCTTCGTCCAACCCGAAACCGGTGCTGAACTCTCACTTACTCAGCAAATGATTTGTTAAACGGTTACGTCCGAAGACATGCCACGTCTGATGCACTGGTAGATCCAAGAAGAAAACAATTACCCGCATACTTTCAAAGCCCAAAGCTAAACTTAGATCTTCTCAGTTTATGTTGCTCCCAGCGGAACAGTAAAATCGTGCAAAATGATTGTGATATTCTGATGAATCAGCATACATGAATGGAAAATTCCTTCGAAAGTTGGTGTGGCAAATATCAGCCCAGTAATTCTCATATACTCAGTTTTGCCCCCCCCCCCGATTTATTTTCTCACCAGATTTCAGTCCCCTTGATTTTAGATTTTGATGAAAATGACTTAGAAAAAAACTTTTATTTTCCCGCTAGTTACAGGTTTCCATTGCCGTGCAGTGTAAACCAGAATTAAAGCGAGCAGCGATCTAAAGGGTAAACACACTGCACACCCTTCTCATGTTGCGTGGCTGGTAGCCCCGGCACCGCTAATCTTAACGCCAGTTGTTGAAAAAGCTCACATTTTCGGTCACTCTCCTTCCGATGCAAGGAACGCCCGATCAAGCTGGTATACATAAGTGAGACTAATATATATGTCGTGACCTGCTGTCTGGCACTGGTTGAAAAGCCAACGGATTTTCGACAGCGTCATGAAATTAAGATACAATCTAGAGGTTATTACACCCTATGCCACCTCGAATATGATTCCACTGGAAGGGTAATAACGTGATGTGCGTTGATGTCTTAGACTTTCAAGCAATGTGTATCAATTGGGCCTATTTCCCATTGACATTAAGTCACTGAAATCGAGTTATATGCACTTCGATGTATATTATAGGATGACTCCGAAAACTGGTCACATGTGACGGAGTAATACATTAAAGAAGAACATGTTTGGGGACACACCTCAAAAGACAATCACATTTTGATGACTAAGAGTATCCAAATCCAGCATGTTTTAAGCTCTCTAACAATGCGCATAAAATTATAATGCTGCTCCATTCGACTGCTCGATTCAACAAAACACAAACACTGGTCCAGAGGAAACATGCCCTTGTCTTACAAACCAAGTCTGGCCCAAAACAATGGTTTAGAACATTTACGCAACCTTCGATCATCTAGCAAACGTCAACGGATGATCAGCAATACAGATGGGAGAACAATTTATTTGCATCATACACTTAAAACCAAGCAGCGAAACCCCAACTGTACCTCAAGCCAAAAGACCCGCAATGTGCCACTAGTTCCGTGTGCCAATTCACACAAACATCCATTATGACAAAATGTACCTGGGGTTACTACGCATCTTGGCGGCCACGACTAATGGAAGCCAAGCGTAATTATAAAGGCTTCCTTTTCAACGAACTTAATGCTACCCGGAGATCACAAGCCAATCCAAACAACAGGAACCAAATGGCAGCTTATACAATGCAACTCGATGACAGCGCCTATTGTACCGACAGTTCCGTTTTCAGTCACAGACGCAAATGAAATGAGGACCACTACGACGTCCGCGTAGCGCCGCACTGGCCATCCGACCTCTGACGGACACCGACCGGCTTCTCAGTTAATCACCAGGCCCACGCCGAGAGCAGGACTACCTTCCAGACCTACGCTTCAAAGTTTTACGCAAGAGCGAATCACCCTCGGTGCACAACACAGGCAGATCATTTCAGCAGCCGTAGGTCTCGGAAGTTTGGGCGGAATGTAGGGCAAACTTTAAATCTCTAGATCCTAGAGAAGACGCCGGATACTTCAGTCAAGGCTGGTAACGCCAGAGGAGCATCCAGCCGTACCATTTCCAGCGGTGCCACCACACCAGTGAAGTCAATCTCAGCGGAAATTTTAAACCCGGTACCCAATTTGTGGCCGGTCACCTATATCCATAGCCACCATTCTATTGTACGTCAGTGGGGACATAGGAAGAAACTGGCAAATTTCACGCAAACTACCCATGCTTTACTTCTCCATCACACCGCGGGCTCCGGAACGGGTAGTTACAATAGGCAGACGAGCTCAAGCTTTCACAGCGCCAAATCGCGCGAGATCTGTCACTCTTGACGGAGGAATAGCGCAAGCCACAGCTCTGCCTCAAGCGCAGAGAAGGCGCTTGCTTCGCACGCACCGCCGGCGGATAAAACTGTCCACCAGTGTCGTCACGTCCAGCAGCTCCGCGGGACATGCGGCACACATGGCCACGTCGCTCAGCCGCCGGTGACTCGCGGTGGTGCGGAGCCACGTTTTGACGCGGCGCCGCAGAGAAAAGCCGGGCTCCGCAGGGCGCGACTTTGCCGGTGCTGTCGGAAGGTTTTTCACCAGCAGGACGAGTAACTGCGTAGTCTTGTGGTGTTTCAACGTGGGCGCTCAGGCGTTTCGCGTTGAGGCGGTACAACGCTGCGGTGGTGCCAACAGCATAGCGAAAATTCCGCGCTTAGGCAGTTTGTTTCGCAAAAGATGGGATGTGACGATAGGAGACATGACAACCTTTTAGCTCTCACAGTGGGACAACAGAAAGAAATCTTATTCCTCATTTAGAATGTTGTCAGATTAGAGCTTCACTTCTCTTCACTTCTCTTGGCAACCATCACGGAGAAGCCATCCTTCAGTTGGCGTTCTGTCGTATCTGGCTCGTCAAAACACGATGACCAGTTAATGATATCCTTTTGTATCCGACCCGTGCAGCTCCGTGACAAACGGCCATTATCGAAAATCGCCCGAGGCGGAGCTCTTCCGGCGCTGATTGGAGCGCAGCAGCGCGGCTATGATAGCCACGCGCTGTCACCGAGGCCGGACCGGTGTGGGAAGCGACTAACCCCTGCCTGACCTCTGGCCCGTGCGGTCCGCGGCGGGAAATACCAGCCGGCTGACCGGAGCCGGCCGGCATAGAGAGGGGCAGAGGCGAGCAGAGGCGGAGAGAGACGCAGAGAGAGGAAAAGGGGAGAGAGAGAGAAAGGGAGAGAGGAAGAGGAATAGAGAGAGAAAGAGAGAGAGAGAGAGAGAGAGAGAGAGAATGGAGAGAGGCAACTGTGCAGAGAAACAACGACGCATGCAAAGGCACAGAGAGATAAACAGACGCAATGTACAGGGAAGCGGATATTCATCGAGATGCAGGGAAGATAACAACATGGGGTGAGATAAAAGAAGGCACGAAACCGGAAGCGAGGACTGCAGGTGGCGCTCACATAACGCGTCAGCTGAACAAGGACAGCGCCGTCAACTGGCCAGACGGCTGTCAGACGGTGCCGGCCTGACGGCAAACGACACGCAGGCGCGCCAACCGCCAGACAATTGATCGGTCCGTAAATTATTCCCGGGAGGTGTTCTGAATATCACTGGAGACATTTTCCTCCCGGGGATTGCCTTAGGGCTGAAGTGAGAATATTTGAAAAATGTGGGGGGGGAAAGGGTGTCTAGACCTTCGTACTGCCGTCCTCAAGGCTCTGCAGCCACATACGTTGCTATCGTTTCGTTTTGCTTTTACGTTACGTTGTCACAAACAGTGGAGTAATTCCTATTTCCCAAACTGCGCTCAAATGATCGGGTCATAAAGGGTTTTTGTCTCTGGCGCATCTCACTAGCTGAGCAATCATGAAACAGAAATTCCATAAGCCTCGCACTCAGTCTGTAGGTCGAGCTCCAGACAAAGAGGTTCGCTGACAACCAGTATTATGTTAACATGTGGAACTGCTTCAAGGTTTGTCTGATGGTAACCCAGATGTGGTAGAAATTCTCAAGTGGCAGTTTTGAACCGCACAGTTGATTAGCAACCAACAATTGACTGACAGCGCAGCTTGGGGCTAACTTGAATTTGTTACTGTTCAGTAAAGTTCAGAAACTACGATAAACCTTTACCGAATTCCTTGTTGACCCAGAAATCATTCAGGCCAGAATACATTTTTTTGGGGGTGGGGGTGGAGGCATTTTCTTGCATCAAGGTTTCACAATCATGCCCTCTCCACACTGTTCAGCTCCAAGTTCTGCGCGGCTCATCGTAATCAGAAGGCTCAGCTATAGATTGCCCAACGACGGCTAATTGGCGCCGTGGTCTGCCAAACTCCTGACCTCTGCCGTTAAAGGCATCGTTACGTTAGCCAACGGCGAAATAAAAGAACTACATCCGGCGGAGGATCACAGCAAGAACCTAGCTCCAATCGCGTTGGTATTTTCTTTTAGTAAAGTAACTCAAATGTAGTTGCAACACCGCAGGTATCATTACGAGAGGCCAGTAAATATTCTGTCATGGCAGCGACCCGCCGTTCCTATGACGCGCCGTGTTGAATTCGAGGGCGGGTGAGCCGTAGCCACCACAGTCGACCTTTCGTGCCAGTCTGGCATCGTTTCAATTTGGCGGCGCGATGGCGGCCGGCTGGGAGCGGCCAGGCAGAGGCGTGGGTAGCGGTACGGATCCGACCAGCGTTACCGCCCACTGCCCCCGACACTGCTGCGGCCGAGTTTTAGCAACACCACCTGCTGCGGCTGACCAGAGCTAACCGCGAGCCACAGCTCCCGGCACAGGTCCTGCTGAGCTAGCCAGCTGCTGCAGTCGACGAAAGCTAACCGTGAGCTACAGCTCCCGACGCAGCTCCCCTTGAGCTGTAGCGGCGTCGGCCTTTACAGCTGACAGGAGCTGCCCAGGAACCACGGCTCCTAACCACACCCCTGCTGAGCCACACCAGCCACACCGGCTGTGGCAGCTGACCAGAGCTACGCGCCAGCCACAGTTCCCGGCACAGGTCCTGCTGAGCTGGCCAGCTGCCGCAGCTGACCAGAGCTACCCACGACCCATGGCTCCCGACACACTCCTGTTGAGATACGACAGGTGCCAGCGGCTACGGGCCCCGGAGCCGCTGACGCCCGAGACCCTAACGGTCCAGGCAGCAAAACGGAGAAAGATCTCGCACCTGACTAGACGGGTGGTGGTGCAGCCAGAGCGTCCGCAGCAAAGGCCATCATGCTTAAAAGGCAAGAAATGTGCAAGAAAACAAGGCAAGCAATGTGACCACAAAAATCTCATCGACAGCAGAGCAATAAGCAAGATGCGTGGGGGGTCATTCGACCCCTCTGCCTGAATATCCTTTGGCCTCGCTCCTGACTGTGCTACCAAATGGAAGAGGGTGTCGTGGTCTGGTAATGGTGAAATGGGCGAATAAACAGAGCGGATGCACGATCTGGTGTTGCAAGGAGCGAAGAGCGGGCAGAGGGTCTGTGGTCTGGCATCAGCGGAGAGGGCGCATTAACACGTAGTCTGCAGCCTGGAAATCATTGCGAAAGGAAAATATAATACATCAAGCCGGGGCTGTTATTAGCATGCATTTGATTGAAAGATCAGTACCACGCAAACAAGGGGTGAATAAGCAGACAGGCATAAGAATGGCATAAGTGGCTAGACTTTCGACAGATATGATGTGCGGAGGGTGTTGCCTAATGAATGGAAGGGAATGACTGGAGGGAAGAAAAACGACAAGGTAGCCATCGAAATAATCATAAAAGACCAGCATTCATTGCATGGATGGTAGGCAGAACACGGAGGAAGCTGATTCCACATGAGCAGGGGTAAAAATAATCGTTATGGCAGCACAGCAAAACACAAATTTTTATGGTGAACACTGTCGGGAACCAAAAAAGCCGTGTAAGAATTAACGTTAAAAACGATAGCCATGTATGACATGATACACTCATGCATGATCCAGCTCACGCAAGTTTCATGAAGCACTTTTTTGGCTTCTGCTAGTCTTGTTATGCTGAAGAAGTACAAATCGTATTACAATGTTTGTTTAATGTTACCATAGGCGGTGCCAGGGACTTGAAAAGGGGAACTGTCTGTCTGTCTGAAGAACATGTCGGTCACATGTTCTTCAGACCAACTTACGACCTTTGACCATAAATGACCTTCAGTGACCTTAGAGTCACTTGGAATGATGTGTGCATTTAGAATCATTTGGAAACGCTTCCGATCATCTGAATTAACACTGTTTCTAAAATTCCATTTTGCCGCTGTTGTGATATAGGGTACGTGCACTGACATTTTAGGTCATAGCTCCGTGACCAGACCTGGTATCAACCTGAAACTTGGTACATAAGTAGATGACATTCTTCTACGTCACATGTACTCCGGGTTTGGCATTTAAAAATGGCGCCAAAAGTTTTGGTATAAAAGCAAATTTTGACTTTTGACCTTACCCTGACCTTTTAAAGTGACCTCAGATGAGCAAAATCATAACTGTGTATTACCCAACTATTTACCTATACATCCACATAAATTATTAAGATCTATGTTAAAAACGCAATTTTTGGCAGTCATTTTCCTTTTACCCTCAACAATGCCAAAAATGTCCTGAGGTGCTCCCAAAAACGTTGCCTGACTCCGCCCCTGAGCAAAATACATTTACGAAATTTTGTCCCAGGACGTAGAAAGAATAGCTAGGTTAAGTGACCAAATTTCGTGAAGCTGTGTTAAAAACTCCAGAATTGGCAAACAAAAAGTCCGAGGGGGGCCGATTCCGCCCCCCTGCCGAGAATAGGGTTAAGCCATCTCGGGGTCATCTCAAGCCATTGACCTGGGACAGGTCAGGTAAGACCATGCTCCAGAAAATGAAACTGATATAAAATTTTGTGAAATGCACCGATTGGGACGAATGTTTCTACATTGATAGAGCATGAAAAATGGAACAATTCTACCATCCCGAATTTTTCGGAAATGTTTAGGTCATTGACCTAAGGTCAGCTATATTGAGCTAGTGAAACTTATTCGGCGGTTCTGAAGCTTGGATATACGCCCTGGTGCTTCTCACGTCATTTACATTTGTAACTGTTCCCTTTGACCGGTGACCCGCGGTCAAGTCACGTTTCATACAGAATTCTCAGACCCGCAGCCGAACACAGTTCTTTGGTTTACAGTCGGGGAATGCCAAGGGTGACCCAATCCGATTTGACCCAGGCCGGTCTGATTTGACCTTTTGAAATATTATGCTTGTTTTTCAGTGCAAACACACCTTGTATGGTCAGAATGATAAAAACTACAACTAAGGCCTACTTCCAAACAGCATGTACTGCCACAATCCTCTCATTTTTGGTTGCCAGAATAAAAACTCCTGTCGCGTGAAAATAGTTTCAACTAAATATTAGGGTTTTGCATTTCGGCTGTGCCCGCCACCCGGTACCTGAGTGACTTAGGTTAACTCGCGCACGACCGTCGGTCCGGTTCAAACATGGGCGACTGGGGGGGAGGGCAGTTGACTGTCCCCCTCTAACTCACGAACGGTTGGTCGCACGATAAAAATAAGCACACCGTTGGAAAGCCTGTGACGAGTCGAGCTCGAAACTGGTCTCATTTTTAGTTTTAGATAACGTGTAAGCCAATCTACGCCCTATATATGTTTTCCCATAGCCGACTGCATGAGACCGAGAAATGATCTGAATCTCAAGGGCTGTGACTAATAACGCATAGGTAAAGGCGCCAGCGCACAAGTAAAGGTCCGCGGATGCCATTACACGTCTAATTTCCCCAGATTTGTTCAATATATACGCCGAAACGTTGAGTTAAAGACTCGGTAATTCTCCCGCCAGCTGTCGGTGTGCGCCGCTGCCGTATGCGGTAACAAATTGGCGGGATGTAATGTTAGCGTTCCTTTATTTTCGCGAAAAAAGACGATCTATGTCAATTTTCTTGATCTTAGTGGTTCTTGTGATGGCTTTTCATGCTTAAATTTCAGAAAAATTAATTAGTTACCAATCTACAGAATTGGCGGAGGTTTATTCGCGACAACCTGTTTATTTCCAAAATATGCTACTTTTTCAAACTTTTTGAAGTTCCTGGTATTAATTACGTCTGTGCAAGCTAGTTCTGCCATTTTCTACCCATTCTGAGTAATTCATCGTCGATTTTGACGGTGGTACATTTTGGATCACTACAGTTATTCGTGACCTGACCTCAGGTCAATGGCTGGAAGTCACTGATACTTTGCCCAATGACGGTAACTAGATGTCTGCTTCACTCCACACTAAAAATGTTATGGAATATTCCGTCAATTTCCGAAAAAAACGGCGATATGTCTTAAAAATGGGCTTGACCTTAGGTCATGACCCGGAAAATTCCGAAAAATCTGAGGTCGCAGATTTGTTGCATCTATCACGATCACTAATCCCTGAAGGTATTGTTAAGATATCTTGTTTTGCGAAAAAGTTAGAGGGCGCTAAACTTTTTTTGACACAGGTCTGTTTGACCTGAGCTAGGTCAAGCACCTGACCTGACCTGAGGTCAAAATTTTGACACGAGATGTAAAATTGGTGGAGCAAAAGGTACACAAAGTTTCGCGATTCTGTGTTTGTTGGTTCTCTCGCAATCTCAGAAAAACCTCGTGGGGGGCAGTCAGCTGTCCCCCATTCGAGGACGGGTTAAAAATTCCTCTCGGTACGGGCGTCGTGACGTAGAGGGGTTGTTACATGACCCGATGCTATAGATGTTTATGCTGTATCGTGTCTGACCAATGGTAATGTGGCATGTGATGCGACAGGCACCAGGAATCCCCGACGTACCGGTATCAATACCTTGACCTAGTTTGACCTTGTTTGACTTAAATATGATAACTTCAGGTTTCCTATGCGTGTCATACACATTTGCGGTGCATTCCGCCCAAGGCACATGCCAATAGTTCAGAAAAACAAGACATCTGTCTACACAGAAAGAAGGCTTTTTGCCTTCAGTTTCGACTTTCCTTGAAATGGTCAATTTTAGCCTTAAGCACCCTGCCTATTGCAGGTAAATCGGACCTTCTTTCTGTTAAACCCCTTTGGAGCCACGTAGAAACCTGGCTATCAAAATTTTCTCCCAAAAGCGTCAATAGAGCAATTTTACCCATGATGACTCCTGATGGCCCTTCTATTGACCGTACTGAAAAAATTAGGTGCTTTCTAGTTTCACCAAGGACCATCCCCCCAACGGTGTTTTTCCTTTTACTGTTGGACGTATGGTTCTCGAGATCTTGGGGTGCGCTGGTATGTGGAAGGCGGATCCAGGTGGCCTCCGGATCCACCTTCCCTGCCCGGGGAAGATGGATTTGGAGGCCGGCCCGGCGAGAGTTATTACACGTTTTCCGCACCAGAACGTAGTCGGAAGAACTCAAATCTCCCGTGAGTCTGTTGTCTGAAAAAACCTAGGTTTGTGCCAAACCACTGTTTCTATCATATGCCAAGTTCAGTGTCTTCCGACCAAGAAGCGCAGACGGACGACAAGGTATCGAAATGTCAATGTGGTGAAGGGTGAAGACGGATCGTTCTAATGGATAGACACGGCTGTGTCTCCGATGTCATATTAAGTCGAGCTACTGGCAAGGTTCGGACAACCTCTTTGGTATTTTACGCGTTTTTTGGAAAAAAACCCACTATCATTCATTTCTGATCTGGTTCGGGTTGCAAATTTCTATAGACATATTAAGCAATTTCTAGGCTTTGCGCATCAAATCCTTTCATGTTCCACATTTGGTGTTCATGTAAGCGATAACACTAGTCCCGGTATAGTTTACCAGTTCAACTTCATTTCCCGGTGAGTAGCTCAGCTCGAGACCCGCATCTCGCGGATATTTTCAGCTGCCGCGATACCAGCAGAGACCAGTCGTGGCCGTAGGAAGGGTAATATGTCACGGGGCGACTGGCCATGGCTGCGCGCTGGTATGTGGCGAGAGCGTGGGACACCCGACCAAACAGCCGACTTTCCCACCGCTTCCCGTTCCGTCCCCTGACGACTCCCCGCTGAATCCCGCGTTTCCCCGCCTCCCACCGCTCCCTGCCCGGCGGCTCCCCGTCGTGCTACTCCCCGGCTCCCTCCCGGCTCGCTCCCGGCTCCCGTCCCGGTTGGTTCCCGGGCCGGATCGGGCACCGAGCCATGGCCGCGACGGCTGACCCGCCGCCGGCGCCGCCTGGCCGCGGCGGCATGCTGTGCCGGCCCAGCTGACGCGGCGGCCGGCCGGCCGTCTGGCCTCGTTGTCGGCCGTCGGAAGGCCGGGGAATTCGGGACGGCCGGCGCCGGCCGGAGCGGCGGCCGCGGCCGCGGCGGGCGCGTGGGCCGGAGCAACGGCCGCCTGATGTTGGCTGGCGGGCCGCGGATAGGCCGGCGGCCGGCCGCCCGGCCGGCGGAGCAGTCCGGCCGACGGCCACGCGGACGGCGAACTGCCGGGTCTATTCAGAGGCGACGGTGTGGAGATGGCTCTCAGACGGCCTGCGATTAGATCGTGTTTTCTCCGTATCTGCAGAGCGTGTAACTTTCGCTGTCTTGCTCTGCCCAGTCTGCCCAGTCTGCGTCCGTCCATGTCACGGGATATGCTCTCTTCCGAGCTGTTGTTTCTGCCGTATTGGGGTTGGTCGACGCTGTCCCTCATATGCCAGGCTAAGAGGCTTGCACCTAAGCGACATGAAAAGTAAGAGGCTTACCTTTCCTTGGAATAGCTAAGCTAAAAACAGCCATATGCACTATTCTGTCGACATACACATAGGCACTGTGAAGAATGAAGACACAGAAGTGGGTCATCGCAGAGCCGTTTCTAAAGTGCTCGTCGCTGAACGCTCTACACCATTCTGTTTTCCGCCCCAGAAAGCAGAAATTGGCCTGCTTGTCCATCATAAATAATCAGCGGACTTTCCCAGATTAAGAACATGACCAAATCGATTGCTGAAACAGGAAACAACGTACCGAGCCGATTTCTATCGTGCTGATAAGCACGTCCGATCCAGGCAGAGCTTGGATCGAAAACTTACAGGCGGCAGAACAGCCGGAAGCGCGTTTGTTGCATTTTGTGGTAATCGAAAAACTAACGCAAAGCAGCTTAGTAATCTGGTCTGCGCTCTCTCAGATATCTGGGATGGGCCCGGCCGATCTGGCCTTTGATGATGCGGTGGGTGCAGTAAACTCTGGCTCACCTCGGACACAGACGTGCCAGGTATCGAATGCAGTGAAACACCACGGATAAAGAAACACGGATGAGCGACCGCCGAAGTCAGCGACGTAATGGCAAACAAACAGCAACAAAATCGACAGCATAGGAAGGATCCTGTCACCGTACGTGCCCTCACGGCAAGGCTGTCTGCTTTGGAAAATCGACAGATCACTCTCGCACCAGCTCAGGAAAACCAGCAGCTCCTTCGTCACCTGACTAGATAGCCTCCGTGAAGTACGAATCGTACTTAGTGAATTACAGCATTGACAGAGATCTCAGATATGTATGGAATGCTGGGAGAGCAGGGAACAAGAGATGACCGAAATATCTCGGTATTCTGCAGCACATCGTATGTGAAACGTTGTGTAGAAAACGAGCGAATCATTAGGTGTGACGGAGATGTCTTCCGGTTCACGGCGGACCCGCGAGGCACCACACAGCACGGCGCCAGAGAAGGGAAGCCTCTGAGGCGATCAACGGTTTCACAAACACAAGGGAGGTGCATTCATCACCCACTGAACCGTCATCAGTTTGTAGGCAACCTGTCGAGGTGAGAGCGAGCCCACCCTACTTCGTGTCTCGAATTCCACTGTGGCGGACAGCGTCCGAGGAGGCCGTTTCCCAGGTATGTGGCACAGGAGAACGCCAGACAGCCGGGACGTGTCGCCGCCTCCTGTCCTCGGCGCTGGCAGAGAGGCGGCGTGACGAAATCGTCAGCCAGCGACCGGACATACGCAGTTACTGGCGGGACAGATAGAATACCGCTACATACGCGGCAGCTCCGCCATTTTTTAACCCGTTAAGTGCTGGGGGGCGGGGTCAGTTTGACCCTGCAGTGGCTTTCAGTCGTAACTCGAGAAAAAACAAATCCAAGGCAATAACATTTGGTTTGCCGTCTTCTAATTCAATGGTGCATCATTTGGTGTCTAATTTTTTAGTCTAGCTCCAAAGATCGATGACCTGGATCAGGTCAATGTCAGGTCAGCGACCCTTGACAAGGCGAAAAGTAAGGCAGACTTTAAACGACTGTCAAAAATGGAGTTTTCAACGTACGCGCAAACACATAATGCGAACATGTAGGTATATGTCTGTCAAAAATGTAAAAATATTTCATCGATTAGTAACAGCAATAGTTCAGCTAGTAAGAAAAAAATATTTATTCATTTGATCAGGTGAGATCAAGATCGAAACTGACATATCTATCTCCAGCTCTAGAGTTCAAAAATATTTATCCGAAAACAAAAACCGTAAATCATATGATTCACTGCAATGTCTTCTAAATGCCTAAAAAGTTAAAAGTCAATACCAGATCAGGTCAGGTCAGGAGAACAGAAAATAGTAGCTTCGGTACACAGTTCCGTGTGATATCAAGATATCAAAGTGGACTTATGCGTAATTCGGTGACACGAACAGAATACATCCAGCCCTGTCACCATGAAAGGCAACCAAATAGCAGCAAAAATGGCCTTGATGTGTTCCAGGGCCAAGTGTCAGGTTTTGACCTTGGATCAGGTCACGAATATAGCCGTGATAATGGGGGGAAGTTAGGTTTCGTATGTGAGTAAACACAGACATTTGACGCTGGCATATAGGAATATATTTAGGCAAAAGTATGGAAACAGTCTTGGCAACATGGGGTCGGGTCATCCAGTCAAGTCGAGGTCAAAACTAAAAAAATTATTTCGGCTCTAGAGATAAAACATATTCACTCAAAAACAAAAGCCGTCCGATTTCATGATTCATCACAATGTCTCCTAAACGTTTCCAAAGTTTTAAGTCAATACCAGGTCAGGTCAGGCCAGAATAGCAGAAGATATGAGCTTCAGTACAGGTCGATATCAAAGTGGACTTTTGCGTAATTCGATGACATGAAGGGAATCCATCTAACTAAGGGAATGGATCTAACTCTTATCACTATGAAACATAACCGTGGCCCTGATGTGTTCAAAGGTCAAATGCAAAGTTTTGACCTTATATCACGTCACCACTGCCACTCAGCCTGTGATTAGCAGAAGGAAATTAGGCTTCGTGTGTGAAATACAGTATGTAACTCACGAATATTTTCCTGCTTTGAGACATTACCATCCTGTCTTGTATGTATGCCATGTGCCACAGTAAGGTATGGAAAATGCTCACAAAGTCGTATTAGGTCATTTAAGGCTGTAAGCTATAATTTTTAATTTTCATATTGAATCATTAATCGAAATCCGGCCAACTTCAAAGCCAATTTACGCCATGACTTTGACCATGACCTTAAAATTCCAGTGCGCAGTTTTGTTCCTTTGCATGTATTCTTTCGTATGGTACAACTTTCAGCCGCCTTGCTGTAATCAGTTTGTCTCAAGCGGACCAAAACCAAACCTTGAGGTAAAACAAGCGAGACCCTAAATCTGACCTCTTTTGGGTCGCCTGAGAGGTCAACAGTACAAAGGAGACGTAAACATCACGAATGTGTTTAAAGCAGGAAGACGTCATCACATACTGACGAAAACCGTGTCTCTGCTTGGTTCCGTCTGCGCGTTAATGGGAGGAGTCAAACTGGTCCCCCCCAGCACCAAACGTAGCAGAAAAAGTCCCAGCACTTTACGAGTTCGCCAGGGGATTGCGGCTGGTTCCGTCAGGCACACACTGACGACATCAGCCAGTCTGATGTCATCTCCTGCACCAGCCCAAGACGTGATATGACGGGTGCGGGCAACACGTCACAGCATCGCTGGAGCCAGCCATGAACGCGAAGTGACGCCGCCACCAACCGCCACTACATCTGGTCTCGTCGCCACGTGACAGCATCCACCGACACCAGCCAGCCGCCAGCGCCGTCCCGCCGGCAGCGGTCGGAAATGCCGGCACCAGGCCGCCCAGCGCGGACCGACCTGCCCGGCCGCCATCGGAACAGCTGCGGACCCAGGACGAGCCACCGCGCGGACCGCTCATCCATTCAGATCAATTTGGGAGGCATCACATTATGCCGCGGCGGCCTGTAATGGCGGCGCACCGGGCCGGGCCCGCCGTTTATTGATTGTACCTGTCACTGGCGTCACTTTTCGGGCGCGGCGCCGATTGACCGGTGCCGACGGTTCCTCCGAACGCGCGCCCCGCGCCGCGGCCCGTGTTAAGACCCGCGCCCGAGCCCGGCTGATGGGAATCGGTGTCGGGGTTGCGTAACCGGGCCCGGCGTTGAGACATGCTCTGGGTCGCCCCGCAGCCGGACGGCGTCGACGGGGCGGCGGTGGGTCTCGTTTCTCCGGCTGGTATTACGAGAGGAGGGAGACGGACCAACAGCGGAAAAATCCTGCTGCCCTGGGGATTTCTCAGGATGTCTCGTGTCTGTGGTCAGGGCATGATTCATAAGCCGCAGGCCTGAATAATCCGGGTCTAGTAAAACCACAGTTTTTTTTGTATTTCTTACAAATTATTTGCCAAGGCGACGTGAGCCGGACTCAGACAGACCTTGCTGTCGACGAGGGTGAACTTTAGACCTGATCGTGCATTGCCAGGTAACGGTAGACTTTGTACTTTAAGCTTAGCGTGCCGTCAAAGATGTGAAACAATCGTGTGGTAGCCGGAAGTCAGTATGCATTCCAGTTCTATTAGCCAGTTAACAGATGAATTCCGGGCCAGATATCAAGCGCCTGACTGCCTTAAATCCGCCTTGCTATGATGAAGAAACCTGCACTCGTCCAGCTCGGGTAACGATTGGAAGGCTGCATTCTCTCAAGGCTGGTGTGATTATAATATAAGACCCAGTTATGAACACTCGTAAAGGTGATCAGAGGTAGGTTGTTTTTGAATGCCATATTCCAGTATTATGAACACGAAAAATGGTACGAGGAACCTAGGGAGACTTGAGGAGTTCCAGAGGGACTTGAGACTCGAAATTCAGGTTTGTTGACAACAAAAATACAGAGGACTGTGGTTAACACTGTCGTTGCTTGTAAAATCGCATTAAAATTACAGACTTCCTGAGCAGCAAAAGCTTCCTGAGAGTTTCAGTCGCAAACAGCTAAGCTCGGTGTCTTCAGCTGCAAAGCTCCTCGTGGCCGATTTGACCGGGAGGCTCGTCGAGCCCGACAGCCGAGGACACTGCCCACGGCTTTCGTCCCCGGCATTCGTCGCCAGCCGCAACTGGGCCAGGCGGCGTGTCCGCTGGCCGCAGCCAGTTTCTCAGTCATTATCGTCAGTCCCTGCACGGTCCCACGGCGCGCCGCAGGACAGCCCAATTTCGTAACTGGCCGGGAATTCGACGACGAAAACAGCGCCGAGTCAGCCCAAAACTTACCGCAAACGTGTCTGTGTTTAAAGCGTAGTTTGGGGCCGAAATGACGGATGTGCATTTCTAGAAAAGATGCATTTCAGTCACGAGTATCATGTTTAACCCTAACTCGCATTGGCGTCACAGACCTATTCTAGTCGCGAAGCGTGCGTGACAAATGACTGAAACTCAAGTGTCGGAAGCAAATAACCGCAGCCTGGGATCATAAGGAGTCTGTCGAAATTATGCCTATTAATTCCGAAAAGTTAACGTCAGTCACCATCCAATGATAGTTTGGCGCAAAAATGCAGAGGTCTAAAAAAGAAAAAACGTTACGGCGTAACAAATAAGTGATAATAGCAAATGACAACCGTCAATGGCCCAGATTAAGCCTTTCTACCAACTGGAGTTATATGCACTTCATCAAACCATTTCAACCTTGCGCATCTCGTGTCCTGCTCAGAACCTTATCTGACATATATGTTGCAAAACCACAGAACATACTCGCAATTTTCTTATTGGTGAATCAAGAAATGTTGAATGAAAGGCAATCCAATGTCATTAACCATACTTTTTTATTCGGCTTGTGGCTGAAGTCATGCCGCGCAGATCGACTCGATTATTTCGTGTCGACAGATTGTCATTTCCGCTATCAAGGTTTCTAAATTCGAATTATGCTTAAGACTCACAATTTTGGGGCAGTGCCCATGTATTTTTCCAAAATATTCATCTCGTGGATTATAATCTGCACCATGCAATTTTGCAAAACCCAGCGATATTCTCCCACAAAAGTACGGCCATTTGACACATGTCATTGAGGGTATTTTGTGCATACGAAAGTACTATTGATCCGCGAGCAGATTTCCAATATTTGACTGTCAAGTGTACGATATCCATTTTCGCAGCGATGAACTGATAAATGATACCTTACAATGAGCCAAAATGGCGCCCAAATTTTAAATTCGGCGTCAACTTTTTTATTTTAACCTGAGCACTTTGAGCCATAGAATTTTCCTTTTCTTCAGAAATTTTCTGTTCTCTTTTTTTCTTTGTAACAACCAAAATACAGGGCCCATATTTAGTCATGTAACTTTACCGTAATAAAGACTGTTAATCTGCACAATTTCAGGCGTTATGTTGGACCACACAGAGTAAAATTTGCAATTTGCCGTCGAGAAAAAGCCTAATTTAAAGTGTTACTACATGAAAATGTATTCCCCTACCACAAGAACTGAGTCTTTATGAAAACGTAGTTAGCATGTTTTGGGTTCCTCAAGGCAATTATTTGGAAAATACGCCGGAGCACCTGTTACATTGGGTCGAGCCACACTTCAAATTCATTTAGAGAAAGAGGGTACTACTTTAGTGGACAGAATACAAATATTGCAGTTTCTACAGACGTGAACATCAAAATTCATCCAAAACATGAACAATGAAACTCATCTCTGTTTTAAGAAGAAAAATGCACCTTCGTATGTTACAGTTGTCACAGTCTACATTTTAAATGACTATAAAAAGCCGAGCTAGTGATGGCCCTGAGAAAACAGTGTCAACAGATTGACTGCCTGCGTGCAATAAGAGCCATCCGTGCCAAACGACTTAAAATGGCTTGAACCGTCCGAACCCAAACAAGAGTCTACTGCTTAATTGAACTGCTACCACATCAGTTTCCATGTACTGGAGGACACAGTCGGCTGATCTGATCTTTCGCCAATGTCATTTTGAAGTCCTCACGTAACTGGTGATTCAGTCTAACTTGGTCAGCAGTTCTGCGATTAAAAGCTCTTACAATCGCGAAAAATGTTAAAATGGCATATGCAGTATACTCTTGAAGAAATCATTATCTTCTTATAGATCATCATTGATTATCTCCAACATCTTCAACAAAAACAGAAAGATTATTGTCTTCTTTTGGATTTCATTCTCTTTATCTTTGATTATCTTCAACATCGGATACGGTTTTGGAAAGAAACTGGTTGCAGAGTCCACGGTTTATTAAAGTTGTTTGACTGTGGGGTACCACCAGAGGCGCAGCGCAGACGACAACGTCTTCAAAGGAGACTACCTCTTCCCCTTTCCCCCAAAAAATTAACAAATAAACCGGGCTTCGTATCAGATTTGGGACGTTTTATTTTACTATTTACGATCTCTGCAATAGAAAAACTTCTCGCTTATATATATGATATAATATTTCTCCTCACAAGCCACGATTATTATGGGGTGCTGGGTATAGGCAGCACCCCACAATGAAATGACTGTGGGGTAATGGTACCCCACGTACCCCACGGCGCCGCCGCCCGTGGGCAGAGCTGACCTGTGCGCACCAGGGGTAAAGGGCACCCATCGTATCGGTGCTGGTCCTGAGAACCGGCACTCTGCTCCGGCTGCGGGAACTCCCCTCGCCCCCAGGGTCTGCGAGCGTGGGCAGCAGCTAACACCAGCCTGTCTCCGGACAGGAGTCGAGCACATGCATCAGGCGGCCCCCCCCCCCGCCGGGCGTCTGGCTGCACTCACCGTGCCTCGCTTGACCTCCAGCTCGTCGTCGACGCAGGGCGTGAAGTCGTGCAGCACGACCATCTTGCTGTCGGGCGAGAGGCCGTTCTCCTTCTCGATGCCGACCCTGACCAGGGTCTCGATGCTGGAGGAGCCCGTGATGCGGCCCATGCCCGGAGAGCGCGCCGACGCCGTGTCATCGTTGGCTGGCGGCCGGCGGAGGAGCGGGTCAGTCTCTGAGCGCGCTCACTCTGCTGAGACGGCGGCGCTGTTGTGGCTAATGTGGTGTGTGTCTAATGTGATGTTGTGGGCGTCCGCCGCCAAACGGCCGTGGGACTATCCCGGCCAACGTTTGTCGGCCCGCCCCAGCAAACCACACCGGTGCGCATTTGTCAGACTGTTGCGGATTTTCCCAAGTAAACCTCTGTGGGGTTTCAAAAGAACGCTAAGGAGATGCTCAGACGCCTAACTAAATAGCTACGGGTTTAAGCACCATCATATTCGTATGAGCAATAAGCATAAATATTTTTTCCCATTTCTCACCGCGCCTGGAGTGACGAGGACAAATCATCGCAATGCAGGCTGGTTCTCTGTATTAGTAAGACATGCATGAAATATTCAACAAAGATTTTACATTTAAAATACATGGGACTCCACGCCATCTTCATCCGGTTATCGGTTCACTCCCGCTGACATTGCGATGAGCTAACACGGACAGTACCTCGTGACAAAAGGTCACCGGAGGGAGACTGCATTGCGGCACAAGACAGTAACCGCAACAAGAAGATATCACCATCCTCCTTAGCATTACAAACCGGAGCGAAAATTGCTACGTTGAAGATCGCAAAGGCCAGAGAAGGTCGAAAACGAAATGTTAGGATAATTACCGTATTTCCTTAAATGACACACAAATAATGAGTTATGCAGACTTTTCACTGCTCTAGCATTCGTGAATCACATCTCGTTATGAAATGTCAGGAACTGTTTATGAAATGACAACAAACTAAAAAATGATTAGTCAGCCATGACAATTTTCGAGAAAATATGTCTTTTACCTCTCCCTTTTTCCGCAAAGGAATCTAGCAGAAGGCCCTCAGGTTCTTTGTTTTATCCTCGATGTAACTGCAAGTTTGTTCCAGGAGCAGGAAAAGCTCTGTGGAGATGGGGGGGGGGGGCAAACGCGACTTTTATCTCTTTTCCTTCCATGCAACACCACAAGGTTAATGTGAAATGTTGCCCAGAATTGGTAGGGGCGGCTGCTCCCTGCCCCCCCCCCGGCTTCTACTGCCCCGGTGTGTTTGTTCTAGATGGAACGGAAATCATACGCATAAGAAGTCAAAAGACGCAGATATGCAGCTTTGATGATGATATAATAGTGGTAATAAAATACAGTTTCAAATAAAACATGGTATTTTGAATCATCCTTAGCTATTAGCAAGTAATGCCATGACCGACAGCTGATACCAGAAATAGAGCATGGAGTTCAAAGCAAATTTTGGACACTAGTATGAAAAAGCCCCTGATTTTCAGCAAGCAAATTTCATCGCTTATGTTGTAACACATAGGTCTTTAAGAAATGAACTGAAAATACAACCCCATTTTGAATTTCCTTAACGTTTTAGAAAGAATTCTCAGAAGGATTCACTTGGCAGCGTTCCTCGAAAGTAATCGGCGAAACGTGTTAATGAATGGCGGACTTGGCGAAGTGAATGGAATCGTTCGCTTCACTAGCTTGCGGGCAGACCGAGCCTTTCTTCCCTGACTGGAGGTGAAATTAACCGCAGCACGATTTGCGTTGTCATCGAACAATCCGGGAATACTCACATTTCTTTTTCTTGTTCCGTCGGATCCGCACTGGGCAGAGAAAGGCCATCGTGACGAGGCTGGCGCGTCAGCCAGGCGCGCACCGCCGAGCTGGCTTTCACGGGCACCTTTTCACCGCGGTCCTCACCCGCACCATATCTCGCTCGAGTCGCACTGAGGGCGCCGGCAGGCCGTCGGACGGCGGCGGGCTGCGCTCCTGTGTCCTGCACGGCGCGCCTCCCAGCTGGCCAGTTTTTCAGACGGCCTGCAGCGGCGGAGCGCCAGTCCGGCGCGTCTTCGAGTCCCGTTTGCGCCACTGCCGCCGGCCATGCTCGATGCTACTTGACCTTCGTAGTTCCATACCTGGCCGCGTGCTGGCGCCACTTGCCGATCCAGCAGCCCGGGATATGTCCGCCGGCTGTCGATAGATGGCGCTGCCTCAAATAGTTTCGGCAGCATGTGACTTTTCTGTGATATCTGATCGGTGAATGGATTTTAGATGTCACTGATTTTTCCTTATACTGCATTTTCCATCGCATACTTTCCATGGCATGAAGTGGAAAATCAAAATGAAAACCCAGCAAAAGCGAAGTTCATCGTCGATGAGCGGTGTATAAACAATAACGCCTTTGCGCATCGTGCCCATTCTTGCAAACACGTGACGGGTCCATAAGGCGTGTCTTCCTGCTGTCAGCTGTAGAACCAGGCACGGTTTCATCGCACAATGTCGAACGCCATGACTCATTAGTTCAAAGAGCCTAGATCGTTGATGTATCTTCAGAGTTGTATCTCCCACGGGCGTATCTAGCGAAAACTAAACCAAAAGCTCCTCCAGGAGCAAGAGTTAAGAGTTAAAAGCAGTTGTGTCGATTTTTATTCTCTTGAGAGGGCCCTGGCCCACCAAATGTTGATCTGGGCCCTTCTAATGTTGGTCTGGGCCCACCCAATATTTTCTGTCGTTTTTAAAGGTAAATGAGTAATAATAGCGAAAAGAACGGCCGCAATAGATAAGAGATGGATGAAAAGTAAAGAATAAGGTCCATAGCGATGTATCTATCTATATTTCTGTCTTCTATCCATATATCCGTATATATCTCGTATATACATGGGGATAAATGCAATTTTTTATTCGATAAATAGAAACAAAAAACCTATAAATTTCCACTGGTAAAAACAAAGTGAGCTAAATTCCGTTGAGAAACCCACATTTCAGGGAGGTTAGGTTGTCGGGCCCTCGGCTCGGCCCCCCAATCATGTACAGAAATCGACGCCCCTGGTTAAAAGTACAGGACTTTAGCGGTAGCGGCTTAAGAGAAGGAGGTTTTTGGTGCGCCATATCGAAATCACCATCGCAGCCGGCGACAACAGCCATCTGGAATCTTTGTAGACTCTGGCGAGCCCCGCTCGTAAGCGGCAGTTAGTGGTGAGCGTCGTGTATCGACCGCCCAGAACGGAGCACCGGACTTGATGGCCGACTTTGACGATTGGAAGAGTCAGTACCAATACGTAGAGACTGAATACCCAGTGGCAAAAGTGCTGCTTCTGGGAGACCTGAACTCCGATTTTTTTGAAAACCGTCCGTGATATGGTCAAAAAGGCACAGCGATAAGATGCGATTCTACATCTGATTACACTTTATTCCAACATGTGATATCTTCTGTATACTTGACCGGCTCTCTTCTTGATGTTTTTACTTCCAATGATTAGGATCTGGTTGAATACCGTAAAACCGGATTTTGTCATTTTAGCCCGCACAAATTTGCGATCGCGTCAGTTCATGTGCTTCGATTTCGTCAATGCTGCCGCAATGCTCGTTCCCGACGTCTGCGTCGGATTGATCTTACTGCTTTACACCATGATCTGGCACGCGCTTGACTGGAACGTAGTGTTTTACTTGCCTACGGCCACGCCCATTTGAGAATGCTTTATCAACATTTTTTTACCCATTATTGACGCCCATTCTCCGATCCGATCTGGACCAATTCTAAACCCCGGCGCACCGGCAGTTTCCGACGAAACCAAAGAGCTGATGTCTCGCTGCCGCCGGGTGCTAGCTGAATTCGGGCCCGGTCTTCCTCTTACAACTGTGCGGTGTGCGCCGCTGTCAGGCGAGACACTCTCACTGATATCCGGCGTCGCGTTCGGGAGGATGGAGACCGGCCTGTGTGGCGGCATATCAGGTCCACCGCTGGCAAGAAATAGTTTAACCGGAAGCTTCCAGACGCGTCGACCGACGGAACGAACTGGTTCTTTGTCGGGAAAGGCCCACGGGTGGCGGAAGAAATGAGGTGCATGGGGAAACCATGGACCCTGCCTGCCGCCGGCCGCGTGTTGGTGCCTGCACGTTTCACGCTGGTGCCGTTGACGCTGTCGGAGCTGCGGACCGTCGTCTTTGGTCCGAGTGGTCCATCCGCCTGTGGCGATGGTGGTATCGGCGTCTTGCCTAGGCTATGATTCGATTTTATCGCAGCGTTGCTCATCCATTTGGTCAAGTCCAGGTTATCCCGGTCCGACGTTCCTAAATCCTCCAAACATTCTCTCGCCCATCCAGTCTTCAAGTCAGGTGATCCCTCTGACCCTCCCAACTTCCACCCCATCTCTATCGTTCCTGTCATCTCCAAATTGTGGAGCGTGCCGTCCACCAATAGCTCTGCAACTAATCACATAACCACCTCCTGTCTCCCAGTCAACACGGTTTCCGCCCCCGTCAGTCCACAGAAACCGCTCTATGCTGCTTAACCGACCATACCCTTCAAGGCGCCATGGACCGCGGAGAAATCCCCCTTCTCTGTTTGCTGGACTTGAGCAACTGCTTTGATGTGACTGACCACTCGCGACTCCTGTTAGGATTAAGTTTTCACGGCATCGACGCTTCCTGGTTCTCAGCCTATCTTCGCAACCACACCCAGAGTGCCATTCTCAGTGATGCATTGGGTGTCACCGGGAAATCTGTCCCACTGCCCAACAGCTTCGGCATCCTTAGGGGCTAAGCTCCTGGCTTTCTGTTCCACTGTGTCTTCGCGAACAACCTTTATCTGTTTGTAGTCTTGGGCGTTTGTAGTCAATTGTTCAGTCTTGGTGCAGTACGCCGACGGCAACCAAATTTGGCCAGTGGCAAAAAATCTGAAATCAAGAAAGTGGTTACCAACACGGAACGCGTTTTGATATTGCTTGACTTTTGGTTTCGTGCTGACGAACTAAAATTAAATGCCAAGGAGACTCAATTGAAGGCACTCGGCAGTCTACAGAATCTACGCAGCATTCCATCTTTTACAGAAAAATTTTGCGATCTCGACCTGTGGCCCGTTCCTGAGGCCAAAAATTTGGTACCAATGTTCGACCATCCTCTCAGCTGGGACTCTCACATCTCTTCCGCTACTAGACAATGCCTCAAAGTCCTGAGTGGTCTGTAGCGCCTGAGGAGCTACCTGCCACCCACTGCCATCTCGGCGCGGTCAGTGCCTTGGTACTCTCACAGATTCCTTACTGCACTTCGTTATGCAGTAATGAAACTCAAAAGAGAAAATTATGAAAACCCGAACGCCAAGAAATTATGAACTATGCGGCTTGGATCTGCCTGAGAGGCTGGGCTGGCCCAGCGCGGAGAATTTAGCAATGTACCATACTCTCTGTCGGTTGACATACAAAACACGTGTGCCCTCTGGGCACACCCGAGGCTCTAACATTTTCGTTTACGACCTTGGCCGAGATGCACGACAGGCGCATTCGGCAGGATTTTCAACTCTGAATTCAGCGGTCTCGAACGGAGGTGGGTGGGCGGCGGTCCTGCTGCCGGGCGGCCGCCCTTTGCAATGAATTGCCGTCCGAGCTGTCGAGGCTGTCAACTTCAACATTCAGCCGCCATCTGGTGAACCACCTGCGTCTGACTGACTGTGAGCGTGTGATTGTTGTTTTTCGTTTCAGTTGGCGGCGAGTGATCTGAATAGCCACCGTGTGCGGTGGACGACCTTAACCCTCGCCCGGAGGGAAGAGTCGTTCTATGACTCCCCTGCGGTTTTTCTTAAATGGGATTTTAATGGCAGGAGGTAGCGCGCTAATATTTTCTGAAGTTACGTTTATAACATTTAGACATCTTCAGTACAATTTTCATGATTCTCAGCCTACAAGTCGTGACTTGCGACCATTTTGTCAAGGCCATGTCATTCGTGATTTTAGTCAGACGATGCTTTTTTGTTTGTTCGAAACTGGGTATTTCAGTGTTGTGTGACATGCTTTTTTATTAATAAAAGTGCCTGCTTTTAGTGTATAGGAAAGGTCAGGGGATAAGAGATCAAACTGAATCAAACCTACATATCAAGCAATGATGTCAAACGCCTTTGTAGTTTTGTATAAGGGATAAGTGACACTTACACTTAGAAGAATTAAGTGCAAGAGTACTTAATTACGAACCACCATGTCAGAATTATTTTGACGAACAAAAGTTTGGCACGTGCGTTTGTCGTCGTCGTCGTGTCTTTGTTGTCGACAAAGTCGTCGCTCGTTTGATCTGTTGTCTGACGAAAGTGTCGTGGGAGTTTCATGCCTCCCATTGCAAATTCCAGCGACGATGATATTTTCACGATCTGAGAGGTCACGCATTGACCAAGAGTTAAAAAAAACATACTTTTCCGAGAGGTAAGACAACGACCAAAGCCGCTGCTGATTACGCCATACAAACATTATATTTCGATTTAGACACAAGCACATTTCACCCGCCATTACCTACCCACTATTAAACGAAGTTTTCAGGTGCTTCTGGTCATGTTCATTCCTTAACATTCCGGTCATATTAAGTTTGCAAGCAAGAACGTAAATTGCATGTCTGTTCTATTGGTTGGACATTCTGATTCACGTCTCCCTGAATAGGAGTAAAAATGATTGTTTCATCTAAACTGACTTAACATAACTTCTCATAGTCTCTTCAGCATGCGTGCATCTTGCTTTAGAGGAGCAGATACGTTTGGACAGATCCCAGAAGACTTTTGCATGCAAATTGCGATGCCATTGTATTTTGGGTGTTATTGTCTGGACCATTTTATCTTGGATCATGATATGACTTTACTTGACTTCATGTAAGCAACCAAAAGGTCTGTTTTGGCGCTTTCTGACACACTTAAGCTGCGCTCATAATCAGTCGCTTTAAGCCCCACCGGGCGACTGGGGGCAAGGGGAAAGGATGGGTGGCTGCCACCCGTCAGTTTGGTGATAGGTCGCTGAAATTTTCAGCGTCTAAGTGTTCAGTTATTGCGAATCTTTTGGAAAAAAAGTTTGTTGAGGTCACGTCAGGCCACTCAGATTGACGTAATTCTCAAGGGCCTGCAGACCAGTTTTGCACAAAGATGAGAGCATCTTCATGGTAACCAGCTGCTGTCGGCACATTTGATGTTTCCTAGAACTGAACAGCTAACACCACAATCACCCAATGTAACATGATCTAAAATATTCACATTTAAAGGTTAGGTGAAGGTCTTAATCGGCCTTGGTTGAACTCGACTTTATTTCGCCTTTTTTAGGCTTCTTCCAATATTTACGAAGGCAAATTACATTAAAAAGGCAACTTGGGGGCAAACTAGTTGCAAATGCACCACATGCATGGGGTCCATTAAGCTCAAGACCCTCTCGAGGTCAACCGGAATGTTTCGGGTGACAATGAACCTCGGATGAAATGAGCTGAATAGGCCGGAATGGTACAAAATGGATGCCAAATCAGCGCCCCAAAATACCCTACCTTTGATCCGCAATCAATGAAGGTAAGCTGAGATCAACCAAGGTCACTGACCTTGGATGGCCTCGAGTGACCTTTTTTGACTTCAGATCGACATTAAGCGACATTTGATCGCTGATTTTAATTTTGACTTACATTTTGTGTCATTCTGACTTATCCGGTTTAATTTCATGGCAGCCAGGGGCTCTAGATTCCATACCATTCCAACTGGTCACGGCATTTGACCTAGATTTTACCTGGACCTAGACGTAGACCTAAACCTAGACCTAGGCCTAGATTATTAGCTTGACTCATTTCATTGACCGGAAGTAACGATGAAGGGCATCATTAGATATGCAAGGTTTTAAAGAGTCCTATGTGTCTTATGTAGTGTCTCTGACTGTGAAGCTTCTGTTCTGTGGCCTTTCAAACAAAGCGTTTTGCCATTTTCGTCAATTTCGGGATATTGGCCTGGTATGGGAGGCCACCGCTTGATCTGAAATCCTAAAATCATATACTTTTGGTTTCCTCTCATGGAAGACAACATTCTCGTTTTTGTCTCGCGGCTCTAGATCAATTAGGAGCGAGCCACGGCAGTCTCACCCACCCTGTTCGCCGGAGACGTTTGTGAAAAGCCTGCACCCGGCAACGGTTAACTGGGCACGAGTAGTGCAAAGCAGTTTTACACTAAAATGCTTAACCCTATTCCCGGAGGGCTAGGCGGCATGGTCGATTCCCGGCAGGGGGGGGGGCGGATTCGGCACCCCCTGAGATCTCGAGAACTGCACATCCGATTTCATCGCAACAAACGGCAATCGATTTGCCATGACGTGAACTACATTTCTATAAAAGAGAAATTTTCAAAATTTTGAAACGTGTGGATACAGGGGGGCAAAAATGTCAAAATCAGGGGTACTTTTGGACTTCTTATAACTCCGTTGTTAATCGGCCGATTTCGATGAAACTGGCATGAATCGAGAGATGATGGATAGGGCTTTTACTATGGGTACACAAATTTGAAATTTTTAGAAAATTCATGGGCGTTCACAGGGTTTCAAAACTAGGATTAGTTTTCTAACAACTAAATGAACAAAAGAGGCAAAAACACTTTTTTGGCTTCTGCTAGTCATGTTATACTAAAGAAGTACAAATCGCATTACAATGTTTGTATAATGTTAGCATAGGCGGTGCCAGGGACATGAAAAAGGGGGAACTGTCATGGTCATGCGTTCTTCAGATCAACTTGTGACATTTGAACTTAAATGGCCTCCAGTGGCCTTGGGGTCACTTGGAATGATCTCGTGTGCATTTCATATTATCTGTAAACGTTTTCAATCATTTCAATTCACTCTATTTCAAAAATTTCATTTCATGGCTATTGCGGTATAGGGTACACGCACTGACATTTTAGATCATAGCTCCGTGACCCGACCTGATATCAAGCTGAAACTTGGTACACAAGTAGAGGGCACCGTTCTACGTTATATTATTCATGGTTTGGCATTTGAAAAAACGGCGCCGAAATTATTGCAAACAAAATTTGACTTTTGACCTTGACCTGACCTTGTAAAGTGACCTCAGATAAACAAAACTTTGTGTGCACATTGCCCAACTATTTAGCTATATATTCATATAACGTTTTAAGTTTTATCTTAAAAACTCTGTTTTTGGGAGGCATTTTCCTTTTACCCTCAACATGGCCGAAAATGGCCTGAGATGCCTCCGAAAAACGTTGCTTGGCTCCGCCCCTGAGAAAAGAAGAATTTTGAAATTTTGTTGCGGCACGTAGAAAGAATAGCTAGGAAAAGTCACCAAGTGTCGTGAAGCTGCGTTAAAAAGCCTGGAATTGGCAAGCAAAAAACCCGAGGGGGTGGATTCAGCCCCCCTCCCTGCCGGGAATAGGGTTAAATATGCGGCTGATAAGGTTTGGATTGCTGCCACTCTGACCGCTGTAGATAGCTGATAACTCTTCTGATTTCTGGATTCCTCGAGCATGCCCGGAAGCTTGGAATGGAATCTCTTGCTGCGATCGTACTCTGATAAAACGAGTAAACTGGCAAACTCCCTGATTGCTAAATCTGCTTTCTGTCTCTCCCAACTGCGATTGCGCTATCGAGAGATTCACTACAATGTCTTGACTGTACTACGCAGCCTAGAACCTGGCACTTTGTCAAATAACTGACGAGCAGCCACTAGTAGATCGGGGGGGGGGGGCATTGAGCTATGGCTCCCCTTTCAACGTAAAAAGAGAGCAACGTGTCTTTTGTCCCTCTCCTCCACCTCTCTTGGGAGGAAAATGCATTTTGTTTTTCTTCTCCAAACACTAAAAAATTTATGCTGATTGTCGAAAATGGCAAAACAAAGTGGCCGAAACCCCGGAAAGAAATCAACATTTAGAGATAGGCTAGATAGGATAGGATCAGGATGGGATGAAGATCAGGCCTCCCCTTAGCGCATGGTCAAGATCCGCCCTTAACCCTATTCCCGGCAGGGGGGGGGGCGGAATCCGCCCCCCCTCAGGTTTTTTGCTTGCCAATTCCAGGCTTTTTAACGCAGCTTCACAAAACTTGGTGACTTTTCCTAGCTATTCCTTCTACGCGCCGTGACAAAATTTTAAAATTCTATTTTGCTCAGGGGCGGAGCCAGGCAACGTTTTTGGGAGGCACCTCAGGTCATTTTTGGCCATGTTGAGGGTAAAAGGAAAATGTCTGCCAAAAACAGAGTTTTTAAGATAGAACTTAAAACTTTATATGAATGTATAGCTAAATAGTTGGGCAATGTGCATATGTAATTTTGTTTATCTGAGGTCACTTTACAAGGTCAGGTCAAGGTCAAAAGTCAAAATTTGTTTTTTCGCAATAATTTCGGCACCGTTTTCTCAAATGCCAAACTCGGAATATATATGACGTAGAAAGATGCCCTCTACTTGTGCACTAAGTTTCAGCTTGATATCAGGTCGGGTCACGGAGCTATGATCTAAAATGTCAGTGCGCGTACCCTATATCGCAAAAGCCATGAAATGAATTTTTTGGAATAGAGTGAATTCAATCGATTAAAAACGTTTACAGATAATATTGAATGCACACGACATCATTCCAGGTGACCCCAAGGTCACTGGAGGTCATTTAAGGTCAAAGGTCACAAGTTGATCTGAAGAACGTGTGACCATGACAGTTCCCCCTTTTTTATGTCCCTGGCACCGCCTATGCTAACATTATACAAACATTGTAATGCGATTTGTACTTCTTTAGCATAACATGACTAGCAGAAGCTAAAAAGGTGTTTTGGCCTCTTTTGTTCATTCCGTTATTAGAAAACTAATCCCCCTATTTTTGAAACCCTGTGAACGCCCATGAATTTTCTCAAAATTTCAAATTTGCATACCCATGGTAAAAGCCCTATCCATAATCTCTCGATTGATGCTAGTTTCATCGAAATCGGTCCATAAACAACGGAGTTATAAGAAGTCAAAAAGTACCCCCCATTTTGACATTTTTGCCCCCCTGTATCCACACGTTTCAAAATTTTGAAAATTTCTTTGTATAAAAATGTAGTTCACGTCACGGCAAATCGATTGTCGTTTGTTGCGATGAAATCGGATAAGTAGTTCTCGAGATCTCAGGGGGGGGGTCGAATCCGCCCCCCCTGCCGGGAATCGGCCATACCGTCTAGCCCTCCGGGAATAGGGTTAAGAACAGCAGATTTGATCCATTACGACCCTGGCATCAATACTCTCGAGTCCCTCCACCCAAAATCGCATTGGCCTTTTCGCCATCCGCTTCTACCAGTGGTTCCTCCTGGTGACTGACCACTCTATGGCGAAGCTGTTGATGTTGGCCTGATGAAGGTCCTCCGCAACATTTTGGCGCATGAAAATTTGTCTTGCATTTACAGCTGCATCTCGGTATGGCTGTCGACAACCTTTTGACAGCCCTAGGACATCCTTGACAGCCCTTCCTCGTGCGGAATCTTGATGCTGCCGGTGACCTAAACAGACCCTCAATGACCAGAACTGCATCAATATGCAATGAGCGAGCGTGGGTTTCGATGTAAATCTGCTAGCTGGAGCTTGCAACGCGTGTCACTTATGCACTTGGCACAGGCACTTGGCCTTACATCCACACTTCTAGGAGAGACGTTGTTAACGAGCATGCAAACGGCCCGAGTGAGGATGCAGGACCACGGCTGCTGACGCTTCCGCGCAAGTTCGGAGAACGGCCCTAAAACACAGGGCATGGGCTGGCTTTTTAACGCATAACTCGTGGAATCTGTCTCACCGCGGCAGTAATTTTTACCTTCAGTCGTGGAACAGCTGGTAGTGACATGGCAATTCAGATGGCCAGTGCAATGTGAGCTTTCTCAAATAGAATGTTTCGAATGTCATTAAATGCACGCTGATATGGATAATATCTATCGGAATTTATCGCTACCTTTCTTATCAACGGTGTGTTTATCGTAAGTATATCCCATGTTTAGAAATAACCAGTCGATTTTGGGAGCGGATGCGATGGACGAGCAACACATTCCTCGCAGTCACTGATGGAAGGCGAGGCGCTCCAGTAAATGCCAGGTCATCGTTAAATACGCAGCGTGCACTGACCGTCTCGCCGGCTTAGCGCCATTCTGTCGTGGCCTCCATGGCCCTGCTCACAAATGTCTAAGCCAGCTCATAAATCACAGCAAACTTTAAGCGAGAATGATTCTACGAATGTTCTAAATCAGAGACATTTATGAATCCTGCATGTCACGGTGAGCCACGAAATATAACAAAAAGCATAAATTAGCAACCGTTGCCGGATGCAGTGAACTAGTTCACTCGCAGCAAATCTCACATAACTACCGGGCGATTTCCAACATTCACGTTAACACCGATTTCAGGGCGTCCGAGTCACGTTTTCAACCAGTTCGCAGCCCGCGAGGTGCCCTTCACGCCTCGTTTTCTCGTCGGCAGCGCGCGGAACCTTCCTGATGCTCCGCCTTCGATTCACTTCACTGGTCAAGCCTGCAGCCGTGACAGAGCTGTGGACGCCGCTCGCCGACTTTCCTTTTCACGCCGAGTAAGCTGGCGCCGCCGGGCCGTCTCCGCTGGGCCGGCGGCGTCCGCGCCGCCAGACGGTGACCTCCGGTGACCCGGACTGCTGTCGCCCTGTCGCTCTCTCGCGGTGGTCGGCCGAGGAGGCAGCACCCTTTCTGGCGGCCGCTGATCGCGCGGCGCGGTCTGGTTTTCACTTCTTGATTGGAGCAGCGCCGGTTTCTCCAGCAGCTGCCGTGACGTTGCAGTGCTCTCGGCGTTCGCCACTAGCGGTAACACGCGCCAGCCCTCGAAGTGTCAGGGGCCTGCCCTCGGGGCGGCAAACGCCGACCTTTCAGACAGCGGGAGGTCGACTCACGGCTAGAGTTCTGATGAGACGAGGACTAGAACGATGCATAATTGCGAGGAAGCACTTGGGCGCTGCAGAGGTCTGCTCTCTGCGTAAAATGTTTCTGCCGTCTATGTAACAGGCTCCGGACCTTAACAGAACAGGAGACGTCTCTGAATGACAAGAGACGGAGCCCGGCACAGCGGAGCTGCCCCGCCAGGCCGAGGCCAGACCTTCACACCACAAGATCCAACCGTCGACACAACGGGAGACCAGCTCTGGGCTCGCATCGTAGTGATCCGAACACCTCCCCTGGCCAGAACCGCTTCATGCATTCCATCCGAGCCACTTCATGGCAGCTGCATATTAGCCGCTTGCCCAGCAGGCTAGCCGAAGGCCCATCAATTCTATTCTTCCTCCTGCCCGCTACGCACGATTCCATATTGGGGGGCTGGGGGGAGGGCAGATTCTGCCCTCCCGCGATCTTGGAAACTATGGGTCCAATTTTCTGTCGGAAAACGGCGTTTCGTAGCCTGTAGCGAGATCTACATTTCCAAGAAAGACATGAGAAAGGTTTTGAAAGGGGACAGGGAAACAAAATGTGGATAGATATAGAAGTTTACTTATACGAGCTTCCTGGCCACATTTTATGACCGATTTCATTCTAGTTCATGGCATTCGGTCGACAATTAATAAGTCTATTACATACGATTCGAAGAGATTGATTTTGAAAACTCATAGGCGTATCCAGAGCACATAAAAAGGGAGTACACCTTTTTAGGAAATGTTAATTCATTCTACAACATATCTTGAGCCTGGCGAGTTTATTTGCGCTCGGAAAATATTTTCATATGTGTTACGTGCTATATTATCTACATAAGACAACTGCCCATAGGCAGATAAGCTACCAGAAAAAATGGATTAATTTTCTGGATGGTAAACTGAGTCATAGTTTTCCAGGAATAAGAAGCAATGAAATATTCCCTTTTAAACTGCCCTGGCACTGCCTCGGAAATCTATTTTCACTGAAATATATGGCATTTTATCGTAATATGTGTGGAACTAACAAAACCAGTCACGCAGATCCCGATGGCTGTTAGGCCCACTGATGTGCGCCCCAAAACCAACGCCTGGAGGCGCCCTGACAACAAATATAGATGAATTATATGCGTGAATTTTAATAAAGATGTCTGTATTAACGTTAGCTTTCAACCATTCATACTATGAGTCATACATTCTTAGGAGTAAGAAAATATAAATAGCCATTTTTACATGCCCTGGTTCCGTCACTGACCAACAGTTTTCCCAAAAATTCTTGAATGTCTGCAGATTACAAATATTTTGATCATTTCAGCTGTCCGCGATATCATAATGGACATCAGAATAGTGCATGACTTAGTCGAAATGCGCGATCTCCAACCACTCCAAATGCGATGTTCCTCAAACACGCCTCTCTGAAAGGTGCCCTGGAACCGCCTCTGGGGATGGAAATATTTGAAATTTTATCGCAACATGCGAAAAACATCTTTGTGAAAAGACATTAAGTCTCGTGGAGCAGCTCCCAAAAGCCCGAGAAAGGCGAGCGAAAAACAGAGGAAGGAGGGGGGGGGGGCAAAATCTGCCTCTCCTAGCACAGAATAGCGTTAACTATACAGGTCCTTAATGCCAGGTGGGTTTTAAGGCTAACAGGGCCAGAACCGCTTTTGTTCACTGATCAAGTCATCAAGATGGAATCTCGTCCCCCCAAAAAAAAACTTCTTTTAATTTATCTGCAAATGACCCTGATGGGCCAACCGCAGAGTGAAAGCAAAAGTCTCCGCCAGCAAAGGATAAGGAAGAACCCTTTAAGTATGCCGGGCCGCGCCATCCACACTCCGTCTCAGACTAGTGCAGATACAGCAGGTTACCTTGCCTTACCCATCCGTCCGTTAGCCGTTCATCAGCTGGTGGCTCACTGCAGACAAGCGGCCATTGTTCCGGGGTCAATGACCGGGGTCATCAGAATAATGTTTTTCACGCCAGCGTCACTTTGCGGTCAGTCGCCAGGTCGCTTGATCCAAGTCATGTCAGGCAGCCCCACAGGTCAGACACGGACCACGTTTCTGACGGCCAAAAATGCCTTCAACAGATAGGTCAGACTTTAGCCCTAACATTGGTGGGGGTCTCTTCTGACACGCCCGCTTCACGCTTTGGAATATTTTCCTTGGGCGATTTTAATACCTGGCATTGAGCGTTACACGTCAGGCTCATTACACTACCTGCCATCAGCTTATTCCCTCTAGTCAGCCCGCTACATAGACAGTCCTGGCCCTCGATCCACGCAGTCCCACAGTTGGGTTAACCGCGACTCGTTAGCTATGAAAGGCCCTCTAGACAGTAAATCCCACACACAGGTCCATCAGCAAAAACATCTACTGCTGACAACCGGCTGACTCCTTGACAGTTAGTGTAAGGATTAAATTAGCACACACTAAAAGCTCTCCCCTCGGTTCATCAATGCGCCCTTTACTTTTTAACTAGCCTGGACCACAAGGCGTGATTTGTCCGACAGGATGGCCTAAAAATGTCCAGGGTAAGGTGCAATGTAAAGTCACGCTTGTCCTGCCGCGTCTCTTAATTTGCACGGCAACCTATTTATTTCCCAAAGTATTATCATGACCGCACTGGAACGTATATGTACGCGACGTACTGAGCCCGGTGGGTCCCACTCCCACCTGTCGTGACAGAATCAGATCGGTACGTGTAGTGGCAACGAGTTAATTATTTTCAAAGGCACCGCGGTAAGACTGATCAGCTCGTCTCGGACAGGACCTGAACAGGTAAACAACCCGAATTACGTCGTGACTGAGCCAGTCGTCACGTACCTCTGACACCGTCATGGCTGATCTTCCGACTGATGGCGTGACAGTTCGGCACGGTTCGCTGGTCGCTGGTGCCGCTGCAGCACATGATTATTCTGACTATCGTGTAACTGCATCAGTCGATCCGTCCAACTCGGGCCTTGACAGAAGCTTTGAGGTTGATCGGCCCGCAGCTCCTGTCATGACTGGATTAGATCAGTCGATCACGTCTGGACTGGATCTGCTCGTCTCATGCCGTGACAGTGGTGGATCGGTCCGTCTCGTGACGGCGTTGGATCGGGCCGTGCCGGTTAGGCGGCGCTGGGTCGGGCCGTACCGGTGGGACGGCAGTGGATCGGGCCGTGCCGGTGGGACGGCGGTGGACTGGGCCGTGCCGGTGGGACGGCGGTGGACCGGGCCGTGATGGTGGGACGGCGGTGGACTGGGCCGTGCCGGTGGGACGGCGGTGTATCGGGCCGTGCCGGGGACGGCGGTGTATCGGGCCGTGCCGGCGGGACGGCGGTGTATCGGGCCGTGCCGGCGGGACGGCGGTGTATCGGGCCGTGCCGGCGGGACGGCGGTGTATCGGGACGTTCCGGCGGGACGGCGGTGTATCGGGCCGTGCCGGTGGGACGCCGCTGGACCGGGCCGTTCCGGTGGGACGGCGGTGTATCGGGCCGTGCCGGTGGGACGGCGGTGTATCGGGCCGTGCCGGTGGGACGGCGGTGTATCGGGCCGTGTCGGCGGGACGGCGGTGTATCGGTCCGTGCCGGTGGGACGGCGGTGTATCGGGCCGTGCCGGTCCGCTGACGCCATGGGGCGGGCCGCCGGCTCAGCTGATTTATCAGGTGAAACCGCGCTCGCGGGAGAAACGGCTCCTATTTAACGGACCGGCGGCGCTTGCACGCCTCAGACGTTCAACATGGCGCACTGCGGCAAGGTAAGTCAGGTGGCGGCGCTGGCGGCGTCATCAGGAGGCATCACAGTGGTGTGGTGCGACAGATGCCAGAGACTTTCGGACGGTTTCTACGTTCATACTTACCATGTTGGGTGGAGACGACTGTGCCAACCAAATTCACGGATCAAGAATTAGCTGAAGTTTGTTTCTTGTGAGCGCTGGTCTTATATAGCACATTTTAAACTGATGAAGAGAAAAACTGTAACGTTCAAATGGCCACAATGATAAGTGAATAATCCGCTTTGGCGCTCAGTGTTCTACCATAAAGCCTCCTTTTTACGCAATGATCTTGAGAAAGATGAACGCAGCTCATCTCGCTGACTTTACGTTTTAAGTATCTCCAATGGTAAGGTATTCCTTTGCAAGAAGCAGCTGCTCTCAGCTGTGTGCGTATGCTAAGCTATACTTGCTTTTCGGAATAAACTCGAAACGTCATTCCCTTCGGTAAATCTTCATGTGCTACCAATCCCTGCTCTCATCGAATTCTAGGTCTTCTGCCAGTAAAAGGAGGCGCGTTTATAGTCAAACTGGGCAAGAAAACATCTCTGCCACCACTTTGTTTGCGAACCATATCTAATATTTCCTAGCCGAATGGGTATCAGGATGTTCTCAACTCGCAATAATGCTACCGGCCAATACGTAGTATATTTTCCTGATTTAGCAATATGCCAAGCTGCCAACTCGTCACCTTGCCTCAGACCGGACGGTGTCGCCAGGACGTCGTGAATCGGCATGATTTTCTCTAGCACATTGCTGATGCCTAGACGCGTGACAGCATTATGCTGAGACTAGGCCAATCACTTGGGGAAAATTTTGCTGACGTCGCATGGTTTCTGCAGAGTGAGCCGATTTCTTTTTGCATATTCGAAGGAGTCTGAGAAGACGTCCTAGTTCTCAAACAAACAAAACATACATCAGTCAGACTCATTCTCCAATCAGAAGCAAAGAACCCAGAAAAAAGACAGTTTTGCCTCTGTCACCAGTTTTGCCGCTGGCACCTTCTGATTTGACGATGAGTGAAACACGTGAGCTTGCTAACAGTAAAAACATAAAAATGTCATCTGCTTCAAGTTTTAGTGCTACTGGTCACAATTTTTGTGTATCGAATTGGCACCGCACACTGGATCTCATCCTCAGCAGCCATTCAAGCATTTCTCGCTTGGTCTATGTAGCAGCCTGGGAAGATAGTGTCTGCTCTTGAGTGAGACCTTGAAATAGCGGATAGGCGGAGACACTGCGTCAGTTACAGATAATCACGGCAGACGGGTGAGACTGCAGCACAGGTGTTTAACCTGCGATTGCAGCGGTGGATCCAGAGTCTAAACCGTTCGGCCCTGTACCTATAACCGTTTTTCGCCGTTCGCTGTTAACGCTGTTCATGTTTCCCGCCCTGACTGTGACTGGCCGCGTACCGCCGCGGACCCGAGTGACGGCCGCGGCGCCGACGTCTGCCGCAGCTGGCGGTGGTCTGCCTCGTGGCCCTCGTGGCCGCCGTGTCGGCGCAGGACGGCGGCAGCTACGGCAAGCAGCCGGACGGCTACTTCCAGTACGTCAACGTGCCCGGCCACAAGGAGTACGAGTTCGGCTGGAACCGCGGCAACCCGCACCACTACGTCAGCCGCTACGAGCAGGCCAAGGACCACCGCTTCCGCACCCGGGTCAGTCAGGAAACGGCAGAGAGGCAGCGTGACCATAGGACCTCTGCACGGGCTCCTCAGGCAGTCGGACGCAGAATTTTCTGAGACGTCCAGGAGACCTTTACAACGAAAAACGTTTCGTTAATGAAACAGAGCTGAATTTATATTCATGAACTGAAGTAAACGCTCATATGAATAAAACACCGATATGAATGAGCAGCCCAAACGTTTTGATAGAAAACATTACAAAACTTAATAAACTGATTTTTAAGCATGCATGCCACTTGCGCTCTTTCATTGGTGGGTCTTTTCGTGTGATGAGAACATTTATTATGATTTTAATGAAAATATGGTGTTATTTGATAACGCACCTTTGTATTATCGTTTGCTTTGCGATTCTGCACAATAACGCGAAGAGAAATACTCATTCGAGGAGACGTAGCCAAGCATTTCCATTAAGAACGCCTGCTAAGTGTCTCACGAAGGCACGCATCGCTGTTCACTGAACCTCGGCCTTCGCTTTCCAGGTGAAGTGGGCAGACAAGAAGGGCGGGTACGGCGAACACTACTGGGAGTACAACCACGGACCCAAGGGGTACGGCAAGGGCGACGACAAGGGATACGGCAAGAGCGAGAGCAAGGGTTACGCCGCGGAACCTCCCGCGCCGTACTCCCCACCGTCGTACTCCCCGCCTTCGTACTCCCCACCGTCGTACTCCCCGCCGGCGCCGAGCTACTCCTAGACGCGACACTAGCGCCACCTTTTCCAAGAGGCGGTCGGCAGGTTGCAATAGCGTTGTTATAGGGAGAGACGTGCTGGATGATCCCTACGCGGGTCCAGGCATAGTCGTAGGACCATGGAAAGAATGGGGAGGAGGAACAATCACCGTCTTTGCTCCGCCTTCAGCTTAAGCTTTAAGGTGATTCGAGCAGCTAAATCGTTTCGAAGCATGCAGACATTCCCCACTTTTTCCAGCGTCTCTACGCCAAGAGTCGAAATCATTAGTAACTCGCCATTCACGACACCGTGGCTTTAGCAGCGGGGAGCTGCTCTTCAGAGAGACTTTTATCTGCGGGCCTCCTATCGCCGAGGCGAGGAGGTCTGAGTCTCAGCCGATCTTTCCCGCCGAGCGTGGGTCTTGTGTGCGTTTTCACCTGTTTGCGGGATGTCCACTGTCGGTGCCACCACGCGCGAAATCAGACGGCACTGTTGTTAGAGATGATTCTAGTCGTGATTCTTTGTTCTGTGCGAACGCTGGATTGTTAAGTTTGAAAGTTTTTCCCATGAAATGAGACTGTGAGTCGGTTTTGTCCATGTTTTCTTACAATAAAAACGCACTTACAATTCATTCCGCGTTTGGTCAACGTCTATGGTATTTGAAGATTGGATTCGAATTATATGCTGAAGTTGAGAAGAAACCCACACCAGCTGTGCCACAAGTTCGGCCACGTTATTACTTTTTAGCGCAGCGCACTCACGGTTTGGAGGGGTATATTTTGTAAGTTGTAACAAGTGAGGCCGTATGGACCCTAACTTCTGCTTAAACTACTGAAGAAAAGAATCAAATTGAACGTTCCGGCCCGTCCCGACTGTAACATGATCTGCATGATCATGGTTTCACAGCCACCGGGCACTGAAACTCAAAACTGACACCAAAAAGACAGCGCTAGGGTTTGCGTTTTATGCATTTTCATTCGCATCCATTAGTTTGAAAGTTTTGTGCCATACACTGCAGTGCAATGTAATTGAAAAATGTATGAAAAACGCAAAAATGGCAGCACAAAAGTGAACGGCATGTAGGTACCTGAGTATACATGTGTTTGCTTGGCTAAATCCTTTACGGGTGTTTTTGAGCCTGCCAGCAATGACAGCGGACAATTCCATGAGCGCGTGACGTTTAAATTTGAAATCTTTCGGTGCAGACTGCTAAAATAACTCGATGAATATCTGTTTGTATTGCGAAATGTACTACAGTGAGTCAGTGCCCCAAACAGTAATGCAATAAGCCAGGTTCGTCATGTGCCCCACAAGGCCTTTTACTGGTAATATAGATAGAAGGCATTATAAGGTCTTTGCTTATTGAAGTATATATATATATATATATATATATATATATATATATATATATATATATAAGATAATGAATGGCATATTCAAAGAGAGATGAAAATGTAAACCAACATAAACTATCAATCAATATAACACAGGCGTTTCGACAACAACGTGTCTTCGTCAGTGTGCACAAAAAAGACGCAGCAAACAGATGAAACCGCCATAAAGAAAATCACTACAGGAATCACTAAGCCTTGGAACTTTTTTTCGACTGACGCTTCGACCATGCTAATCTAGCAGCAGTTTTGTTGAAAGCCACACGTCAAGCGCGTTTACACACGCTCGGGTAGCAGGATCAGTTTGAATCTCCCTCTCTTCTGATTTTTTTTCCGGAATAGGTCCCGGACAATGCGGCGCAGCCGCATCAAATTTGGCACATCTAACCGAAACTGAAAAGAAAATCATTTGGTGTTAAACGATAGTCAACATCATTCAAGACCATTGAGCTAGAGCGGCTCAGATCAGGGCATGCTTGTCAGAAATGACCCTTTTTAGGGCAAACTTCAAACTGCTGTCACGAATAAAGTTTTGAAGACATGCTTTAGAACCTGTTGAGGGTTCACAGATAACTAAATGAATAAAATGAAAAAGATAGTTTGGTTGATCCGAGGTCAGGTCACGATGCCAGTTCAATGTAAAAAAAAAACATTATTTCCGAACAAAGAACTTGCGTTATAACCATTCCAGCCAACAGGACGGGGAATATAACAGGATACGTCATCTTTTACTGGCGCACCAAGTTTCAAGCCGGTTTTAGGTCAGACCACGGACAGATGACCGGAAATATTCTAGCGCGTGCTCCTTTTCTGCAGAGGTTAGACAATGAAACGCCGCCGATTTTTTGTTCATTGCCCAATTTAAAGCTAAAATGGCATAAAACAATTTCAGGGATAGCCGAACACACGTTCCTATGGCTTTGGTCCTTTCTAGGTCATGGGAAGTCACTGACCTAAGATGAATGCTATTGATCTTGGCACCCCTTTTCCTGCACAAACGTGCCATGTAGCGCATTTTCTACAGTGATTTCGAATTCAGCGGCCAAAATTACCTATGTGTGGTAAACGTTGGGGAAATTAGATGGATAGATTAGATAAAAAAGAAATTAGTCAGATGGGTTTTGCCTTCGGTCTCACATTCTGTGCCATGTCCGTTTAGTTTCTGACTAAGCTGGGAAACGCAGTGAGTTTACATTAACCAGTTCTAAATACTTGATTTAGAGGCAATCGGATGGCGATAATTGGTTCTGTGGAGCACATCTTCGCGATTTTCGGCATTTTTGAAGTCACTTAAGGTCGGCGACTTAGGTTGAGGTCAGGTGACCTTGTGCGACCTTTGTGACCAAAATATGACATGTAAGGTAATTCTGGGCGCCGAATTCGAAATTCAACGCCAAAATCTACCCCGAGAGACGACAAAACAAGGTATAAGACACTTTGCGAAATTTTAGCGATATGGCTTAAGAGCTGAAGTCCAAATGTGAGCACAAATGCTAAGCCAAGCATTCCCGATTCTATGCTTTCTATTGCCGTTTTGTGTCTCCGACGAAAACGGGGTTTACTTTTTTGCGCTGTGACCAACAGCTTTCGCGGTACAAGCAAAAATCTGGTCAGTCGCACCGAAATTGACCTTCTTTACTTCATCTGACCTTGAAGGTTACGGTCTAGAAAGATCATACTTCTGTAACAGAGAGTTCCTCCAGGGTGGCTCTAGCCTCGGTAGTTTCTGAGATCTTAGGGACTCACATTGACCTCCCAACCGAGTGCATCATATCTGACCGGCCACCCGTGCAACTATTAATACAGCCGGTGCATGAAATATATGCAACTTCTAGTGCTTTCTGTTTTTTCTTTACTTTCTGCAACTGCCAAAACTTTCGCATCATTCCATTCCGGCAGATGTTCGTACTCGTTGATATGGTTTACGATCGCATTGGCTGTTCGATGATGTTTGAGTTCACGCCCTTGCTCATTCATTCGCAGTCGTAGACCTAGTCCTATTTCGCCAACGTAACTCTTTTCACATCCACCACAAGGTATTTCGTAAAGCATGCTATTCAGGTTTGTGTTCGCGTTCGTCTTTGTGTTGCGGTTTTCCAGTAAATCTCGTATTTTCTTGCTGGAAACCAGAAAGCAGGAAAAAAGAGTTTCGAAAGCTAGAAAGACGAAAGCAGCGATAGCTTACGGTAAGAGAATACGAGATTTACTGAAAAACTGCAACATGAAGACAAACTAGAGCTCGAACCTGAATGGCATACGAAATACCTAGTGGTGGTCGTGAAAAGTCATATTGGCGAAAGAGGACGAGATCTACGAATGCTAATAAACGAACATAGGCGCGGTGTCACACACCATCGAACATGCAATGCGATCGTAAACCATACTGACAAATGCGAACATCTGCCGAAATGGAGCGAGGCAAAAGTTTTGGCAGCTAGAGAATAAAGGAAAGAGAAATACCCTTGAATCAGCATGTGTTTCATGTACCAGCTTTATTAACCACGGAATGGGCTTTTTGACATTAAATAAAATCATTGCTAGATTAGCGTGGTCGAAGCTTCAAGCGAAAAAAGCGGGCAGACTTAGTGACTTTTGCGGCAATTTTATTTATAGCAATTATATTTATATATATGTATATACACACACACACACACACATATATATATATATATATATATATATATATATATATATGTATACTTTATCATTGTTCCTGCTTCCTCAATCACCAAACCCTTTATGGGCACATTTCGTTGATCGTGTTAATAGTTTCGTCAGTCGTTGAACCAAATTAGCAGTACATTCTGTCGTTAAAAAATGATGGCCATTTACAACATTTTAAATGACTGGTATCATCCAAAGTGACACCTAGTGTGAAACCTTGTACATGTATTACTGTTTCGCTTTTACAGTTTACAAAATAGTACTATTACGGGTCCAAGTCGCTATGTTCAAAGAAGCCGATGTGATGATATTTTCCAAGTCAGTGGCGTCCAGACTATTCACGAAGTTATGGAGCTTTCTGGAACATATTCTTCCCGGCCATTCACGTCCGAGGACATTGACTGACGGAATAAACAACGACGGTAAGAGTTTTCACGGAGCTGGTCATGTAAGCTGCAGAATTAGCGTCTTTCTGTCCATTGATGCTACTTGTATTTACTTACTGGTTTATTTATTTATTTGTCTGTTCATTTATTTAACGTCACCAAAGCCTTAACATACGCTGTGGCTTTTGCGACGCATTATCAAGAACGCTGGAACGATAAAACAAGCAATACCACACACACGCACGTACACACGCACGAACAAATTAAACTGAAGCAGTGACCACTTATTGAGAATGAGATTCAGCCCGGTAGCGTTGAAAAAAAGGGAATGAGCGCACCCGACAGGAGGACCGTCGACCCTGTCGGTGTTCTGGTGGAATATAAAGCGGCTGCCCGGTAAATAATGCGTTGCTTCCCTGCTTCGCTGCGAATCTCAAGCAAGTAATAAAGACCTCTGTCTTGTTTTACAGATCGCAGTCGGACGACGCGGTTCAGGATGAACATCTCCGAAGCAAATCCCTGTCATATATGCATCGGCTATCGAGAACTACAAATTGCAAGAATGCAGACAGCGCTGCCATCTGCCTTACGTCGCACAGCTGCGAATGCTCTTATCTAGGGAAAATGTTAGAAGCCTTGCATGCTGCTGCATAGCTCAAACATCAGGATCTCAGACCTCGAGCAGCTTGAAAAGTACTAAGTTTGATAAGGCTGGATCATGGAAGCGCTAGAACAGTTCGGTACACAGTGAGCAGTTCCAAACAGCTTCTGGGACAACTTCGTAATACTTTGGCGTCTCCGTCGTAATTTCCGTAAACCAAAAGTTAACTACGTAAAGTTATGATGAAATATATCATACATGAGAAACCAAACTCAGTTTAGTCAAAATCTGGTAAACAAAGTTATCCTCATTCAGGACTGCTTTTGCGCCGTTCATTTATGCTTCACCCGGGCAAAACCATCGCGACAGATTGACAAACAGTCGCAGAAGTGCACTGCACAAACCACGCCGAGTTGCCCGGCAGAGTGCGATGGCCCTCGAAGCAAAACTGTCCAGCCACTGTGGCGACTGTGACGTATTAACCGGAATCCTTCTGTCGAGGACCCCTGATCGGCTGAACAAACATCAGGTCCATCGTGACAAAGTCCGCAGAATTTCTGCGTCGATTCGTCTGCAAGCGGAGTGGCGCCGCGGCGCCCTAGGATGGACGGTCCTGGCCGAGGTCGCCTGTGCTGAGTCCAGAGGGTTCATTCTGCCCGACCGTCAGGCCTGTGTCACGCGGCTGCAGGTGTGGTCTGACGGAGGGATTACGACCCCCCCACCAGGGATGACAGGAGGCTGAAGCTTCTCAGAGTCATCCGCCAGCGGGGCGATTTCGTCCCGGAGCCTAGCTGGATATACATATATATATATATATATATATATATATATATATATATATATATATATATATATGCGTGTGTATGTATTTATGTATGCATGTATGCATTATAAATTACAATTCGTTCCATCCAGAGGACCACCTGCCACTCAATGTCTTGTATTCTTTGCTCGTAGTGCGCTTTCCACTGAGTTGCCCTGTGGGTTTCGCAGCAGTTACAACCAACTCTCTTCTCTCGGTATCGTTTAAAAACAGTATTCGCACAGCCATTCCAACAAGAATGACACCATTTTGAAAGCCACTGGGCAGTTTACCCCATTCACAGAGGCAGTGAATGGAGCAAATCGCATTAATCCGTTCACTATTTAAACCAGACCATTAAACTGGCTCGGGGTTTTAGCTTTCATGCCGAAATACTCCACATCATTTTGACCCGATTATTTTCAATGAAGAACCGGTTACAGCCAAATTTCGCCGCTTTTGCGGCGGTCTTGAGCTGAAGCACCATATCTTCCCCCATAACATCAAACTTTATAATCCTTCCAGTCATCAAATGAAAACACAAACCGACAGCTGACGAAACGTTTCGTTCAGCGGTCAGCAGCGAATATGGTTGCAAATTTCAGCCCCCCATCGTCCTCTGCCTGGTAAAATGTTTGGCGTATTGGTGGTATCAGGCGTGGGAATCGCCACCGGAGGCAATGATGGGCTCACGTAAGTGTCCCCACACCAAAACCTAGGTTATAAAATAAAAGATGTATCGTGTCTCCAGTTCTAGTCTCGTTTTTAATCAAATAAATTTGCCCCTTGCAAACATCCGCTATCAAGTCTGATGCATGTGCTTTTAATTCCCAATGAAAGCCTTTTTTTGTCGAGCACTATCATTCGACAAAGCACGGTAGCTCTCAGGCCAGAGTCACGTGGTAGGAGTGTGCTACACGATAGCACGCCTCGGCGGGCGGCGACGAAATGAACGGATACTAGGCAGAGAGCTGCAGAGGAGATCCTGGATCAGAATTCACCATCACCGGCTGAAGGGCACCTTGGTCGACTTTTCATAAATGAACTTGGCTGGTATGAAAAATGTGTCTGATTACGTCTGATTACGTTTACAGCATGAATTTTTGAAAATGTCTAGAAGCCGCAACACTCTAATTAATGGAAAACTATATCCTGTAGTTATCCAGTGATATGGCACAATGCTGATCTCCTTGAAACTTCCAATGGCCTGCGTCTGCTCGGGACGTCACATAACAGCTGTAAATAGGACACGGCTGAAAGAGAACACGGAAAAGCGCAGGACCCTAAACACCCAGGAGTGCAGAGCTCCCGGCCTAATTTACGTCACATATGAACCAACGAGACTACAGGCAACTGTGCTGCAGCAGCTCAAAACGTGATGAAAGTGGGACATTCCCGGATCACCATTTAGCCTTATACCATCACCTATTTACTGACGTTTTCGGGAGCAGAAAACAAAACATCTAGCGTGCAACTGATAAATGCACTCATGAATTCTGCTTTTGAAACGACGTTTTGCAGTCACGCGCCATTTTCGTTTGCCCTAAAAAACGGTGCATTTCACAAAACCATAATAAGCGAGTTGCTGAAAACCCAGAGCTTGAAACTTTGTACGGATTTTCATATTCTTACCTTTTCTAGACAAACTGCCCCAGCCAATGCACCTAATACTCGAGCTACGAGTTCTATTAGCTCCAAATGGGGTTAAAAAACCGTCTAAGGGACACATCTATCTCCTACTCCGTCCAACATTTTCGGCAGCTTGCTGTCTCCGTCTGACTCAAACCACCTTTCCAACCAGCCAGGCAGTCCATTGTGAAGCGCCATTATTCAGCAGGCTGCCTCCTGAAGTTCTTCTGACGGTCTTATGTGCTTCCCTGATCCGGTTACCAATATTTACCGGGTGGTCCTCTGGAAACTCAGATGTTTTTTTTTTTGTTACCGGCACGACTGGTGGTCTTCTGTTGTCTGCGAGAGGTTCTTTATGGTCTGCCGGGTGGTCGTCTGGTCTGCTGGACTGTCCTCTCTGGTCACCCGGACGGTCTCCCTGGCACTTCAGGCGGTCCTCTGCGGTCCGCCGGGTTATCCTCTGTAGTCCTCCGGGCGGTCTTCTGTGTTTCACCAGACGATCCTGGCTGGCCCGTCGGACGGTGCCGTCTGGTTCGTCGGACGGTCCTGTCTGGTCCGCCGAGCGGTCCTCTCTGGTGCCCTGAGCGGTCCTCCCTGGTGTGCCGGGTAATGACTTCAAGGGGTCCGGGCCTCCGTTGCCGGGTGGCCGCTGTGTGGGACCGTCAACGTCGCCCCACCCCCGGAGGCGTCGATCGCTGGACCGTGCCGTAGCAGCAGCAGCAGGAGGTGGGGGGGGGGGGCGCCTGCGTCCTCCGGCCGCGCCCGGCCTGTCGTCATTCTCGACGGACACTCGGCCGCCGGCTCCGACGGCGGGTGGAGGTCGGACGGCGGCCGCGCGCGCCGACTGCGAGCGGGGACGGCCGCCGCCGAGCCGCGCTCTCTGTGGCTCGAGAGGTCAGCCGACGCCGGCGACGGAAGGCGGGCGGGACGGAGCAGCGCGCGGCGCCGGCGGGTACCAGGACGGCGGGCTACTCCCAGCTGACAGCGGCGCTCCGGTTCACAGGTGTGTGGGCGGGTGTGCGATCAGGGCTTTGAGGCGCTTCGCATGCTAGGTCATGTAGCGTGCGCCCGGCTCACAGGTATTCAACGGCTCGCGGAGAGCAGGAGCGTGCTGAGCTGGCGGCTTTCTCGGCAGGCGGGGTCAGGTGTCGGGATGGGAAGATGTCAGATCGCGATTGTCGGACGTATGAGTTCAAGCAGGGTTAAGATGTTTTGTCGTTAGCTGGAACTTAATGTCAGTGTTTTTCCCGTCGCTTGACCGCGTTATGACCAGAAATACCTGGTACAGCCCTCCTGAAAGGTTCAATAAGCCTGTGCATTGTGCGCCTTTGGACAGACGTTTATAAAGGTAGCATAGGGAGGGCATAAAGATAGAAGGTAGATTACTAGCGTTATTCTTAAGCATTGCCACTTTCACCCCTTCTCGTTTTCTTAGAATTTTTGCTCTAGTTATTTTCAGGTAACATGATATTCGTACCTCCTACTTCATCTATTCACAAAAAAACTCAACTGAGGTAAACTTTGGTGCGTGTGTTACCTAACAACGTTGACAATATACGACAATGACTTAGATTCCTTGAAACGGTTACGCATTCCATCCCGAGATTTGAGGCGTATGCCTCACCGAGTAACCAGTGACATCAGAGCAAAAACGTTACCGCAATGATAAGCAGTCAGGTCAATTGGTGGAAGAGTATACGCATAAGTCAAGGATAAATGCCCCAGAGAAGGGCGAGCCACTAAGTATCCAAAGGGCTGGGTGCCGTAAAAGAGATGTCTGCTGCGACTGAATAATGTTCAGAAGTTGAAAGTTGATGATCAATAAGTCGCCGTCTGAATAGAAAGTGGTCACAAACGGACCGCAACTCTCATACTGCCCGGCCAGCCGACGAGCAGAACCGGCATGGCAAATTGCAGGCGAAGAATTTCTGCTGAGTGATATATCCTGATCCTTATATTTTTCCATCACGAATCAAAACAACTCTGAGCAAAAGTGAGCTCTAAAGGCTTGAGAAAATGCTAGAATCTCTGACCTCGCCGCGGCTGAAACGCACTTGAAGGACTTAGTTGACGATGATATAGGCCCCAATTCTCGAAACGGACGTCATAAATTTGGGAATTTGTCGGAAGTTAATCGTTTGACGTCGTTAGGTCATGCCAGTTGAGAGTTGCCAATAGCGGGAAGCAGTATTGGAAGTTAAAAGTCCCCTAACTTGTCAGAGAAGCGATGGCGAAAAGCTGGTTTACTGCCTCGGTTCCGCGACCGATGTGAATGACTGACATTGTTCACCAAAACGGTCGCAAATGGCAAAAGTCTACTAACAGTCAGCAGTTTTTGTGAAAAACAATGCAGCTCCGCAGTCCTTTTTTGCGCGAGTAATTGACCAACCACCAAATTTACATGCACGATATTACCGTACAGTAAGAACAGATTAGGAATAGAGTACAGCCCTCGGGTTGAATCGGTAGCTTTCTTTGTTATTCCTTTCTATTTGTTCTTTACAAGAACCGCTAATCATTTGAATTTGGAGGTAATTTCGTTGAAGGTACACCGTCTCTGGCCTAGCAGTAGTATACTGGAGTCTGCATTTTTCCTAATATTTTGCAACGTCTTGCCTATTTGGTAAGCTGAAGTTTAGGGGAGCTGGGTGCAGTGTTCGGATACACATCGATTTCGCAGCGTGTGACATGTTACGCCAGTTCAGAAGACGCATCGAAAATCTTTGCCCTAATACGTATCTATCTACCACTACTTTATCTCACTCCCAGCCCCATATACAAAGCCAATATGTATTGTTATCCGCTGTATCATGATGCTCCATAGTCGGCTTACTTTTGTCTGTTTTCGACCCTATGCTGAGAAATTGGCTCCATACATACATGGCAAGCAATTGTCATTGTTTCCTCATTATACGCTTCGACAGTCACTGGCTTTTTTAATTTGCCTTCATTTTCTTATTGCGTCTGCGGGAACGGCTTTTCATTGGTATTCGGGATGAATTAGACTAATGTCGATGTGATCTAAAATCAAAACGGATTTAGATTTGCACCAAAAATCATTATGCAGAGAGAACCGGGAAATCAGCAGTTCGAAGAAATCCAAATCATTCGGTTTCCCAGAAACTTGAACTGAAGTCAGAAGTTGTTTTCGAGCAGACTAACACCCTCTGTAAATTTGTTGGTAACTGTCGTGAACACGACCCTATTTAGTTGGGCGACGTGTGCTAGCGAACCGCTTGCACAGTTTGTTAGACGTTGATAGACTCGTCTGCATACGACAGAAACCAAGAGATGTCGGTGCAGAACAGACTGACGAACGTCTTGGCCTTACGTTCCGCGTGAGCGAGCGAGAGAGTGATGTGCGTGAGCACGGTAGGCTGTATTGTAACGACTCCGGAACAGTTTAGGAAGCCACTGCCTTTCGTTGAAGCACTTCGAATACCACCGTTTTTTGTTGTTCCGTGGGAAAGCTTCGGACACTGAGGTACTGGACAACGTTTTTTTTTCAATACATTAAAAAGGAAGCCGAGGGGAGATGCTATTTAGCTTCTCCCAAACTTCTCCGCCATACAAAGTAAGCTTTTAGCAATGCCAAGGTAAAACAGGCGAGAAGCTACAAATGTCCTTGACGTAAACAACGCATTAGCATACGGATTCAACTACGCATTCGCTTGCCTCTCGACTGGGCGGAAAATTGCACAGCGTAGAGGCAGTGTCATGGGCACACAGTCCCTAAAAGCATTCTGTTGCCCATTTTGCCGTTTGACCTCCAGGGGTCAAAATAGACCACTGAGGTCAGATCTTACATACTCTGTAACTTTCTGCTGCAACGCAATGGCGCGAAAATTCCTAGCTCCATTAGACTAGTGCTAGGCCAGAGATGGTGTACATGCTAGAAATGACCTCTAAATTCAAATGTCCGACTTAAGGCTACAAACCTGAAAACAGCCTGGTGCTGTATGGAAAGATTGCGTACCACATACCTTTGTGACAAAAAACTCAACCAAGCAATACCAACACATGAAAAATAAGTTACAGATAATGGGCATCGATAATGTTCAACTTTTCATCGCCAATTTGACCTCAGGCCGCGAAATAGTGCATAGATAATTTTATCATCATATCTTGGGTGCCACATGACTTAAGGATAAAAACACCCAGCAGCACAACTCCAACACTCAAGGTGCAGTTTTCGGGAATGCGGTTGCAGTTTGCAAAACGCAGTTTCAACGAGACCCTTTTGACCTCAGGTCACAGCACCTGTTTAAGACGTCGTTTCACAGGGATGGACTGTGTACTCCATTACATGGGACTGAATTGTTAAGGAAAGGTAACTGAAATGATAAAGACAGAGCAGCAATCATACACATTCGACAATGCCACTGTTGGATTAAACATAAGCATAGACATATATTGGTTCAACTTTTCCACGACGACGTGGTTATTACAAGGTGATTGTCAGGGACGTAAAACAGCAACTCTAAAAATCAAGGCATGGGTACAAAAAGCAAAAACACGCGCATTGAGTCAACATGGCACGCTGTATTCAATCGCCAACCCTAGCCTATTTCTGAGAACATCATTTCGGTCAATCAGGCCTTAAATCGGCCTAGTCCCATACTGTTCAGCTGTCCAGGTAACCTGCTGTAGGCATCCGCGCCGCTAAAGCTCAGTCTACGCGCTCCCGCGCTGCTTTTCACCATTGGCCGCTGCAGTTGACCATTGGACCGCGTGTTATGTTGGTCAGACACTTTGGTGAAGTTTGCCGCGATGCCCGGTGACTGTCCGGTCAACAGAAATCTGTTAATAAGACATAGCCGATGGTACTCGACGATCTGCTCGGCGTTTAACCACTTAGACGTCTCAGATCTGCAGAGATATGGTAGTGTTTTTGTCTGCCGCAGACAACGCGCACACAAAAGCTAAAAAGTTTCTGAATGCGGTGCATCTGTACGCTTCCATGGGCCGCGTACATGAAAATGCAGTAACGTATGTTCGAAATGACAGGAGAGTGAACTACGCATGAAGCATTCGATCACACGATCATGGGTGGAATACGCTTTCAAGAACTGAGATGTGCTGTTCTTTCCCTTCTGGTGTCCACGGGTGACCAAGCAGTCAGGAACAAAACTCAACTGGCGCAAATTGTTGGAGCACTGCCACCGGTGTCTCGCGTTAACCTCGAGCCAAAGTGTCGTTTCTGGATGAAGCAAAGATAATCAGAGCGATTCAGATTTATTATACAGTATACATATGTGCCTTCCTTTCATCCACAGGTGCAATGCAATGACTTCAGGCACAAGTAGGTAACGGAAACGCCACCTTTCCCGGTTTCTTCGACGCCGAGCTGTTAACTCCCCGGTGACTGCAGCCTTTTCAAAGACGGCCGAGCCGATGAACGCGTGCACCACCAGCAAGCACGCCCTGCTGGGCTGGCCGGAGGAGGGCTACAGCCTGTGTCCGGACCACACGCCGACCACGGTGATCGTGCTGACGGCGCTCTACTGCTTCACTTTCCTGGCCAGCATCCTGTCCAACAGCTTCCTCATCTTCGCCCTGTCGCAGACGTCCAAAAGCCTGCAGTGCCGCAACTACATCGTGGTGTCGCAGTGCGTCAGCGACCTGCTGGTGACGCTGCTCTGCATGCCGGACACGATGGCGTCGCGGCTGACGCCCTCCTGGCAGCTGGGCGAAGCCTGGTGCCGCGCCTCGCCCCTGCTGCACGTGTTGGCCGTGACCGCCAGCACCTACTCGCTGATGATGCTCTCGCTGGAGCGCTGCCTGGCTATGAAGAGCCCCAAGATGTTCAACCAGGGCGAGCGCAGCCGGCTGGCCGTGCGGATGACGGCGGCCGTGTGGCTGGCGGCGGCCGCACTGGCCGCGCCCCTGCTGCTGGCGTTCCGCGTGGTGCCGGCGCCCGGCGGGCCCGTCTGCGAGGAGCGCTGGCCGTGGCCGCTGGCCGGCCGGCTGTACCGCGCCGCCCTGCTGCTGCTGGTCGTGGTGGCGCCCTGCGGGGTGGTCGCCGTCTGCCACACCATGGTCAGCCGCAACCTGCGCTCCGCCAACGGGCTGGCGGCCGGCGGCGGGCTGCGGCCGGCCGCCGCGCAGAACAGCGTCATCATCATGTCGCGCAGCGGCCACTCGGGCCGCGCGCCCAAGGTGGTGCAGCGGGACGACAGCGACGGGACCGGCCCGGAGCTGGCGGCGCGCGGCCCCGAACCGACCGGGCGGCGGCCGCCGCGCTGCCGGCCGCCGCTGCTCCGCTCCACCAGCAGCTACTCGCTCAAGACGCGCCAGCAGCTGGCCAACACGCTGGTCGTGCTGGTGGTCGTGTTCGCCGCCTGCTGGCTGCCGTTCACGCTGGCCGGCCTGGCGCACCTGGTGTACGCCAGCCGGCCGACGGCGCTGCTGCTGCCGTTCGCGCTGCTGCTCGGCCACGCGCACTCGGCCGTCAACCCGATCGTGTACTCGCTCGTGCACCGGGCGTCGCTGACGCAAGTGCAGCGCAGCCTGCGCGCGCCGCGGCTGCGCGTGCCCGGCGGCCGGTGGCGGCCGGCGCTGGCGTTGCTGCGACGGCCGGCGCCGCGCTGCGAGAGCCCGGTCAGCTCCACCAACCTGGGCAACCTGGGTCCGTTCCACCCCAAGTACCTGCCGGCGCGCAACCTGCTCAACGCCGACCTGGTCATGGAGGAGCGCAGGACGAGCCAGTTCTTTCATTGAGCCGTCCAGCGAGAGGGCGGCCGCCGTGTGGATGTGATTCGGAAGACCCTGTTCCACTCACCATTACAGATGTGTCCTCCACCAATGCTTGTTTTACTGGCCGAGTTCGATGAAGGACCGATGGACGGAGAGTTGAGTGGTGATCTGATCAAAATATAAAAAGAGAGCGGGAAATGGCCAACACTTTTAGGCATAAACATACGCAAAATTGCCTGGACAGACGAGCGTGCATCGACGCCGGTCGCCTTGATGCTTAATAGGTCATCTAATTTTCGTCTGTTTTTGATCAAAATAGTAGTCTGTGCTGCGATTCGCCATGCTGCTTTATCCAAGTCACAATTGGCTACATTATCTTGCGTTTTGCGAGTTCCCGGAGCAGACTATTCTTAGCTGGCGGTCGTCGTCTCCGCTGCAGTAAAAAGAGATTGCCCGTGACACATGACACCAGGCGATACCTCTCGAGCTGGCAGATCTCGTGGCCATTGGTCGACACCAGTTCCCGTCTCCACAGTCAGCGGGCCTTGTCATAACACGGGCTGGACGTGACTCGTGAGGCTGCGAACAATCAGGTCCTCGCGTAGCCACCGATTGTCGACGACTCTCACGAGAAATGAGCAGCTGCCACTTCAGAACGGCAGCAGTTCACACAGTCTTCAAGTAGCAGGTCTTGCGACGACCGGCACTGGTTGTGGCCCCTATGATTATCAGGCAGCACAGGTGCTCTTACCACCAAGGATTGACAATAGACTGCTGTCGGTATCTCTCGCCGTAGCCACACAGCAACAGTCCATTTCAGACCACGAGCCAGCAGTCTCCCACCATTTGGCTGCCACCCGTCGGGTAATGTTCACGCGACCGTGAAGAAGAACCGCCTTCAGAGGCGAAAGGAACCGCCGCGAGTGGCGCTCTTAAGAGGGCCTCAGAGGGGCTGAGAACCGCCTGCGAGGAAGATCCCCAGAAAAAAAGACAGTCGACAATTTGAAAAGAGCACGGAACTTCTATGCTTCTAGAAGTCATCGTTCGTTGGTTTTACAACAAACAAACGAACATTCAGAAGATTTTCAATGGAGAAGATCAGAGACACTCTCACCGAATGAGATAAAAGAAGACTTCGCATGAAAGCACAGACCTGATGTTCCCGTTTTCATACAAAAGACGGTTTCTATATCTAGTAGAATTTTATCAAATGTAGAATTGTATCAAATGAATTTTATCAAATGTAGTTACACATCTCCGTAGGACGGTGCGACTGAGCAAAAAAAATATCAACTGCCAAACGCTATGATGCCTGTGTATTTGGTACGTCAAGCATTCCATTAAGAGTATTCGTGGTGTTGCACCGAAGTCACCTCACGTCACTGAAGAGACATGTTCTCTCCACCAGTTTTTTCATGTGATCCGAACCTTTTGAGGACGACGATGGGACCACAGTCCATTCCAAGCAGAGCTTGTTATATGTACGGACCCTGGCCCTATCCGTTCCAGACACCAGACCAGATAACGCTGAGGAATTGTTTACATCAGTTATGAAATATTGATCACTGATACGAAAAAAAACAAGTCGAAGCCACGTCACAGTTGCCCCGTTGTCTGGATGACTACTTCTGTTTCGGGCCTCAAAGCGCTGCCTCCCTATGAGTATCAAAACCGGCTGGGAGCCGATGTTGCCACAAACGCACGGCGACGACAGCTGTCTGCTTCCTCTTCTCCACTCTGCTCATTGTAACTTTCGACAAATAACAAGTGAATGGAATGATTGAAGACAGCCCGAACAGTCATGTCCCGGTCTGTATTTCTTTTGCACACCAGTGATATAAAATCTAAAATCCAACGAGTTGAACGAGTGCTTTGCACGCTTTGAGCGAATTAAGATGGAAGAGATTCATGGAAGTCGCTCAAAAGCAAAGGTTCAGATCGAGATGCGTGTGTATGTGTGTGTGCTCAAGCATCGGAACCTCTAGCGCCTGAACGCGTCAGCCGATCGCGACACAAGTGGCGTCATCGGGTGCGGCGATTCAGCGGTCAGATTGTGGTGCAGGTTTCGAAGGGATTCGTGGCACGTGCCACGTGGCGCGAGCCGGACCTCCGCAAAATCCAATTAATGACAGGTCAAAAGGCGGGTGCTGTCGACTCAGCACTTGCAGACAACATGGCCACCACTTGCGGGTGTGGCTTTTGTGGTAAGCATCCATGTGCGATCCACTTGGCAATCCTCAAGCATGTGTTTTGATTGGGACTTGGGGACCTCCGAGCGGCGTCATCAGTGACCCAGACAGGTGCAATTTGGTGGAAAGATAGACCAGCACCAGGTCTATATAACGGTACCCCATATGATGCACAAGGTGCAACGGGTCACGCGCAGCGCGCGCGCGCGCGTCTCTTTTACGTTCCTGCGTTCGCTGTGAGGCCAATTGACTGGCGCAGGCGGCCCAGTTTGGTGTGATCATGGTATGAAAATGAGGACGGACAGCTGGACAGTCAATTTCAATGGATTCAGGGAAAAACGAGGGCCCCTTGCAAGTGAAATTCACTTTTATTTGTTTATTTATTTATTTCACCGCTTTGGACAGTCCACATATAATGTGGTTATTCTCAGCTCAGCGTCATGGGATATAAAACAGCATGGTATGGGTGGGATCCAGTCGTAAAAACTAGAGGCAAACCAATTCGTTATGCCGTTGATTTGGGGCCAAAATCGAAGCTTTGCATCACACGCAAGACCTGTACACCCGCGTAGTACCTTTGTCTAAATAAGAGTACTACGGTAGGTATCACAAACCTCCCGCAAACGGAGGATCCCAAATCCAACAAGTTGGCCCTCACATGGAAGGCATTTGGCAACTGATGCCCTAAGTCTTGTTTATTCTGGATGGCGTCTGACTTTGCAGTCCACCACAAAATTTGGCGCCACCAGCATCAACGGTTCCCAAACCAAAGGCCTGAATGGCAAAGAGGTACACCTCACCACCTGCGTCACCCGCATATCAGGCTAAAACTGTTGGCATGTAAAACAGCCTGATGTATCGAATGTCACGTACCACGTGTTCCTGTCCACCGATTTTCAGCATCCCACCGGTAGCTGTTTTGCGGCCATGAAAGAGGGGTGTTCGCTTAGGCACCACACGCTTCACGTGCAAGCTTCATCCGTTTCGGCCTGAATTAATCAAACTGATCACCCAACTGCCCATTCGCCCTTCCAAACTATCATCGTACCAAACTATTCACGTTCCGGCCATTCGCCCATAAGAAACACAGGGGTGTAAAAGAGGCGCACGCGCGCTGCAGGTGACGTGATGCCTGCTCCCCATCTAGTGGGGTACCGTTGGATAACCCCAGTACTGGTCGATTTACCCAACACATTTCATCCACCAGGGTCGGATCGTCTCCTTGATTGCACGTAGGTGCAGACCTTAAAAGCACGCACCCACAAGTGGGGCCCTTGTTGCCACCAAGTCTTGAGTCAACAACACCCGCCGTTTGACTTGTACCCGTAATTAGTTACATTCTGCAGAGGTCCAGCTCGCGCTACGTGACACGTGCCATACGTCACGAATCGTTTCGAAACCTGAACCGTAATCTGTCCGCTGAATCGCCGCACCCGATGGTACCACTTGTGTCGCTAATAGCGCGTTCGGGCGCTAGACGTTCGAAAGCTTGAACTGACTGACTGACTGAATGAATGAATGATAAGCACCTCGATCCGAAGTTTCCCAAGCGACCGTCATGTATGAAATCTTCATCGCTAAAAACGTGCTAAGCACGCTTTCAGCTCCTTCGATTTTGAAAAACGCTTATTTTCTGTTCCGGCGGGGACTTAAGGAATACGAGATGAGTGAGCAAACGGGGATAAAAAATGTTGTCGTGATACCCAAATTTCGATATGCCATCCCGATCGGACCAGCCAGCTATCTTGCGTTTAACCATAGCAATTGCCGCAACAGAAGTCGTAAATTCGGTTTGCGTACGTCCACATTAGAAAATGAAAACTGAAAACACGTTCTTAAGTTTGCTCTATTTCAAGTTAGTCTGGTAATGCAGAGGTTAAGTGAATCAGGTGTGATAAACGGTACTGGTTTAAGAGATCCTCTAATGTCTCATGAGGTCTCGACTCGTCTGAACTTTATTCAGGCCATGAACGAACATAAAATATGCATGTGGTTGGCAAGGAACAGTGGTTTATGCTGTGAACCGTGACTTTTGGATTCCTCGTCGCCGGCATTTGTCCTGAATTCCTTATTTCATTCAGTTCTGGACGTCAGCAAAAAAGGAAAAACGAGACTAGCCTGGAGACAGAAAAGTGCAATACAAGGGGTGCGTGCGTACCGTAACGAGGAGCAAAGAAAAGGCATCAGCCTCCTGATTCCACAACATTAAAACATCATCGGAATAATTCAAACAATAAAAATAAGCAGGTAAATCTGCAGCCTGATATCACTATGCAGACATTTGAAAGTAATGGTATGAAACCCAAAATTCTAAGTTATTCTAAGGTGACCATACGGACACCATTTCACCTGTCATAATTTGTCATTCATACTTATCTTTGAAATGACGTGATGTGGTGTACACTAGGTTTTTTTCTGCTTTGTCGGGATCGACATTATAAGAAAATATTGTTTCATGACTCCGTTGGTCATATTTAATATACGCCTTTCAGATACGTATTGAGCCATACTGACAAACGAACTCAAGCTGAGACAAGAGATTATACGGAATCTAAGGATACATAAGTCTGCAAACCTTTTGCCTTTGAAACTGTTAATTTTTCGATATCATATGAGCGCTATAACGAACGCTTTTAAACGTTATTCTGCAGCCATCTTTTTTTCCGTACAAACACTTGATATACGATGTTAATATGCACTGGTTATACCTAGTAGGAATTCATCCCGTTTAACGGCAAAATGCCACGCCGAAATGAATACTTCACCATAACGGATGACGTCTTCCAGAAATTCATGGATCTTGCAAGATCTTCGAATGTCGTTTGAAATTTTCACCAGTACCATTGTTTTAGCAGACTTTTACATGATTCGTAAAGGCCTCCGAGCCATCGGGAGGCATGTCATGTCCCAGAGAGCACAACCATTTCAGGTGTGGGCTTTTGAAGGATATTGATTCCTTATTGGCGCAGCTTTAATTATTTCATTCCATCATTTTATCGCCCGAAGTTTCCAACTGTAAAGTTCACAGATCCGCGACGGCTCCACAACTGGTCGAGAACTTCCGTTGTGCCGATGGATCCTGACGCGCACTGCAGGCAAACGACATGAATTCCTGCCGTCAAAATACCTAGACGCCCTTTTTGCAGCGGTCTTTGAGGTCATTAAAGCTCCAAAAGGGAACTTCACTAAAGATCTTATCTTTCCTTGTCTTCCCTTGCTGATAATCAATCGAAACAGGGCAGCACTGTGTAACCGTTGGCGCTGTCATTGTCCTCAGGCTTCAACAGGAAGTCCGATGATATATGTATATATATATATATATATATATATATATATATATATATATATATATATATATATATATATATATTGAAGACTAGGGCGTACTTTGCTTTAGTTAGCTTTTTATTTGTTTTTTCGGTATCTCGAACTATATGTTTTACTTCATCATTCAAAACTGAGCCGAATGAACACATTTAGTATCACATTACTCTTGGTGGGCTTTATTTAACGTTTCGGATATAGCGCTATCCATTTTTAATATTACAAAATGACACTGCATTTTGATTATAATTAGGTTTGAAAATAAATCACAATAAACGTTCGCTCCTCGGTTGCCACACTTTCGATACACGCGCCACATCAGCACAGTTCTGAACGGCCAAAAAATCCATACCTGCTTTTACCCACGCTTTCTGCAAAATTATCCGAAGAGTTTCAGGGATTCTCCGGCGTTTATTTGTTTGTTTAGTGCTGGGCTGAATTGTCTGATGTATAATGCTTCAAGGATATGGAGTCTGCATCGGTCAGTCGTGGATGTGATGATTTCTGTGTTGTCTGTGAGCTGCTGTCTGGTGATGATGCTGCCGTGGGTGTCCTACATGCGTGTCTTTGGCGCTCCGTCTTGCAAGTGCATGGTGAGACGTCTCGAGAGTGTTGTAGTCACATCGACGTAGTCTGAGTTGTTATGAAGTATACAGTCTTCATGTGGGCATGTAAACTTGTGGACAGTGTCGCTTTGTAATTTTGAAAATGGATAGTGCTATATCCGAAACGTTAAATAAAACTCACCAAGAGTAATGTGATACTAAATGTGTTCATTCGGCTCAGTTTTACACCAGTTGAATGATGAAGTAAAACATATAGTTGAAGCCATCGAAAAAACAAATAAAAAGCTAACTAAAGCAAAGTACGCCCTTATCTTCAATAAAACATGCGCCAAGAAAAATATTCTGCCCAAGTGCACCAATATATATATATATATATATATATGTATATATGTGTATGCATATATATGTCATATATCAGCGTGGCATCATGATATGGCTAGCCGACGTCACAGGTTTCCTTATTTCGACTTTCATCCCACTGGTTTTGCAGGAGTGATATCTGGAACCACAGCCCTGAGTTGCACAGACTGGCTAGGCGTGCCCATTACTCGAGCTCGCAGTCTCAGGAAACAGCTGATTCAGTGGCGAGGCTTAACGCGCTCTCAAGGGTGCAATACGACGTCGTCGTATCTGGCGGACTCCGAAATAAAAAAAAAAAACGAATATTGCCCACAGAGGAGGCAGAAAGCATTCTAACAAGCTCGTTAGACATTCAGTCTTAATCATTGTCAATCACGCCGTGCTACCGATTGTTTTTCAACGAGTGCACGGCTGAACGGATCAAGTAATGAAGGGACGTTCCTGAGCAAAAGCTTTTCCGCCTCATTACCCAACAGTGAACATGCAAGCAGCCGTTTGAAATTGAAACTGAGCGTCGTGCCCGCCGTCGGCCGCTGCGATTTCAGTGTCACATCAAGCTGAGCTGGTCCGGTCGGGCCCGCCGCTCTCCAGATGTGCCTCAGCTCCGCCCTGACGGCCACGGCGGATACTTTATCGGCCGGAATCGGGACCGGATGGATTAGGAGCGGCTGGCTCTGTCGGCTCTGGCTGCAATGGCGGGGGGGGGGGAGGGAACTGGGTCAGCCTGGGCGCCGGCCGGGCCGCCGGGCTGCCGGCAGCTCGCGACGTTGCCGTCAGTGGCAGCGGCGAGCGTCCAGCTCCCGCTTCCCCAGCCGGCACCGACGGCGTCACTGATGGCAGGGGAGTCTGGTACAGAGCGTCCGGCTTAGCCATCACCAGTCACGTATCACAAGCCTGGAACACTGCGGCAGTCACCACAGCGAGCGTCCAGTTCTTGGCCCACTGGCCTTCTGTTGTCTTTTGTCAAACGTCGGGCCAGCAAAGCTCACCAGTTCTGATCGACTTCAATACAATTCATTTACACGGAGCATGCTTTTCATGCCAAGTTACTTCAGATCACTTTACCAATCATCACGATGCAGAAGGCACACCACTGGACAGTGAAACTTGCCTGAAACTACAATGCAATCATGCCTTCTTTTCACACTGCGACATCATGGTCATCAACTGTGTCTCACTGTCCCTGCACGTACAGAGTCCCATCATTCATGGGGATAAAGGTAAGGATTCTTGCGGTAAACAAAAAAAACGAAATTACATACAACGACGTATAAATAATGAGCTTGAAATAGTGTTCGTCACGGACCGGGCCAGCACAATGGGTTAAGGGCCGACCCGGCCCTAGGGCCCAGGTAGGGCTAGGGCAGGCTAACTGCCAGTTCCGTAGGAATCGGGCAGGGCCAGGGCCCAATCATTCTCAAAAACTGTTTATCAGACGCTGGGTTTTGGGATATAACCGGCTAAATTATGCCTGAAATGAAAGTTAGTGGGAACTTTGAGCCATTGTTTATCATAGACTTCCGCTCTTCAGCTTTCTACATGCATATTTTGACACTGAAAGACCTAGGGCTGGACTAGGTCTTCACATACACTAACCTGAAAAGAAGCGCAGGCCTGGTCTTCATGTCATTGGGCTAGACCTGGGGTGGGGCCTGTCATTTTGATCCCGTGGCGAGTTCTGACTTCGAAAATTTTTCTTTCTCTATCAAGTCTGTCGTGTTTTGATACGACAAGCAGCTTCGGCGTCAAGGTCTGCGAAAATTCAACCATGCGGAGAGTTGCCATTTTTGACGGTAGTGGACGGAATCCTATGTTCCTACGTTCTCTGTTCATACTCATATATTTAATAAGCGATATCATCATTGGCCTCACTCTATGTAGAAGCAAGACCGTGTAGGCGGTTGGATGCTGTGCTTCGTCATGCCATTTACCTTTGCTCGCCTACACAGTCAGGATTGCTGCTGCACCAACCCACTGATTATTAGCCTGTCGTCAGATCTGGGAGATGAAAGCTGACCGCCAACTGTCGCAATATTGACCTGCCCAATGCCAAACACACGGCCTCCACATCATGTTAATCCCACGCGTCTGAACTGATTTGCACATGTCGAAAGGCCACACATAATAACCAAACCAAACACCTAATTATCTTCCAGCCGCAAGACTCCGTCCTCTGTCATCAAGATCTAGTTCCACAGACATCCCCTGAAAAAGGCTGTGTGCTCTTTACAGGAGCTAAGTGCCACCCTCCATTCTGAGAGAGCTTTTCGCCCGGATTTGGTAGACTGACGCTAAGATTATCAATGACGTTGGATTTCGCCAAGAAACACGCGAGCGTTGTCTTTGTCTCTTCCATACTCCTGATCTTAGGCACCTTGAAAACAGAGCAAAGATCGTCAGAATCTCATGCTCCACCGAATCAGTGGCGGGCGGTGCCCCGTGACAAAGAATGAAGCAGAAAGCAGACTTGTGCTCGATTGCGACTGGAATCGGAATCGAATTCGGATCTGACAAAACAATGCAAAATCGAGTTAAGTTTGGCTCCCTAAAAATGCACAGTGCTTCTGAATGGGAACTGATTGGTGCGCCTCAGCTGGATTCAAAGTAGATCCAAATCCAGCTAAAATTTTTGTATTCAAGAAATCGCTGTTTGAGGAGACCGAGGTTACCTCATATTACATTTCGGAAACGCACAATATGCTGTTTATACGAAAAGACATGTACAATAACTTTATACCCAAATGATGCTGATCTTTCAAGAATTGGTGACGGTAATCCCGTTTTGGGGAAATCCTTTTTGTTTTCTTGTAAAAAACAAGATATTGCGCAACATCATTTGTATGATATTATCCCATGGCTGGGGCTGGTTGTTAGAGACAAGATAAAATTTTATATAATGCCTGCTACATAAAAATTATTGCTTATGCAGAAATGAAAGCGGTGACTTAGTAATGCTTAAAACCCGACGAATGTAGCCGTACCAAATGTTAAGTAAATTTGCGGAATATAACGCAGCAGTGCGCTTGAATAAGTATACTGTGATTTGTGGAAGGGAAGCTTGTCTTTAAAGGTGCTGCAGAGTTCATTTTTTCAAGAAAATTCCCGAATCACGGCACTGTTTAGCGCCGCCAAACAATGCCGCAAGGCCATTCTAGGGGAATGGCTCCCAATCGTTTCTTAATTGGCCCAAATGTCAAACTGCACTTTTAGTTTTTGAAAAGCTTTCCCTCTTTCGGCTTATTTTAAAACTGAGCTAATATTAAGTACTGCTCAACGTAGGCAGGTCATTTCAACCGACAATAGTATTTGCATTTAGCTGGCATTGACACAGTACTCTTATTAGATTACTTTAAGTAGGGCGTGGAGCGCTTGGCGAAGACAGCGAAGTGCTAAGTACAGCGTTAAGGTAAGTGCGCCATGAATACGTTACGACTAATTGTGTCATGGATCTGGTTTTGCATGTATTCAAAAGCAGCATGTAAAATTGTCTGAGCTCGTCTCTTTCAAACTGTCGATGTTAGTTGTTGCGCAATCAGGAAAGTTAGAGCCCCAAAATTTAGATTCCGGGGCCCATGATGGTGAAGTAATTGAAATCTGGGGAAAGAGTCCGAGGTTGATGCAGCCCGTGTCATCGTGATCCATGCACCTTCCGCTACCTGCCCGAACATATCGTGCGACATGGCGATTACGTTATCAAACCAAAAATCGAAATAATTCGGCTTCTTTTCCTTCCGATAGTAGGAAGGAAAAGGACTGACTTTAGGAAAGTTCACGAAAAGTATTGGGAGACCAAAGATAAAAAGGCATTTTAGGGCAATATGCAACGACTAAAATTTACTTCACCCTCGGAATTCTGAGCACTACTCACTGCTCCGCAGCTATGCGTCAGCTGATCTCCAGACGACCCTGAAAAAAGCAGAGGTCACCGGAAACAATGTACGTAATTTTTTGTGACACCGCAACCATTCCTTTTGGTGGGAAAGACCGTTGTCAACATACCCCTGTATCGTATAACCTTGGTACCCACTACCGGTAATAGTTTCCCTGCATTTTATTCCTACTTTCACTATTTTCTAAGAGCCTTCGAAGTAAGTTCCAGTTACAGTTATACCAAGGCTTCTTGCAGCAGTCCATAACTGGAAGTCTAAAACTACGTCAGTTCTAATTTTTACAGTATTTTGAGTCATATCTACCTAAGTCAATTCAGAAGTAGATGTTAGTAGATGTAGATGTCAGAATTCAGAGTAGATGTTAAGGAGGACCCACTATACTGTCCGTTAATTTGGCTTCAGAATTAGCCCAAAGGTTTATGTGGAATTGGTATACACTGGATCACAATGACGACTCACATTGTGGCAAACCCAGCAGCATTCCGACAAAATGTGTTGACCAAACCGCTCGAAAAAAATAGAAGCAGAAAAAGGCTGCATAGTATGTAGTACGCTTGTGAATCCAGTGATAACGTATGAATGTCATCGTGCCATCTCAATGTCAATGCCAATGTAAAATGTCATGACACATTTCTCTTTTCTTATTGCTTCGAATGTACTGGATTCGACTCTGTATTCCAACTAATTCTTAGTGGTTTGGATTTAGCTCCGATGTAGCAGACCCAATGGGCCGAATCTAGGGTGCATTCGGCTCAGTTCAGTTCAGTTTCGTTCAGTTTATTGACGAATCCGTCCAACGTGTGGGTTAATGTTTGATTCGAGTCATTTTACCAGAATGCTAGAAACAGCGCCGGAAGCAAGCAGTGCAGCACATCTCAACTGTCATACAGATAAAACTAAGCAAAGTCAGACACGTCAAGGAATAGGAAATAGCTCGCCCAGTTTCCGTTCAAGCTCTCTGCGGGTTCGAGACGGGGTAATGGCCGGCGACAGGCGGTTCCAGGACGAGGCCGCGCGATACAAGGGCCCTGCGGGCCACATACAGACGGAAGGTCGTCGGCTTTAAGACGACGGTCCGTGTGGCACGCTGGGACACAGCTGTATGTTAGTCGCTCAGGGCTCGAAAGACACCGATGCTGTCGCGCCTCGCAACTAGGTCACGTAGGGCTCGCCAGCCCAGCGCCCCCACGGTCGCCGACACGGAATCCCGCTTACGAGCCCCGGAGACGACCCTGGCCCCACAGTTCGTCACCTTCTGCACTCTGCTGAGGTGGCACACCCGGCCCCAGACCGAAAGGCAACAAAGGATGTGGGGGAAAACATGTGACTGGATAAGGAGTGTCCGGATCTCGGGTGTAAGGTGGTGACGTGTCTTATACAAACAGAGCAGGACAGAGTTGCACTTTTTGGTGACCTTGGACATGTGCTTCTCCCAGGACAGGGAGCTGTCCATAGCGACCCCCAGCATCTTCACGGACGGGGAAGGGGTTATTATGTGGCCGGCAAAGTTTAGATGGAAGGATGTGATCTTCTTGAGGGTATGGGCTGCGTCGACAAGGAGCAGGGTAGTTCTTGGATAGATCCATTTTCAAGGAGTTGGATGTAAAGTAGGATCTGATGGCAAGGAGAGTCTCTTCTTGCCGGGATTTTAAGACGGATAAGTGATCAGGATGTGCGGAGTCTAGCAGCTGAGTGTCATCGGCGTAGAATACTAGTCGTCCGTGAGGCAAATAGGATGGAACGTCATTAGTGAAGATGCTGATGAGGATCGGACCAAGAATGGGCCCGTGCGGAACGTGATGGGAGAGAGGAAGGGAGAGAGAGCCACCTGTTACCACCTGCCGCCGATCAGCCAGGTAGCTCTCGAACCACCTGGGATCGATGCCACACCATTGGAGCTTAGTCAGGAGGGCGTCATGGTCGACACTGTCAAAAGCTCGACTGAGATCAAGCGAGGTGACGGAGACGACGTGGCCACCGTCAATCCAACGCACCACCCACTCAACAGCGTCAACCAGGGCGTCCTCCGTCGAGTGACATGGTCTGTATGCATATTGTGATGGTCCTAAAAGATCATGGATGGCGAGATAAGGAAACAACTGCGTGCACAAGATATTTTTACATATCTTCAACAGTGCAGGAAAGACAAATATTAGTCTAGAACTGCTGGTGATGTCACGCGGACCTGATTTGTGAAGAGGAAGAACGGAGGCCATCTTCCCAGGGGAACAGAAAACACAAGAAGCGACAGAACTGTTGATTAGATGACATAAATGCGGCCCAAGAACGGGAAAACATTGTCGCGGCGCATACAGCGGCACGCCGTCATAACCCTGACATTTGTCATTTGTCACCGCCCTCCACGATGACAAATCATTCTCAGCTCTAGAGAGTTCAAGGAGAGTCGAGGGACACAGACTTAGACTTGATGCAGTCAAGCATGGTGGTCGAGTGGAAGCGGGTGTCACCGTGGCTTCCCGCTACCAGGTCGGCCGGGGGCCAGCGGACGCCAAATGGCGGTTGAGGTCATTAACTTGCTTAACGGATATTTGCCCGGCGGCACCCCCCCCCCCACCGGCGGGCTGAAACGTGAAATATTTTACGTCGCTCCGAAAACTGGCACGGTCGGTAAGCCCACTGTCACAGAGGGAATCGCGCTTAGCTCTAGCGAAAAGGCTTTTAACGCCGTTACGAAGGCGCCGGTGTGCGGCCAAATCGGTCTCGGTTCGGGCTTGACATCATTCTCGGTAGGCGTCGTCCCGCCCCTGCATCAGTTGCCGCAGGTCAGGGCTAGCTTCAGGCCATGGGCAGTGGGAGCGACGAGGTGTCACCGTTCCGAGGGGACAAAGCACATCAACCGCATTCCACCGCACACACATTAACTCCTCCAGCTTCCGGTCAATCGGCGTTCGTCGGTAAACCTGGTCCCAGTCCGACTGCGGAAGCTGCAGACAGAGCGTACCCACCTCACGCCACGGACAAGCAGCGATAGGCGTCGGATGACGGCAAGGGCGGCGAAACGTTGCATTAGCGATGGTGGTCAGGTGGTCGGCTCCGACAGCATCTGAACAGCTGACTCTAAACCAGTGCGTTCGTGGTGATGCCATCAGAATACACGGAAAACCTTATCTGATTCGGATTCGGCTGCGGCTCCTGATGCATTTGAATCAGAATGTATTCGGCGCACTGAAACTGGAATCGAGCACAAGTCTGTCGGAAAGTCACATTCCCTCCTTATATCCTATCCATGTTCTCTCGTTTTTTTTTTTAAGCGGTGCACCACTGCTGAGTTGACCTTGCCAAAATGAGAACCTTTTGTTGCTGTGAAGCTAACAAGCGCATTTCTAAAAGCAACACACCAAATCCACTTCGAGTTTCCGTGTCGTGCCTTTGCAGAGTCGGCAGATGCAACTGACAGGTATTTATTGGCGATGTCACTCTTTTAAACACGGCATTGTTTAGGAACCCATTACCTTAACGTCACTGCTGCCGATCGATGGTGGGACTGTGCCAACCTGCGTTGTGGCGGTTCAGTGGATCGCAGCTCTAATGAGCGCAGTTCCCCGAGACTATTTAACCGAATCTTCTATCACTATGTGATACAACGTGTCCAAAAAAATGTGACGCTTGTCTTAACAACGGACGTCGTTTAAGGATAAACACGTGATTTCTCCACATAATAATGTACATGCATTGCACGTGCCACGGTATATTTCTGCCCCTGGAACGTTCATTAGTGCCAGAGTTACGACTTGATCAAGATGGGGCTCACAATCGAGGGAAGGCATTTGGTGTTGAAAACTACGCAACAACCAAATCTTTCCAACAGACCCGTTTCGAGTTTGCACCCATTTCAGTATTAAAAGACGCGATGCCCAAGACAATCAATTTGCCGTTGGATGTGCAAATTCAGGGTTCATCGGACGGTGCACAATCTGAACGCCTCAGCCCCGGACGATACTGCTCACTCGAGAAGACCAAAATCTCAAAGAATTCCAGCTAAGACCGTCGCCGTTCCGTCCCTTCGCCGTCGCTGCCAAGAGCCCGAGTTGTCCAAGAATGGATTGCCTAACATTGTGATGAAAGACTTAAAACTACACCCATACCATACAAGTGTGTTCCATTAACTCGAACCCCAAGACATGGAGAAACGGATGGCGATACGTCAGTGGTTGACTGACAAACTCGAGCAAGAAACAAACTTCCTTGACGATCTCTAGTTCACAGATGAGGCGCGCGTTTTGCTCATTGGCCATGTCAGTTTAGAGAACACTGTATATTGGGGATCATACTGCATAGCAAACCCTGCGATCCGAGCAATGCCCATCGCGTCATCTGCGTGAACGTTGTGAACAATTTCGCCAAACACATTCGGACGTGCTTCAGCCGCCGAGACCCACATTTACATAGAGCATGTAATGGAACAGTCACAAAATCAATACTAAATGTCTTATCATTACGTAAGTTCGTCGGCTAAACATGCGGAGCATTAAAAATGCTGCTCGAAAATATGACGATCTTAACTCAATACACAAAGAAGTTAATACCAAAGTTAAGCGTCACATTTTGGGACACCCTGTCTTTTTCACTTTTTCCATGTTTGAAAGGATCTTTATTCATCGCCTGTTTGAAACTGAGACAGTCAGGCCGAAGTTTGAACTTTGAAGCCTCCTGCAGTGTCAGTGCGATTTCCCGCTGTATCTGTATTCTGCTGGCAGCTGTTGCTTGACAGTAAGGGTGGATCAGCCCAGCCAGATCTGTCACCTGTGATCTGTGATCACAAATATGATCACATGATGAGGTGCGATCTGTGATCAAAACGTGTGATCTGATGTGATCTGTGATCAAAACGTGTGTTTCATCCGTCAACTAGAGATCGTCAAGGAAGTTTGGTTCCTGCTCGGGTTTGTCAGTCAGCCACTGACATATTGCCGTCCTTTTCTCCATGTCTTGGGGTTTGAAGATGGAATGGTTGCAATTATGGAACACACCTGTATGGTATTGGTGTAGTTTTCTGGTAAGTCAACCAATTCGGAACATGTACGTTATGGTTTAGCACTTGACACGATAGGTGACACCCGTAGATATAACATTATATAAGTATAACATCAAGTAAGACTAACTACCGTAAAACGTTTAAACGTTTGCCGTACAATGACACTTGAAAACGCTTCTACGGTGATGATGGTCGGGCTGCCCATTCGCGAAGGCACGGGATTCTGGGCTAAAAAAACGTCGTGACTCTCCGCCTGGCTTATTCATTGAATAATCGACCCCGTTTCGTCGATGCGTTGCGTTTCCCAGAGCATCACTCCCGTCTTTTTTAATGTCGACTTCTCCGCGCCCAAAGCCAAACCAAATGGCCGATCGAACGTAGGTAATCAAGGACATGGGACGGATCAGTGGGCCGGATGAGATCGATAAGCCGTGCACCGCGACCCCGCCGGCCGCGGGCTCTGCGGGGTCGCGATTGTGTGCCGGGGCCAGTCGAAAGGTCAGGGGTCCCGGGGCGCCCCGGGCCGCCCGGCCGGCGCCGCCGACGGCCTAGCAATGTCCGCCGATTGCGTGGAGAGGGGATTATTTGGCGAGCCGGCGTCGGCAGGTGCGGCGGCGACCCACGCGCTGGTGGAGGCTGCCGTGGAATCATGCGGGCCGACCCCGGTCCACAGTCGATCGGCGCGTATTCTCAGCGAATGGGGTCACGTAAATGGCGCGGGAGATCGCTTAACACCACATCTGTAGCACTTTTACTCATAGCGCTAATGATGGCAAATCTTGGTCATGAGTAATGGAGAGCCACTCACTACATGAGATGTGGGAATGCTGTCTGCGCGACAGAATTTGGTCCAGCGATTTCAGCATCCAGAGCACCTATTACTTCTTCGCTGCTATGTGCCCGACCAGAGTTCTGGCCCACCCACGAAGGTTATAACTGTAATTCGATTAAAATAACCTGACATGCGCCTCAACTTTTTTGGTTTAGAGCGCCTTGGGTGCATTTGATTCATGGAAAATGTCGCCTCGGTCCCACAACAATACACAAAATGATGAAGTTTATTGTTACAGCGTTGGGCATTATCACGATGTTGATATTATCAATCATCTTCGATGATTGTGTTTGTACCACTCGGTGCTACAAAGCTTAACCACAGTACGCTGTAATAATGCTAACAAGCTCGATTCCTCTAACTGGCGATTACCCACCAGCCACTCGCTAACCGGGAACAGCCCAAAAGGATTTCTCCTTTGAGTCTGACACAAAGCACATAAAACCAGGAGCCTAAGGAGGGCAGAGTGGCTCCCATGCAGTGGATGGCAGACGAAAGGTTCCATTTAGCATCGGATAAGGGGTTCTGATGTCGTCGTCGCACTGGGTCGCATGAACGTCAGGCGAAAGCAGGCTGCATTACCATTGGAGCAGATGGTGACAAGCAGAGGACAGAGAGCGGTAGACTTAATTCCCCATGGTGTTAGAAGTACTTCATATGAAACACTCCTAAGCTTTTACACTCTCTGGGAAACACTCATCTGTGAACTTCAAAATATGGTGATCTTCAGAGCTTTCCAACCGTTAAGGTCCATTTGGAGAAAATATGCGGTATCTGATGCCGGCTGGCCTAGCCAGATTGCTCTCTAGGAAATTACTTCAGTATATCTACATTGGATCTGTACCTCCCTTAGAATAGTTCATAAGCCACCGGCAAGAACATGGACCGGCCAGCCGGCGATGCTGTTTCACTCCACCCTTTATTGTCTATAAAAACGAGCAGAAATGCTCGCAGCCAAAACAGCAAAACGAGATCCAGTTGTTGCGCGGTTTTCTTTCATCAGCGCAAAGTAAACATGTGTCGTCATTCATTTCCATTTATCAGCAAATGAATAGCAGACGTATCACACACAAGTTTTCTTTCGCTCAAGGCTCAGGTTCATACAGCTACCCTTCCCCGAAGAATAAATGGTGATATCAAACGTCAAAAAGCATGCAAGTCCTATGCCTCTTTTGTTCTAACGCGGTCCTGGCCTGGTGTGCTAATTTGCACCATTCAAAAATAATTTACTATTGTCAGAATGAAACATTTAATGGAATAAATTGCGACGATGTTGATCAATGGACTAAGTTGACCGAGACCCTTTGCTCAAGTTTGAGCAGCTCAGGTGTTTGGTTGCTGCGGTATTACCCCTCTTCGCGTCGATAATTTCAGGGCAGTACGGGAAGGAAGAATTTGGACAAGCGTCAGGTTTCGCCTCCGTCAGCGCAGCCAAATCCAGACCGACGCCCGTCAGTGAGTGATCCCCAACAAGGCGACATAGACAGTAATGAGGGGCGTTCTGCAGCGCCGGTATCCAGTTGACTGAAAGCCCAGAGATGTCCGACTGTACAGCGAAGTGGCAAAAATAAACGGGTAGCTGGGATGTAGGACTATTAAGAGAATGACAATGTGGACTAATTTTTTATATTTCATGATCCTCTTATCATGGCAGAAGGTGCAAGAAGAACGTCGCTGAGATGCCAAAGGTGATTTCAAGTTGAGCATACTTTCCGTATACTGCTGCTTTCCATCAGCATAGGGTGTGACGAGCAACGCGTAATATGGCGTGCGTAGGGCCAAAAGATCTCGTTCGCATACTCAAAACAACGCCACTGCTCCCGCCACAGTTCCATTAGTCCATTGGTGGCTTTCTTCGGCACGTCTTTATCTACGCGGGAATCGGTTGTGTAAGGAATCCGGCGATGTGAATTTAAAATGCGCAGCACAGGTCGGATAACAAGAGAGGCTTCAAACTCGTCGGAAACGCTAGCTTCAGTCGTGGCGTTTTGATTCGAAATCACAACGAGATAACTCGAGTGGGTGTACTTTACACGTCGGCACACCCTACAGCCACAGACCAACGCCAAAGGCAACTTCTCTTTCATGATACAAATCATGGACATATTGCCTACCACTCTCCAAAGGGTGGGCACCAAACGAGTTACGCCCACGTATCCTACAATCCCAGTGAGTTTACAACGATCCCCCCACGAGTTCACTTCAAAGCGTTTCGACGAGATGTTGGGCTACGTGAAGTTTATATGAAAGCCAACGACCTGACTCGCCTCCCGCCTTGGTGCGGTACAGTTGTCCTGTTATAGCGCGGTCCTTCATATCAGCTTTCATACCGGAATGTAGGCGTTACAATAATGACGAAAGGACCGGCAGAACGCAGAGGAACACCGTTCCATGTCTTCTGACACAAGCACTATACGGTTCTTGTTGCAGTGAAAAATGTGCATGAAATTCTGCCATTGTTCCCATTTCCCTTTTTAAAGTTCCCTCCCCTAAACTTGGTAAAAAAGTAAGAAAACCTGCAGGCCAAATGACGGGCTACATTTATTGTGTCTTTATTGAAATTAGGAAGCATATTATTGTCTACACTATATGACATATTCACGGGGCTTTACTTCGTCTAATACCAAAAAAATGGATATTTGCGGTCGTTTCTTTTACGACCCTATGACATACCATTAGAAACACCACACACGATGGTGACATTGATCTCAGCCATTGCTGTATGGTGCCAGAAATATCGTAATAGTAATGCTACGGATCTAAGCCTGCTCACGGAACAGAGCATTTGCCTGCATACCAAACCTGTCAGCCACATATCCGTTGTTCGGGATATTTGTGTGTTGCAAGCAAGCATGCAAGCAAAAACAATCAAGCAGCCAACCAGTCAAGCTAACAATGAAATACGAGTCCGATTTTCATTCGTTGTATGCATGTGTTCGCTTTCTGGGTCAGCTCAGTTCTGGAAAAAACGGCGAAAATCGACATGATTCCCAGACTCCCGTGTGAACAGAAGGCGTGTAATCTAACGTACTGAGGATGAGCATGCCAAAAGTATTCAAGAAACGACTGTCGCGTGGTGAGAACTACGTGATTCAGTGCCAAGTGGATGTTAAGTTATTAACCTACATAACTTGATAGGCCAGGTCATAACAAGTTTTATGACCTGGCCTGGCCGTTTAATTTAATCTTTCTGCTTGTTTGACTAAGACTCGCTCAGCATACGTATCACTCATAGCAAGCTGTCATTTATCCGCCTATCATATAACAAAATGCACCTTCAGCGGCCAATGATATAGTAAAAGCTGAGCGCGAAATGAGCTTTATGTCAGGCAGGGGCATAGCTAAGGGGGCCGAAAGGTCTGGCCCCTCTTGGGGTCGAAAATTTAGACTTTCTTTACGCATCAAAATGAAATAAATAAACAATTCTGGAGCTCGAAAACAAAGAGGCCGAAATCCGAACAGTCACCAGTCTTGAGGGGGTTGGGATTGTCCTGGCTCCCTCCTGACGAAATCCTGGCCACGTCCCTGATGCCAGGCAAAGCGGGAATATCAGCAAGACGCCTTGTGTGGCGCATGACCGATGAGGCTTGCGTTTTTCCACAAATGTTGGAGACTGTTTTTAAAAAAGCGTTCGCACACTCATTTTGACTTGATACATTTCGTAATACAAACGGGCATTATCGCTCTGTCAGTGTTTGTGCGTGAGGAATCACCGATGGAACCATCGCGTCTTTGACTTCGTCCGCTGAGATTGCTAAGTGGTTCAAAAACATCGTGGACAAAATCGTGCGCAAAAGCTAAAAGAGCCATGTACAAAACTCACGGTCATTGAAGACAAAGGATAAACTCATATGAGGGCATATTAGTGACATAAGACAATTTAAAGGAAATGCTCCAAATTTTTGGGCTGAATGCTGCCATACGTACCAAACTGTATCTACACACGTCGCGATTTGCTAAAATTAATACCCAAGGAGATTTCTAAAAAGTTTCTGGTAACTATTCAATTGGTCTCTTAGTTTTTTTGCGTCATGAGACAAGTTCTATGAATCATAGTTTACTTTGACGTTTAGGGCATATACTGAACTTTGTATACCACAAGATTTTTTCAAATTTGTCCGTCACAAACGCTTAAAAATACATTTTATTCATGTAAACAAATGAGCAGCCTGGATTGTTTGTACTTGGTTTCCAAAGAAAAGTGTTATTGTCATGGTTACAGAAGAAGCAGCTGACGTCTTCTCCTGCAGTGTTCAACCCTATTCCCGGAAGACTAAACAGTCTAGCAGATTCCGGGCAAGGGGGATGGGGTCAGGGATTCGCCCACTCCGGCTCTTCATGAAATCAATTCGCACGGACCTAGGGGGTTTCTTGGCCGTAAATTTCATCCGAGCAGTTTTCAGGTCAATACTCCAAACAGATTAGCAGTTATAGCACACAGTTACAGCAAGAGCAGTCCATATTTCGATGAGCAAAGCGTCTTTGGCGGGAAATATGAAAAGCAAGAGCATTTGCGGTGTTGTAACGTAATTTTACTTTAGACGACATACCCAGCTAGCTTCGGAACCACGAACGACGATCCTAACAGTCATCGTGCCTGACCCAGTTATTGAACCTGGAGTCGTTTATTTCAGGATGGTTATAGCCTGGACTGTTATCGGGAGGACGCTTCACACTAATCCTACTCCCTAGTCGGTGCTGATTCACATCCGAATGCTGCTGACTCCCAAAGCACCAGACTGGGAGGATGCAACTCTTCACCTTGATGCAAAACGTTGTTCATTTCCTTTTTCGCATTTTACGTTATCGCCACCATTGAAAATCGACGTATTGGTGGAATCTCCATTGTTCTGAATTCTGCAACTGTTAATCCGTTTTGAGGATCAACCGGAAAATTGAACAGGAACATCTACGCCCCAGAATACCTCATGCCCGTACGAGTCGATTTCATAAGGCACTCGGGAGCATTATTTCCCGATGCATGGTTATTTTCGCCCGCCAGCCGCCCGCCGCCTAGTGCTGGCTGCGGCGGTCGACGCTGCGTGGCCACTGAAGACTGCAACGCCGGACGTCGGCGTGTTTGCGCTGAAACATTGCGAGCGCGAATGCTCAGAAAGTTCGACTAAAAAATTAATGGTGGTTTTCTTAATATACGGACCAGACAACAAGCGCTCATGTCTCAAACATGTGCAAGTTTTTTTCAAGCCACCCTAAATTATAGAGGGCCTTGGCTACGTGAATGGCATGCGATAGCACCAAACAAATGCAGTGCAACGCGTGGCAACGTAAGTGGCTCTTTTAGCATTCGGGTTCTGAGACCTATCTGCGGATATTGGAACAGGCCTGGATGTTCTGAACCAGGCCAAGCTCAAGCCACGGAAGGTCCGAATAATTTGGAGAATTTCAGACATTGTTTAGCCGCATTTTTAAATTTATGCAAAGCTTGTAATTGCACGTTTTCAATTCAAATTGAACAGTTAGGCTGGCAATGTTGTAAAGTTGGCTTGCCCCAAAACTGGACAACAATAACACCAGCAATGTGATATGCTGGACATAACATTAACCATGCACAGATAACTAAATCTCAATCTCAGTGTGTGAAAAAACTCCTGCTGTTACAGGATATCTTTGATAAATGAAACATGACGTACACATCGTCTCAGGTCATTGCTACAGACCGCTTACGATAAAACTTAGCTTGCAACAATGCGATAGCATCTTTTACAGAAGCACTAACCTTTGTCAATTTTTCTGATTGTTTAGATGACGTTTTATGTTTATTGAGAATTCGCAATGGTTTAAGCATCTTGATGTATCACGTATCATAACAATATATCTGGGGATGTATGGAGGACAGTTGCTTATGAAATGCCATACGTACCATGACAGTGAAACCAGCCAGAGGCCCTGTCAGGATTTTCTTAAAGGGGGAGGGGAGTTCAGTAAGAATTGAAATTATACGAAAACTGTTTGCTGGGAAGACGATGTGCAATGGGTTTTGCTAAACAATGCAAGCCTAAGGGAGGGGGGGGGAGGCTCTGGCTGCTCCGGTAAAGCAAGCAATGTTTTGTGTAAACTTCAAAAGGAAATGTAGCTCAAGATGCATACTGCTTTCAAAAATGCTAAAATGGTTCGGTGAAGACAGTATATTCAACATTACACATCAAATGCCATATAACATACCACAGAATACTACACCAAAGAACTTACCCTTTTAACGTCATTGATATAATGGGGCAGTGTCGCATGTGTTGTGGAAATAAGCATTGGCTTGACCATAATGGTGTCGAAAAAGCTGGGATGCAAAGTGATGGGTTGAGGACGCACAATTTGCAGTCGGGGATGCACGTGTGTCCCTCTGTATATATAAAGGTATGCCCATGTGCACAAGTAAAGGGCACCTTTCCCAGTGATATATACTCCGGGTTTTGAATTTGGAAAATAAGCGTAAAAATTCTGAACATAAAACCAGATTTTGACTTTTGATGTTGACCTGACCCTACGAATCGACCTGAGATTTACAGTTTTTTTTCTATGCTTCCCCAGTTATTTGCCTACACACCCACAAAAGTTCTACATTTTATCTTAACATTCCTATTTTTGGCAACCATTTTTTACCTTAAACAGAGCCAAAAATGGCTTGAGATGACCTCTGCAAACGTGGTCTGGCTCCGCCCTGAGAAAAAGAAAACTATGCAATATTGGCTCAGCACGTGGAAAGAACGAATTGGAAAAGAGAGAGAGTTTTGTGAAGCTGCGTCAAAAACCCTGGAACTGACAAACAAAAAACCCGTAGGGGGCCGATTCAGCCGCCCTCCCCTTGCCAAGGAAAGATTTAAGTCGTAGTGGTTGCTTGACTTCGACGGCAGAGCTAATTTTTGTTCTGCCAAATATTCTCTGTTTATCTCATGCTGCAGGAGGAAGGTCGCGTTTCAGACCGTCTTTTCTTCCTAGATGTCGCTACTATCGCCGAAATTTCTTTGGATGAAATGGCAAATGGTTAAAAAAATTGGACCGTTCAATGTAAGATTTGACAACAAAAACAGGAAGAGAAAACTTGGATCCATGTGAGATCCAGCAAAATCGCATTTGAAAATTGTAAATGGCCTTCAAAGCTGTGTGAAACGGACCTTTACATCATTCACTTTGCATGCCACAAAGCCAAAAACCTGTCTTGTTTACATCCTAGTTCTGCGGCTCGGTATCGTTATTGGTAACGCCTGAACAAAACCCAGGAAACAACAAAAAATTCGGATCGCGAAAACACTTAAGGAATAGTCATATGCAGGGGCCACCAACAACGATACCGCGCCGCAGAACTCTGACGTAATCATGGCATGTTTTGGGCAGTGTTGCACGCGAAGTGGATGGTGTAAATGTCCGTTTCACGCACATTTAAAGGCCACTTGCATTTTTTAAAGGTAATTTTACATGGCTCCATAACATGGAACCGAGTTTACCCTTTTTGATTCCGCTATTAGCCTTACATCGAACGGTCCGATTTTTTACAATTTGCCATTTTATCCAGATTTCGACGATGGTAGTGACATCTAGGCAGAAAAGTCAAAACGATAGGCTAGTTTTCCGTCTAATGTATGGCATAGTCTGAAATAAGGGCTTCATCGTCATCATCACCATCATTTTATTGGTCACGTGCGCATGGTACATGGACAGTACGCGGTTCACAATCAGCCACGCGGCCGATGGGATCGGTGTAAAAGCCTATGCTTGGTTCGGGACATCTTTTCCGACATTTTACCGCTTCGGTTGTTATTAACCGCCGACACAGATGTTTCTCGCCAGTGACTGTAGGGTAAGTTCGCCTACTTTATCGTTTTGTTTTGGCTGTGGAATTCTGCAAGGCACTGGCAACCCCGCGAGTCTCTATAGCGTTACGATTTAAGCCTCTTGGGATTACGGCAAGCTGTTTGGTCGGTGTGAGGGTGGAAAAACTATCGCTAATTACCTAGGAGATGCTGTTAAAAAGTTCAGCTGTGTGCATAATGAACCTGGGGCACACTAGCACCTAATGGTGAACGGTTTCAGAGGGAGAACCGCAGCTGCAGGAAGGACTGTCAGTGTTCTGTGTTTGGAACTGATGGGCGTTGAGATCTGCCATTCCTAATCTCAGATCGGTGTGTACAGTGTTGCCGCGTTTGTGTCCGAGTCCGTGAGAAGGTGGTTTAACGACATACAGGTGCTTAGTGAGAGCAGCTTTGAAAGTTTCGGGTGTGTGCTGGGGTCGAATAGTTTCGGGAATGTTGTTCCTCGTCCTCGTGGTGCTAGGGATAAAGGTCTCTCAAAGAGAGATGTTCTGTTTGGCGGGAGTGTGCGTGTTTGCGCGTTGCGGAGGGTTCTGTCAATGTCGTTTTGTCTCGTTTCTGAGACTATTATTCTTCAGACTTACCTGTCTGCTGAAGTATGAAACAAACAGAGAACCACTGAAATGACAAATGTTAACTTTAATGTCCATGTCAACCGCCACGAATGCGGGGCGGATCGGGGATTTCGCCATGAAGGGGGTGGCCATGATCAGCGCGGGGCCCCTCTCGGCCGGTCCCCCGTTTTTTGCTCTTCAACATGAAAAAAGCGTGGATCCGTGCGGGTCCGGGGGCAAATATTTCATATAATTGTACGTTTTTGCCGCATAAAGTAACCGAAAACATTGAAGCGCAGCACCTGATTTAAGAAGCATTTGCGACTGGTTACCGTACAAAGTGGCCGAAACATGACAAAAACGGCAGGATTTTAGGTTGCTGCATCCCTCTCTTTGACGGAAACCCCGTTTCCGGTATCTGGCAGTTTTCACATAATTGATCAGGAACGGTCAAGGAACCCCTCTGCCCGCTCGTAGCTTCCAGAGACTTTTTCCAGCTTAGGTTAGCTTAGGTTAGGTTCCCTCTGGCAGCCATAGGCGCACTTTCGGTGGACTCTGGCCGTGTGCCCTCTAGTGGTCTCAGGTTTCTCCTACAGTTTCGCCTACCCCTCGGGGCATCTCAGGAGCTTCTTTGGCAGTTTTTCAGGGGCACCTCGGACAGTTTCAGAGACCCACCTAGCAGTTTCAGGGGCTTTGGCCATCTCGGAGTCCTTTCTGTCGTCCCCGGGACATTGTTACCCTCTAAGGAGCTCTCAGGCAGTTTCAACGGTCCTTCTCTCTGCCATGACAAAGGCGCCTCTGGCAGTCCTCTGCGTCATCGGGTCATTTCAGGAGCTCTCTGGACGCCTCAGGCTTTAGTAGTTTCAGGAGACCTTCTGGTCATTTTAGGGACTCCGATAGAGTAGTGACCTCCGGGAATATTTTGCGTTTTTTTTTGCGTTTGTTAATCAATTCAGAGACTGTGATTCCAAAGCCGTTGCCAGAACTGCAAAAATCGCAACGGAAATAAACCCATTCAATTCTCAAAGTGATGACCCAATGAAACGGCCTGTGATTGGTCGTGACGAACTCCCAACGGCCTGTGATTGTGTGATTGTGATTGTGTGATTGTGATTGGAACTCCCAGCGGCCGGCCAATCCATGACGTTTAACAAGGAAAACAGGGAAAACAAAGGAGGAAAACAGAGGCGCAGCCAAGGGGAGTCGGGGGGCCCGCCCCCCTTAGGCCCGCAATTTGGTGGAAACCATTGCACGTCGCCTCTCCGTCGGGTGGTTTTCGTATGATTTCAGTTCACAATGAGCTCCGCCCCTCCGCTTAAGAAAATCCTGGAGGATTTTCTTAAAAAGCCACCCCTGGTTCTTTGCCTGCAGTTCCTGAACCGTTCAAGATAAAGTCGGGAGCCTTTGTGACTTTTTTAAGTACTCTTTCTAATATATGTTGTAATAAATATACGATCCCAGTGCGTTAAGTGGCAGCAACTCTAGAAGCTGGGTTTAGGAAGGTACATTGTAAAAATTAAACGTAGTTTCCTAGTCCAAATTAAACTGTCACGAAGGCACTGGCCAAATTGCCACCTCCTTGGGAAGGACAGTTATCCCGTAGACATCCCCATTATCTTAGAACCGATACGTCATTTCCCTGTTAACTGCGCGGTCGGCTATATCAACCCTCGCCAGCACGGGGGTTGGTGTAATCCTCTGGTTTTTCCGGGACAGATGCTGAACTGGTCCTCCGAATTGTTTAAAATTTTGGCTATCTGAGTTTTTGAATTTTTTAGGGACATGAAAATGTATTTATGATATGTCATGGAAAATGTGCATTAAAAACGTCGAGTTCATGTCATGTCAGGTACCTGAGCTGAGACCTTGTTCTCGAGGGCCTGCGCAAATGTCGAAAATCTGAACCGTACTGTTCAAAATGGTGCTTTCAGGTGGTTTCAGATCAGACTGTTGTTTGGTAGTGGTTCTAGAGTTACCATACGGCTATGAGGTGACTTTTTGCACCCAATGCAAGACCAAATCATCTAACGACAAGGTCACGTTGTGTCACAGTCCGTGAAAATTGATCTGCTGAGACTCTCTTCTCTAAGCGTGTTTAGATGCATCAAATGAGAGCATGGTTTACTTCTGTAGCGGGTAAGAGGTCATTCAAGATCAATGTCACGTCAGGTCAAGCTACGGGATTTGTATTAAGTGTTGCAACTTTATCTTTTATCATGCAATGAAACTGCTGCGATACAGTGCAGGACCGGTTCAAAGTCAATCCAGGCCAAGGTCGAGGTAACCTTGTATGACGTCATGCCACCTTCCCGACCACTTGGACACCATTATGGTCTCCGTGGCTCTTACAGAGCATTGCCTCGTGAATGCCTGAAAGAATCGTGCAATCACGTAAAAACCGGATTTGACCTCGTCTGACCTAATCTTGGAGGTCAACAACAAGAGATATCCTAAAATGTCCTGAGTGAAATTTGTCGAGAACATTAAGGGCTGTCTACTGTTCTTTTCGCTTCCAGCACGTCAGGTGCGGAAACACCTGACGTGGGGGCATCGTGTTAACCTCTCCTGAGCTGGCGAAGGCGGTGAGAACCAGAGAGCTGACGAGGGTAAATCGTTACTCCATAAACAGTCACGATACTAACTTCACACGTGATAGCATCGGACCTCGGTGCCCGTACTCTAGTTTTGGTTCCCTGTTCTGAGAATATCGACAAAGTGAGAACCCCGCAATACTTTCTAAGGTCCCTAGTTATAGCCAGTACCCGGAATTTTGCATACGGAGGGGAAATTCGGTCAAGTGGTCATATTAAAAACAATCTTGACGGTGGAATACTCATTCAAGTGCATGATGTGTGAAAAATGGCAATTCGAAATAAATTCTGCTCTCAGATTCCATATCCGTTCCCAAAAAAGACAAAACACTAATATTAAAGGTTCGACTAAGCCTGTTAAGCACTGTCCGGATCAAACGGCCTGCGATTGTTCGTCTCACCCTCCTGATCCCGCTGCGGACTGAGCACGGCCGACATCACCTCAGGAAAGCAACTTGCTCTGAGTCATATGCAAACTAGTTTATCTTGAGGATCTCTCGGAGACCCTCTGACTGCATCAAGAACCTTCAGCTTTCCACATAGGTCTGTGGAGCTCAATCGGGCCCCAATGACATTCCGCACCCCTTTGCAATCCTTGGGACTCAATCATCATCTTTGTCCTTTCAGGAGCCCTATGACCCCTCTGGCGGTCTCAGAGGCACTCTGCTGTGTTGGGGCCCTGCTGTGGTCTCAGGTGTCCTTCGGAAATTTCACGGCTTCTGCTATCCGCCTAAGGGATAGCAGCAGATCTAACCCTCCCAGAGGCCCCCGACTGCATTAAAAACACGTCAGGTTTTCAAGCTCATACGCCATGAAACTCGCACGGGCCCCTTCGGGGCCCCTTTTGGGTCAGAGAGGAACCTTTTTTGGGCCCTTCTCAGGTCTCAGGGAACGGGCCTCGCCGATCGCCTCCACCGCACCTTCCCTGGATTCGCCCCTGGCACGACTTAACGCTGCAGGAAAAAGACGCGGGGAGATAAGTCATTTGATTCTTCTGTAATCATGACATCAATATTTCTTAGAAACTAAATGTAAACAACTTATGCTGCTCATTTGTTCACGGGAATGACATGTGAGTTTTAGCGGTATCCGTCAGATCCGCGGCCGGAGCGTCACACACGAGGCCCGATACCGCGCGATGATCCAACAGAGGCTATTCAGTGCGGTGCAGGGTAAAGCCGAAACCATGGGAGACGTCAGAGCCCTCGCGTCAATGGCCACTGTGGGGTCTGACTGGCGGGAAAGTGGCGACACTAAATTCCTCCCCGAATAAGACAGGACGCTGGAGGCGGTCAGACTAGTTCAGCGGACGGGCTACTTCGCCTCGACTGCTCAGGAGCGGCTGCATCCGACGGGACGAGCTCTGCCGGGACCGTCGAGTCCTGGTCCTCTGACAGGTCATCTGCCGGTGGGCTCTGCTTCGTTGGCGGGCCCTCTGTTGGGGCACTTTCGCCAGATGGGTCGCGCTCAACGTTTCCCATCAGACGTCCGGAGGGTAGCGGGTCCGACCTTCTTGGTGACGCGAAGAGGTTGCGAGAGGCGCAGGACGCTCTCCGGCAGACGCCCTGGGGTCTTAACGTGGACGTGACCTCCGACGTGGATGTCTGGAGTGACGACTCCATCCGCCGGTCGTGCGCCGCACTGCTGGCCGACCGCCGTTCCGCGACTGTTGCCGTCAGATGGCTGTCGATTGGGGCCGCAGCTGCGATGGCGGGCGGTACGGCGGGGCATGTTCGGCGCTCGGAGGACGGGTTTTCGCTGGTGGTGTGTGGACCGGCCCGATGCTGAGCCAGACACGTTCGCGCGTTGCCCTCGAACGTCGCTGGTATTCACCTACCCCGGGCGATCGGCGCCTTGGAAGTTCGATTGAAACGTCTCGCAGCGGAGTTGTTCGAGGCCAGTATAAAATCCACTTCGTGTGGTGGACGCCTCGGCGCTGGAGGAAGGTCTCAAATTCCCGACTGACAAACTGTCTTCCGTTGCCAGATACCAGCTCGGCAGGGCATCCTTGGCGGACCAAGACAGTGCTGACGAACTTCATGACGTCTGCGTACTCACCGGAATGAGTCAGGGCTATTTCTGCCCACTCGCTTTGGTAATCCACCGCGCAGATTGCGAATCGAGCGGCTGGAAGAGTTGGTGACGTCGACCACGTTGATTCCAAGTTTTTACCCCGGCCGTTTTGGCGGCGGCACGGGCTGCATGGCGTCGGACGGACTCGACCACTCGTCGCCTTATCCGCTGGTTTGACAGGGGTCACGGCGACTGACGAGATCCTCCACGCCCCTGTCCATCCGAAGCCACCAGGTCATACTCCGCACAATCTACTTCGTGCACACCATACCGTCATGTGCGTTGTGAGCGAGTTGAAGGTAGCGACTCCTCATTTCGCGGGCATGACCACTAGCTGGGGACCACGGAATATGATGCCGTTAGCCGGCCGGCACAGCGGGCTCGTGCCTGGCGTTGAAGAAGGGACGCACTGCTTCCCGGCACTGCTTCGCAGTCCCTGGCCAGCCTCGTCGAGCTTGGTCCCGCAGCAGCTGGAGTTCACCGTCAGCGGCTGACGCGGCACGCAGGTCCTGTTCGATGATCACCTCGCAAAACTCGCCGCCGATCAGAGCGACGACTTGATCATCTTCGTCGGAGAAGGCTGCTGACGGGGCTCCGTCACGACCAGCATTTTCGACAGCGCGTCGGCGGCAGGCAGGTGCTCGCCTGACACGTATTACGCTTGGTACGAGTACGGCATGAGGCGAGCCTGCCTGCTCGCGATCCTGGTGCCGGCTCGTCCGAAGGACTTTGACGAGAGCCACGCCCGGAGCGCTGAACGATCCGCGCGTGACACGAAGTGGCGTCCCGAGAGGTGTGTACATTTTCCTGAGCCCCACCGCACGCTCGGCGCTCAGAGCCTCTTTCTCTGATCCGGAGTACTTCTTTTCTACGTCTGTGAAACCACGCGGCCAGAAGACGATTGCTTTCTCAGCGCCGCCTGGCTGCAGCTGCGACAGCACAGCTCCAGCTCCCTCGTCACTAGCGTCAGACATGACGGACACCTGCAGTCGTGAGTTGAACGGGCGCAGAGTCAGACTGTCAGCGGTCCGCTAGTTGGAGAGGGGCGTGCTGGGTCGGCGTACGCTGGAACGAACCGGAAAAAACAGCCACGCAGGTCCAAGAGGGACATCAGGTTGTTGACGTTCTCCGGCGGCGGTGCATCTTGCACGGCGCGAACGGGGACTGGAGAGACGTGACGCCCTTTGCAGGCAGCTCGAACCCACAGAAGGAGAAAGGCATCTGGCAGAGGGCCGACTTGCCCATGTTGACTGACAGGTTCACGTCTAGCAAAGGATCCAGCACACATTTCAGGCGGGCGGCGTGATACTCTTTTGTCCGGCCTGTGGCGACGACGTCGTATCCAAAGGAGACTCTGGCAAAATGATATTGACCCTTATGCGTCAGAAACGCCCTCGCATCTCTCAGCTCGGGCTCCAGCGGTACGCACTTCACAGATCGATGACGCTGTGGAATCTGCCCTGCAGCTGGCTTTGGAGCTCTTCAGCCGTTGGCAGCGGGTATACGTCAGGGACGATCTGCGCATCTAGAGATCGTGGATCTAAGCGTAGACGGATCTGCCCATTTTTCTGCCGAGAGACGACCACTGGGCTGCTCCGCTCGCTGGCGTCCACCGGCTCGATGGCGCCTTATCGCCGGAGGCGGTCCGGTTCCGCGGGGACCTCGTCTCGGACTGCGGCAGGAAGCCGCCGGAGTCCACGAAGCACGGGAGTGGAGTCCGATTTTAGTATGGTCCTGTTACCGTAGCTCTTGACGACAGGCAGTGCACAGAGCTCGCCGCGGCGGGCGCTGCGTTCCGGCGGGGACCCTGACGCCTCGGACAGGCCGTCGACCTCTCCCGTGGCCGGGTGAGGATAAAACTTGCAGGTCGTTGGGTCGTTGCGGGCCAGTCAATGCCTCTTCACCATCGGCTGAATGATGTAGAACGCTGTTGTGGCTCACCGACCGTTAAGCGTTACTACGGCCGGCGTGAATCTCAGCACACGCATCTGGTCCTGGCCGAAATCGAACAGTCGCGCGGTAAACGGCTGCGGAGGGGTGCCCCTGAACAGGCGACGTACCATGGCCACGCCGAACGCCGAGACCGAGGCACCGGTGTCCGCCTGCAGAGCTGTCTGATTCGGCAGGCCACTGCCAGCCGACACCCCGACGGTGCAGAGCATCCTGGCCGACCCCGGGCTGGCACGGGCGAGCACAGGCAGCTCCCAGCATGCGTTGTCCTGTCTGCGATTATGCGAATGACAAACGACGGCGTAGTGCTCAATGGAGCCACATTTCCGGAACGTGGCGCAATTTGCTGGACATCATTTCCCCTCGCGATGTCGTCCCTGACCAAAGGCACCGCAGGTGTCACGCTGCCGTCGCCTGGGCGAGTCGGCTGCGACGGGGCGCTGCTGCGGCGGCTGCTGCGGCGGCTGCTGCGGCGGCTGCCGGTCGGCGAAAACTGCCGGGCGCTGGGAACCACGCCGACACGTCAGCCGGCGTGCCTCCGAACCATTCGCGGCCACTGTGACGGCTGCTCGCTGGGATCGCTCGTGCCCCTCGGACATATTCAACAAGTTGTCCATGGCGAGATGCCGGTCCTGGAGAGAGCGCGCGCGCAGCGTCGGATGCATGATGCATTCCAATACCTTGTCACGGATGAGCTCCTCCGCGAGCGCAACGAAACGGCACGGCACGGCCAAGCCGCGCCAAACCGCCAGCTAATACGCCGTGGATTCGCCGGCGTGCTGCTGGCTGTGCCGACACTTAAAACGCTCCGTAATGACATTCCCTTTCGGCTGATAAATCTCCGCGAGGCGTCGAAGCGTCTCAGCATGCGCGTCCTCCCCGCCTTGCTTGGTCGGGGCGTGCGACACATCCGCTGCGCCTCACTTCCAACACGGTGGAACAGGATCGCCTCCCGCCGGGCCGCAGGTAGTCAGGCCAGCTCGCCGTTAGGTAGTTCCCTGACGCGAGCGCCCATTTCCGCCACGGTACACTGGGCTCACCGGGCTGAGGCGGGAACGCCGGAGGCGAGGAAACACCCTCGGAATTCATCCCGAGCGGAACCGCGTTATCGTGTCCGTCAGATCTGCGGCCGGAGCGTCGCACACGAGAACCAGACAGCGCGATGATCCAGCAGAGGCTGTATTCGGTGCGGCTCGGGGTATTCGGCTCGGCTATCGAAACCAAGGGTGGCATTAGGGCCCCGGGCCAATTGTCATTCGGGGGTCTGACAGGAGCGAAAGTGGCGACATTGCATACGCCGCGGTACACACAGGACCTGCTTCATGGTAGAAATTATTAAAGCACTTAATGAAAAGATTAATAAGCTTGCCACATTTTTAGCTACAAATATATATGGATGCATTCGGCACAGTGTTTGAAACGCCCGATGTCACCAGCTTTTAAATGCGCTTAACCTTCTGTCTTAGGTAACCGTGGTGATGTGGAGCTAGCTTGGAGGCCTTGGAAGCAACGTATTGAGCGCAAAAAAATGGTGAAGACGTTTCGTGCGTATCGCGGATGAAAATGGCAAAGCTCTCAAGAAGCAAGCAACCTTGCAGTGAAAGCTTCCGTTCACTGTCGAGTGATTCGCGGAAGTATTGACGTACAAAACAGTTACGCGTGGTCGCCCAAGCCTCTCCGCTCCCTTTTTCTTCTGCAGTTTAAAGCAGACTCAATCGGCTTACGGCCTCGCCGGTGAAAGCGTTTCCACACTCGCTTGCAGGCAGGCCTGTGGGCTTCAGTTTAGACTAACAGTTACACCTGATAAGGCCCGATGACATTAGTTAACATGTATTCTTGTGCACGTCACCCGCGATAATAGCCAGTCATTGTTATGACCGGGGTGACTGGTTCATTATCCGTCGCACTGACTGCATAACAACAGCCGATAATAATTAACACAAACCCAAATTATTGACGCTCTCGAAGGGCGGAATGGTTACCAAGGAGCTACCCACTCTGTTCATCCCTCATTAGCACACGCTTCAGGAATATAAGCTCGGAGCCCAATTTCCGCGCCAAAAAAAAACTGCGCAAAAAATACTCGGCGCCCCTGCATCCCGTTTGCGCCAGGAAGCTCTGCCAACATCCGTGAGCTTTTGTGTTGTGCGGCACCCAAATCATTGGACGGAGGGACGCCGAGCGCCTGGCGTGCGGTCGCCGGCGATTCAGAACCCGGTGTCCGACTTCCGAGGAGTGTTACCTGCACGGGGTCGCCGCCGGCGCGTGAGCCCGCTGGCTGATCCGAGCGATTTCCAGCCGAGCCGTATGGACATGAATGGCAAGCAGCCAAGGGATGACTTCCAAAAGGGAAAACGCGAGAGCAGCTGCGCTGGGAAAGTGGTCGCTGCCGACACGGCGCCGAGACGGCCGCCGCCCTCCGCAGCCGCCCAGACGCCGACCGGCCGCAGCCGGCGGCAGCACGGCCCGGCAGCCGTGCTGCTCTCCACGGCAGCCGTGACCCGGATACTCGCCGGGACAGACAGCCTGCGACTGTCAGCTCAGGGCAGTCCCCGAGCGCCGGACCCGTGGCGGGCGCTCCGACGCGGCGGAACTGGCCGCAGATATCTGCTCGGCCGCCGTCGGGCCGGGCTCGGCACGCTGCGTGCGCGGCACGTTAATGAGGTCGCGCCGAGGCCCCGGCCAGGGGTCGCGGTGTCGGCCGGATATGCCGCCGCCGCCACGTTCCCGCCTCGATCCTGCTCAGAGAAATGCAGGGCCTCAGTGTGTTTTTTAGAACCTCCGCGCCAGGCCGAAAGACGTGAAATGCGTAAACGAAAATGTACAAGGGGTGTCGGAATTTCTGGAGTGAAACGGCACGTAATCGGCCAGCGGAAATCAGACAAGCATTGCACTTTGTGACTGTTTGGATGATGTTCTCTTTGGAAGCGAAAACGTTGTCGATAACAACTCCTAGAATTTTGGCGATAACAATCCTAAAAGCTAGAAGTCGATTTAAACGTTAAAGTCGATAAAATAAACCTCGGAAGACCAGGCTCGAAATTAGCGATCTTCTTGACCGTTTCCTTTTCACCAACTAAGATGGGCTGAATTTTGTCCATGTTCATCTCGAGTGAGTTGGCCCAAAGCCAGTTTTGCATGCGCTCTGGTGTTTCTAACCGAAGTTTTACATCAAAGAGGCTTTGTGAAGCGGAGGGGACGCGATCCAGCAGCCGGGTGTCGTCGGTATAGGCGAATTCTTGACATCCAGCCAGTTGGCAGCACATGCCATTTATGAAAAGACTGAACAGCATTGGCCCAACGGATTGCGTGACCTCGTGCGTAACTGGTCAGTGTCCCGGCCTGCACCACTAATCCACATGGAGTCTCTGCCTTCGAAATCCGCGAAAACGCCATGGTCGAAACCTTTCCTAGAGCCGATAACGGGAACTGACATTTCGCGTTTTTAAATGCGGCTGAGAGTCCGATCGATCGCATGCAACAAAACGTCCTTCTTGGAATGGCAGGGCCTGCAATCATTTTGACGCTTAGGCGGAATCTCTGATTGGTTGAGATGCCGGGGGACAGTCGCTGACATGCTTCACTTTAACTGGGGCAGACAGGACAACGAAAAGATGGGACAAACACTGCACGGGATGATCTGTTGGGGTTAGGTGCGACGTGTGCTGGTTCCCACCCAGGCAGTCTCTGTGAGAGGCGCTTATGGTGCGCGACATGTGCGGCCGATGCCAATCAGACGCCGCTTCGTCGCGAGTTCTGGACGCCTGGTCCGGCCAGCCGCGGCGGGCTCCGTACATCCGGGTCCGCGTTCGGTTCGCGTCGTCCGACAGCGTCGGCTACGGACAGGATGCACGCTCGGCCTCCGATTCTGGATTGTTTGCGCAGGCCCGACGCCTCGGTCCGAGGCACTGTCTGGAGATCGCTGATCGATCCTCGGTCGGCTAATAACTGTCTGAGAGAATCCACACTCAGACAGACAGGCACCGCCCAAACAGATATCGGTAGCGACGCTTTTGGCCACACTGAATCGCCGCATTCAGGCGTCAGTGCTGAACGGGTGACGCCTGCGACAGATGGCGGGTATAAAAATACCATGTGTCGGGTCTGGCGGATACTCATAGAAAGACTGTTTCAAGGTGCAGGGAGACTGTCCTGACGCACATATTCCAAGCTGTTTTGCTCCGAAGTATTTCCCATCCTTTCACCGCGACCTGTGCGAAGGTCAGGCACGGACGCCTACACTACCTGCGAAACGTTAATCTTCCAGGGACAGTTTCAGAGAATTCATTCTCTATGACCAGCCATAAGAAAATTAGTTTTGCTACTTGTTTAGCTTCTTCGCATAAGCGAACGTTTCCATTCGCACAGTGAAACACAGATTCCTTCGGTGAGATTTCGAAACCGATTTTTGTAGCACTGCTTTTAAACTCGAGCCTAGCCCGTGGAATTATTACCTTCTTCAAACCTACGAATGAAAAGCGAAAATTTCGTGAAGACGGTCATCTTGTTTGCTACACGAAAGTAACGGTGGTACCCAAATGCCATGTTCCGTCGCAGATACCCCTGACCCCCAGAAGAACGGGACGACCATCAGCACACCATTCTCAGTCCCTCCGCCGACAGCGGGGCACCGAAGCTCAGAGCTGCTCTTCGTTTATTGAGGGCAACAGCGGAGAGAAGGACCAGCCGACGGCGGCCTGAGCTGCACTTCGGCGGCATTCAGCAGCATATACCTGACATATAGGGTGCGAATGGCCAGCCCGCGGTGGCAGCGAACACCGGCTGCAAACGCCTAGCGCTCCCGCGCTCTATATCAACGCCTACCGATTACAGTGCATATTCCCTCGGGCGTGTTCAGCGACTACTACTGAAAACGTACGCCGGAAGCTGGCTGGGCCCAGACGGCCGTGGAAGGTGCGGCGCCGGCCGCCTGGTGGGGACCGGGTCGGAGAGCGGCTCCAAAAGCCGCAGCTGCGCCTCAGAAGCTGCACACCGATAACCTGCCGCAGACCGGCCGGCGTTTATCGGGCTCCACCACGGCGGCCCCGTCACGGACCGCACAGACCGCCCGGCCGCGCCCGATAGTCAAGCCACACTAAAACACAAAATAAACAGCGCATCCGGCCGTTATCCAGTCACCGGCCAACACAAACAGCCGCTACAATCGAGACAGAGCGAGAGAGGGGGACAGAGTGCGGGGATACACGGATAAAGCCGGCCTAGCCTGACGGCGCAGGGACGCGGCGCGCGCCTAGTTCTGGAACAGCGAGCGCGTGAAGTCGACGTAGTCGAAGGCGTTTGGGATCTGGCGCTCGGTGTTCGGGTCGGTGTAGGGTTTCATCCGCTCGGCGCAGTAGTCGGCCATCTCCTTGCTGAGGTTCTGTGGACGGAGCACGGCACGTGTCTGAGACATTCACTCGACGACATCGCGAGCAAAGGGCCGCCAACAGCTCGCTACATCCCGGTTCTGCAGAAGGGAGTACCAAAGATGGGTGTTCCCGCACATCACCCAACACGGGACGACAACGCTGACCCTAGCGGTTACTTTGGTTTAACGACGCTTGGTCCTAAAATCATTCAACACTGCTGCTACCACTCTCCGCCCTTATTAAGTGTTCCGCCAGCCAGTGGTATATTACGGCAATTACTTCGGTTACAAGTGAGCCAAGTCGCTGTCAAATGTGAGGCGAATTCAAACCGAGCGTGACCAAAAGTGAACAGAAACGGGCTCAGGGCTCTGAACCGGTCGCAGAGTGTCACTGTCGGCGTTGCCAGCCGACCAGGCGTCAACAGATTAACTCAATTCCGCACCTTCGCTGATCCACGTCAACAAAAAGTAAGTAATCCCAGTCAAAGTAACGAACCAAAAGCTCCTAGTCGACAGAAAGCGAACCTACTCTTAAGAGCTTTCTCAAGGCCCAGTAAACACAGCGACAAAACGAAAGTCCGCTGCGGCAGCGGAACACAGAGAACACACAGAGAGCACAGAGAAAAACACAGATCAGCAATTCCTTCCGCTCATTACAAGGAAGTGCTGCCCTGCGGGACCCGCCTGGTGGCTGAAGACCCAAAACCGTCAACACCGTGGCGTCGTCTCCCGATAGACGCACTTTTCCACCAGCGGCCGTCGTCAGCCGGCAAGGTCTGCGGAGCAGTCGATTGACCCAGGCGGGGTCAGTGCCGCGCCCGGCCGCCATTGATCCCGCCGCGGGCCGGGCCGGGCCAGGCCAGCCGCCAGTGTTTCTCGTCCGCCGGCTGCGCGGCGCCGGCCCGCCCGGCGAGGTGTCGAGCCGGGTCCGGTCGATATCCGGTCCGCCCGCCACCTGCCCGGCCCGGCCCGGCCCGGCCCGGCCAGCACAGATTCGCTCCGGAGGAGCGCCCGCCCGTCCCTGGGCGGCTCCGCCGGCGGCCGGCGGCGTCCGGCCAGCTTGACAGGCCTCCCGGACCCTCGAGTCGGGCGCCGAGTGTTCTCCGCGGCCGAGTGAAGCGCCGCTCGCCGCCGCGCCTGCCCGGCCTCCTCCGGCCCGTCGCGGCCAATCGCGGCGCCTATCGCTCAGACGGGCGCGCCGCCGCCCGGCCGGCTGTTGACAGAGGCGCCGCGCGCTGATGGCCGGCCGGCGCTGGGGCGCGAGCGTGTCCCTCCCCTTCCCCGCCGTCAGCGTCACTAGAGAGAAGTCCCTTCCCTCCCACTACACGGGCAGCTCCCCTCCTCTCTCTCCCTGCCGGCCCTGCACTGCAGCAGAGAATACAATCGCCGGGTCACATGCCCCTCGGTCGATTTTAACGCTGAGGAGCGGAACGTTCCTGATGTCAGCCAGCCGGCAGAGGACACCGCCGAGGCTCTCTAATTCGGTAACAATGCCGACCAGCCGCCGGAGAGGACGCAACGCCAGGCCTGGCTTCAGCAGCTGATTATCCCCAGTCTGTCTTTCAGAGGTCGGGTCCTCTAATCCAATCCTCTTGTCCCAGGTCAGCAGGCCACCAATTCCACGACGGCGCCCTGCCCAAGCGTACGCCGGCCGAGTCAACAACGGAACGGGGAGCGGGACAGAGTGTGACGAACAGGGCACACAGCCCAGCTCCGCGGTGGGCCATCTCACATGTAGGTTAGCCAAGCAGGACGCCCATGGGGCGCGAGACCATCCCAGCCCCGACGAGAGAAACGCTTCCCAACATCCGGTGAAACTCCGGCGGCGGACGGCCGTATACAACGTCCGAGAACGGAGATTACAAACCGATTTCAGAACCCGCCAGCCGCCTCTGCCGAGTCAACAGACGGAGACCACCCGCCGATGAAACGACCCGACAACTGCTCCACCCTGCCAACACACGACCCGTGCCGCCGGCAGACCACACAACCCGCCAGCCGCTCCCCGGAATCACCGTCCGAGACGTGCCGCGAGCACAGCGCCGGCCGGCCGGCCCGCCAGGTCACGGTAACCACCAGCCGCCCGGCACAGATTACCGGGCCCGCCGGCGGCCGGGCCGGCCAGGTCAACAGAGGGAGCGGCCCGCGCGGCCGGCAAACAGTCGGCCGCGCGGGACATGTATTGCCCGCGCGCCGGCGCCATTAGGCCGATATTTGCCGCGGCCGGCCGCCGCCGCCATGCAATATTCCCGGCCATTCATAATTGGTCGCGCCGCGCGAGCAGCCATAAAGCGGCCGATGAATTCCTGCGCGCTCCGGGCGGCGCCGGGCGGGCGCGTGACGCGCCGCCGCCGCCGCGCCGCCGCCGTCGCCGGCTGGACTGTTTTGGTCGGCACGACCCGGCCGGGCGTGAGGCGTGCAACGGAGAGCGGCTGTTTGGCCGACGAACGACGCGCACACACACACATAATCGATGGCGGCGACGGACCCGCAGGATCGGCTCGATGGAGCCGCCGGCCCCGGAGTTCCCGTCCCGCCAGACGGAGCAGGGAGGCATTCACCAGTTCCTGATTCAGCCACAAGACGTAAATAAACTCCAACTGCGCAATGAACGGCTGAGAACAAGGCAATAACCATAGATAAGCTGGGAATGGCACGCGAGTCGACAGTCTCTATACTAGTTCCTCAACTTCCCGGATGAGAATGCCAACACCGCATGCTCCGCGTGACGCATGGCCAGGCCATTTTGCATCCAGGCCATCTCGCCGGAAAATATGGGAAAATACACGACTTTTTCCACTGGTCCTAGACTATAGCGATAAGGCGTCTTCTGCTCCCTGGTCCTCGTAAGCTCAAAACACCCATCACAAACATCGATCGGAACCGCGTCCGATGCAGAGAAGGGCCGCACGGAAACGGAAAACAACAAGCCATTAAGTGTGAAATCAGAAAACGAGCAGACCGCCCTGCGATTCTACCGACAGGCGGGTTACAGGCCCAGCAGCCCCACATACACAAATGGACAGGTAAACAGCCCTACAACCTGGAAGAGGCAGGTGTCTCTGCGGCCTGAGACCAACACATGTCCCTGCACCCTGACAGAGACAGGCGTCCCTGCAGCCCGATGCCGACAGGTAGCCTGAGCCCGCCCCCTAGGCTGATACAGACAGGTAGCCTGAGCCCCGCCCCCTAGGCTGATACAGACAGGTAGCCTGAGCCCGCCCCCTAGGCTGATACAGACAGGTAGCCTGAGCCCCGCCCCCTAGGCTGATACAGACAGGTAGCCTGAGCCCCGCCCCCTAGGCTGATACAGACAGGTAGCCTGAGCCCCGCCCCCTAGGCTGATACAGACAGGTAGCCTGAGCCCCGCCCCCTAGGCTGATACAGACAGGTAGCCTGAGCCCCGCCCCCTAGGCTGATACAGACCGGTAGCCTGAGCCCGCCCCCTAGGCTGATACAGACCGGTAGCCTGAGCCCGCCCCCTAGGCTGATACAGACAGGTAGCCTGAGCCCCGCCCCCTAGGCTGATACAGACCGGGAGCCTGAGCCCCGCCCCCTAGGCTGATACAGACCGGTAGCCTGAGCCCCGCCCCCTAGGCTGATACAGACCGGTAGCCTGAGCCCGCCCCCTAGGCTGATACAGACAGGTAGCCTGAGCCCCGCCCCCTAGGCTGATACAGACAGGTAGCCTGAGCCCCGCCCCCTAGGCTGATACAGACAGGTAGCCTGAGCCCCGCCCCCTAGGCTGATACAGACAGGTAGCCTGAGCCCCGCCCTGAAGCCTGATGCAGACAGGTAGCCTGAGCCCCGCCCTGAAGCCTGATATAGACAAGTAGCCTGAGTCCCGTCCTGCAACCTGGGACAGACGGGCCGCTCCCCGCCTCCTCCCGGGAGAGCGGCCGGCCGGCATCAACACAATCGGCGCCGCCGGCTCGCCCCCGCACACAATCGATACGGCCGGCGGAGAGCAGGGCCGACAGCGGACGGCGCGCCGACGGCGACCGTCCGCCGTCCGCCGGCCCGATCGGCCGGAACAGCTCAATTGGCCTCGCGGGATTCATCGACTGCGCCGGCCGACACGGATTCAACGGCTCCGCGCGCTGCGCCGACCGACCCAACTGCTCCCCAGGCTACGGCCGTCACGACGCATCCCGCGGCGGCCCGGGCTGCGCAGCATCGGCCTGGTGACACGAGCTCTATCGGCCACGCGGCCACCTCGGGGCGCACCGGACGCAGTGTTCCCGGCCGTTCCCATCGCCGCAAACACGCCACATCTGTCGCCGCGGACAGGTCGATCTGGCGCGGCCGCGTCCGGCGGGCGGGAGCCGCCGGCCAGGAATCAGTCCGCCGTCCGGAGGCGACGGTCCATCCCGCGGCATCCCATTACGGCCAGAAACATCGGCTCCGCAATCAGGCGGGACAACGGCCGGGCGGCTCCCGCCAGCGCCGTCCAATCCCGACCAGCGCAGCGGGCGGAATCCAGGGTGCGTATCGAGCCGCAAACAAATGTGTGCGGACTTCCCGCCGCACGACGACAACCACCTCGAATCACACATCCATTGCGGGCGACGTAATGCACTGTGATCGCTTCAGCCGTGACCTTTATCGCCGAATGAAGACGTCGGCCGATCACGCAGGGAACTCCCCGGTGCCCTTTCGCTGCACCGTCGAATCAGTGCCTCACGTTCCGACCGACACGGTGGCTGGCATTACATTATTTAAATACACAACGGGAGCTCCACAGCATGTCGGGTTTGCGCTTTCAGGATGTCTTTGTCACAACCAGAGGCCAAGGGCAAACAACGGAACCCAATGGAGCTAAACTCAAACTTGAGAGTTTGTGCTTCTTAGATCAACGCTCCATAATCTAACTGCGAACTCAACAAAAGAGCTACCGTACTATGTTAACGTACATAGCAACAACAAGCATAATTCCGCTGAAAAAACGCGTGCCTGGATGCGAGATCAGTGACTGACTTGTGCGACCGATCTCACCCATTACACTGCGGCGCAATCCATCGACTTAGGCACGCAGCAGGCCATTAAACACTCGCCTGGCCCGTCCGCGTCACTACCCCGCTCGCGCCGTCCGCACATGACGCCCGTCTGCCCGTGCAGTACTCAGCTCCACGCCGAGATCGCTCCGTGCCGGCCCAGGACGCCAGCGGTGCCACGACCCGGCCGCTCAGGCGCCCCGCCCCCGCCCGGTCCGCTCCCGACACCGCCCCACTCGCTGGGCGGGGCGATGTCCTGCCGCCAGCGGCCGTCTCGCAACTTTGCCGCTCGGACGGATCGCCGGCCGACGCCGGTCATCGACGGCGACGGCGCCAGCGGCCGACGGCCGTCCTCCGCAGGACGACGCCGCCGGACCGCCGGAGACGGTTCCGCCGCCGGCGACGCCCGGCCCGGCCGACGGCCGCCGCGGGACGACAGCGGCCGCCGCCCGCCGGCTCCGTGGCGGGCCGGCCTCGGCGCCGCACACTCCCCGGGGGCGGCGGTGCGCGGATTGCCGTGTGCGTGACGCCGCGGGATCGCCGGCCGCGGAGGGCGGCCAGATGGACGGCGGCGGCGGCTCTATCGCGCCGGCCGCCGCCGCCGGCGGTAATAAGCCCCGGCCGGCCACCTGGCGAGCAAACAGCCACCGGCACGGCACGGCGCCGAACGGAAACGGGCGCAGAGTGACGGCCTCAAGTGGCGATTGTCCGCCACTGGCCGGCCCCGACACACGGTCAGACTGACGGCCTCGAGCGACGACTGTCAATGTCCGGCGCCGGCCCGGCCAGAGACAGGCGGGGCTGTCCGGCCTCGAGTGGGGACTGTCCGCCTGTTCGGCCCGGACACGGGGTCGGAATCGTCCGCCGTGAGGAGCTGTTCGGCGCCACTCGGCCCAGACACGGCCGGGGTCTGTCTGCGGTCCGACACAGAGATCGAGCGGAGACTGTCCAGTCGTGTCCGGACACGGCGCAATGCCCGCTCGAGGCGGTATGACTCGGGGCGGTACTGTCCCGGCTGTCCGGGCCGGACAGCGGGCAGTCCGACTCCGCCCGGACTGTCCGGCGGGTCCCGGGCGGCCGGCCGACGGCCGTGCCGTCTCAGCAGTGTCCGACTTCAGCCCGCGTTTGGAGTCCCGCCCCCCTCCCCCGACGCCGCAAACAGTATCCAGACACCGGCTTCGGGCCCGCCGGCCAGCAGGGTTCGGTCTGGCGGTCTCGAGTGGTGCCCTGAGGAGCGTCTGTCCGCCGCCGGCGGCCGCTCGCCGGGGCCGACCGCCACCGCCTACCGTGTAGAGCTCCTCCTTGAGCACGTAGGGCCGCTCGCCGCTGGTGATGGCGCGGAAGGCGTGCTCGATCTCCTCCGACGACTGCACGTTCTCCGTCTCCTTGCTGATCATGAACGCCATGTACTCCTGCAGGCTGATGAACCCGTCCCGGTTCGGGTCAACCACGTCTGAAACGGAGACGGTGACGCGTCACGGATCGTCACGCGAAACGGCCGTGAGAAAGGCGTGAACAGCGTGCACTACCGGCTCTGGCCGACGTCTGGCACTGGGAGAACAAAGCGACACAAAGTCTCACAACGTCCAAACGAAACATGATAGAAGGGTTTTGCGGGGTGACTGAGACGAGGTGTTGGTATTACGGATTGGGGAATAAAGAATGATGACAGATAGTCCGAAAAATTCCTCCGCCCCTGATGACAAAAAGAACAAAACAACACGAAAGCACTGGGCGTAACCTAACTAAATCACAGGTCCATAACACAAAATAAAACAACAGATGTAAGCTGGCAGTCCCGAGGCCAAGCGCCGCTTTCATTTCCTTGCAACGCACTGCCTCTGTGTCGAAGCGAGAATCCTTCGTTCTCCTATCGATTCTGCCCGTTCAATCAACAAAATCCTCCAACTGGACCATGTGGGAGCGCCTCCGGGAATGACGCACGAGCGGCGAATGACAATTAGCCGCTGTACCAAGCCGGCCCACACAATCAGCGTGCGCACAACGGACTACGGCTTCCAATAGCTATTTCAATACAAGACCCCGTCACTTTACCACAATAGCGGCACTGCGAGTGCAACAACCCCAGGAAGACAGATCCGCAAATAGCCTCCACTTTCAGGAATGTCGCACTGAGTGTAAGCGAGGTCTAATCCTGGAGCGTCTCAAGAGACACTGTCGGCTCGCTCTGAACGCCACTGTCTCACTGCGTGGGCCGTCGAGAGCTCCACAGCGCCGCGAAACGGCAGAGCAGCCCGTGGCGGGCGGCCGGAGCGGCGGCGGCGATTGTCACGGCACGGCTGCGCCACCAGCGCCCCGGTCCCCTGTGTATCGCCCCACGGCAGGGCGGGATAGAAGGCAGGCTCCTGCTGACCGCCTTCCCTACACTCTGACAGTGGCGGCAAGGCGGGAAGGAAGGTGGGCCCCTGCTGACCGTCTCTCCCTCCTCCTCCTCTGACAGTGGCGGCAGGGTGGGACAGAACGTCCATGCTGACCGTCCCCCACCCCTCTGGCAGTGCACCAAGAGTCAGGAAAATGTTCGGCCACCTCCTACAGAGCCGCCACTGACAACACCACAAGCGTCTGGCTGGAACCGAGTGGCTGAATGCTTGGACAGGGTTAAGGCGATGATCTACATATGTTTCACGTGAATGCAGTCGCTTGCACACTTCACCTGGACCTAGGAAATAACGTGGACATCTCAGACACACCAACATACCGAAACCGTTCCTTGTTCTAGACGCTATCGCTGCTACTCTTGGCTACCAAAGCAAAGTAATAATAACAGCATGCGCAAACGAAAATACTACCTATAACAGAACTAGGCTCACTTCCGGCGATAAAAGAAACACCAAGTTTACATGCCAATATGTGAAGTGAGCTGAACCAGGGACTTTCCAGCTGACATCATTAATGGCTGGCATAATTTATGTCTCTACTCAATGGGGACATAGATTTCTGAGCGCCCATTTACAATCCATTTCCCGGTGGGCTACACGTGAGATCCATTCCGGAGAGGGTCATGTTTTTCAAAATCAAATGTAACGGGTCCAGAATTTCCGCTGGTACGTAAAAAACTGATGTAAAGAAAGGCGTCAAACTGACACCAAAAAGAAACGAACATTACGAAATACGTCAAACCGCAGTTTTGAGGCGGCGAGGGAAATCCACAGCGAAACGCGCGACGGTTGACGGTTTGCTCCTCCTCCCAGCCGGCGAAATAAAACGGCGAGAACGACTCTTAACGCGACCAAAATCGTCCTCCTTCCAATCGGACGATCCCCGTGGAATGACTGCAGAGGTAGCGCCGCCGGCGAGCGTGTGTTTTACGTTATCATTTGACCCTCAACGAGCTTTGTTGTGTTTGCAAACTCGGGAGAGGTGTCTTGATTTAAGCGCTCGTGCTGTTACGCCGATACTGGCCGACTGTTAATAGTGCCGGATATATAAAAATACATATATACATATATATATATACAAACATATATATATATATATATATATATGTATATGTATATCACATGGTATGATATGACAAGGCTATTCAAATGCCAAAGCGCCACCAACTGCTCTCCATCCTGCCAATGCGAAGCAGAAAAACCGAATCCCGACGTCGGAATAGTGACGACGGCATAAAGGACGCGGAACAGCCACAGGCAGCGGGCGGGGGCGGCCAGGCTCGACCGGCTCCAGCGGGAACCGCCCGTTCGCCTGGCCGTCGGCGCACCGCAGCGGACCACGTGGACACGCCAGCGCCGCCGGACAAGACCCGAGTCCTGCCGGCGGCCGGGGCAGGCGGGCGCCGCCGCTGCGGCAGATACAGAGGCGGCCATCCGTCAGGGGCTCAGGCCTGATCCCGGCGGGACGGCGCGGCCCTCGGCGGCACCGCCGGCATTTTTCGCCGCCGCCGACCGCCCGCCGAGCCCGCCCGGTGATTGGAACTTAATGTTGCGGGATTCGCCGCGCCAGCGACGATACCGCGCCGCGCCTTTACGGCTCTGCGGAGCGGCTGCCGGCTCCTTTTACGACCGCGCACCGTCTAAGCAGCCATACAGCGCCGACTCGGTTACGACCGGCATGCACGTCCGCCCCGGCACAGCAACAGCCCAGTTTGCGTTTGAACCGGACTGCGGCTATAATCACGACTTATAACCGGACGAGAGCGATCCTCGGCGGCCGGGGTCGACGACCCGCGAGCCGGGGGCGGCGGCGGCCGCGCGCAGCCGGCTCCGCCGCCAATTTGGACAGGGTTTATGGCGGCGTCAGCGTCAGGCCGCCGACGGACAGTCGCCACGCCGCCGGGCCGCCGGGGACGCCGGGCTGGTTCCTCGTACCGGACGACCGGCGCCGTGACAGCTATGACGGACGGCGGCCGCCGGAGGAGGCTGCCGTGAGGCGGTGACGATAGCGGCAGGGCGGGATGGCGCGTCGCCCAAGGTACCGCAGCTTCCGCCCAGGACGGCGCGAGATTCAGTCCCATTCGCGGTGAAAAATGTCCACGTAACACCGGTGCCTGATTCTCCCAGATTTACACCACAACTAGTGAGCGCCGAACAGCACAGTAACCAGAACCAAAGAGCACAGAGGGAAAGTTCGTCCGGGTTGATCTTTCCCATTCATCGGGAAGTTCAACACACAATGAGACGATCCGAACTAGGAAATCCTTTCCCGGGAGGCTGACGGCCGCAGGCCGAGGACAAAGAGCGCCGCCTTCTCGAGTCTCCAGCCCACGGCCCCCCCCTCGCCGCGCCGGCTCGCGGGATCTCACCGCCGCCCCGGGCGACCTTTGCCGGCGGCGGAGAGCCATTTTCTCCGGCGGCCGCCGTCGTCACCGACGTGTTATGCCGCGGGACGGGAGAACCCCGGCGCGTCGACCATTAGACGCGCCGTCCGGCCTGGTAGCAGCCCACGGCGACGGGAGGCGCGCCGCCGCCGGCCGGTACTTCACCACGAGCCTGTCGCCGGGGGGGGCGGACGGCGGCGGGGGGGGGGACCGGAGACACGGCCGTCAGGTCGGCAGGCGCGGACCACCTGCCGACCTGACGACCTCCGCCGGGGCAGGCAGGACTGGAGGTCACCGCGTCCAACCCCGGCAACAAATGCCGTCGGCGGCCGGCGGTATTTGTTAGCAGGCAGGCGGCGCTCACCCAGGATCTCGTTGAACTCCGGGTCGGGCTGTCCCTCCTCCACCATGGGCAGGTCGTAGCCGAGCGCGCGCAGACACGACTTGAACTCCTTGTGGTTCAGTCGGCCGGCCTTCTCCTTGTCGAAGTGTCTGCGGGTGTGCGGGACGGCGTCAATCAAAACCGTCGCTTGGACCATACAAAGGCCTGTACGACTCCTGCGTATCATGACGCAAAAACCTGTAAAGGAGACCATAACGACTGGAAAATGCTTCCTGAAATGCATTTTCTCAACAACATTAGGAAAGGTCGAGGAAAGAATCGACTATCTTCTCAAACCCAAGAGTGCAGTACAGCCGAGTGCACTGTCTCAGCCTCTCAAGTGCGGGACAGGACTCTCCAACGACCCACAAGCCGCCCGAACTCACTTGAACATCATGGAGAACTCCTTCAGGGAGTCCTCAGCCACGCCGGACTGGTTGCGAGCCTGGATCTGCTGCTCCAGGTTGTGCTGCATCCTCATGCCGAGCTGGTCCAGCTGGTCCCACTGCTGAGCCAGGCCCACCGTGCTGCCGAGGAGAGCGCCGATTATCCCACAGAAAAGGTGAAAACACCGCCGGAAAGCCCTTGGGGAAACTACAAGGAAGCACCTGGATTTTTTCGAATAAGGTCAATAAAAAGCCGCCAAAGGTCATCTTAGGTCAACGCCCTCTTGACATTTTTGGCAGAAAACTCTGATAATCAAGGACTCTAACTGGCTCAAAAGGGGTTCCCAGTAAAGTAAAACAGAGCCCGATTTTCCTGTGTAGGGCGGAAAAATGCACCTGAGGTCAAATCTGACCATTTCAAGAAAGCCGAAAATGAAGGCAAACAAAATCGTCTTTTCGTAAGCGCAGCAGTCTCATTTTTGTCCGGATGTATGTGCATTTGACTTGGCTGGAATACGTCGTAAATGCGTCTGATACGCATATGAAGTCTGCAATTATCATATTCAAGTCCAACAAGGTCAAACAAGGTCCAGGTATTGACGCCTATGCGTCGGGCGTTTCTGGTATCTCGGCCACATTATCACTGTCAACCAAGGTCAACGTATTGACGTCTATGCGTCGGGTGTTTCCGGTATCTCTGCCACATTACCACTGATCAGGCTCGGCACATAATAGATTCTATAACATCGGATCATGTAATGTATCTTCGACATCACGCAGCCCGTCCCTCAAAGGATTTTTGACGTAAGTCACTCAGATACCATGCGGCGGACAAGGCTGAAATGCAAAAGCCTGTTACTTGTTAGGAAGTTATTTTCCCGACGTCAAAGGTTTTCATTTTGGTGGCTCCAAATACGAGCACTGGGGCAGTACAAACTGTATAAAAGGAAGGAATGGGGATAGTTCTTATCATTTGTGGCCATACAGGGTGTGTTCGCATTGATAACCATGCATTACATTTCAAAAGGTCATATCAGGTGAGTCTAGGTCCAATGGAATTGGGTCACCCTTGACAAGTTCTGATTGTATACTGGTGCTTCCGAAACACATATAACTGCCTTCGGCATGAAAAGTCACCTGACTCCAGGTCAAGGGTCAAGGGGTACAATTACGTGTGCAATGATGTGAGATACGCCAGGGAGCACATCCAAACTTCAAAACCGCCGAACCAGTCCAACAATCTAAAGAGCAAACGCAGAAAGGCCGAAAGTTCAGCTGACATGATGTCAATGACCTGGAAATTTCCCAAAAACTTCGAGGTAGCAGAACTGTTCCACTGTCATGTTCTACGACACTTTCATTTTATGGGGGGAACATGGTCTTACTTGACATGTCTTGGATCGATGGTCTGAAGCGACCCTGAGTTCAAAAATTGACACAAGGTGCAAAAATGACAACTGAAAACGTAACCCAATTTTCGTATCTCCGCGCCTTTTCATTTTTTGGCTGGCCTCAGAAAACCGGCGCGGGAGGGTCCGGTTTTCATGACCCCCCGGCCAGGTGACGGTCTACGAGGCCGGCGCTCCGCTAACGGATCCCTCACGCGGCGCACGTGCGCTGCGGCCAACCGCGGCCAAAACGGGCGGCGCGGCGCCAGATGAATCGGCCTACCGGAAACGCTGCGCTGCAGGATGAGAGCGCCGCGCTGTCGCCGACGATTTATCGTGCCCGCCTGGAGAAAAGGCGCGGAACAAAGCAGGAGAAACCCGGGCGACGTTTCGAAGAGGCACGACGCAAACAATTCCCGAAACTGGTTTGTTTGTCCGCGGCGCGGCAGGTAACCCAAGAGTGGTATTTATTCCATCGCAATTCCGAGATGGTTGTTTGTTTTCGGCTGTTATCCGGAAAACAATCCTCCATATACAACAGCATGCCACGAAGGTTTCCAGTGTTAGGGAAGACACGCTCCAGAGGCCAGGAAACATGGCTGACAGTCGTCGCAAAGTTCTCGAGTACGAAACGTACATTATTGGACATGTGCAAGCCATCAATAAGAGCGAAGGTCGAAGGGCCGACGAACATGATCAGAAGCACCAACGTCTCCGGGCGCTCGTGGCCCGCGTGTTGAATGACCTGCGATCACGCCAGTCCGCTAACGACCTCCGTGCGTCGACGTCAGATGCGGCCGGTGCCTGGTGGGCCGCCATCAGTGTCGCCAATCACCGCCGGGCTAATCCGCGTCCGGTCCCGCCGGCGCCGCCCTGCCCGGCGACCCGTCCGAGCCGGGCCGGGTCGACGGCGCCGGGCAGACGCCGGCCGCACCCAGCCCGGCCACCGGTTCATCCCGGCGGACCCCGACAGGTGGCCAGGCAGCCCACAGAAAGCCCCAGAGGAAGCCTCGCGTGGCGCAGGCAGACCCTGAGAGGCAGCCGGACGGCCCGCGGCAGGCCAAGAGACGGCCGGGCGGTCGAAGGGCAGCCTCTCCGACGGCGTCCAATCTGGCGGCGAGCTCTCCGATCCGGAGTCGAAGGCCGGTTTCATTAGCGGCGGCACGCGGCCGGGAAGCCGCCGGCCGCTAACGAGGTGGCCCGCCAGCCGCGGCCGCGGTCCGCCGGCCGGGCCCGGCGGCAGTCGACACAGCGCGACAGATGCAGCCGGACCGGACCAGACCATACGGCCAGACTGCATCGGACCAGACCAGCCAGACCACACGGTCAAGTCATCCCCGAACCCGGCCGAACCACACAGTGAGCCATCCCGGTCCATCCGGTCTATCCAAGCAGTCCAAGTGGTCCCTTCCACACCGAGGCCTGGGACCGGAGCCAGCCGCTGTTGTGCGCTGAGCCACGGCCTAGGGCGCCACTGAACACTGCACTGCCTCTGGCCACATTCAGCGGGGCGGGGCCGAGTGGGGTCGTCAGTGTCGCCGTCATCAGCGACAGAGCGCGGGAGCTTCGCTGGGTTTCTCGAACTGCCCGAACTGGCCGGCCACAATAACTCAGGACACCGGGCACGCGTTCGCCGGGAATGGGATCGGCGTCCGCGTTTCAATGTCCCGGCATTTAACGGTTCGGCGCCCGGACACAGCTCCAATGGTGGCGGTGATTGGTTCTGATTTCCATTCACGGTGGAACAATACCACTTTACAGGAACGACGGGGCGAGACCGGGTCCTGGCCGTCCCATAATAGGCGCCGACACGCCAATAGGTCTGACTATTTCGGGCCGGGCAAGCATCGATTGTCGATACGGTCTGTCTATAACTGCGCTATCTGATAGAGATGCACGACAACCGCCCGCGCCCTATTGGACGTCCAGAAATACTACGTTCTTGCTGCGCTGACATCAGCCATCGCTCTCAACAGGTACCAGAATAGCCCACGCGCGTTCCGCTGAGGAAAAGTTCGGATTGGCCAATCAAACACCTTGAAATTAGTACATCCCAGCGGGGCTCTTGGAAGCAATCACAAGCGTCTTTGGGGCCCGAAATAAGACATTAACGAGACTAAACGGTGCTTCCACGAAATCTTACTCCGTTTGGCCTCATGAAAAGCGACTAAGGTCACTGCTGAGAATAATCCTTGGGACGCAGATTGCAAGGCTGAATATCTGAGTAATATTTCGTAGCGCGTAAAAATGAGAAAACTGGCATGGTTCTGAACATACATTTTCGCAACAGAATGAAAGGCAGAAGACACGACACACAAGGACAAGTACTGCGGCAAATGCTTCCGAAAACCTGCATGAAAACACGAAAATATATTTCCAATCTTGTCAAACTGATCGGAATGATCTCCAACGATAATAGTGGGAGACACAGCAAGAGGTAAACAGATTGCTGCACAGACGACGAACCCAGCTCCCGATCGCGCAGTTCAAGGTCAGACGACTGATGCAAAAGTTCAACGTCTCGCCAGGGTAAAACGGCGCGACTTCATGTTAAGACCACGTACATGGTATTACGATATGCGTCGTTCACGTGCCTGCCAAACTTCTGCGCAGCACAACCAAACTCACGAAAAAATCAGCCATGACTGAGACGCCAGATTATACGGCTAAGGCCTTGAAGCCATCGTCTTTGACTTTTGCTGGAAGGCACTATTGCGTGCTGAGTTCGGATGACGCTTCGAACTATTGAAACTTTGGTATGACGGGCAGCCATGCAGACGGCGAATTCATGTTTTATCTAATCACGTTCGGATATTTTTCCTTCCCGTTCTGCTGTCACAATGCCTCGCAATGATCAACCATCCCCAGATGCCGTCCAGAACACCGAAACACCTATTCGTCGACCATTGGTATCCTGAACAGTATTTTCCGCGTGAATGTGCCGCAGAGGACCGACCATGCAGTCCGCACCGCTGGGAAGCCCACAAATTTTTGGACACGAAGCTTCACACCGTAATTAGGTGCCCACGTCCGGCCGAAATGGAGTCCCAAGGTGACACCCTCACGCTGTATGTGGCGCTGCCCACGTCCGAACATTATTGGAGTCCCAAGACATCGTCCACGTCACGCGCACCTGGCGTCTGTGAGGTTGGCCCTGTCAGCCCGGCCCGCTGGTCTCCACGGCCGCTCTGATCTCGGCACACCACAAAGCGGCGGAACAGACTTCTGCCGCGACCACCCACCTCCGGAACTGTTTCGAAGTCACGCCGTGTGAATGTCGAAACACCGAACCATTTCGTCTCCGTCATTCGCATCTTCGTAATGTGCCCTTCGCTCAACTTCGGCATTACTGATCTCTTGCAGGCGTATTCGCAGGAAGACGCATGCTTAATTGTATATTTTTGGCTTTCCCGGAAAAATTGACAAGCTCCATGTCGAATGGGAGTGGGGTGGGGGCGCTGGAAATGACAGCCAGCAAGAATACCAGGCTCCCCAGACGCATTAGGCGAAACTTCCTTTCTAACGCCGACGTCCGGACTGACAGTCTTTCCGCTGTGACGTGGGTTAATCCAATCAACTGTGGTCAGTAGAAGGGCGACTGGTGGGATTCCCAGGCACGGCCTGAAATCCAAATTCGCAACAAGAGCAGGCGCTCCACCTAAGGCGCACACAACAGATGACGCCTACAGGCAACCTTTAGTTCCCAAATGTCAAACGTTGCTCAAGGCGGCAAATTTGGCAGCCGAAGTACCGTACCGTTTTCGACGACAGCAAGAGTTTAACACCGTACTTCATTTCGTTTCCAGCGCGTGCCACAGCCGCGGTTTTCCGACAGCCCACGCACCGCCGCTGCCGTCGCCGACGGGACGCGGCAGCGTCTGTCCGCCGGGGCGTGACGCAATACGCCGCCGACGCCGCCGTGCCGTCCATAATTAAGCGGCGCCGGCAGCGGCCGCAGGTGGGCCGGCGGCCATCAGACGCAGACGGCGGCCGGCCGGCCGACACCGACTCCCAACGCCAGCCGCTCTTCCCCCCCCGGCCCGGACGTGACGTCAGCAGGAGCGGGTGGCACGCGCTTCTCCCCGCCGACTGCCGGTCACGACAGTGGCCTGACGTCAGCCGGTACCGAGCGGCGTGGACGCCACCCGCCGACTACCGGCAAACAATGACGTCACATCCGGAACACAGCGGCCGGAGGCTGACCTGTGCTCTGTGTAGCGGTTGTCCAGGATGAGGTGCTCCTCCAGGATGGCGCCCAGGTCCTCGATCTTCTTGAGGTCGCTGCGCCGGGCGCGGACCTCGGCCGCCTTCTTCTTCACGGCCTCCAGCTGCTGCTCCAGCGTGCCGGAGCCCTCCATCATGGACGACCTGGGCGGGCGACGGCACTCGGTCATCGCGACTCACGGCTCAATCAGCCGCCGGAACAGGGGCGACAGGCGCGAGGGGGGAGGGGGGAGACGAGGGTGAGCGCCACCAACTTCGTCCGCCAGTCCGCTGCTCGCCGCGGGCTGTGGTTCGGCGAGGGAAAGAAAAACAGGCCCAACATGTCCGTTGTTTTTTGGGTTTTACTGCAGACGTGCCCTGCAGGGAAAAAGATGGCGGTTCGCACAGCCGGCACATTTCGTAAACTGAAAGAGAATATCGCAAGGAATCAACGGGCAAAAAACCACAGGTGAAACTGAACACGCAAAAAGAACGTAACGAAACCGTTAAAGTAGTAGAACCTAACATCGTTCAGTCCGAATATATCGGAATCAATGGACGCTAAACTAACAGTCATTAAATCCAACGGACATGACACCCGTCACAACATATGGTATCAAAATACGTTGCTATGACACAGACTAAAATCCAGCCCACAACGGTGCTATCGGTGCTATCTTCAAATGAGGTCGACATGGAAACGGTACAGACCACCTCCTGCGGTGCTTGTCGCTTCACTTCAAGCAATCACTGCAAAGCGACATAAAAAAATAAAAAAAAAATCTCCTCGCCATTATTTCACTGAAAACGAGCGCGTCATTCATCACACAAAAAATAACAAAAACAATGTCAATGCAGTGGGTTCCACAATCTCGAAGGAACAAAGAAAGCCACCAATCACTTTTCATATCATATCTCTCAGCCCAGTCGAAGTGTTATTCCGGAAGGAAAAACGGATTTATTCCGACCGCCAATAACGGTGTGAACTGCCCGGGACGCCCAATTCATCGTCAATTCAGCCGATTCAAAGCACTGCCGAATCCTGCGGAGTGACGATCCACTTTACGTCGGAAATCAGCGAGGCCGGGGCGCCGTCCTCGGCCCGCCGCGATGGGGGGCGGCCTGCTCAGCGGACGACGACAGCTCCGCCGTGAAACAGCTCGGCCGGCCGGCCAATCGGCGGCCGCGCGCCGTGCGGGCCGGGCGTCAGCGCCGTGCGGGCTCGGCACACTGATGGATCGCCGGGCCACCCGGCGACGCTGCTCGAAACTGACCCCGACCGGCGGCACCGGGGGGAGCTGAGACTGCCGTGAGGCAGAGAGTCGAGCGGACGCGGCTCAGGGGCGACGATAACGCCCGGCCATCTCCTGGGGGCGCTCATAAAAGCCGGTATGTCACTGGGATGATGGAGAGCCTGGACTGGCTCGCCAGCGCGGCGTGCCGCCTGGCCGGTCGCCAGCCGAGCAGGGTTCACTGGGCGGCGGCGGCAGGTGGCAGCGGCGCGCCGGCAGCAGGCGCCTCACCTGGTCTCGGTCAGCCAGTGGTGGAAGGCGTTTGCGTGCTTGGCGAACTCCTTGCGCAGCTTGTCGTTCTCGTCCTGGCGCTGCGCCTCCTTGGTCAGCTCCATGTCGCGCTCCTGAGGACGGAGAACAGCAAGTCTGAGGCTGGTTTCGGGACTCCCAGGCCCCGCCGGCCGGACCACCTAATGGGACGTCATTCAGCCGCCACACACAGCCGTGGGGTGCGCGTCCATGCTGCTGGCACGAGGCTGATTTCAATGTCGCTGTTCTGGCAATGACACGAAAACCCTCAGTTTAAACACACTGCGGGCCGGGCGGGATGTAGACAACGCGCTTGCTCTGGGCCTGCTGAAGTGTCCTGGAGAATGGGAAGTTCCGTTTAACTTGTGCAGCTAACTCAAACGCAACATTCTTCACGACGAGACAACCCAAGCGGAGTGCGCCTCTCTGTAGCTGAATGGCTGCAGCGCCCCATTCTTTGGACGCTTTTACAAAAGTTTAACAGCAACGTCTGCCACCTCTTGCAGCTTCGAACATAAAGGCAAAATTATCAACCATTTATCTGGACGATACCAGCACGTCAGAACTACGTAATGGTTTGACCGAGACTAAACCATGGGAACTTAAATCACATCACGAACATAACGTCAGCGTCGGCTGAAAGACAGCCATGACTGCAACATCTTGGAACATGAAAGAAGTCTTCGCGTTTGCGCAATATGAAGCTCAACAATGGTGTAAAAATGTTTCTCTTAAAACAAGAGTTCCACGGTGACAATGACAAAACACGACCGACAACGGGCCGACCACGGGACCACGACCCCATTAACCCAGGAAGCGCCCCAAACGGCGTTTCTTCGGCACGTTAGTTTCACGAGAGACCGGTCACGAGTTCCGATGGCGCCATCCCGCGTCCTGCCGGAACAAAACTTCTGCGCTCGCCCCGTATCCGACGACCGCCAGGCGACCGTTCCATCGTCGCGGGCCCCCCAGCGCCGCGATATCTCGCAGTCCGCGGCAATCGGATGACGCGCAGAAGCCATGACTGGCGAGCAGTCTCCGCGGGGAGTCCATCTCTCATCCTCGCAGCCGCCGGCGGGGACGCTCAACGAGCCCGGGTCGCCCAAATCCACACAGTCCCCCCCCCGGTCCGCAGGCTGTCATCTCCAGACCTCGTCCAGTGCCGGAGAGGCGGCCGGACGGCCCGCCGTCCCCCGGCCGTCCGGCCAGTCGGCCGCTAATGAGCGTCGACAGTCGGCGGCCGGCGCGACACCCGACCCGGCAACGGCGCCGACGGCAGGCCGAATTCAATCGCGACGTGCAATTAGTGACCTGCAGCGCCAGCCGTGCGTGTCAGGAGGAGTTAGTTCACCTGTTTGTTTATCAATCGACCCCGTGCGTGTGGAACACGGCCTTTCGGGACGCCTCGTCACACAGGGAAAAGGCGATCAAACAGCAAAATACGCACACAGTAAAAGAACATGTTACACATCAAAACGCCCAGGAAGTTCCGCCGGTGATCTCCATCGAACGTCGCCCGTCCCGTCCCGGCAGGCGCTCCGAACAGAGCCAGGGGTCGACGTCTAGGCGGGGGGCGGACCGGGTCGGAGACGATACCGGTGTTCCCGCCCGGGGCCCGCGTCTGGAACTGAGTGGGTGACCTGGCGAAGGGCCAGCCAGTTCCGAGAACGATGCGGTACGACGGCAGCGACGCCCATTGCCGTGATCTCTTCTCGATTTACCTTCTCCATAAAACTGCCATTAACTCGGCCCAGGCATACCCATTTCAGGGGCTTTCGCTTTTGGGATGCTATTACGTAACAAACGCTGCCATGAAGTCCCACACAATGGCTCTCAAACCACTGCCCGAGATTCCGTGCCTTCCTTTAATATTGCCAGTGCCAGTCCCATCTCCGCCCTTCACCTTCGCTGAAGCTTCTTCAGCGTCCACTCTCCAGACGTATCCGCCACTCCAATCCTTCCTCTATTTCGTCCTCGACCCTCTCATCAGTCCTTGCCTTTTCTGGGCTTATCTCCACCACGCTCGGCACATTCTTGTTTATCATCTCCCCATCCCGCACCCCTCAGGCTGTCTTATCTCTATTCATCTCTGTTCTTCACAGGTCCGGATCTGCATCTATCTTCCCATCTGACCATTGTTAGTGTGTGTCTGTCACTCTATGCCGTCTCTGCCATTATGACGCATTTCTCAGTATTTTTACCCGTCTCTGGGCATCCGACCGAGCGCATTTCTCAGATGTTTTTTTTTTATCCGTCTCTGAGAAACAGACCATCTTTACCACTCTCGGCAACGGGGGACCAGAAGACCGCGCGGCCGTCTTCGGTCCACCAATGGCACTGCAGACCCCTTTCTGCCTCTCCAGCCGTTCCGCTGTCTTCGGGCGTATCTCGTCTCTCCCTGCCGTTCCGTCGTCTCCGGGCGTATCTCAGCCGTTCCGTCGTCTCCGGGCGTATCTCGGCCGTTCCGCCGTCTCCGGGCGTAACTCGGCTATCTCGGCCGTTCCGCCGTCTCCGGGCGTATCTCGGCCGTTCCGTCGTCTCCGGGCGTATCTCGGCCGTTCCGCCGTCTCCGGGCGTATCTCGGCTCTCCCGGCCGTTCCGCCGTCTCCGGGCGTATCTCGGCTTTCTCGGCCGTTCCGCCGTCTCCGGGCGTATCTCGGCTCTCTCGGCCGTCCCGCCGTCTCCGGGCGTATCCCGGCTCTCCGGAGCGTCGCAGCCGGCGGCGTCGGAGCGGGTCGGCGCGTCCGCCGCCCGCCGATCGATCGGCGCCTGCAGCCGATCCTCGCCGGTCCGGAGGACACTCGACTGCCGCCCGTCCGCCACCCGCCCGCGGACGATCCATAAACGCGGCTCAACCCGCGACAACACGCCCGCTGCGAGATCAATGGCGACGCGCCGCGGTCGCCGGCCGTGAATGGGAGGCCCCGGCGACGCCGGCGGCCGCCCCGCCCGCGGCTTCCTCATCAGCCGGGCGGCCGGCGGCTCCGGGCGGTAACTAGCCGGCTGACCGACACCCGGCCGCCGACGCCAGGCCGGGGGCGGCTTCCGACTCCGGCCGCACGGCGGTTCCGGCCCGCGCTCGTCCGGGTTCACCCCGTCCCCGCCGGAAGCGACGTTTGTCACGGGCCTTCAGGGCCGGAAGCTGGCTTTTCACGAGGGAACGCCTCGCGGTGGCTGACGTACCCGGACATGGACTTCGCGGCTCCGATCCACATCTGTCTAATCGAATCATCACCTGGCCCATGTGGTCCAATCGTGCCGTCCACAACCTATCCATCAACACCGTTACACTTTTGAGTATTCCTCGCAGCTACTGCCGCAATCTCGGTGCTCTCTGCTGTCCGGAACACACCCGCTGTCCTCCCTCGCTCAAGCGACACCTACACAGTCGATCTCAGGCGAGCGGAATCGGCGACCGCCGGCAGACCGCTCCGCAACGGAGCCGACAGATCACGCCGAGATCGGGCCGACGCAGCCGGCGGACGGCTGAAAGGAGCGCCGCCGACGGCCCGTCGGCCGCCGGCCGCGGGCGCAGTGGCGCGCGGACCGCGCCCGGCCCGTCAGCGCCGCACGCTCCGGACCGTCCGTCGCGCCCACAAACGGCCCGGCGCGGCGTCGGCACGGCGGCGGAACGCGCGGCCGCTGTTTACCGCCGGCGACGCTCAGCTCGCTGTGACGGCCGCCACAAACGAGTCAGATCTCGCCCGTCGGATCTCACAAACGCGAAAAGCAACGCGGCATTAGGAGGATCGTTCCGTGGCATCCGTGGAGAATTATGCCGCTCACACAACGGGTGGCTTAATGTGGGGAGACGCCTAATGGCCGTGGAGATAGTTAGGTCGTTAAATCGCTCCGAAAACCGCACGAAAAAGCGGAACGGAAACGTACCAGCAGAAAATTGAGGAGAAAAACTCAAATGGGCCGTGATGCCTATTTTCTCTAGTCTGAGGTAGGGATATATGGGATTTGGAGCACGAAAAACACAGCGGCAAAAAAGGTGAGCACAAAAAATCGTGAGCACGGGGGATACCTCATGTCACAGTGAAATTTAAATGGCAAAACCAATGACACACACCATCCCAGATGGTGCACGATTCGTGCCATGTGCCAGCCACATGCCAAACAATTATTACGTGCATGCCACGCGCATGCACGGGTGAGTAGTACCTTTTTTGTCTTCGAACACGTCTAGTACACCGAAGAGTTGAGTTCCCATCAATGCTAGTTTCTTTTTTTTGGGGGGGGGGGGGTAAGCCAAGTGCAGCAACAAACCAGGTTCGGCACATACGCATCCAGGCTTGGTACATACGCCCCACGTGGAATTAAACCCCGAGGGCACAAGATTACGGACGTGCTCTGCCTGTGAAATTACATCACACAATTCCCAGCAGCCATAATGAAGAACAAACGAGATACTTCGGGGAGGCGTTCCTACACAGCGTCCCACGGCAGAGCACCGCTCGGTCCCGGAAACGCGGCCGGGTCTGGGCAGCTGACGACCGAGACCGTGGCCGATCGAGAGGCTCCCGCACGATCGCTGCGCCCATTACGGCCTGACGAGGGCTAAGGCCCCCGGACTCGGCGCTGATGACCGAATTCAACATCGCGGAGGGCCCAATCCAATGTCATTACACCCCCTACGCCGGCCCATTTGTGAAGAGGTCCCAGTTCAATTAGGGCGGAAAACTGCACGCAGGCGCCGACTCTTGACGGAACCTCGAGACCAGCTCCGGCCTCAGCGAGGCATCTGCCGCAACGTAGTAAGGAGGAAAATCTGCGACAGGTAGCAACTGTCACTGCCACTTCACAAGATGACGTGTCGCGGTGCTCGGCGTTACCGGGCGAAGGTACAGCACTCATTCGGGGCAAGGCGAATCTTGTCGCCAGAAGCAGAGGGAGTAGTTCGGAATGTTCAACGGCACGACAACGGCATGCTCATGCCGGAACAACTGCAAGGGTACTAAAGCAATATTTTCATCGAGAGCTGGTGAATTATAACTGGAGGAAAGAAATATTCGTCATCTATGGTTGTAGTAATGTGTTCTCTATGAAAGATGTATTTACATTTTATAACACACATAAAAACGAAGGCCTGTAAACTAAAGCCGTGGCTTCCATGCGTGAAAAACAGCGGTCGAACTCGTGCGCATTTTTCCATAACAACATGCGCTATTTGGTATGAGTATTTTTCTGCACCGCATGTCTCAGATACGCCGAGTGAAACGAATACAAGAAGGCCCGTGTACTTAATCATCCGCAGCTACGTCCTATTTTAACATAACAGCTATATTCTAGGCTGAAACATACCAGTTGAGACAAACTCCTTTGCTCTTAAGCAGTCAGTCGGAGAAATGTTCCATGAAATCAAATCATCGCAAATCATCCATCCGTGCCAGAAATGCATTCTTCATGCCCGTATGAGAGTGGGCTGAACTTGTGACTTCTCAGCGAGTCTTACATCTATTTTACGGCCGTACAACGGACGAGGGGTGCTATGTGTACCCGGCCTAAGACACGACATACCGCCAAAATATTCACTAACGTGGAAATAGAGCATGTCCCAAAAATGCGGCCTTTCTTAATAGTGTAAGTAGCTTTAAAGACGAGCAAGTTACTTTTTACATAATAATTCACATGCACTGCACGTGCCAGGTATATTTCTTTCTCCGAAACGCTCTTTAGTACCGGAGTTAAGGCTTGATCAAGATAAGGCTCACAATCGAGGAAGAGACATTTTGTGTTGAAAACTACGCAACATCCAAATCTTTCCAACAGACCCGTATGGAGTTTGCACCCATTTCGGTATTAAAAGACGCGATGCCCCAAGCAGACAAACAATTTGTCGTTGGATGCACAATGTCAGAGTTCATGAAACGGTGCAGAATCTGAACACTTCAATCCCCGACAACGCTACCCACTCGGAAACACCAAAATCTCAAAGAACTCAAGCGAGCATCGCCCCCGTCACGGCAACAGTCCCACGGAGCCCGGCAAAATCCCAGTGCCGCCGCTGCCAGGATCTCGAGCTGTCCAGGATTGGACTGTTTAACATCCAGGAAAAAGGATACGAAACTACATCCACATCATATAGACGTGTTCCATACACTCCAATCCCGAGACGTGAAGACACGGATGGCGCCGTGTCAGTGGTTCACGGACAAACTCGACCAAGAGCCAAACTTTCCTTACGATCTCTGGTTTACAGATGAAGCAAATTCTTTGCTCAGTGGTCATGTAAGTCAAACAACAAAGTGATTCGGGAGACACCAAGCCCGATACAGTGGGCGGCGAAGTCCACGCATGGCCTTACCGCATCATCATGGCTGGAGGAAGATGACGGCCGCGCAGCTACAGTGAATACGGAGCGGTAAACTTAAGTCTAGGGAAAGTTCTGGGAGCATCTACGAAGAGCACGCGCGTTCAGGCGTGTCAGTCAGTGGTTCCAAAAGGACGGGGCCGCATCTCGCTGTTATCATGAATCATTCGAGTGGTTCCAGAATCACTCCGATGAAGTGATTGGTCGCCGACTTCACGCTGAGTGAGTGGCCAATCTCCCTGACCTGTCACCCCTTAACTTCTTTCTGTGGGGGTACCTGAAGAACCAAGTCCATGAAGGTAGCCCGCAGACAATCGCTGAGCTCAAAGCTGCAGTAGAAAACAAGATCTGAGCGGCCCCCGTCACTCAGGGCGTGAACGTGGTGAATAACTTCGCCAAACGCATTCGGGTGTGTTTGAACCGCCGAGAGCAACATATAGACCATGTAATAAAACAGTCATAAAATCAATATGAGACGTCTTATCGTCATGAAATTAAGTGCATTACACATGCAGAACAGTACGAATGGCGAGTGAAAATATGGCGTTCGAACTTCAAATACAAAGAAGTTATTGCCAAAGTTAAGCAGCAGCGCCAGCGCACCCCTGTTTTCCTAAGTTGTGAACCAAGTTCCGCTGAAGCTATGAGCTGCAGTGCTTCCTGCACCGGCAAACATAGCACGCCTGATCGTCCACTCCCTCCTCCTCCTCCTCAGTCGGCTCCCCAACGGCTTCATCGCCCCAGGCCACGCAACATGCGCGGCGCCACCCACATGATTCACATCACTAAAAACCGGGCGCCGTGCTTGCAAAGCAAGACAATGCGATAAGCGTTATTACTCCGAGATCACAACCTTTCCCCAGAGGACGCAGTAACGGATCCCGATGCACTGCCGATGAATACAAATCAGCACTAACTCATTACACCTGGGACCTCGGGAACCAGTGACCGGAAAGAGAGGGAACCAAACGCCGACTGATCACTGGCGTCTTTCATTTCTCCCGGCAATACCCGCCCTGTTGGAGCAAACAGGCGTCTTTTGCAGTAACTGAAATATGAATATCTAACCGCGCTGGCATTTGGCGCATCCGCCCCGGCCGGCAGCAGCGTCCCACGCGGCGCTGCCTGGCGGCCCAGCCGTGACGTGTATTTCCACAAAGGTACCGCAGATTTGGTTTACGTGGTTTTGACTTTCGTGCCATCTGACGCCGAACAAGCCAGTAATATTACAGCCATGTAAATCATGATACCTGGCTCCGGATGAGTATCGCACAAACACCTTCCACGTCTCTAGCAGGTCTGGCTATCAAATGATTAGTCCCGAAATGATAAATCGGCATGATCAAAACGATAAAAAGATGCCGGATTATCAGATGGCAAGATAACTGACAATGCAATTCTGTTCCATTCCAATGCCTACCGGGCGCAGCAACGTACCGACCGATGCCAACCGCCTTTCCTCACGGCAATATTGAACACACAGAAAACGCTTTGACTTATTTTACGCAAAAATACGAAATCCTCATGTTAGCGTCGTACACTGACCTCTTACACATCACAAACAACACAAATGAATATGATTTGTTAATCGTACAAATATCGACAATTTGTCGTTTTAGACTATCTTCTAAGTGATTCCAAAACAATCCAATGGGACGTACATTCGTCGAACATTGAAAACTAAAACTTTCAGTAACTGTACAACCATCCATCATTCTTCTTCAATCCTGTCCTGATCGAAACGAAGAATCCGGGAATTTTCCGCAGAAAGACCACCGGCAGGCGGTGCTGGTTTGGACAGACCAGCCGGGAGCGTGTAACAGCCCCTATGACAGGGCCACAGGAGACTCCGGGCGACTCCGACCCTGTCCGCTGGCCGGGCGCGCCTACCTGGATGATTTTCTGCAGGTTCTTCCAGGTGTCCTCCAGCGCCTCCATGGTGAACCAGGTGTACGGGTTGGGGCCGACGTTGTAGGACTTGATGCGCTGGTCGAGCGCGGCCAGGCCGTCGAAGTCGGCCTGCGCCGAGACCAGCGACTCCTGGAACTGCGAGTGCGCCAGCCGCAGAGCCCGGATCTCCTCGGTCGAGTTGCAGCGGACCTGGCGGCGCCGGACGGCCGTCAGCGGGGGCCGCGGGCGGCCAGGCAAACGGCAGCCCGGCCGCTCCCACCGGCCGGCCTCGATCACCGAGACCAACACCCGTGATGGTCCCGGAGGCCAGGAACATCCGGACGGGGACGGGCTAGCGGAAGACGTAAGCGTGGCATCGAAATCCACTGGACATCTAACACAGATTCACGGCATCGGAGCCACATTTTCCGGCATCTAAAACGCAAAATGATAAAGTGAACCTCATATCTTGACGGCCGGGACATTTAATACGAAAGACTCGGTTATGTAAGACGACAGCACCCTAGCAACAACCGAGCCCGTGTACCCCCCACCGCTTCGCTGCGCCCACACGACAGCGGGAGCGGCGCGCGGCACCCACCGGGTCGGTAAGGTCCTCCTCGGCGTTCTCGAACCACGAGTTGAAGGCGGACGCCTTCTTGGCGAACAGCAGGTAGAGCTCCTCGATCTGCTTGAACTGGTCCTGCATGCTGAGCAGGCGCTGCTTGCGCTCCTGGGAGTGGGCCAGCAGCTGCTGCCAGCGCGCCATCACGTCGGCGTGCCGGCGCTGGATGGCCGGCGACTGGTCGTGGCCCGCCGACACCAGCTGCTCCTTCAGCGTCGTGAAGTTCTGGATGCCCTCCAGCTCGAACGCGTGCAGGCCTGCCGGCCGGACGGCGGTCAGCGGGGAGTCGGGGGCGATCCTCCGGACGGTGGACGAGGCCCGGGGATAAACTTCCCTCACCAGCAACTCTCCTGGGGCACGGCTCCCGACAGTGAGCGACGGTAGACTCCCCTCCATACCTTATTCGTCTTACCGGCAAGGAGCCTGGCACGTCTGTAACACTCACTAGGGACCAATTACGAGAGCAATCGCAGAGTACCCATTATCGAATCCCGTGAGTGTAACATCATCACACCAGAGGGACATAATAAAAACGGCGTGATCATTCTTCTCCCGGTCGCACCGCACGCTCTCCCACAAACTGTCATGGGGCATGCGAAACGACCCGCCGCCGAGATGCGCCAGCGGGAACAGTTCAGCCGTCTCCGAACACCGGGCCCGGCCGGCAGACGTCGCCGAACGTCAGTCGGCACCCACCGGCGTCAAACGTCTCCTGCTTGGTCAGCAGCGTCTGCACGGTGCTGAGGTCGCGGCCGAAGTCCTCCGACTTCACGTGCGCCTCCTTGTCGGCGATCCAGCTCTCGACCACGTCCGCCTTCCACATGAACTGCAGGTAGGCCGAGTTGTCCTGCAGCTTCTCCTTGCGGCGGCGCGCCAGCTGCGACAGTTTGTCCAGCTTTGCCTCCAGCTGCTCCGACCTATGGCGCGGACACGTCCGCGTCACGCGCACTGGCCCACAGCGGACAACGGCAGGCGGCCGCATTAGAAACACCGACAAACAGCTACCATGGCAGACACCGTCCAACGCCTGGCCCAACCAGGCGGAAATTCTTACTGCGCTATTTTATGTGCGTTTTACCATTCAAAGTCACGAAACGTTTTACGTAAATCGCACGCTAAAAAGCGGATTATCCAGTAACGGCCGGACGCTCACGGGGAAAACATGAGCTTTAAACAATTAACTTCTCGCAACGCCAACCGGATAATGTTCCCGCCCGCCGGCCGCCGGCCGCCCTCACCTGGCGCGGATCTGGTCGGCGTGGTGGTTGCCGTCGGCGATCAGCTGCTGTCCCTGCTGCAGCACGTCGCGCAGCCGGTCCGTGTGCACGGACAGGTCCGTCTCGAACGCATCGTGCTTCTTCAGCAGGCCCTGCACGGCGGCCATGTTGTCGCCGTAGTCGTCGACGCCCAGCAGCTGCTGCTTCTCGCTGATCCAGGCCTCCTCCTCCTCCAGCTTGGCCAGGAACGTCTGGTACACCAGGCTCTGGTCGAGCTTCTGCGTGCGCTGCGCCGAGGTCTGCCGCAGCTCGGACCACGCCTGGTCCAGCTGGCGGATGCGGTTCTCGATCTGCGGGATCTCCGACGCCGTGCTGACCTCCATCAGCTTCTGGCCCGACTCCTGCACGCGCTGCAGCGCCGGCTCGTGCGAGCCCACCTCCGTTTCCATGCGCTTCTGCTTCTTCTTGAGGTTCTGCACGCCGGTCAGGTCGCGGCCGTGGTCGTCAGAGGCCACCAGCAGCTTCTTCTCCCTGGAGAGAGCGAGACCGACACGGTTCCGGTCAGGCGTCCAGGTCAGGTCTCCGGCCGAGACGGTGCAGATCTTTGTGGATAGGTTTAGGGTCGACAAAACCGCAGCAATGGTGCCCAGCCCGACGCATTTCCACGTGACGCACTTCTCCCAGACGTTGTGAGACACGAAATGATGATTCACTTCTCCGTCCTCCACTCTGACAAGTAGCCTGCAACGGTCTTAAAACATCGGCAAACTGACCGGCGAAATTTCAAGTAGAAACCTGACAAACGCAAACCACCGGTAGCTAGCAATCTGACCGACACCAGTCGATCGTCTGCGTTGGAACCGACACGACGCTCCGCTCGTCCGTACTTGATCCAGCTCTCCTCGTCGGCGATGTCGCGGAAGAACTGGTGCAGCGTGAGCGCCTCGGCCAGCCGGGCGCGTCGGTGCTGCGCCAAGTTCTTGACGCGGGTGAAGCGCTCGTTGACCGACTCGCGCTTCTCTTGGATGTCGGCCGTGTCGAACTGGCCGCTTTCCACCAGACTGTCGGCCTGCAAGAGACGGGAGAAGAATGACGTGCGTCCTCTGACGGACAGTCCGGCAGCTGCAGGTGAGCTGAGTGTTCCACTGTCAGCCTGTTCAGTGCGGGGGACGGGGCGGAGGCCTTCGCCAGTCTGACGAGGGCCGGGGACTGTGTGACCTCTCCCCACTCTGTCAGGTTACTGTGACGTTATGTGTTGTTACGTTATATGTTATATGTGATGTTACGGTGACTGCGAGACAATGCTAGACTATCCAAGGCCGCGGGATGGTGTGACACTCTCAGAGAGTATCCGAAACGGGGGAGATTCGAGTTCTCCAGCAGACCGTCCTTAGTCTGGTCAAGTCGGCGTTCATTAGCATCGGCGCAGGAAGCTCGGACGACAGTAACCCGCCGACACGACTCTGCGTCTCACTCGGGTCCAAACACTCAAACCGTGCTGACAGCTGCCGGCAACGGCAGACGCCGCTGCCTAAAACACTAAGTCATGGCGCAACAAGTCTGAAGCGTCTGAGTGACAGCACGCTGGTCCGCACGGCCGGCCTCTCGACAGGCACACCTCGGCCGCAGGTCCGGCTGGCCACCCACCTGCTGGTTCATGTCGTTGACGCGGTCCTCGTGAGCGGCGATGTCGTTCTCCACCAGGTCGTGCTTCTTCATCAGGTCCTGCACCGAGGCCAGGTCCTTGCCGGCGTCCTCGGCGGTCATCAGGGACTCCACCTGTCACAAGGACATGCCACGGGGTCAGACACCACCCGCCACAGGATACGTCCGTCCGACGCCGCACCTCACATCAACGCGGCAAGACCATCAGACTTATCTGCTACGGACATCTAATTCCACGCACGGCAACCTCTTAACCGAATCAGCGATGACTCTGGCCATTCAAGAATCTCTCAGACCAGAACTATGAGCAGTTGTAAACCGACCGGCAGGTGATGAGTTGACTGTACTCAGCATAACTACGCCACGTAGCACATGGACGCCACCATTGTGACCTTCCGCTAAGCGACCTCGCCCGACCGGACAACCTCACCTCGCCGAGCCAGAAGTCCAGATCCTTGACCGCCGCCACGTACGTCCTCTGCTTGTTGGCCTCCTTCAGCTTCATGCTCTTCTCGGACGACTTCTGCGTGAGGAACTCCCACTGCTCGGCGATGGAGGCCAGCCGCTGCTGAACCGCCTCCTCGCCGCTGGCGCACTGCTTCTTGTCGATCAGGTTCTGGCCGACGGTGAGCACGGTGCCGATGCGGTCGGCGTTGGCCGCCAGCTCGGCCTCGAACGCCTGGTGCTTCTGGTGCTTGGACTGGATGTTGGACGGGTCCTTGTACGACTCCTCGGTGGCCGACTGCAGCTTCTCGGTGATCCACATCTCCATCTCGTCGGCGTCGCGCGAGAACTGCTGCAGCGTCTGCGACTCGCCCAGCTTGCTGCGCTTCTCGATCAGCGCGTCCTTGAGGCTGCGCCAGCGCTCCAGCACCTGCTGCCGCTTGCGGTCGATGTCGTCGCCGGCGTAGTGGTCGGCGGCGATCAGCTGGTCGGCGAACGTGGTCAGCGCCGAGATCTTCTCCTGCTGCGCCGAGATGGCCTTGTCGAAGTCCTCGTGCTTCTTGATGAGCGCCTCCACGTTGTCTCCCTTGGCGGCGTCCACCTCGTCCGAGGCCAGGAAGTTCTCGCGCGCCTGCATCCAGTTCTCGGCCAGCTCGCAGTCGCGGTAGAAGAGCTGCAGCTCCAGGCACTGGTCCAGCTTCATCCGGCGCTCGATCCACGCCCTGCAGCACACGGGGAAAGCGTTAGCCGAGTTCGCAGACAGCCGAGTCAACGACCGACATCACCACCGTGCATTGCGACGACCACATCGGCGCTCACGATCCAAACAGTTTACATGTAACCAATCCACGGTCATGGTACTACACTGACCTATTTACATCTACACTGCATCTACATTGCATCTGCATATCAGAGTACCAGCAGTCAAGTCAGTAAACCCGAGCTGAACCACCCTTCCCGGAGCCGGGACCGCCCGCGTACTTTTCCAGCTCCTGTCGCGCCTCGTTCATCTCCTCCAGGCGCTGCTGGATCTCGGGGCTGGCGTAGTGGCCCGACTGCAGCAGCTGCTGGCCGAACAGCTCCAGCGCCTGGAAGGTGCCTGCGCGGGCGTCGATCTCCGTCCGGTGTTCCTGCCGACGGCGACGCGCGGTCCGGTCAGCGCTCTGCCCCGGCTGAATACGACGGAACTCCACAACTCGCTCGCACCGTAGTCATCAAAACAGCAGTAGGCGTTACCAGGCCACTTCCAAGAAAAAACAAGGAAACACTTCCCGGAAACTTCTGGGCGTCACCGTGCCCCACAGCTCAGGGCCAGAGTTTTTCCTTTTAATTTTCTCGATCTATTTTCATCACCCCACCCCAATACACCGGCTGGCGCGGCAGTCCCAGGCGCAGGGCTGCCCGCGCGGGACGCCGACCACGGGGCCCGGGGCCGCTCACCTGGTGGCGCTCGAGCAGGGCCTCCGCGCCGGTCACGTCCTGCGCCAGCTCGTCGGCCGACACGAGGCCGCGGCTGGTGTTCACCCACGACATCAGGTCGCGGTAGTCGGACAGGAAGCGGTGCAGGTCGTAGCTGTCCAGCAGCTTCTCCTTGCGGGTGTTGGCCTTGCTGGTGAGCTGCGTCCACTGCTGGTTGATTTCGCGCTGCTTCTGGTAGATGGCGTCGCTCTGGTCCGGGTGGGTCTGGATCAGCCGGTTGGCAGCGTCGTCCAGCTGGCGGATTTTGTCGCCCAAGGCGGCCAGGTCCCGCTCCAGGCCCTCGTGCTTCCGCTGCAGAGTCTGCACCGAGCGCAGGTCCTTGCCTGTACACAAGGAGTGCAGCCGTCAGTTAAATCGCAGCGCCAAGCTGAACTCCTTATTCTGAGCAACAGTCTGCGCTTTACAACACGAACGTCCCGATGAGACCCACAACAATATTTTGGGGATCTGTTATCACCGACTTCACGTATGGTAACTATAAACCATTGATTGGAACATATCCTTTCAAGGACAGATTTCAGACAGCCCAGGTAGATAAATGTTTCACCAGGAGGCGGGCTCCCAACGAATAAATATCCCAGTCGTGCTCCCAGACCACCGGAAGCGTCGACCGGACAGGCACCCCCCTCCCAGAGATGGGCAGGGCCGAGCCCCTGAGGCGTCTCCGTACCGCAGTCGTCGTTGTTGAGCGCGCCGTCCTTCTCCTGGATCCAGTCCACGGTCTCGTCGACGTCGCGGTGGAAGCGCTGCACCTCGTGCGCCGAGCCCAGCTGGTTGGCCCGCTCCTGCGTCACCTCCTGCAGCTTGGTCCACTTCTGGTTCAGGTCCTGCGCCGCGCAACGGATCGCCCGATCAGACGGCCGCCCGCGGTTCGACGGCAACAGCGGACCGTTACGTGGAGTGCACCAAACACGGCGATCATCGCACCGTCACACAATGCACGCCCTTGATAGAAAACCCTCACCATCTGTATCCTGAGCAATGACATCTCTCCCTCCGCCCGTGACAGGAGGTATAAGGGACAATGTCCCTTATACCTGATTTTGTCACCGCGGGCGCCCCTGGTGGCATGGGTGACCGGAACGCGCCCAAGACGCCAGTGTGCGGCAGCGGCGCCCCTCCACTGACCTGGATCTGGGTCTGGATGCGCAGCGCCGCCTCCGTCTGGCCCAGCGTCATCAGCTGAACGGCGATCTCGTTCATCTCGGCCAGCCGCACCTCGTTGGCCTTGAGGTCGGCCTGGAAGTCGTCGAACTTCTTCTGCAGCACCTCCACCTGCTCCAGGTCGTCTCCGACGTCCTCCACGTCGGCGTGCTGCTCCTGCGGGACGGACGGCGCCGGCGGCGGGCGGTCACAGTCGGCCTACCGCGCTCACTTCCCGCCAACAGAACAAACAGCGTCACGCACGGGGGGACGGCAAAGTCGGCCCACTGCTCTCGCTCCCATCCGACAAATCTGCTACACAGAACTTCTAATGGGGAACTAGCGGCTTGCAAATGATTAAGTCATGTTAGATAGACGACAGTCGTGTCAAAGTTAACACAGCTGGGTGGGATAAACCGCACTACCACGCGCAACTTTTCCCACGAAAACGGCCAGCTCTTAACAGAGGCATATTCCATCGGCTGCTTCCACTGGCATCAGCACATTACTGGCACGTTGTATTTATCAAACGCTTATTAGAGACGTCACCATATCTTCATCACATGCTACCTTTATCCTTCCTCATATGCATCATCATGTTACCTACGGCCTTCGTCTACTCGGTGTCCAGTGGCTTTACCTTATCGCGGATCCACTGCGACAGTTCGGCCGCCTCGCGCACCAGAACGTAGGCCTTCACCGTCTCCCTCAGCTTGTTCTTCCGTTCGTTGGCCAGAGCCAGCAGGTTCTGGTACTGGTTCTGAAGTGGGAGGCGAGTCGGTTACACGAGATCGTCACGTCATCAGCAACGAGATCTAGGCACAGATGCTTTCGCGAACCAAATACACAACACAAACTTTTCAAACACGCAAGCCAATAGGAAAACAAGGCAGAGTTGCCACTCAGAGGGTCCCATTGACCGTGGGGCAAATGGCAGGGATTCGATAACATGCTCAGCCGCGTGGCGCTGCACCCAACGACTCGTCAAAATGCCGGTAACAAACCCCTTGAATTCGACGTCCTGAGACGGCACTTAGACGATCCCCGTACCGTACACACAGACAGGAATGTCTCTGCCTGGATCCCGGCCCGACCGCGACGGCCGTTACCTCGATCTGGTTCTGCCTGTTGGCGATCGAGCTGGCGTCGGCCAGGTTCTGCTGGGAGGCGGTCAGCGCCGAGTCGATCTTCTTCACGTAGGCGGCCGGCACGAAGCCCTGCCGGTCGTTGACCTCCACCTTCCACCAGTCCTGCGGCGCGCCACGTCAGAGGGCGGCGTCACGTCACGTCGCGTCACGCGAGCACAGCGTCACGTCACACGCGCGTGCTACCAAACATCAGAGTGGCACCGAGAACATCGGGCCACCACCAGACCCGAGCACACCAAAAATGTCCGAAGATCCGTTGCTTCGGGCTTTACCGTTTAAGTGCCCAGTCACTTCCTTTCATTTTACATAATTCAGCTCTCATACTACCCACAGAATGGCTGTTATGATTATGAGCTATGTGCACGTCCAACCATCCAAAAGGTAAAAACAACAGTACATCAAACGTACACGAAAGTTGCCGACGCCACCGAAACGTCGCTGAAACAATTCAACGAGCCGTTGTCACAGACCTTGTTGTTTGAGTTGAGGAGAGTCAGGACGTCGTTCTTGCGCATCGACACCTCACGGGGCGACTTCTCCGTGTAGTCGTACAGCGCCTGAACGAACTCCTTGCCGGTGATGTCGGCCACTGGCGTCTCGTGTTGCTGCAACGTCCGGCAATCGCCATCACCTGATCGCCCCACGCGGGAGATCCCCGATTTGCGGCCTACACCGCGTCCCCACTGTCCTGGGACAGCCTCGGAGTTTCTGCCGTCGGAGACATTCTCTCTGCACTAACACTGTTTGTGAGCACCCTAACATTCCCTTTACCCGAGCTGGGGTGCTCACAGCTCACAGCCATTAGCCACCTCTTAACGATCCACTCCATGTCTAAGCTGACCCATTTTGAGGTTTCTCCGTCCAAACTTAACCACATCCTTTCACCCTGCCCACCACTCTGTTCCGCTCCCCACGTTCTCGTTTTCAGCGAACCACTCGGCCCACAGGCCAACACACGCTCCAGTCCGGCTGCCAACGCCCGTCACCGGGCGGTCCCCCTCCTTCCCTGCCCTCCCGGTCCGCTCTGCGTTGCCCGACTCACGCTGCACTTGTTGGCCTGCTGGCGGAGGCCCTCGATGGTCGACTGGAACGCCTCCAGGTCGGTAATCATGGCCTCGTGCTTCTTGAGTAGCGCCTCGGACGAGTCCTCGTCCTTGCCATAGTCCTGACCGCCGGCGATCGGTTCCTTCTCCTTCATCCAGGCCTCGGCCTCGTTGGCGTCGGCCAGGTACTGCGGGCGAGAGCGGTGACGTCAGAGATCCCGGCCGGTCGGCTCTGTATGCCTTTCTGTGTCTTCCGGTTACTTACAGCAAAGCGACACTTGGGTTTCATGCACGTTCGTGGCATTGTTCATGCACGTTCGGGTGTTCGTGGCAAAGATCAGGTTCGGAACTTGCCCCATAAAAAGATACGAAAAAAATGCCCGTCAATAAACTGGATATCATGACTATCTGGATATGACTACAGCAGGCAGGCAGCAGCAGACGTCAGCGCAGGATCACACCCCACGCTCAAGGACGATCGCCGGCTGTGGTGTTAATGTCCGGACAAAACAAGATGCGTTCGAAATACGACGCAGGAGCACTGCAACAATGCCGCTCACTCCCAGTGACCCACAGATTCAAGCCAACATCTCGGACCGCAGCGTGAGGCCAGCCCCTCCCCTGCGCCCTCACCTGGTGCGCAGCCAGCGAGGCGTCCAGGTCCTGGCGGCGCTGCGCGGCCTTCTCCTTGAGCTGGTCCCACTGGTCGGTCAGCTGGGCGGCGCGCGCGCGCACCTCCTCGCTGGCGAAGTGGCCCTCGGCCACCAGGTCGTCGGCGTCCCGCAGCACGGCCGCAATGCGCGGCTCGTGGTTGTTGATCTCGGCCACCACCGCCTGGTGCTTCTTGGTCAGGTTCTGCACGCCGATCAGATCGCGGCCTGGCGGCGCGCCGCTGACGTCAGCGCCCCGGTATCGTGACCCGGCCGGGGTGAGCTCCAGTAGGCGACCGTCATCCGGATAGCGCCGGCGCCCGAACGCCGTCATCGACAGTCAAACGAGCCAGACGGCTGACCAAACCAGCCAGACAATCGACGAACGGGACCCCAACGGGAGGGGAGGGGGGGGGGGGTCACAGACCGCGTGCTGATGTCGTCAGAATACAAAGGGAATCGTTACAGACGGTCGCCGGGCCGGCCGGCGAGGCTCAGCACGCGCGGAGCGGGCCCGTACCGCGGTTGGTGCTGGCCGCCACGGGCTCCTTCTCGCGGATCCAGGCCGCCTCGTCCTCCATGTCGCGGAACAGCTGCTGCACGCGCAGACTCTCCATCAGACGGTGCTTGCGCAGCTGGGTCGGCTGCTGCAGCTGCTGGTACCTGGAGACGGCGGAGACGCCCGTCAAACAAACTGCAGCACTGGCCGGGGCCCGACCTCAGAAGTACAGCATACGAGTGATTGGATTTCTGAGCGTGGAGGCTATGTTGTGCCCCTTCATTGGGGGAGCCCCATCAAAATACACATCAGCGACCCTTTCTGCGGCGCATGCATGCCACTGAAGTGTGCTATGGGATGCTCTGTATGGGAAAACCTTCCACAGCCCGACTCCGCACATCAGAGTACACCTTCTGCGTAGTCATATAGCTAAAACGTCTTAGCTTCGCTGAGGTGTAACACGCCTCCGTTTTTCACTCGTAATGCGTAACGCGCACATTCCGTGGAATGTTAAGTAATACTGGATAAGGTACGTAATAATGCGCCCTGAACCCAACTATTGGAATATCGACACCGGAGCCTAATGTGCTGACATGCGCTGATCATACCTCTGCACCAGGGCCTCGGTCTTGGCCAGGATGTTCGGCGCGTCGAAATGGTTGGCCTCGGCGAACATCTGCGCCTGCTTGCGGGCCGCCTCCACGCGGTCCGCGTGCGCGTTCACGTCGTTCTCCAGCAGGGCGTGCTTCTTCTGCAGGTTCAGCACTGAAGTCAGGTCCTGGAAACGTCCCAAACAGAGATTAAAACCAACACAACCATGTCCATTAAAGCCGGTCCCGCAATGCTGCCAAGACACTCATCAAAATAATGGTCAACTGAAGATGAACGCGGGGCAAATTCAACTTTGTCGCGTAAGCCAGACCAAAAGTGAACGAATGCATTTCCAACCACGAAACTCTCATCTTCCATGCCCGGAACATTACCTTTCCCCATTTACACCAGATTCATTCCCCGGCGCCCAGCCCAGCCGGTTTGAGCTGCTCACCTTGCCGTAGTCCTCGCTCATCAGCTGGCCCTCCAGCTCGGACATCCACAGGTCCATGTCCTCCAGGCTGCGGTTGAACTGCTGCTGCTCGCTGGCCTCGCTCAGCTTGGCGCCCTTGGCGCGCGCCGCCTCCTCCAGACTCTTCCACAGCTCCTGGATCTCGGCCAGGCGCTCGCTGATCCGATCTACGCGGACAGAGCGGGCACACGGTAACTAACGGACCACATCTGGACGGATCTCTGGTGGCGAGGGACAAGGCTCTTAGATCTGCGCGGGCAGAACGGGCACACGGTAACTAACGGACCACCTCTGGAGGCGAGGCGGGGGAGGGCTCTTAGATCTGCGCGGACGAAGTGGGTACACGGTAACTAACGAACCACCTCTGGGGGCGGCGCGGGGCAGGGCTCTTGGATGACGAGGTGCCTGTTTGGATGGTCCCTTTCCGGAACTTAGGACGACGGTCAGTGGTGTTCGACATCAGATGAAGACAGATCCAATGATCAACTGTAATGCAGCTTCAGATGACGTAACCAGCCCATGCTATCTTCCCCAAACAGGCGCATAAACTGAAATCCAGAGGGGCACGATCTCCTAACCCGTCCAGCGATGCGTTGCTCACAAAACCAGCCCCCCCCCCCGGACGGCCGGGAGGTCCGGCGGCCGCTCCGCCCCGGCGGCCGGCCGGCCGGCTCACCGGCGGCGAAGTGCTGGCTCTCGATCAGCGCCTCTCCGGCGGCCGTCAGCTCCTCGATCCGAGACGTGTTCGCCTTGATCTCCTGCTCGAAGTTCTGGTGCTTCTGCACCTTGCCGTTCAGGTTGGTCGGGTCCTGGCACGCGGACGGCAGTGTTATAAAATACACGGGCAGCGCCCCACCAAGCTGGTGATCCACCAACAACTCTAAACAGGATGAACAATGACGTCGTCCAAGCAGAAGCACACGCAGTTGCCAAGGCAGCCCTGGTGCCGTCTCCACCAAGTTCTAACAGTCTTGTTCCTGGGCAGACTAATATCACACTCCAATTCTAGGTGCCCGAACGGCCAACTCCGCACAATAAGGCGGCCATGGCACGCGTCCTGATCAACCCCACCATCCCTCCGGCCAGCGGCGCTCACCAGGTAGGATTCGTCGTTGGCAAACTTGAGCTTCTCGTTGATCCAGCCCTTGGTCTCGTCGCAGTCGCGCTCGAAGGCCTGCAGCCGGTAGGAGGCCTCGAGCCGGGCGCGGCGCTGCGCCGACTTCTCCATCAGCTGGGCGCGCCGCTCCAGCAGCTGGACGGGGGGCACCGGGAGACGTCAGCAGACCGGCCGAACCGAGCCGCGCGGGCAGGCCCGGCGCACGGACACGGCACGAAACGGAAGAGGCCCGGTTCAATACAGTTCAGCGCCGACCATCACCGACATCAGCGGAAAAGGGCCAACCAGAACAGCGGCGTCCTGGGACCGTCTTGGGACCGTCCTAGGGGACCCGGCAGCAAGGCAATCAGACTGAAAAAATCACTCTTCATGGCACAACAGTCATTACAAAATGGAATTCCCTCCTCACCTGCACAACGAAATGATCTGGTGATAAATGTCTCTAATGGATAACTAGACTGGATAATAAAGCAACACGACCTCTCGCGTCAAGCCGCAGCAAAAAACACGATCAAATTCCAACCAGGGACCACGGCGCACGGACTGCAAATCGTGTTCTGTGAGCAGCCACAGGCTTCCTACCGCCTCGCGGCGCTGGGTGACGTCATCGGCCGCGTAGTGCTGGCCCTCGATCAGTTTCGTGGCGAACTCGTTCAGCGCCTTGATCTTCTCCTCCTGGGCAGCCAGCGACTTCTCGAAGTCCTCGTGCTTTTTGATCAGGGCTTCCACCGAGTCGAGAGAATCGCCCAGGTCGTCGTTGGACAGGAAGGCCTGACGGGGAGGTCAGACGCTTCAGATTTAATTATCGATCCAGACTGAGGTCAAACGGCCCTCAGGTTAGACACGTGCAATTGGTGGCATAATGTACGAAAGGTCCGGACCAATATATTTCTCAATTTTGCACTGCTAAGACCCTACAGCTAATTTCATGTTTCAAAATTTTTCGGAACTGTACTCTTGAGCTATGCAAGCAAGTCAAAATCTCCGATCAAGCACCGTTCCTGTTCAATGATGTGTGGACTGCATCATGAGCGAATGAGAGAACCTCTTCAGTTTTCAAATGCCCTACACTGAGCACACTGCATACCATCTATTTTCACAAGGTTTAAAATTTACTATGCCCCTGACCTGCCACAAGTCTTGGTGCCAGCAATGGGCACGCGTAACCACTCAACATAACCAGACCCTGAGCCAAAACCATGGCCTGCCGAGCCCACATCGCACAGAGGGACAACATCTCTGCCGGCGCACCCGGACCGGCCGAGCTCCCACTGACCTCCTGCTTGGCCATCCAAGTGTCCGCCTGCTCCGTGTCACGGTAGAAGAGCTGCAGGTCCATGCACTGCTCGTAGAGCGCGCGACGCTCCTCCCACAGCTCCAGCAGCTGCATCTTCTCCTCCTGCAGGACCAGCAGCTTCTCCTGGATCTCCTCGGCCGACTCGTGGTTCGAGTCGAGCAGCATCTGGCCCGACTCGGCCGTGCTCCGGAAACTGTCCTCGCGAGCGTCGATCTCACCCTGCGGAGGACGGCCGTACGTCAGACCCGATCCACCGCGTTCAAGACGGCTCACGCTAACAGCCGGGCAAGAACAAGACATTTCAAGCCGGAGGATCGACAGAGGTCTTCGGCCGAAAGGATAGCAATGCAGAACATCATGAACCAGTTATCTGAAGTCTCCATGCACAGCTAGGCGTGCAAGCCCAGGGAACCAATCTCAAAGAAGCACACCAAGCGCGACTAGCAACGGCGGCTAGTCGTCTGGAAGTTCTCAAAGACAACTTGAATCGATCACAATGGCCTCATTTGAAAAGCCCTCTCCGAGCTCTCCGCGCCTGAGAAGCTCTTCACCCACCAGCAGCGGACCAGTCCGAGACGCCCCTCTCCGCAGGACACGGCGGACACCCACCTTGTGCTCCTGGTGGCGCTCGAGCAGCGCCTCGGCGCCGGCCACGTCCTTGGCCAGCTCGTCGGCCGACACGATCGCCTTCATGTCGTTGATCCAGGAGACCAGGTCGCGGAAGTCGGCCAGGAACCGGTGCAGGAAGTACGACTCGTCCAGCGCCTGCTTGCGGCTCTGCGCGAGATTCGGAAGGCGTCAGCGCCGGACCAGTCACCGTTGCCTACACGGCGGCCGCGCCGCTTTTGCTGGCATCACGCACGGCCACCGAACCACAGTCATGTGGCCCCTGTCGAGGTCTGGTAGCTGGCAACCCGCTGGATGACTGCAGCAGGATGGCTGGGTGATGGACACTAGGGTGAACTTGACACGTAGCGTTTGAGTAGCCTGGACATGTATTTCAAAACGCGAAAAACACGACACGAGAAAAATATTGATCCGTTCGGGAAAACGGCAAGGCGAAAAAAAATTGACGAATGACACGCATCCGCTTCATGGTTTATGCAAACAACCTTGTTATTTACCTGCGCCTTGGCCGTCAGCTGTTTCCAGCTGTCCAGGATCTCGGCGTTCTTGGCCTTGATCTGGTCCTGGTGATCCTCGTGGATGCCGCAGAGGCGCGTGGCCTCCTGACCCAGCACCATGACCTTGTCCTCCAGGGCGGCCAGGTCTCCGCTCCAGACCCTCGTGCTTGCGCTGGGGACGGCCACGGGCACACAGTTAAACGGTCAGGCACACTCCCACAGTAGGACCACGGCTTCGGGTTAACCCAGACATCAGAGCTTGATATTGTCACCCCAAGTAGGTCCAGTGTCGGATCTCAGGTATCCACGAAACGGCCACGTCTCCGAGGGACCCGGCTCAAGAGCTGTGCCCAGTCTTCACGACACGGACAGGACCCCACAGCGGTCAGGCTTCCGAGCCTGGTCTTCACCAGAGGGAGACGGAAGGCCGTCCTCTCACCTGCAGGGTCTGAACACTGGCCAGGTCCCGTCCGGTGTCGTCCGAGCTCAGGATCAGGTCCTTCTCGTTGATCCACGAGATGGCCTCGTTGGCGTCGCGGTTGAAGCGCTGGATCTCGTGCGCTCCGAACAGCTTCTCCTGGCGCTGGAGCGCCAGCGACTTCAGGCGAGCCCAGGACTCGATCATCTCCTGCGGAGGGACGAGCATCATGTTACAGAGCGCACCGGTGGGACTCGGCATCTCATGGAGACACATGCTGAGATACAGAGGTGGTGGTGGGGCCAGCGTATCTCTTCCGGACGTAACGCGCCAAAACCCAGCGAACGTAATATCGGAACAAAACAAGCTAAGGAAAGAATTGGAATGGTACGACCACAACCCAATTATTTCCTTTAAACGTGTGCGCCGAAGGACGAGAAGGAACTAACTGTACCGTAAAATTCGTCTATAATATATTGGGTCGACCAGTCACCCCCAGCTTCACACCGCTCGTCGCCTGCTCTGGGCAGCAGCGACGGCCGGCGGTGTCTCGGCCCCACCTCCCGGCGCGACTTGATGGTCTCGTGGTCCGGATGCTGGTCCGAGATTAGCTTGTCGGCCAGCTGGGTGACCTCCGTGACGCGGTACTCCTGCGAGGTCAGGTCCTTCTGGAACTCGTCGAACTTGCGCTGCAGCACCTCCACGTGCTCCAGGTCCGTGCCGAAGTCGTCCGAGGTGACGAACGCCTCCTATGCCGACAGGAGAACAGATGGTGAGCGGCAGTCATGATCACCGAGTTCAAGACGAAAACACCCGTCTGTCGATACAGAAAACCTTTTTCCGTATCGTTATGAAGAAAGTTCCCCGAACATCTGAAAAGGGGAAGCAGAAACTATCACCAGATCAGGTTCGGTCCAACTGCCTGTGTGGTACTGTTTGCAATGTCATTCTGTCTATCAAAAAGACAATGTGTCACTACAGCACAAAAGGGCTGTCGTATACGGGAAGCCCGGGCGGGACGACATGGATCCAACCGACAACATCCCTCCTCCACGTTCCGATTGGTCGACTCAATAAGGTGACTGTCAGCCGTGTAAACGAAACGTGCGTCATGACGCCCAAGCTGACCTTGTCGTGGATCCAGAACATGACTTCGTCGTACTGTCGCATGAACTGCACCAGCACGAGGGCCTGCTGCAGCTTCATGCCCTTGTCGGCCAGCTTGGAGAGCAGCAGCTCCCAGAGCCGGTGCAGCTCGTCTGCCCGGTACAGAGACGCCGGTTACCGGCCGCCTCGAGGGCGCACAACGACCGGCGAAACACAACACCACGAACACGGACGACCACGGGAGAATGAGGCGCAAAACGATCAGTTTAGTCAAATGTAAAGCTAAGACAATGATCACCAACTGGTTTCAAAAATGCTAAACCCGATGAAAATGTTCCCCAGGGAAGCCACCTGATGCGAGAGCAGAAAACAAGAGGGTCCAGGGAGGTGATACGCCGTCCAGCATTCGCTCATGTGGTGCGACAGCCGCGTCCTCCCATTAATCGCACGCCAGCGGACAGCCAAGGCGGGCAGTTCCGCCAGACCCGCCAGCACAGCGGACCCCGAGAGGGTACGGACACTGGAGATCAGCCAGTCGCCAACAAGCAACAGCGGGCGATACGGCCTAATCAGCCGCAAACGGCCGACCGGTGAGCACCGACAGAGCGCCAACTGAGTCACAGGGTCAGAGCGGTGGACAGGGGAGGGGGAGCGAGTCCAGGGTACGGCGTCAGTAAACAGGATGGTACACTGGGCTACCCCACTCAGCACCCCGAGTCACCGGCGCCGGCGGGCCCTCACCGAGTCGCTGTCGGATGGTCTCGGAGGCGAAGTGGCCCTGGTTGATCATCTCGGTGCCGGTGGTGTCCAGGGTGACGATGGCGTTGGTGTGCGCCGCCACCTCGGCCTCGAAGGCCTGGTGTTTCTGGATCTTGGCCTGCGGGCGGGGCCGGGCGCCGAGGTCAGCCGCCGGGAGGTGCGGTACGGTCTGGTGACCTACGGCACAGCGCGGCGACCTCGGCCCACCTGTGCCGTACTAACACGACATACAGTGGCAGGTCTAACAACAGGCCATTGTCACTGCGAAAAATGAAGATCGGGTTTAATATGATACTGGTTGCGCACGATGTTGTTGCCATACCGGGGAAAACCGCGCTCTCGGAGACCTCAGTCCACTTATTATTGTTTGTCAGTTCCTTTTGCAGACTTCATAGTTCCGAAACTAACATGCTGTTTACGTCCCCAACACCATCTGTAACTGGGTTCCCTGAAAAAAATTACCCTCGTGTCAATAGCACAGCCTGCGCCAGTCAGCACCTCACAGTCGTACCTGCAGGTTGGTGGGATCCTTGTAGTTCTCGTCGGAGGCAGCCTGCAGCTTCTCCAGGATCCAGGCCTCCAGTTCGTCGGCATCGCGCTTGAAGTACTGGAACCGACGGCTGTCCTCCAGCTTCTGGCGCTTGGCGTGCGCATCCGCCTTGAACTGGGCGTAGCGGCTGAGCACCTGCTCGCGCCGCTCCTGAATGTCCTCGGCCGTCTCCAGGATCTTCACCTCCTTCGGCACCAGCAGTGGCGTCTGCTGCTGCTCCATGGTGGCGGTCTTATTCGACGTCTGATGTAACTGGAACCGAGAGGCGACGGCTCAGCGGCGTCGGATGTAGCGCTGTCCAGTGAGGAAGGGCCATCGCCCCGCCCAAACGTCGTAAAACGACGTAACCATTTCGGTGTGGGTAATTTATTTTACTAAAAAATTCAGGAAGCAACCAATTTATCTTCGTTACAATACGCAAATTCTAACCGAAAATTCTGTTCTGAACTGTGATCAATGATGATAGGAATAGATCACAAGACGCCAAGAAAAAGATTTCCTACTATTTCCTAACGGTAGACCTAAGCTATGTATCAATAAAGCATCAGCCAATTTGTGCTGTGTTTCACTGACCAAAACGTATGTAATCATTATAATCATCCGATAAATACCCCACCTACCATCATGTAACAACTACCTAACCATCACATTTGCACCATCCTAAATGTACCATCTCCACAACATGATCGTGAAATGTTATGCTAAATTCCTAATAAAACGTTGATCCTTTTTCCAGAAACACTGACGCAAGGATACGTTGGCATCATGATGACCCTCACTCATAATCATAATGACTAACGTGCCGGCTTCCTTGTCAGTCGACCAAAGAGTTGAGAAGTGCTGTTATGGTTCGCCTGACGTCTTTCTTCCACCGCATTAGAAATTCAAGCTAGATAACAGGGACACATTCAGTTCAGAGCCAAGGCATTACACGCGAATGGGTGGGCGACAAATATCCCATATATTGCGGACTGGCCAATGTATGCATTAGCTAAACTTGCTGACTCTCTGGGCCCGGAAGCTACCGTTTCCGCCTGCAGCGAGGGACCCTGGGACCTCCTGGACTCAGCGGAGCTACATTCCAGTGGCACTGGTCAATACCGCTGACGACGCGAAACTCGAGGCCGGGACACCAGCACCAGAACAAAGCGCTGGCGAGCCCGGCGGGGGCAGAGCGGGGGAGCACCGCATTCGCGACTCTGAAACGGCTTGCGCTGGCGCTAGAAACTTCGAGAACACTTCTGAAAACGCACCGCAAGAACGAATACCACATCCGCCGGAGAGTGACGGCAAAAGCCAGACAGCACCGGCCAAAGCCCATAACGCACCTACCTCCGTCTCCAAACACACCCTGGCCGCGGCTAACGGTCCCGCAGCGGCGACGCGTCTCCGGTCAGCGCCGCGGCAGTCGGCCGACTCCAGCCGGGCGGCCGACGGTTCGACGCCACGGGCGTGGCCGGGCGTCGGCGGCGGCTGGCGCTGCGCCAGCCGCCGCCCCCTCCCCGCCCTGGCATGACGCGCCGGTCGCCGGTCGCCGGTCGCCGGCCGCCGGCCGCCGGCACAGACCTAGATGATCCGCTCAGTGCGGACCCCGACCGCGCCGGGCTCGCCGCCGCACACTCGCAGTCGGCACCGCTCGTCACGTCCGCTAGACGGAGTGTTAGGCTGATGACGGCCGTCAGGCCCGATGATGGGGTTCACAGCTTCCAGCCCGCTGCGGCCCAGGGGTGACGCTTTGTGTACCAGCCGAGCCCTTGAATGTTCGCTCGGTCTCCATCATGATCCGATATTTTCACAAGGGACAGAACGGAGCGCCCCTCCCAATAACGTCGTGCCGCCAGGCCGCTGCATGCGCTGCCCCTCCCCGTTCAGTAATTCCGTAATGCGACTGCAGCGACCTCGTACCCCACTGCACAGCCCACGGCATGCCAACTCAGCTTTGTCTAGACCAATTGTCGCCCGGAACGTCGCCATGTTGCCGTCCCACTACTGCCAGCATCCACAGGAGCGGTGCGCCGACCGCAGCCGAGGACGGCCAGCTCCAACCGGCGGCCGGCCGCTGCGATAACTTCAGCAACGCAAAACGGAGCCCGTAATACGCCAACGACTTGGATTTCCACGAGGAAATATGGTCTTTGCGTCGAATGTTTTACGATTCGTGGCAGACAGCCAGTTTCCGAAATGGGACGAAGCTGACGCATAACGTCTGACAGGGCAAGGATCACATGGCCATAGTCCCCTTCCACATTCCTACTTCCAACATCGCTTGCGAAACGCCACCCTCTTCTGATAGGACGCCGCTGATAACAAATCAGCACACGACGCCGCCCGTTCCGTTTCTGGGAGCCTCGCTTCCACGTGGCAGCGGAGCAGCATCACACGTCGGCCGCTCCCCTCCACACAGGTGCGCCACAGGTGCCAGACCGGCCCAGGGCGCCGACCGTCCTCCGTCGGACCGCTCAGCGGCAAAACGGCGCGGCGGCTCCGTCTCACCCCCGCGGACGTCCAGCGGCCGCCGGCCGGGACTGACCGCCAGGTGGCCGTGAATCGATCGTGACGGACTCCGGCGGCCCTCAGCCGCAGGGTAAACAGCGCCGTCACGGCGGCAGATGGCCGCCGACCGCCGCTGGCACGCACCGGGCGTGACGTCACCGCTCCAGCAGGCGCCGATCAAACATGGCCGCCGGACTCGGAGCCGTCTCCGGCCGGCCTGGCTCGGCCAGTCGAGACGGCGTCTTATCGGCCGCCAGATACCGCAGCCGACCGTCGGCTGATTCGAGCGATTGCTGTCTGGCGGGATTTGAAGCTTGCCAGTCTGGCCTAGTTGTCACCACAGGGCCGTTAAGGGCCGAAACTACCCATAAAAGTCATGGCCATTGCAGTCTACTGGTGCCCTCAGATACTGCCGCATGACAAAGAAGAACCATGCATTTGCCATGCTCAAATGACCAATGGTTCTCACATAATCTCTAGTGGGTCGTCTGAAGCCAGACGACATTCACTGTGTTGCAATGTCATGCCTGCCTGAGCCCAATACCCCTGTTACACATATTCCCAAGGCCTTTTCAATAATGGGTGGTGTTTGTGCATGCCCAAGAGACCCTAACACTGAACAATGGTATGAATGCAGATGAACAGATACAGGCCTTACTCTAATGTCATGTTACTGTTATGATATCTCACTAGGTTTTCCAACTTCAAAATGGCAATGTTAACCATGTCAAAGGCACCAGTACCTGATATTTGTTTCCCAAAACTGGAACATTTAGTGAAAAAGGCATGGTAATGAGCTGGAAGGATAAATAGCACTGCTAGTATTACGATAGGTTTTCATTTTTGTTTTTTATTTTTATTAGGTTTTTATTTTTGTTCTGACATGGTCCTAAAACAAATTAATGAATGGAAGTTTTAATGGGGATTTTAATGGATATACAAAGCAAGTGATGTAGAGAATACTAATCCCATGCACTGGCTGACATTCCCCTGAAAATGCAACAACAAAAATGACAAACAAAGGGCAGCCCACTTGAAATGCTCAGGTACAGCATTATTCTTGCCACCGATCCATGCAATGCAACAGGAGGTGTAGCCAGACCTCCCAGCTTCCCATTCATGACTTGGTCCATTGGGCAAGGTCTCCTCTCAACAAACACAACAAGGCTACTGCACTGCCTGCCATGTGGTCATTACAAGCAATTCAGCTGGTTGATTAGCATTTACCACAGAGCAGCCTCTGACAGACTCGTACAAAACGAGGGAAAACTCTGGCAGCTAATACTAAAAATTTATATTACCAAATGACAAATTACATTTAACAGTCCCAAACAAACACCAATGGTACAAAATGCAACACACCCAAACTCTATATGCAATAATGGGAAAATCCTACACCCTGAAAAATGCCATGACCCTACACCCCAATAGCCAAGGGAGCACTGTGGCTACCCCAAGGGAGCCACAGTGCAAACTACCCTATTGCCCAGATGCTACCTGGTGCCTGCAATGCTGGGACACAGCCCTTGCAGCCTCCTACCACAATGGCCATGGCTTCCACTGCCCCCTTGTGGCTGTACCCCAAAACTGTGCTCCAGTGCTCCTGGCTGAAAAAGAGCTGCTCATGGCACTATGACTTAGTAACCCCAAAACAGTGGTTTGGTATTTTGACAAAACTGTGAATTATCCCTGAAACCAGCATCACACCAATGGCTGCAGCTAACATTCCTTTATGCCATCCATTTCAATCCATCCAAGCTCTGACCAACTAATAAATTAAGAAAAAAAGCAAAATGCCAAAATAAGCAAAATTACTACATATCTGGGAATACCTGGGTTGCAAGGTCAGAATCCAGCAACAAACTCAGCATAACATGAATGATGGTCCCAATGCCACCCACTTCAACACATTCAGGCTAAATTTATAAAGAAAACAAAACAAACTTGTTATACCCTTTAATTCATTCTCAACAATGATATGCATCCCTGTTTCTGAAAAAAAAAAATTTACTGGGAAAAACCAATTTACACATGCCCTGTCATCTTATCTGTTTCTGACTGGGTTTGCAGCAAGGTGTGTGAAAGACACCAGCAATGTTTTACATGTGTAAAACAGAGACAAAGTTGAGGCAAAAATGTAATGCATGTGGAAATGTGACAGTATGTATGATTGGAAACTCAGGTCAAAACTAAGAGGTATGTGTTTCTATATCTTGCTATAATCCTGCTATGAACAAAGCATGCAAATGCTCAAAGTAGAGCTCATCACCTTTATTCAACAAGGGTGCACAAAAATCAAACACCCTTATCATAAAACCAATACAACAATGTCTGAGACAATAAAACTGAAATTTGGCATGCCGTGGTCTTCTGCTGCCAACCATCACTGCTTTAATTGTACAAAGATCAGGTAATGAGTTAGCTGCCCTGCTTTTTTCCAGGGCAGTTCCACCAGCATCCTGCACAACAGATTATCCAGCAGCAGAGATCCATTTACAACATAAAGGTGAATGCACTTTGGTTCCATGTTCTGGCAATCATGAAGATGGTTTTGAAAAGGACAGGTAATGTAAATCTAGCTTTGTGGATCAATGCCAAATGTTATCAAGATAAAATAACAGGCTTTCTGAACATCAATAGTTCACAAATGACTTGTGCTATATTTCCTCAATGGACCATCACAAAACCAAACCTTAGCTCACTGGCCCCTTAGCATGGCAGAATAATTATAAAGCACAGGTTCTGGCCCCATATCAGTTGGTAACTGGTGACAGGTAACAAGCAGGGTCATTTTTGATGCAAATTCTTCTAAGGCATGAAGATTTCAGGTACACATCCCATGGTTCCTAGTGCAGGAGACAAATTCAGGTGCAGGGGTTCAGTGCAGGTGCATGCTGGATCAAGCATAGAATGGACAAACAGACTGGAAGCATGAAGCAGAACTGGCAATTATGAATGGGGCAGTGGCTCATGACCAGGGCTGGAAATCTCTTTTTTGTTTGTGGTGTTAACATATAATTTTTGTTTCTGAGTACAAAATTTTGCAAAAAGTAGACTGGTTTAATTGGTGCAACTGGCATAAGTCGGTTATCACATCATGCCTGCTTCTTGCTGAAGGGAGACAAAGTCATTTCCCACAGAGTTCAAAATCTGTCAGCATGTTTATAATGTAGCTGTTTGACTGAGATACAAGACCAGACTTTTGGACCAAAACTGTTTGGAGCACACATTACCTGGCATTCTCCAACACCACAAAACAACATCTTTTCCTGCCTGGTTTGTGATAATGCCTATCACATCCCATAAAGAAAGGAATGGTACAGAATTTTAATTAAGAACTAAATGAACACAATTTTAATTCGTGTCTCATAGCAATAGTTGTCTGCACACATTACCTACGTATACAAATCTCCTTGATATATCATATGATATCATATGAGCAGAATTTCACAAATATTGCATAGCATATAACATAGCACATGTAGCAGGAAAACACATCCACAGCTTCGAATTTCTTCTCGCCAGGCGCATTTCATCAAACACTCCGCGTTTCCATTACCGGTGGTGACTCGGCAGTGACTCACCTTTGGTTCTGCACTGATGTTCTGATTTCAAACTGAAAATGCTCGCTCGTCGTACCAACGACCTTCCTAAAACACAATTCACACCAAAGTTTATCGTGCCGCTACTATAATCGTCCTAAAAATACGACAAAGACGAGGCTTGTATTCTCTCGCTGACGACGCCGGTAACGCCCCTCTCAATCGAACACCGCCACACCCCGCTTTTCGCCGCAGTTATGTGTGATGCCAACTGAAAAAATTATGCCGTTAGTGCCATAATATACCAGCCCAGTAGGAATTTGTTCCGAAAAATGACAATGAAATGGAGCTGCAGACCCAAAAAGAGAACAACAAAATCAGCGGTTTTTTATTTTCTCTCTTTTTATTTTTTATAATGGAACAAATAAAACTTCTCCTGAGTGCTAAAGAAAAGCGATCATGGTATACTAAATAAGACTAGATTGTAGACTGAAATAGGTCATTGCCAGGTGACCAAACGCGGATGCAGGGTGGTAAAAAACGAGGGCAGATGTATGGACACATATAATGGGAGAATAGCAACGTGCGCTGGCTTCCCGGGATTTCCCACGATCGTAGGATTCTGGAAAATCTCTCAACCCAATGGCGACAACGCTGAGCTGAGTATACTACCGAGGGCTAAGAAATTCATACCTACATCGTGGTCTAGAATGGACAGGAACGGCCAACAGAGTAATTAAATTTGAAGCCGCTGATTAAAAAAAGTGGCTATTTTTTCAGTCACAAGGAAACTTAGCGGTACTTAACAAGAAGGCATACCTATACGGCGGAACGTTTTCAAAGTGTGCGTGTGTAGGATGGCCACATGTAGGATGGCCACGGTGAGGAGTATATTGATTGGTGTCATGCGTCAGAGGGGCACGGGACCGGCAGGAAGCGCGTGAGCGAGAGGCGCGGCTGACGAAACCGCTAGCAACAGGTGCTCACAACTACCCGGCCGGCTCCCGCGCATGCGTGCGCTAAGATGGGCGAGTGTCGATGGCTCCAGTCCAAAAATCGGGACACCCCGTACCGTGGCTTCTGCCGGGTAGGGCTAAGAGGGGTGGCCATTTACGAGACGTGATTCTCTTGTGTCCATGGGAGTGTCTGTGTATGCCGTCGTGTTGATCCTTTGTTTTTCGATATTTTGCACCTTACGTATTTGTACATTCATACCAGCGCCACAAATTGTGTATCGCGAATTGTTTGGTAAATAACGTATTGTGGTGATTTCAATAAATGACTGTGAGAGTAAATTTTTGCCCCCTTCGTGCGGATCGCCGAGATTGCTCTACGATTAACGCGACCATATCTAAACCGGGCTGGAATTACCGTGTGGCAGGCGGAGCAACAGCTGCACGGCCAAGTCCTTACTGGTGGCCCGACTGATCACCGAGTCGCTGTTCCGGATATGAAGGCGCCCAGGGCGTTCTCTAATCGGGTGCCCATTTGAAGTCGATTACTACCGTCCAACGTGCCACAGGGTTACTTTACGCGAAATGTTCCAAATTATGGGAGAAGCCGATCCGCAGGTTTCTACCCCCTCCCCCTCCCCTTCCCCGACTTCGCCGTTTCTGTCTCTATTGCGCGAGCGGACATGCATACCTTTCATGGCATTTTTGAAAGAATGATAGTACGACATTTGTGGTAGGTACGTCCCGCTTGAATCCAGAGATGACTTTTTGGATTGCATGTTTTTTAGGCTACCTAAAATATAAAACCACTGTCAAACATTTCTGTGCAGTTTCTTATCACGGCTTTTCGGAGTCAGGGGAAAATATCCCAGCTTGTTTTTTTTGCGTAGCAGATGACGCCAATCAGTTCGTTGTCAGATTTCCGTTATAGCTGTGAATGATGCTTACTCATGCAAATTTCTCCTTATTTTTGGTGCGTCCGCACCTAACGGTGCTGCTGGAATTCGGTAACTGCACTGATACCTTCAGAATTCGAGCACTCGGTAACGCCGGAGACATGGAATTATACACAGGTATACTTGATGCAAGCCAGAGAGGTCTCATTGATTACACCAGTGGTATTTTACGGAGCAGTGGCGCATATGCGACCGGCGGCCAAAGCTTGATCTAAAAAGATAGCGCTGCAAAGTCAAAATCTATTCGCCGAATGGGAAGTCGCTATAAGGAACGGAGGCTACCTGGCTTGCCAAGACCAAAATCTCAACCACGGGGTGCATCGGCAATCCCGTCCACGAACGTACGTCTTTGGCGTCTTTTTAGGCAGTCGGACCACGAGCTCTGGTTCTCGGCATGACCCGTTTGCTGGGCGGTTTGACCAACGACGTTATCTGGTGCCCAGATGGCTTTTCCACAGTCTGGTCAGGAACGTCGACTCAGTCGGTCGGCCTGCTTCATGGCCAGTCAGGCTAGGAGCGTTGTCTCATAGCCAGACGGTTAAGACAAGCCGGACATGTCAAGGTCTTTCGCTGGACGTTTCGATCGCAGAAAACAGTAGTCTTCAGTTGGTTCATTTGTTGGACAGTTTGGCTCGGGACATTGAGTCAAAGTCAGTTGGTCTGTTCTGAACAGCGGATCAGGAATCTTGACTCACTGTCAATTTAATGAAGGATCGAGCCACAGGACGCTAGAGCACGGTCATATGGACCGGCTCGTCTCGTATTTGGACACCTACAAACTGGCATGAGCTCGCTAGGTCTGATGCGCTGAATGTTTTGCCTTTTCGTTTTTCGTAACGTACACACGAGCACTGGATGGCATATTTCACGGCACGCACGCCGCCTGTCTCACGGATAAAAAACACGTTTATTGCGCAAAAATCACCACAAAAGGCCAAACAGCAACAGTCGGCTTTCTTTATTTCATAATAAAAATAGCCATCGGCAGACGGAAGCTCAACCAACAAAAACCACGACTGTTCCCCAACAGAGCACAGAAACCAAACAACAGTTGGCCGCCTGCTCCTGCCGACGGGCCCCGCGGCGCTCGGGTATGTCCCGCCAGCTGCGGTCCTATTGGCGGACGGCCGCGGCACGGGCGGGCCGCCGCCGGCGCCGCGCGTGGCAGGACGAGGGAGATGCGGCGCCCGCCGGCAGACCCGCGCCGCCGACCCGCCGCCGCCCGGTCTGGTCCCGAACCGCGTCACATGGCCCCTACTTCTTCTTTTTCTGCTCCTTCAGCTTCTTCTTCTCTTCCCGCTTGCGCTCCTTTTCGTTCAGACTGTTGACCAGCTTGTACATGAAGAAACCTAGAGAGGGAAACCAATGATCAGCACGAGTTACAACAAACCCAACGTGTCGCAGAGGCGTGAACAGAACACGCGTTTGCGGCTGCTTCTTTGCCCGCTGTGGCTGCAGTGCAATGCCCACAAAACAATATTATAATCGCTAATGTAGACATATACATCGTTTAGAATACATGTTAATTTCACGTGAAAACATTAATCATTCACCGTTTCCACGTCGTGGAACTGCCACATCCAGCAATAGCCATCATTCAGTAGCAGACGTTGCCCGGAAAACGCAGCAGAAACGTGTTTCCTCTCATTGCACTGATCATCTCTGGCTGACGAGGTGATGGTCCGACAGCCACCTGGCCTAGCCGGCACCAAGAGAGATACTGTGCTGCCATCTGCGGCCAAGTCTGGGAGTCGTGCAGAATGGACGGCTGCAGACCGTCTTAATTCCATCCGCCACGCTCATCACCAAAACGAGCAATTACGCCCATATTGCACACATCTCGGAGAAGCTGGACAGGCGACGAGTTCCGAACACAGTGCGATGAACAGCCGTCGTCATCGGCATTGTCTCTCATGAAGTATATCCCTGTCATCAGAAGTCATCAAATCCCTCCTCCCTTCGCCGTTCAGAGATGAGCCAACGAGCAAATACCGTTAACACTGCTCGCTGACGTCAGTGACCTGGCAGGCATGACCTTATGAAAACGTCTCTCCCTTCACGACTGCCACGATTTCATTCAATTACTGACGGCTGTCCACGTACATATCCACTGCCCACTTCATTCGTGTGTCTGTCCTAATTGGATAATACGTCAAATCAGCGAATGACGAAAAAGTGGCCGGCTGCAGACCAAGCAGGGTTTGCTGCCAAGGTAACGGCGCAGAATATCAGTCAACAGCGTCTCGAATACGTCAAGAAAAACAATACATGCATGGTGACTGGCTGAAGGCGCTCTGTGAGCAGGTAAAACAAATCTTTCTGTAAAATAAAACCGAACAATGCGAGACATGTTGGCACAGGAGTCATTCCAAACTTGTTCCTTCTGGTCCCCTCTAGATCCCCGGAGCATCCAACGACGAAGACCCTGCAAAAAGTAACATGATAGCCCCTACACCTTGCGCTACTGTAACGTCCCTGTAACCCAGCATCAGCACCGGTTCATCAGTGCACACATTAGTCCAGACTCCTCTGGAGGAGAATGACAGGCTAACACGCTGACTATATGAGCCGAGCAGAACAATCAACCGCGATATTTCTCTGAGACTGACAATACGCGTCACGGGCCAGCAGCTGACGATTCGGTTCGGCCGAGGGTCTGCCTTCCACTGTCAGATCTGACAGCTCGGGGCAGACGCACTGTTCTGCCCGTGACCCGTGCACCGCTGACCAGTCTACAGCCGGGCAGGAGCCGACCTGTCCGCTCCGGTGGCCCGACCCGGGCCCCAGGTCCCTCCTGACAGTTCGACAGTTCGGCACACTCTCCTATGTCGTGGGTCCCTCCTGACAGTCCGACAGCTCGGCACTCTCCGCTCTGTCGCGGGTCCCTCCTGACAGTCCGACAGCTCGGCACTCTCCGCTCTGTCGCGGGTCCCTCCTGACAGTCTGACAGCTCGGAAACTTCCCTGTGTCGTGGGTCCCTCCTGACAGTCTGACAGCTCGGAACACTCCGCTCTGTCGCGGAGCCGAGCCGGACTGGGTCACTGACAGCCCGACAGCAGCTGGTGACCCCTGTGTACCTGGCGAACTCTTTGTACGTCCACCTGATGGACCCTTGCTCACCCTCCTAACGCTCGGAGATTGACATTCGCCGCGATCGTACAAAGGAGCCAGAGGTCAGGGCTGACGAACAGAGAACATAGACCACCTACGGGAGGACCTCGTGAGCCCACACCGCTGGCGGCCGTCCTGGTGACATTAGACAGACCTGTTCTATGCGACATGGCAGAGGAGATAAGCCAATCCAGCAGCAGAGAATGTCAACCTGCCTAAATATTTCAGTCTCCGCCATTTCGCCATGCGATAAGAAGCCGTGATATTGGGGGAGGGGGCAGTGGGCTTTATTTACGTGGGTGTGTGAGGACACGGCTTATCCCGGTATGTTACCTGTGACTGACGTGGCCAACAGACGACTAGTGCCGACGCACGTGGCACCAGCTCAATGGGAACACACCAGCTGCTGATACCGCGTATACGTCACAATGATGTGACAGCGTGTATTTTGCCTTCACTTCTCCGCTTAAGACAGCAAAAAACAAAAGTTGTCCTTCGGATGTCGACTATCAAAACTGCGGGCAGCTGCACAAGCAATAAGTTCCAGGTGACAGTGGAGCCGATAGGACAACACGAACAGGTCTGGCTTTAAGCGGCGACTATCGCAATCCGAACCGACCAGTTTTCAGTCCGAGCTCGATGACCTCGGCGGCACGAAATGGCTTAAGGCATTGACGCCTCCACTTTATCTCGGTCTGCACCGTCCGCCAAACGTCCTGCGGACCGATGGCATTTGAAAAATTCACATAGACACATACCTGACGAAATCCTCAGAATCACCGGAAACTGAACAGACATGCAGCTGACTCCTAGTGGTGCACCGAGGTACCAGGAGTAATGTCGAAGTGCCAGAGGTACCAATAAGTTACCAGAAATGTACACTGCGACTAGCAGACTACAGCTAGCAGACGACGTCCAGCAGACTACGCCCGGCAGAGTTCGGCCAGCAGACTACGGCCAGCAGACTGCTCTGCTCAGAACGGACCCGGAGTCCAGCTGACCGGTTCACCACCGCGCGCCTGCTGCGACCCAGCCGCCTCCTGCCGTACGGTGGAGGACCGCGGCTGGCTGCCCGCCTGACGGTCTCGAACGCAGCTGCGACCGCACGCAGACCCGTCTGCTCAGCTGCAATACATCTACCTGACGAGACACGACGTCTCCCCTGCCGTGCTTGTCCCGTTACACCGTTTCCCCGATAGCACTTTGTGACTCTCAGACCAGGATTCGTAAACAATATCTCTGAAATAATCAGCACTGATCCAAATGCCTCTGAGCGATACCAAACCAGACAAGGACAGACGACTGTAGACCGGAGCTTTTCAACAAAGGGCCGTGGATATATCCAGCTCGACGAGTACACGACAAATGGCTTACTGCGTGGAGCCCAGGCACGTAGCCAGGATTCTCCTCGGGGAGGGGGGTGTTAGATTTTGTCTTATGCCACTGGCATATGATGAAATTTACAAGAAAAAGGCGTCAGTTCTATGTAATTTACCTCATACTTAACGCAAAAGAAAACATACTTGCGTTTCAAAATATATATGGTCACTATGACGTATTCCTCCGAAATCACGATATATCTAGTGAATACCGCTAGGCTGGGGGGGGGGGGCATGGCCCCCATGCCCCCCCCCTTGGCTACGTCCCTGGTGGAGCCAACAGGTTATGAGGGGACCGACCACTCAGTGCTGACACAGCGACACCCTAACCCTCGAGATGCTCCATCTGGCGTCATGAGAGGGACACAGCGCCTTTCACCCGACGAAAAGACCGCAACGGCGACCTGCTGCGTAACCGGCGACATCACCCCAGCACCGGGTAGCCCTCCGGCGATTCGGACACGTCAAACGGACGCCGTGCCGCCGGGCGCGAACCAGCACCGGATCGGCCGGACGCCACGACGCCCGGCCTCCCGGCGGGGCGACGGCTCCCCTCCTCCACCAGGGGGACGCCTCCCCACTCACCGATCACCGCCATCGGGATGAGGAAGATGCCGATGCCGAGCAGGGGCGACAGCAGCCACCAGAGGAAGCTCTGGCCGTTGCCGGCCGCCGCGTCGTCCGCCATGGTTGGCTGCCGTGTGTGCGGCCGCCGGCCGCGCGCCGCTCGGCCGGCCAACGTGGTCCCGCCCACTGCCTGCGTGGCACTCGGCGGACGCCACCGCCACCGTGCGGCCGGCACGGGCGACGCCAGGCGGGCGCCGCCGGCCGGCCGGGCCGCCGCGGCCGGGGACCGCGGCTCCGGACCGGCCTGCCGGCGCGTGGCGGACAGAACCGCCGAGACAGGGGACAGTGGCCTCCGGCCGCGGACGGGCCCACAGTGAGCCAGCGAGACGACCGCCAGACGAGCGGACTTTATCCGAGGACCGAGGGAGGGCCGACACTGTTCCCAGATGGTTCCACGTGGACCGCCAGTGCGCTGATGACGGGTCCACTGCGGAGATGAACCAGTGGGCTGCGTGCGGGCCGAGACCAGCGGCTGAGGGGCCGACACATTTCGTGGTGATGAGTGAAATTTCCCTACCATGTTTCTGTCTCAGCTCACGGAGGGGAGGGACTCGCGTTTTGTCTCAAGCCTGAAACTGGTACTATATTAAAAGTCTGGAACGTGCTGTCTTTAATCATACGCTGCATTTTTTCCCTTCTATGAGTGCGGTAGCTATTTCCATCTCAGCTGCACTGATGCCTTTCTATGGACATGTTCTCTTCCATTTCGTGAAAAAAAACGGGTAAAATCGCATTACAAGCTTTAAACCGGCTGACCTTCCATAAAACCCATTGTTATGAATGGGAGCGCTACTTCAAGAAACTAACGGAGGGGAATGGCAGCATACACAGCGGCAGGACTGGGTAGAGGGCCCTGAATCATGGTGGGGGGAGGAGGGGGGGGGGGGCTACTTCATACGATCCCGAGTTAAAATACCAGCAACCTATCGGAAGGGCGACAATCCAAAAATGGAGACCCAATCCTTCAAAAAGATCGAAACGACATCCCAGCTGCAGTTCTTTAAACAATCCATTTGGCCTTCACGATTTGTTTATCCTTTATGTTTTCACTCTTCTTCCAGCGCCGGCGACCTTAATCTCGCACAGACCATTTCAGTCAAGGACATTGTCAAATATTTGCGTCATCGCAAAAGTGAATGCAATATAAATTGTCGCCACCTCACAAACTGCTGCCAGCTACGGTATAGCGTTCACAGCGCCAGCAGCGTTTCAGAAGTGATTTATCGAGGTACCTGCAGATCATGAGCAAGGATTGTGTGTTCACTGCTCATTGAATGAAACAGACTGCTTTATATTCCATATGCATCCCATCACTGTTACTGAATAAACCCTTAGCTCTGCCAAAAATAAATACGTGCTCGGTACTTCGCCATGCACTGAGAGCTCAAAAGCCCGACTTATATTTAGCACAATGACGCAGAACCACGGCAAATGACAACGAACCATGGCAACTGACAAGCCGGTTAATCCAACAAATCTTCACATGGCTGCAAATGAGGGCACACTAAACGGTACTCATATTTGTTAGCCTGGCAAATTATCGTATACCGTCAACCAAAATCGCATATGCATGAGGCAGTCATGTTTCCAGCCGTCCATGTGGACAATTACGCCAGCGTACGCATTTTACGCAATGCAGCGGGATTTCTGAATCATTTACTACACGGCCGGACGCCTATGGCTAGAAATCGTGATTGCGCAGTCTGTGCGTAATGCGTAAACACAAGACCCTTGAGTATCTGGCACGCCGGACACGCATAGGGAAGACTTTGTGACACCACTATGGCAGTGTGACAAAGTCGCCCACAGTCCTGAACTTGCTTCACGCATTTAGTGAATCGCGGCTACTAACATCGCAAAGGAAACTGACTGATGTGGAAGCCAACTGCTCACAGCAATCGATAAAACGCCTAGGTCACGTTACAAACGTGGCTACCGGGTAACTACTGGCCACCAGCAAGAGTTTCTGCACCTAAATGCTACTCAGCGAGGCAGCATATGCTGTCATGCGGTGGCCAACACAAGCATGCTGAGCACAGTTATCCATTCCTGGCAGTCAGTCGAGTCTTTGTTGGTAAACATTAAGATTAACCAATCGGCCCACTGCCGTGGCGGCCGTGGCGGCCGTGGCGCCCTACTCTGCGTGCCGGCCGCCGACGCGACATTGGGGCCGGCTGCCGGTCGGCGTCCTGCCGCTGCACGAGTCGCGGACCGGCGGCGCCGGTGGCCGGCCGCTCCAGCTGCCGGTCGGCTCGGCGCTGCTCGATCGGCGCCGACTCTGCGCCCGTCAGGCCGGGCCGTCTGGGCGCCGCGCCAAGACTTAGTGTAGCACGGGGCCAAAAATTGCCCCTCCCAGGTTACCTCTTGGGCTAACGAATGCATTTTACTGATTAGAACAACTGATAACACTCGACCGACAGACCTGCATAGTGCAACCTTACAGCATAAAACATTAACCTAGGGACAGTAATAAAGCCATAGGTCAAGGTCAAGTTCAAAGTTTACTTTTGTCATGTACTTTCTTATATTTTTTTCCCAGGGGTAATGCACAATGCCATCACACTTCATTCATGTCCCAAGTACTTTAGTAGCTCAAGGGTACCATATCTACAATGTCAATATCCGATCATGTTTGGTGGTCAAGTGGGCCAAGAGGTCAAGTGAGACCAAACCCAATGTTACATGATATCAGAACTACTGTAGCGCTCTGATGAAATCAAACGTCAGTTGATAGCCCAGTGTTATCTTGTCTCGGATAGACGTCCATGAGCTTCAAATTGCTATTTGAATCCAGTTCCTTAACATAAACTGTCAGTACATTAAAAAAAAATACAAAAATGAATACCTGACATCTAAGATGTCAAGACATCACTCATACTTGAAATCTAAGATGTTAAGTATGAGTACATCACCAATCCAACAAGAAACTCACCAGAAACTGAATGACAAGATGCAATCAACAAACCAGTCACAGCCATGCTAACAATGTCATCAGCAGCCATAGCTGATACAAACAGCAAAAGCATACAACATCACAGGTTTCCATTTATTGGGCAAAGATAGAGCAATGCATAGGACAATCACAATCACACATTTGCAACATAATGGCTGAAGCTCAGGAATATGGGTACCAAAATGTAGCATGAACAAGACAATACAAAAGCAAAAGCAAACAAAGCAGCACTTCCAATAAAAAGCAGTACCAGGTGAATACAACATATGAAAACACAAAATTAAGCTGAACTACAACAAAGGCACAGAAAGAAAGAATGCTGCCACAAATGCAGACAAGAACAAAACCACTAATGGCTACATGTTTTTTGCCTTGATATGATACAACAGCATGTGAAATAACAACACAAACAACAGCATCAATTACAGTTCATTACAATTCAGTTCCTTTTGGTATTTCCAACAAAAGCATACGTATTTTACAAATAACAGCAATGAGACACTTAAACAACTCACCCATAAGACCAATAACTACAATCCCAGGAAGGATGAAGACAGAGTTGTTGAATCCATGTTCCAAGGGGCTATCTGGTCCTGCTCCAGCCAGGTCCACCATGCCTTCTGAAATGATGCACACCTCAGATACCAGTCTGCAAAACATGGCATGTTTCAATGAGATCTTGTTGAGACAGAGCTGGGACAAGGGTCAGGTCTGGGTGTCTTTAAAAATTGGAGACAGAACTATCAAGGTTGGGACAGCACAGCTCACCCTGAGGCTGCAGACTGGATCAGGGCTAACAATGGCATAATAATCTCTAAACAGTGTTCAAGCAGCAGCTTATTTGTTTGTTTGTTTGTCATGGGTTACAACAAACAGCCCCTTAGGTTCAGGCATCTGTGACTTGAATCAAGCCTTGTGCCTTGTGGGGTGTCAGTCAGTGGTCTATCCAAGAAGCTAGAACAGCACCACTGCCCCGTGTTCATCTTGTGAGAATTTGAGATGTCTCAATTTCATCGCAAAAACATTACAGTAAAAAAATACAGTTGGCTTCAGTGGATTACAAATTATTGGGCGATGCAGCCTAAATATGACCACAATTGACATTTCTGGGTAGCTTACATTCAGACATTCTTCCCCTGGCAAGCAGCTTGGGGGCTGAACTGAGGTTGCCCCAAGGATCTTGTTGACACTCATGACATGGCTTGCAGACTAGCTCTGATACATGTGATGGGAGGAATATGAGGATGTAGCCAAGGGGGGCTATGGGACCATGCCCCTCCCCAAGCTAAATGGTCTATACTAAATATATGCCAATGTTGCAAGAATGCAGGAATGATTGCATATGTTGCAAAAGCAAACATCATATCTGCTTTCCAGTGCATTAAATATCAGGCAAGTTAAACAAAACTGCTTTTTTCTATGAATTCTGTCCTATGCCAGAGGTATCTGACAGAATTCGACATTCAGCCCCCCATAGGCAAATCCTGACTACATGCCTGGAGGAATGCAACCCATTCCTTACATTATGTTTATCATACATCTAAAAAATTTGCTCATATTGGGTCAGAATTTTGATTCATTCCATGTCTCAATCTAACATGTACTATAACTGAATAAAACTTCTGCTCAGTGATGCCAGGTAAGCATGGTAGGATATTTCTGAAACAATTATCTACTCTGAAACAAGATTACAAAATGCCTTGATTCATGGCCACAAACCATGTTCAGACATGGCCTATCTGACTCATGAAGAGTGCATAGCTGCCAATGATACCGCTGGCTGATAAAGATACAACGCCTGTGCACTTCCCCACCTTTTGAGTAGTCGCAACACTTGCACTAACGCGGGAGGAAAGCAATGTCAACGGGTTTTGTGAGAATACCAGAACCACTAAAATCACTGGGTCGCAAAAATCATTGCCACAGTCTGGCCCCAAGCACTGTTTTCCAATGATGATAATGACTTTGTACAAGCAAAAATCGTGCACGCTCAGCCTACGCTTCCCGCCGCCGACATACAACTCTCTCTTCACACTTCGCCCCTTGCGCATATGACGCTTGAAAGCCGAATATGTCAAGGAACCGACTTTGCCCCTGGGAAAATTTCAAACATCGTGGTCACAATTGGAAAAATTGCTCTTTTCGGATACAATGCAGTAAAAAAGAAATTTGGATATAAAGTATGGTAACAACGTGCGGTAAACATTGATCCTCATTTTCTAGTGCATCCAATGGTATTTTTCATCATACTGGGACCGCTGTCTTGTTTCTGGACGACTAGTACAGTCCAGGGCATTTGGACTAGTAAACCCAGGCCGTCAGTCCACACCTCCGTGTCACGTCCAGGGGCGGTGGATTAAGCGGGGGGGGGGGGGCGGCAGCTGCCTCCATATCCGGTCGAAATTTAGCATTTACCCTATGGCGTTGCTTGGAAAGAAACGAGTTAAAAAATCGGCTTGCCCCCCGCCCCTCATTTCTGGAGAGACTCCGCCGCCAATGGTCCTGGCGACACAGTCATAGGCGCAGGAACAGGAAGGCCGGGGAGCCATGTCCCCCACTTTTTAGATGTAACATTATGGAGGTCAACGTCTCTGCTCCCTCCCCCCACTTTTCCGGATGTTCCTACGTTCTTGGACACAGCGATGAGTTATGCGAAGGATTCTTTGACACCAGAGTGCCAAAACGATTCAACGTCCAAAGACATTAGATAACAGTCAAATCAAAGCTATTGTCAAGAACAAGCGTGGGGTGAGGGATTAAAATTCGTTCCTGTTCCTAATTTGTCCATGATCTCAGGCCAAAATTTTCTGTGCCGTTTTATGCCATAATTACGACTTGCGTGTCGTCGCAGCTTGTTTATATCCAAGACAACACGCAAAACATCAGTGGGTAATTTTTTTTCTTTACACGGCAGTGGTCACTGTTTGACATTGGCTTCAGGTAAAAACCTGCAGTACCGTTTTTTTCCCCCGATCACTCCTTTTGAGAGTCCTCGCGACCCACTGATCTTGGGCGCCAGGGTACCCAAGATTATCGTTCAAAGTTTTTTTTTCCAGGATAGGTGATAATATGGCGTTATCGCATGACGAATGTAGTGATTATCCACTGCGCACGAGTATTTTCTCAGGTCGGAGATAATGAGGTGCCATAATCATCAGTTCTGCTCATAATCCATGGCAGGGACTATTTTAAGATCAAATCGCTGGGGGAGGGGGATTTCGGCCAGTCAGATTATGGACCATATAATAAAAGAAAAACTAGGGATTCCACCGACCTTGTTTTGTGACCCCGCCGAAGTTCGGTTTTAACGGGGAAGTGTGGCGAGATTAGTGGTCGCACGTGGCTGGAACTTGGAGGTCTCAGGAGTTTGAGGGCAAAATGCATTATGTCACATTTTCGGGGACGGTGGGTCTGCGCCCGGCACGCGTTCGAGTCCCCACAGAGATTGCATGTATGTTCGTCCAAATCTGAAATTTTTGAAAGACGCGCGCCGCCATCGGGTGCTCGATCTCGGAAACTGCGGGTCGCACCGACACAAAAGCAGGTGCGTTCGATAAAGAATCGACTAAAGACTTGCATCGCACGGAGGAGGCCGAGCCAAGACCGGTGCGTGGCGCCTGCTGGCCGTGGAAACACGAAAAGTTCCCGTTTTCAAGGTTTCAAAATGATCTCGGAAGTCGTTAAACACACGGACCCGAGTACATGACGACCAGCCACAGCAAGGTACTGGCGGGAAATCATTTAGCGGAGTCGACCCCATCCGCCAGACGAGGTAGTCACGGCGTGCACTCAAAGTGGTTTACTCTGGGATCTCGCGTGCAAAGGCGTCAATGTCTGACACGAAACTGATACTGACGGAAAGCCTGTTCTTTCCCTTTTGCGATGACGCCAAACACTGATCAGGTGTGCTGCGGCCGTTCCCACCATCCGACGCCACGTGAACCGATACAGGAGGCGATTTCGCACATTTTCAAGTGACCTCAAGACCATTGCCAACCGTCGACACGGCGTCCTTCCCGGTGCTTCATCTCACCAGACGCGGGTCGCATCGGAACGAGACCTTGGTCTCGCCCGTTGGACGGGAAATCGATTGAACAGTATCGTGTAAAGCACCGCACGCGGAAACCAGCACGTGAATGCGGAAAAGGCCGTTTTGCAAGCCTTACAAAATAGGGTAAGAACAAAACTGAACCTTCAGCTATAACGACTCGGCAACCACGTAGCCCCACGTCGCATGGTACCAAATGCATATCATTCCGCAGGGCCGACTCCGTCCGCCAGATAGGGCAGCCACGGGCACGCGCTTAAGGGGGAAGCACTTTCGGTTTCCGGGTTCTTTGTGTTTACAGCGTGCTTGCTGTGGCATGAAGGGTGAGATTGTTGGAAAAATTAACACCAGCGGAACGAACAGTTTCTCGTCCTTTGGACGCGTCAATGCAATAATCATAATTCACCTATTTTTTACTGCTCTGATGCATGTTGTAAACCTGAGGAAGTCGTGATTTTGCACAACATCGAAATATTTCGAGATAATTTTGTTCGATTGAAGATTGCGACATCGCCATTGAGAGCATTCCGTTAAAAATAATTCCGCTATGTTCCGCAGTCATTGGTGAACACGCCATTATAAACAATCTGGCGTGTCTCGTCGTCGGTTGAAATGAAAGCCTGCAAAAGACTCCTGCATGTCACATTTTGCGAGTTTTTTTTTAGCCGATCACGATCCAAAAACCAGCTTCTCTTGTTCTTAACAAAAAACACGTTATTCCATCCTTCTCGGTTTGACCTTGACGCGACCTTCAATTTCTGGATTCAAAAAAGTTACAGAACTAAAAATGTCTCTATAATATACAGATAGGTTCGGTCAGAAATAGATCGAGATAGGCAAACACAAACAGGATTACACAGAGACAGACAGATATTGGTAGACATAAACAAACACAGGAAATAAGACGAAGACAGAAAATGAGACAGAGACAGACAGAAACGAGAGTGACTGAGGGGAACAAAGAACGTCTGAGTGAATGAGGGGGAGACTGAAGGACACCGAGGAGACCGACAAAGATTCATAGAGATCGAGGGAACGTTGGAGATCGATGGAGACCGGTGGTGAGCAGTGGACGCTGGTAAAGACCAAAAGACATTGACAGAGTCACGGAGGTCGGTTAAGGCCGGCAGAGACCAATGGGCATCAAATGAGATTTAGAGAGACTGAAAGACTGAAAGACTGGTGAAGACCAAAGATGACCATAGGAGACTAACGGAGATCGAGCTAGATCGAAGGAGACCAGCCGAAACGGATGGGGTCTAGGGGCACTGAGGAAGACTTGATGACACCGACGGGGACAGACAGAGTGCAAGCGATCTTCACGGAGACTAAGCCTGTGAAAAATGACTAAGTTAAAATTAGTGTTAAAATTCCCCCGTCCAGCCTGGCAGAGTGAAAAAAGAGCAGGGGTGTGACATTGGCTGCTTCATACCTCAGGGCGCTGCATGAAGGGAAATTGGTTGATGACAACTTTGGAAAAGGGATTCTGACTGAAGCGTACTCCGTTATTTTACATGCCACTTGTGATAGCGTGATGTACCGTGCTCAGAGCGAGCGTGCGTCCGAGCGCGATGCTCGAGGACATGCGGGCAGACCAGACGGCCGAAGGCCGTCTGTTTCCATGAAGCCTGCAGTGCGGTTGCAAAATAATTCCCTGGGTAGCTTGGTCAGCCGTTCAACAGTAACATAACTGATGCGCGCAGCGCGATTATCGAACAGCGCTGGGGTGCTGGAGTGAGACTCTTACTGAGACCAGACTGCTGACGCTTGGTTCATCAAACACAAGCATTTTGCTGGCAGTGACGCACGTAGTGCGATCCTGGGACGGTCCCAGAGTCAATGCGATCTTGCACGCGCAAAGGGCGTTAAATGCACGGCGCGACAAACGGCCAAATACCCGGCCGGTGCGTCCGAGAAGCGCTCGCACCTTGTGGCGTAAATGGGGACCTAGCGATCGCATTATGGGAGCTACATTGGCGAAGTCAAGCCGGCCAAAGGCTGTCCGCTCTCGCTTCTGTATCCATCGGCTCGGCAGCCGGATTCGCCGTATTTTTGCGCGGTCTGTTTTATCTCGCTTGCGATCGGGGCAGTTCATGGAACTGAACCAAACAGAACGGAATCCAGCAGCATAGTCACAACATGAAGAACACTTATTTGTGATATCCTTGCCCTAATCTTTACATTCATCTACGCGAATCGAGTTCCAGCTGACGCACTTTGAAACCTCTCGGGTTTTTTTAAGAGCTGTGCGCTCATTTTCCGTTCTCGTTTTTATTTACAGATAACAGCCTCTCTCTCTCTCTCTCTCTCTCATATATATATATATATATATATATGCATATATATATATATATATATATATATATATATATATATATATATATATATATATGTATGCTATCACAATCTCAACCTGAAGCGTGTCAGAAACCTGGTCGTTCGTGAGCTGCTGGCAAAATAACGTTTTAATTGTGGGAGTGGGGACTTCGCTGTGTACTGGGGAAGATTCGGCGGTCACTCGTGGGGATTCCTTCCCCCAGTTAACATGCTGAAATAGCCCCTGACCTATGACCTCCGCCCAAATACGAAAAGTCATTCACAATTTTCTTATTTGCCGAATGTATTACAGAATATACACAGATAATTCAAACGTGAAGTATTACTATCAAGAGTGATTTAGGAATCTGGATTAAAGGTGACTTCAGCTCGTTTGGTACCATTGTCCTTTCATGGGATGAACGAAAACAATCAAGTCACATTGGCGTTGTATTTCAACAAGGTCAGCAAGACAGAACTGAATCAGGTATCATTTTGGAATGATGATTACCACGTTGTTAATTCACGCTCTTGCGTTGAATGCACATATGCCCAGTCTAAGGCCAGAGGGGCCCGCCCAAGCAACCCTGCCTCTGCAACGGAAGTCAGTGTCACCGTCTCGTGGCTGGTGCTAGTGAGCCCATCTTCGTCGTAAGTTGGTTCGTAGCATTCTCTCTGTTCAAGTTTAATGGTCCATTATGGAACTCGTGATAAGAGCGTTGTGCGCTCTGCTGTCCATTTCACCGAGAGATGTGGTGTTAACATCTTTCCGTCCGGGATATGTACGAACTAACGACAGTCGGGATCACTTTCCTTTTGTGTGCTCCTTGGAACTGTCCTGGGTATACAAAACTTTCACGCTTTTTCAGCTGTATCAGTACAACTTGTGAGATCGAAATGTGGCTTAGCATTCGTTTTTCTCGCAAAATGTGCATGGTGAAATTCGCTTGAAAATTCCGATGTAGGTCACGTTAGCGTCATGCGATAAATTTATTTATGCCCTTGTGCTGTAATTATCTTCATAACCAAGTATGTAATTATCTTCATCACCGTTACGAAGATTATTACGGCGCTTGCGCGTAAATATATACTGACACTAGGCCCAAAGGATATTGGTTGGAATTACACGCGGGTACCTCATGGATGAAAGATAACATCCATGGCTACCTGTTTTACCTAAACGGGTTTCAACAACCACGTTTTTGCATTTTTAATTTTTTCATATTTTGAAAATGGCCCTTAAGTACTCCTGTTTTGTACACACTGTATATGTTGTAGACGTTCGGCGGAATCGGACATTTCAAGCAAAAGCTAGGTGTTTCATGTACTGCCGGCGTTTTGTGTAACTTTCGTGAAATTACCGATGTTACGCTATCAGACTGAAAATTCTACGCATTACCTGAGACGCTCGAAGCTTCTCAGGCAGAGAGTAATGTCCGCAAATGAAGACCATTACGCAGTTTGCCTAGGCATTACAAGGAACGTCCACTGACATTTGGCGAATATCGTTATGAATGATAAAAACAACGGTAGTGGCGTATTTAGGGGGAAGGGCGTACAATGAGTCATGAAGGCATGACCCTTTGGCGCCGAAAACCAGTACTGTCATTGGACCACGGATGTCCCGATATCGGTCGGATGAACTAGCCATGGTGTGCCCGCTCCTTCCCCTTAACGTCAGACTAAGTACGCCAGTGCGTGGTTGCTTTGACTAACCGAAAAATCGTTTGCGCGAAAGCCGCGCTCGCGCTGAAACGCGCGAGAAAACATTTTTTTTTATCCGGCGTCCGAGCTGCAGGCAGTTCCCACCGGATCACGCAGGGAGTGACTGTCGCGATCCTGTGACCATGGATACTGGTGCGGAGGCCGAAGTTGGAGAGCTGGGTTTTAGTGAGTTTGGGTGAAGGGGAAACAACTGAAAAGGGATTAAGTGATGATATTCAAGCAGTGGAAGGAAAGTACGAGGAAAACTAGATGAAAACCATAAAAATGTGAAAAGTAAGTCACTCGGCCACGGCTGCGGGAACCAGTGTAAACATAAATATGTGGGTAATATATCAATACCCAATGGCTGACAAGCGAATAGCGAACGTGGAACGCCTGAGAACCTACTGATGGACACGTGAGGAGTTAGTGCAATTAGTTCTGTGCTATGGGGCGAAAATGCAATGCCCAATCCTCTCCTGGTGTTTCATGAACGGCCTAAAAATTATATTTATCCGTCAAGCAGATGGCGTAATAATGGTGATTACACAAAAAAAAACGTCTGCGACTTCGCAAGCACTAAATTTTAAGTCAGACAGAGTAACAATGGTAATTTTAAGAACGTTACATGAAACGCCGGCATCACATGAAAAGCATGTTTTTTTTTCTGAAATGCCGGATTCCGTCAAACGCCCTACGACATAAACATTCAATGAATAAACGACCTTCATTTTACCAGGAGACACTGTATTATATAAATCAGTCACAAATCAGAAATACATTGGACTCAAAAGTCCGATCTTTACAACAATACAGTGTCTCCTTGTATTCTGAAGGTCGCTTATCGATAGAATGTATATCATTTTTATATATGTTTTTATTTTTTTAAATGGTCAGTGGCCGTCTGAGGCATGGTTTGATATTCCGCAGCTAGACATTCCGTCATCATATGCTGTCATTTGAGCATGCCCATGATGCGTAGACTGAAAAGAAACACCGAGCGCCTAAAGGTCCCAGAGTTAATACCGCCCACCACACCTGCCTGCCGCATCCGTTACTGCTGCCATGACAGCCATTGTCCTAGAGAGAAAATTTTGCCAAATGAGTCCAGGTGTTGTTATCGCAGCGGGATCTACCGAAATGCAGCCTTTCTGTCCAGAATGCACCATGTCCTCTACGGGTCTGGTCATTGATACGCAAGGCATCTTGCTGATGACATTCCGCGCCTAATCTGTGGCCGATACTACACCTCGCCAGGCGCCAGCCAGCGTTTACGCAGCTTTCGCGCTGGAACACTTCCGGCCGGCCTCCCCAGTGGTGTTGCACAACCCACAGGTTTGCGAAGGTGTCACGCTTAAACAGATCAATGGCATGCCACCTTATAATATCAAACGATGCTGGCATTTGAATACTAAATCCGGGATTGCCAGCAAGATGGCTTTAATACTTTTAGTTTTCCATACAAAAGTTGCGACACTACGAGGACCAGCAGTTTACTTATTTGCTCGTCCGTGCTTGTTAAGTTCGTTCCGTTGCTTATATTCCGCAAACGTTACGAAGCTCCACCAGTTGGCTGGACAGGAAATTGGCCGACCAGTTAGTCCGACGCAAAACTATTCCGAATCGCAAGGACGCTCCAAAGCAGCGCTTCGCCGCGTGCTGACTTCCTGTTTATAAAAAAATGCAAAAAGAACGAAACACGATTTGCGATATAAGCGCCACCTGTTAAATTCTAGCCATGAACTACCGACGCCATGACATTTTTTCCCAAAGTGTTATGTTTTCGAAATGCCTTCAGATTACCTTTGCCTGTATTTATCATGCTTAAATGAGGGACCAGGACAACACAACCATTCACGCATTCCCTGACACTGTTGAAAGGTACACTAGTGGAACTCCTATCGGGAAGCGAGAATGCAGCCAAGATGCAGAACACAACATCGCCACCGTACACTGACTCGGCCTATAGAGCACACCTTGAGGAACACACAAATACATACGTGCATAGTACAAACGCATCCATCTTCTGCCGCTTATATACAAAACAGCGCTAGTGCGGAAGCAGTGATCTCTCATCTCGGAACTGTGGAGTCGGTTCGGTTGCCGATCCGGGTCTGCGGAGGCCATCATTCCTGTCCGCCGAGGACTGCCCGACCGCGCGAACGGCGCCGGACTTCTGACCTGGACTTCAGGCGGGATCCAGGTGGGCCCACCCGTCGCCCGCGAGAAACGTGGTCTGACGGAAGTCCGGCCCCGATCCGGACGGGCCCGCCTGCCCACGGCCAGCCTCCCGCGGTCGCGCGGCCGGCGGCGCTACAGCTCCTCCGAGTAGTAGCGCACACTGGTGGGCAGCATGCTCTCGACAGTCGGCCCGCCGAATGTCACTCGAGGCCGCTGGCGCTGTTTCACGTCTTTGGGCTTCTGCACGGCACGGTGGTTGGTGAACAGGCGCGCTGGGGAGTGCAGTGCCTTCTGACTCAAGCCCGAGAGCTCCAGGAACTTCTCGTAGTTGCCGTTAACGATCGGGTTGCCGGACTGCTCCGACTCCGCGCCATCTCCCGCCAGCCGATTCAAGCTGGGGTTCGCGCCGCCGCCGTGCTCGGCGCTGCGGTCGCTGGCCGAGTCCGAGCACACGCTGCTGGCCATGTCGTCGTCGAAACGGAACTCCTCGAAGTTGTCTTTGATCTGCACGCCCTCGCTCTCGCTCATGATCAGGTTGATGTTGGACCGGGAGCGCGGCACGTTGCGGTAGCCCTTGCCGTCGACCGCGTCGTCCTGCACCCTCTTCACGGTGAGGCCCGCCTGCGCCTGGAAGCTGTCGGTCACGATCACCTCCTTGTCGGACGCCTGGCCCACGGTCTCGACTCGCACGTTCTCGTACTCGGGCTCGCTGTGCTCGTCGCGCGACGACTCGTTGCCCTCGGGGATGACGGAGAGCTTGTTGGGCACCAGCGGCGGCCGCCGCGGACCGGGCCACTCCAGGTCGGCACCCAGCAGCTGGCTGATGGTGTCCACCACCGACGGCTGGCCGTACGTCCTGCCGTTGATGAGCGCGCTCGGCGGCGGCGTGATGAGCGGCTGGCAGGGCGCCGGCGGCCGCAGGCGCTGCTGCAGCGGGCGGCGCGGCGCGGCGCGGGCCGCCGCCGGCTCCGGCCGCGCCGCGCTCGCCGGTCGGGCCTCCGGCACGTTCTCTTTGTCCTGCAGCGAGAACGTGACCGTCTTCTGTGCCGGCGGCCGGGCCGGGCCGGCCGTCCTGACGGCGCGCTCGGCCGGCGCCGGCGCGGCCGGCTCGCCGCCGCCGTCCGGCTGCGGCGCCGCGTCCGCCAGCCGCGCCACCTTGGCGGCGCTCTCGTCGGCCTCGTCGCAGTCGCTGATGCCGCTGTCGGGCTTGGCGCCGCAGCGGGCACACGGCGCCGACAGCCGCGTGACCTTGCCGAGCAGGCGGCGGTTGGAGCGCCGCAGCCGCTCCAGCTCGCGCGCCTGCTGCTGCGTCAGCTGGTCGCGCTCGGCCATCTCCTGCCAGATCAGCTTCTGCTCGCGCTTCAGCTTGCTCTGCAGCACGGCCAGCTGCTGCAGGATGCGCTGGAACTGGCGGTCCTTGAGCGCCATCAGCCGCTCCGACTCGGCCTGTTTCTCGCGCAGCTTGGCGGCGCAGGCGGTCACCAGCTGGCGGCTGCGTGTCTCCTGCAGCTGCAGGTGCTGTCGGGTGCGCTTCAGCGCGCGCTGCGAATCATGCAGCTGGCGACGCATACGGGCCGAGCTAGCGGCGGGGTCAGCCGCCTGTTGGCACAGAGGTGACGCCGTGTCAAACAGAGGTCGCTCGGTAACAGCCGGCAGTCAGCAGCGAGAGGATTAGAAAGCAACCTGAACACAATCATGACGATCAGACTACATCCAGACGCAGCTAAGGGAACAATCACAAAAGGTGACGAGTAGAAAACACGTTTCAAGCGCAGTCACGGCAATCACAGGTATCCCTCCGATGCATGGTGATTAGAGACAGGCACACATAACACATATCCCGTAATCCGCGTGTGACTGTTTCCGATGAGGTCGATTTTGTCCGATTATCTCACTGTTACGGCACATAACGCATCATGGATCACATGGCCTCCAAGAAGCAACAAAGAGTCGTGATCTCTTATCAGCCTTCGTGGACGCTTCTCAAGTGAAAGGCGCTCAGTCTATCCCATGTTATCCAACCGCAACAATACGACGATTATTCTCCATTCCCAAGGCAAATGCACGTTGTCGGCACAAATCCCTCAATGTCGTGCGGAATCAGGGACGATGTCTGACGCCTCTTAGTCGGCTGTCCAGGGTGTGTGACACATCAAACCAGCGGCAAACCCCTGATGGCTGCCGAAGGACAGGGGCAGGGAGCGGCATCAGTATGCTGTGGGGCATTTTACGTGGCTTCCAAGACCATGGCTTGTTGAAGCGGCAGTCAGGTAACTGTGAATTCACTTAAAGTAAAAGACGAGAGACGCGACGGTGGCACAGCAGATGGAACGGATGTTTCATTTTTCTTGAAAAAAAACACCCGTGCAGCACACGTACCCAGCACAGGAGACCTAAAGAACAGGTCTACCTACATATCTAACACAGAGCCTGATTCCAAAGTCCCTCAAGCCGTGAAAGAAACGGATCCGTCTTCGTCCCTGACAAACCTGGGTATCGGTACAGCGCCTGGTTGAACACCGTTTTTTTTGCTGTACGCCCCAGGCCTGGGTGTCCGGGCTTCGTTCACACGCCATTTGTCACCACTGTAAGCCAGGAGTGCAGTGGTGATGCCAGGAGTGCAGTGGTGATGCCAGGAGTGCAGTGGTGATCAGAACTGAGCGGCTTAAGCGCCGCGACAACGTCTCTGAGGCGTCGGCCGGGAGGCGGCGGCGCCGGAGCCGCAGCCGGGAAGCGTGGCCGCGTTCGCTGCGCCGTGCGCCGGCCGAGGGATGTCGAGAGCGGACCGCGCAGCCGCCAGTGAAAGCCGACCGGGTTATTGGGTCAGGTCAGACCGGCCGGCACGCACGGGCCGCATTCAGAGCCGGCCGACGGAGACAGAGTGCGGAGGGGGAAAGAGCGCGGGAGGGAGGAGCGACGGGGACCGCCTCGTGACTGGCCAGCACGGGTAACTTCTCATGAACAACGAGGAGCGAGAGGGCTGCTACCTGCTGCCACCAGAAACCGGTCCAGACGGCGGGCGGGACCGGCAGACATGTAGCAGCGCGGCTTAGTATGCTGTCAGGCGCTGGCCGCTTGCCGGCGGAGGATGAAGCCTGACGGGCACGGCCGCTCCGTGCCGAGCAGTCTCGATCGCGGACACGGCGACAGACGACGACGTCAGAATCAATACCAGGATGCTCAGTGTCCCCGGAGAGCTGCACAACACGAACCCAGTGACAGCTCGAGTCTTCAACTGAGTTCCATCAGACAGTGGGTCACCGATAAACACAGCTTCGCCGCACACGCAGCTGAAGCGGCAGACACAGACACTCGATTCAGGCACTGCGGACACTCGCGAATACGAACCAAGCCGGGATGACGGCGGCGGCGAGATCAAGACGTAGCCTCCACTTGACCCCGGCTCCAGGTTAATCGGATCAACGGGCATATGACCCGAGCAGTCGCAGCATCGAACGAGGTTTCGGTGTCACGCGGCGAGTTTCGTCATCCACACCGGCCCGTGCGGCCGCACCGTGCAAAATATGTCAAGAGTGCGCTCGCTCGAGCCAATTCCCATGGAAAATGGGCCGCTCTGTCTCCGAGCTCGGCCTGCCGGCCGGCCGGTCGGCCACGCTGCACTGACGTCACGGGTCTGCCGGCCGCCGGTGACGTCACGCAGGTGCCCACGAGGTCATCGCCACGCGGCGCGCGTCCAGCCTGCCGTGCCATCGAGATAAGCGGTGCGTCTTTGTGCCCGGCCGGGCGAGCGATTACCGCGGAGACCGGCCGGGTACGGGCGGCCTGGACCCGGTCCTGCCACGCGGCAGGGGCCTGGCTCCAGGCGGAACAGGCTCCGCTAAGGCTGCTCCCGATTCCCGCCACCGCCGGCACAGTGCGAATCTCGTGCGGCTGTTTTTGCTGCTGCCTGGAGAGGTCAGAACCGCCTCCCGGGCCGCCCTGTTATTGTCATGACTGGCAGAAAATCCTCCCAGGCAGGCGTAGCTCCGCGTCACGACTTGCCGTGTTCGAAGCGCAGCCTCCTGTGCCGTCGCTGCGCCAAATCGCGGGCGGAAACGTACGAACGCCTGTACCGGCGCCGCTACGTCACGCCCGATGGAGTCTACTGCGGCCGCCGCTGTACCGCCCACACCCCGCAGCACGGTCTCCTGGGATCGTCGCCGTACCCGGTAACCGCGGCGCGGCCGCAGCGCCGCGCCGCCGGCCGGCGGAGTGCAGCCTGCCGCGGCCCGTTCCACGGCGCGGTCCATTTAGCTGACCCAGCTGCGCGGCGCCGACACGCCGTGTGAAGCCATTGGCGGGCGGGCGGGCGGAGAACGGGGCGGCCGGTTCGTTGCCCGGACCCGACGACTCGGGACCGACCCGCGGAACGCCGCGCACGCCGTCCTCAGTCGGGCCGCGGGAGGGCTGCGATGCTCGGCAGTCGCCCGCGTACCGGGCCGGCTGATCTCGCCGCGCCGTCCGGGGCTTCAGCCCGCGGCTGGTCGGCGTGACTCACGGGAGCCGAGGGTCGGGCTCGGCCCGGCGCGGCGCGAGCGAGGCCGGCGCTGCCGCGGCGCCGCTCGACACCGATCGGGCGGCCGGGCGGGCAGCGGGCGCCGCCCGGCCGGCGGCGGCGTGTCGCGCCGCGGCACCGTTAGCCGCGACACGGGCCACCGGCGCCGCGTCCGGCCGCCGGCCGCCGCCGACACACCCCTCTCGCCGTCACAATGTCGACCACGGACACCCCCCTGCGGACACTCGCCGCTCTGCGGTCCGCAGCTCCGAACCGGAGACCCAAAAGTGGCCACACTGTCGACCACGAACATTCCAGCAGTGGACGCACATAGAGAGCCGACCTTTGTCGCGCTCGCGGCGGACGCTGTGACGTCAACGACGGCCACTTGCACCCTTGCAGCACGAGCACCACTCCTGCACACATGCCCATCCAGGGAGTTGCTCCCCAGCTGCGCCGGACCGCCGCGTCCACAGCGGCCAGACGGGAGCACCGCTGACGGGGTGACGTCGGCCGTGACGCCGGCAGAGGGGGACCACCAGCCCGGATAAACCTCGGCGAGCGCGACGGAGGCCGTTATCCTGCGCCAGCCCACCGCGTCAGCACCGCCGCCGGTGCCGACTCGTTGCCTGCGACGCCAGCGCCTTCCGCGAGCCGGCACGAACCGCACGCCACGCGTGCCAGCTATCACTCGACTTTCTCTTTTTTCAATGCAGTCGGCGGCTTACTTGAAAGAGGGCTGATCTCTGTTAGGGCAGGGCGGGTTTGAGTCGCCTTGGACTTCTCTGATCAGTCGGGGTCAGCTGGTAAATACCTGACCAGTGCAGGGCCAGGCATACACATGGTCGTGCCATATCCCTGGAGTTATGTTGAACCCCAGTCACAAAATAAGCCGTTACCGGAAACTGCATGATAGGGTATGGAGTTCAGACGTTCCGCAATAACCTTTGCTTGGCACGAGCTTTGACCCCGAACAACCTGCTAACAAATCTTTGGATTGAAAAACTAGTCCGCGGGTCTTCGCCACCCGGTATGAACCAGGACCAGTCAACTGACCTATACATGCCGACGGCTTATATGTCTGCAGTTTCTTGTCTGGGGCTTTACCGGGAACAGCATAAGCCAGCTTGACACCCTTATGCAGAGGGCATTTCAGGGCTTCTCTTCAGAAGCGGTTGACCGGCTTCGACTGACAGCTCGTGTTTGGTAAGGAGCTTATCTCCGGCTCCTTGGTCTGGTGATAGGCCCAGACCATCCAACGTTTCAGACCGCTGACGTCCATGTTTCGGCACCGTGCGTCACGTTCCTGCTATTGGATCATGGGCGCTCTCTAACTGGCAGACACACGCAAAGCAAATCGCAAAATGTCGTAAAATTCAAGTTCATAAAATAAATCTTATAGTAAATTTGAAGTTTACGGCTCAAAAATGGCGAAACCCTAAATTAACATCTGCAAATCTGTGTTATTTTCTTTTTGCGACAAAACAGTCACTGGCGATTCACGTGCAGTAATGTCCCAAATAAAAGGCGTCTTCTGCCAATTACACGCAAGTTTTCATGACAATTTCGATTTTGTGCGGCAAAATAAGAAGCGGCGAGATCCTGCTGCTATGCCAGTCGGCCAGAGGGCAGTCAGACTCCAGCACCAGTCGCATGCCCCCTCGTCCCGCTCCGCACGCCGCGGTCCGTTGGTCGGGCGGTGAGGACGCGTTTCCCGGCTCTCAGCGGCCACACGCGGCCGCCGCTGGAACAGCGCCGCGCGCCGGGTCACGGTTCCGCGTACCCGGCGCCCGACACGTGGGCCCGAGCGGCGCCGCCACCTGCAGCCGCGGCCGACCACCCGCCGCGCCCGTTATTACGCTCGCTTGATCTCCACGTGTGTGCCGAATTTCCCCCCGTCAGCGCGCGCTGCAGCGGCGCACGGATGACGAAACGCGGCCAACAGGCGCAGGCGACACCCACTGATGTCAGACGTTAATGACCTTGGTATATCCACCACCAGGTTTTTGTTGAAGCTCAGGGCACGTGGTGCTGAAGCAGGTGAGGATACAAAATTTCATTTGCACTGCAATATTTCTTTCAGTAGGTGATGTAATAATGTTCAAGACTGCATACAGAGTCTGCTGTGGTACGAATCTACGTTGAAAAGAGAGCAAAATGACATGGATACTGCAGCGGTGGACAGGTTGCTCAGGTATCACCAAAGCCGTATCGTCAGGCGTAAGCCTTTATCGACTACAACGCTTGCCTTTGTTTTTGCCACAGATACGACACACTTAAAGAACCCAGAACAGGATGACGAGGCAATAAAACCGTCCCCTGAAGACGACGGTCACATCACGCTGCCCGCTTCTGCAGGTGCGGGGCGTCCGAGGCACCGACTCGTGGAAACAGGTTTCAAGGTGTTGTTAAAGAACAGGGCAATCGTGCCTCACAGGCTGCTGTGTTCGCCAACATACACCGCCCGACGGCTTAAAGCTCCGGCCAATGAATGCAGAGAACATCAAAGCTTGGCGGCGTGTCTCTCCACGCAACGCCATTTTTCGGAGACATATTGAGGTCAGCAGAAGTCGGGGATACGTCCTAATTGACCAACCTTCCATCCATACTGGCGAATGGGCCGGGGCCCTCTTTCACACCTGGCACGCCCATTGTCGCCTTAATTGCGCCCTTGTCCACGAAACGCCGCCAAGTGGGCCAGTTTCACGGAAAGCCCAGGTAAAGCGACAGTGGCGGTATTTTATCCCGCTGTCGGTCACGCAAGGGCGCTATCGGACAAATGTCCAGCCATTTGAGTCTGCTCTGACCCAAGTGGCAGCTGTACGTCAACGTGGCGACATCCGCAGCCGACAGAAGCTGGCCCCTGGTCGACAGCGGAGGCAAAGCCGAGGAAAAGCCCAGCTGCTGCTCTGACTCTGAGGGAGGCGATGGATGGCGGTCCTACGCGGTGAAGCGGCGCGGCGGGTAGCGGAGCGGCTCTGCATCAGATGGGGACGATGGAAAACTTCTGACTCGGAGGGGAGCGACGGGGAACTGTGCAGTCGGAGGCGGGGACGACAGCGCAGGCTCTTGCGCGGGGTGTGGCGGCGCTTTGTGTCCGAGAGTAGCCACAATGCGCCGATTAGGAGCGATGGAAGCTCCCCATGGTCGACAAACAGCAACAGGCGCAGCCAAGGGGAGGGCCGGGGGGGGGGGGCGGGTCCCCCTTAGGCCCACATTTTTTTGTAAAAACATTGCACACTGTCTTCCCGGCAGGCGGTTTTCGTATGATTTCAGTTCCCTCTGAGCTCCGCCACCCACCCCTTAGGAAAATCCTGGCTGCGCCCCTGCAAACAGCCGTTTCTGAGGGGCGGTCCTGCGTCCGGGAATCGGTCCTGCGCCGGAAGGGAGCGGTCCTGTGCCGGAGGGAAGCGGTCCTGTGCCGGAGGGAAGCGGTCCTGTGCCGGAGGAGAGTGGCACCGAATCTGTTGTGAGAGGTACTTTGTCGGCGAGCAACGTTCTTATGTCGGAGGAGCCACTTTGTGTCCCAGGGGGACCGACACGTCACCGAGGTGTCGCTTCCCATGGTCGTTCAAGATCCCCCTGTGTCCGACGGACGTCGTCCCGTGGCGAAGGGATCCGTGCTTTGCCTGACGGGGGGGAGCGAACGGACCTGTATCAGGAAGCACTGTGTGTCGGAGGGGCGGCCCTCTCCTAAAGAGCAGCCACTCTCTGCAGGAAGGGAGTGGCCAGCAGCCGACCTGTCAGGACTCCGCTGACCGTTACTGAAGTCGGCCTGCATAGCTAACGAGCCGCCGGCGGCAGAGCTGTCCGGCCCGCCTGGATAGGATCTAGATCCCGGCCCAGACGACCAAAGCATGGAATGTCGCGTGCCGGGCCGCCCTACATGGTATCGGCACATCCTGGATCGTTGCACACAGTGTGCATGCTTTTCGTTTGACACGATACGGCACCAGCGGCGAGGCAGTGTTTTCTGTCGTAAATAATGATCTGAGGCAGACATGACCAACCGGGCGCGAGCACCACAAAGCGTGATTGGAAATTCATGATACGTTTGTTCGTCCGCGCCAATTGCGGTTTCTTGGCTATGACGCGGACTGAGGGGGTACTCAGAGCTTGGTTAAGCTTTCGATCAGAAAACTGGGCCTGATGTTCTTGCCAATAATCTTTGGCGGTTGACTTCTTGAGCGTGGCGCGGAGACAGACGTGTGAGCGAATATAAATCGGCATGAGACTGCACACAGCCACCTCAATCTGCCATGTTCTTAAAGCGAATTCAAGGTCGACGTTTCTAAAATTAACTTGGTTAGTCTGAAAAGCCGCTGGCAACGCTTTTGGTACTAACGTTTCTGAGAAATGTCTAGAAACTTCAGAAAAACCAGTCGACTAAAAACTAGACACCGTGGTCATCCGCCGACATAACGCATTCCCGACCTGCACAGGCCAAAGAGCGCAAGCGTTCAATGCCCTGCGCTTGTTCGTCATGTTACGCAACAGCTGCAAATAGGGCACGACCGTACAGGACGCACGGGAAAATGATGGGAAACCACTCTGAATCTCTGTAAGTGTAGAGTTTGGAGGTCCAATGTACATTACATACTGGCTTCTAAGATTACAAGCTACAACTAGGCTACCACAGCTCCAAACACGGTTAAGATGGAACATTTCCGTTTAAGACTTCAGTGTGAAAAGCGATGTATCCTGCCTGCAAACTTGGCGGACGCGCTGCGGATCAAAGAAAAGCGGAATCCCACAAACATCTGTCCCGTACCATTGCGGTCGCTTGTACCACTCAGTGACAGCCGGCTGTTTTGCCCAGTAAACAGACTGCACGGCCGACGGCGGAGCATCAAGGCGCCGTGAAGAGCAACATCACTGGACCTGCTGTCTAATGTTTGTGAATAAACATAGGCTCACAAAATGAAAACAAAGGCAGAAGTACCTGGAACTGCGAATTTGCTCTCAAACATGTTAAAATGGCTGTTTTAAGAAAGCGTGGTTTGATATAATTCAACAGTAAGTCTGATGATCGGTTAAATTCAATGTAGTAAGCATGCGCATCATTACGATTGTATTAAACATGGGCAGGGACTGCAATAGAAAAGATAGGTGTGATAAACCCTCTCTCTATGAATTTACTCTGTGAATTTGAAGCTCGAAATTTACGAATGGATCTTTTTTGGGCAGAGCCTAGGAGGATGCCCTGAGATTTCCGATAGTTTTTTTTTGGGGGGGGGCGGGTGGAGGGTTGAACAGGATCCCAGACGGTTTCTTTGCAATCATTGCCGTAAGTCTAATGCGGAAATAGTAGAATAATACTGGTCCACATTGTCCCGACCCTCCAAGGATCTCCAGTCACGGCTTGGAATACACAAAATAGTGCAGCAAACGAGAGCCCAAATGCAGGTACACGTTTAAAACTGTCCACTTCAGTATACCGGCACAGGGGTGGCGAGGTTTTCCAAAACGTACTTACAAGGGTCTCTGTTTTGTACGTCTCCGTCAAAGGCCAGTCACAAACAGAAAACCGGACAGGCGCACAAAAAGCCAGGTCTGAAGCACTAACCTGCTGTTTGAACGACTGTCTCCATAAGATTCGTAACGACGTATTCGGTCAACATGTAAATATTACTATAGATAAAGGCCCGCTTTAGATGAGGCTTAAGGCACGCCTTCGGTCCCCTCGGCAGTCCCTATGATTCCGAGGAATCGTGTATCTAGGAGAAAACGTGCATCTAAAGCATGGTACGAAAGCTTTGTTTGGTTTCGACCAATCCAAGAGCAAAGGCGTGATGGTAAAAATACAAAATACCAAAAATTCGGTACAATAATAAATACAGTTAAATGTTCTTATAGCAAACAGGTCCTCTTGTGGAAAAAGATTTTGCCCCCAACCACTCCTACGCCTCTCCAAAACCGGCCAACTGGATCGGCAACTAAGCGACTGCACAATGTCAGTGTCGTGTCTACTGAGGAGGAAAATACTAGCTTCCAACTGGCCGGTCTAGTCCTTTCTTCTATGACCCTGTCGGTTCTCAGAGTAGCTACTGTCTCCCGGCAATTAAATGGTTGTAAGGTAACAGGCAAGGTTCTTTGCTCTATGCAGTTCCAGGTCCATTTAAAAAAGACGCCATAAAAAGAAACCGTTGACAGCTTTTGTGCTTCGCTGCTGATGCGTTCATCGAAAATTTAGTTTCACAAAATCGATCAAAGCTCAACTATCCAGATATCTGAGACACTGTGACACGACATAATGCACCATACAATGAAGTAACCTACCTTCCAGGCAGGCCAAATTGTTAAGATCGCGAAAGGTCTGCAAGCAATTACCGATGTCAAAGCGGTCAACACACTACCTCACACCGAAACCGTACACCCAGATGCCGCACACAACCGTGAGCGCATCCGCCCTCGGTTCAAACGAGGCTCACCTTTTGTTCAGGGTCGACACCCGATCCCCGGGTTCCGTCCATCGCGTCGGCGAGCACCGTGGGAACCATCAGCGTCCTCTGCCAACGGCCGCGCTGGAGCGACAGTCAGCTGACGTCCTTCCGTTGCGCGAGCCTGAGTCCTGGCTGGCCGCCGCGGCGCGGTGACCCTACCGTCCGTCTACGGAGGAGGAGGCCAGCTGCTCCGACCCTCACCACCCTCACGCCGCCACCGCCGCGCCTGCACTGGCCAGCTGCCGCCACAGCAAAGACGACAACCGCCCACCGCCCGCCGCGCGCCGGCGCCCAGCCACAGACTGGCAGCGGCGGCGGCTGCCGCCCGTACCCGCCCGTGAGCCGACCGGCCAGGCAAGAATGCACCGCCACCGCCGGCGGCGCCGTTGCCATGGCGACGCCGGCCGCGGCCGCCGCCATCGCGGTCAAGCGCCGAGACGGCGGCGGCGGGCGGCGCGGCGCGCTGCGTCACGCAGCGTCACGTCACGCCCGGCGCGGAAAGGGAGGGCGGTGTCAGACGGAGGCTTTCCTCAGCTGGCGCCTCGGAGCAGTGGCGTAGGAGCATCCACAAAAAATCGGGGACCAAAGACGACTTCCCCATAATGTTAATGTTCAATTCCTTCAAGTGTGTTTTTTTTTTTGGGGGGGGGGGCATGATCCCACGGCCTCCTGTTCCTACGCCCATGCCTCGGAGTGCGCCAGTTGACGGCGGAGCCGCCCGTCTGGCGCCGGAGATCGCCGCCTGGCGCGGCGCCGCCCCGCGCCGGGCACCTCCCAGTCCTTTCATGGGTATCTCGCGTGTTGTTCTTGCCAAGGCCGGCGGAATGCCGGAGTCGGGGTGCCGAGCGCCATAACAAGCTGAACAAGGGGGCTCGAGAGACATTCCAGCGAAGGCCGATTCCGGCAGCTCTATCAGCCATCGAGGAAGCGGCTGTGGCCATTTTTAACCATGAACTGTCCCTGGCGCCGGGAAACTGCACAAAACGAACAAAAGACTATCTCCATCGGATCCGCTCATTACAGCGTCATCAATTGGGGATCGTACGTTTCCGATTTCATGGCGCAAACGTTTGCTACGGTTCGTGGGTAAAACATAACTTTTTGTTGCTGCCGTTTACCGCTGTTGTCGGAGCAATTATGATTCAGTATCTGAGAAGCAAAACGGCTGAGTGATCCCAAACTGAACAGATTTCTAAACGCTCCCTGTTCTACATATTAAGTGTATATCGCACTACGTGTCCTGAAGGTACGGCTCCGTTGTTAACTATAGTTTGATAAAAATATGAATCATGTTCACATGATGAATGAATCACGGTGCAGGCCGTGCCCGTTTGGAGAGCGCGTCCCTCTGAGGAAAATCGGTTGAGCCAAGACGAGCCGCACCGTCGAGCGGCGTGCCATGCGTCATCCTCCTCATGGATTCCCTCAGATCAGGTGAGACCGGATATTCCAGGAACCCCGTGGCAGGGCGTCCCCAGCCCGGTCCGTTGGAGTCTCACTGACAACAGCGCGCTCGGACTGGCTTTCTCGTGCGGATCGGGCGGACGTGGGGTCGGACTCCTCAAGTGGAGGACCGTGAGACTGCAGACCAGTCACGCGGGGACTGACAGTCAACTGTTGCGGGACTCTGTTGGCCCGCGACTGGAGGGTTTTATTTGTCTGTGGGTGGAACGGTCTCATTAGTGCGGCTGACAGGTTCTCTGTCAGCCTGGTGCTGGACGACTGCAGGAGGAGAAGCTGTTAATCTTCTTGCAGGACCGCAATCAGTCTGTGCCTAGAGGGGTATGCCACCCCATCCACAAAGCCTTTGCAGAGTCCGCGCAGGCGTTCCAGGCGTTCCGCCGGTCTACCGTAACGTAACGAGCCCCCCGGTCAGCCTCTGCGTCGGTCTCGGTCGCCTCGCCGGCCGCCGCCGGCGAGGCGAGGCGGCGCCGCTCCGTGCCGTCAGCCGGCCGGCAGCCGGCCTGCCGAAGGTCGCTGACTCGTCCGGCTGACAATCGGACGTCGCCGCCCGAGCGGCCGGCAAAAACTGCCTGCGCCCACTGGTCGGCCGGCCGCCGGCGCCGCCGCGCTGCCGCCCGGCGACCGGCCGGCGGCCGTGCTGTGACGCACTGCCAGCAACAGGACTGCCGACTGGTGACGGGCCGGCAGCTGTGCTGTGACGCACTGCCAGCAACAGGACTGCCGATTGGTGACGGGCCGACAGCCGTGCTGTGACGCACTGCCAGCAACAGGACTGCCGATTGGTGACGGGCCGGCAGCTGTGCTGTGACGCACTGCCAGCAACAGGACTGCCGACTGGTGACGGGCCGACAGTTGTGCTGAGGCACACTGCCAGCACCAGGTCTGCCGACTGGTGACGGGCCAGAAGCCTGTCCTGCGGCGCACCATCGGGTACCAGCTAAGGACATTGGGACTGGTGACTGGCAATGGGATGAGCGGTCCGTGTGGGGACTCAACAGTCTGGCGCCAGCTGCTGACAACAGGACCTGTGACTGCTGACGGACCACAACCGGTTAAGTGACACACGACTGTGCCGCCAACCGGAGGCACCATGACTTCTGAGACCGCTGAGCCAGCTGTCGCAGCCGCTGTCCCGGCCGGTGAGCGACGACAGATGGAGAAAAATCCGCGGACGGCAGCGGGACGATGACTGGCGCCCGGCCGGCGACTGCCTGGCCGGCTGGGCGCGTAACACTGCCGCCTGCGCCGGCGGGGCAGTGCCTGCAGACGACATCCGACGCCGTCTGCGGCACGATTCGCTGCAAGCCAGTGAAGACCGGCTCGGCAGGAACGGGGTCGCAATATGCATAAGAGAGGCGTGATGGAGTGCAGAGGTGGCATGATGGTATTTCGGACGAGGAGGAGCCTCCGGGCAGACACCAACTTTCTCCTCCCTTCAGCAGCGCTAATATATAGATTACGAAGCCTTTGCAGTCACCAGTTCTTCTAGCTTCGAGGTAGTGCGGCTGCGTGTCGTCATGGTGCTGAGATTGTTCCCTGCACGTGACGTGGCCGTTACGGCCTCCTGCGTGTCGCGTGCTGAGGTCACGTCAGATATGAGACTCGAGGTCATGTACTTGGCGACCCAATGGCCACGCTCGCCTGTAATTGTGAGAAAACGTACTATGCACGGCCGCCGCTGCGGTGGTCGGGACCTTAAGTCAGACCCGTCGAGACAATACGACTAGGGTGACGAAGTGCACGAGAGCCACCCGGGTCTGCCGCACACGCCCAACTGCTGTTCACTGGGCCTGGCTTTACAGCTATCCTTACGTCATCTCATCGTTAGCGCTCAAAGAACGCAGCACCCTTTGACTGAAATGCAATCGTTAGCGAGTGATGAAAGGATATTACGAACGGACTTCAGCAGATTGGATTGCTGTCCAACAAAGATTGAAGAGTCCTTTTGTTCTGAATCTTCAGTTTCGAAACCATTTTCCGATACCGGAAAATGACTTTCGCACAAAGTTCGGGCGTTATGGGCGCCGAATGACCACGAAGACGGTAAACACTTGAGCCCCAGTAATCAAACAAAGTTCGTGTCTTGACATTCGCGCAGAATTTGGACACAAATACCCGCAAAATATTGCATGTTACTACGATTCATGTTTTGTATGAGGAGTCTGGCAATGCCATTTTGAAAACGGCATTTTTTCGACGGTCTGAGGCGCAATGGGAACACTGGAAAAGTGGATAGACTCCGTTACGTGAAGCCTGGCCTTGATTAGAGGAGACCCCATGACCTCATTGTCTTGCGGAACAGTTAGATTTCAGTCGGCGTGTGCCCACTGAGCATGGCCAGCCAAGACAATGGCTGGTTCCGGAGATCGAACTGATACAGGTCACTGAGGAAACGTTTCATGCTCTGCTATCACTGGGCGCGACGGTCACGTTAGCCGATGGCGCAAAGCGGGCAGTTGGCTGGTGTCGTAGCTGATGGTTGTCGGGCTGGTGGCAACGACAAGCTGATGGCTGAGGCAGCTCATCAGGCCAAGTGCTGCAAACGTGCCAGACCAACAATTATAATTCAAGACGTCTAACAGCAGTCCTGGATACCATCTGGCATTGTCATTTCACTCCTAAAATCTCATGACAATGCAACTCTGGATACATTCATGGCCCGTCTTAGTACGTTAGCTTGTAGATGAGCACCAGAAGTCAACCGATTTCAAAGCTGGCATGTTTATATGACACCGACTGCTGCCCCTGCGTGGTCGTCGTTTCAAGACGCACTTGAACGAGTCGAACGCTTCTTCCGCGGCCTGATGGATGTTTCGGAGGTAACCGACCGTGACATCTGGAAGGCTGGGAACTGTCTGTCGCTGCTCCCACGGAAGTGAGATTACGTTTTATCTGCTTACGGTCGGCCAGCAAAGAGACCAGGATCAGATCGTGACCGGAAGGAGAGCAAGGCGGAAAAGAGGCTTTTATCGCCGTGACCATTAGGCTTAGCTCCAGCCTTCTTCGGGGCTGCCGTCTTGACTGCAAGATTTAGACTTCAGCGGAAGGGCGGACGCTTCTAAACACAGACCATGGCGCTAAGAGGAACACCTGCGGATTCCAGCTCACGTGGTGGAAGACATCTCTTCTAAACTCACAACCAGATGGGCCAGGGAGATCTGGAAATTCAAGGTTTGAACGACTAGGTGTCTCCGCAGTCTGGGACCCGGACAGCGAGAGCGGGCCCCGCAGACTGGGACCCGGGCGGAGTGAGTGGGCCCCCGCAGACTGGGACCCGGACAGCGAGAGCGGGCCCCGCGGACCCGGCTCGGCCTGCGTCCCGCCTCCTCGGCCGGGGCCTTGGTGCCCGGTCCGTAAACACAGCGTGGCGTGCCTCCGCCGTCCTTGGGTGGCCGGCGCCAAACAAAGCGGACCGGTGCCGTGCTGCACGTCGCTGGAACACGTATCGGCCCGCCCCGATGTAAAATGCGGCACCATCACGAGCGGGACAGCCGGCCGTGAGTGCAATCTGATCGCCGGCTATGCATGGCTGTCATATTAGCGGTCTTTGCGGGAAGCGGTCTGCAGTGATCCGGTCTTCGTGATTCTTCCGTCGCACTTGACCTGTGTCCATGAAGATCGGAGATGGCCAGGGGATGCCCGAACCTGACTGAGTTGAAAAAAATAACCTCTCCAACGTTCGTAAGAGAAACATTTGTTTTTTTTTTACATGGAGAAGGTGATGGTCTCCACCAATCCCCTTACTCCCTCAAACGCACCCTAGTCCTCCCCAGGCCGGTCGGCTGAGTCCGCCCTCGGTACCGGCCGCCATGATCCGCCCCTGGTCATGATCCGCCTCTGGCGCTGATCCGGCGCGATCTGACGCCGGGACGAGTCCCGCTCAGCTGGCGGCGCGGCCGGAGATCAGCTCTCGGCCGGCCGTTCTGGGCCAAACGGCGCCGCTTTGGGGTCATCGAAAGTGCACGGGCCGGAACGGGGCCGTGCGGTGGCGGCGGTGCCGAGGGCGACAGCGACGGTCCTGCCGCCGCCCGGCCCGCGCGGGCCGTCCCGGTGGAAAGTTTGGGCCGAGGCGCGGCCGGGCCGGGTCAACCCGGCCGGCCGGGAGGAGCGACTCGGCAGCGGGTCGCCGGCTTAGCAGCTCGCAGGACGAACAGCGGCGGTGCTGTTTGTTGGCGCGAGCTGAGGGGTGGCCGGCCGGCCGGCGGGCTCTCGCCAGCGCCGCTGATGGAGAACGGAAACGGGGATTAGTGTTTTCGCCGGCCCGGACAGAGCGAGCTCCCATCTGAGAGGACGGGAACCGAGGGAAATTAGACGCCTTTGTGCGGTGTCAATGGAATGCGGCGCGGATGGCATAATGAGGGATCAGCGAGGTTTTAGATCGGATTCTTTTTCGTTTTCCCCATGACAGGTTAATTCGTGACCAGAGGCGCCCGTTTTTCCCCCTGATAGGCGTCTTGTAGTAAAGGGCCGTGATCACCGTCTGAAGGAAGCAAAAAATGTGAGCTGAGATTCGTATGCGGGCCAGGCATTTTGCCGTTTGTACCGCTTTCTACAGTCTTCGTGTCCTGGACGAACAGTGATTTATTCCAAAAATTCCAGTACAGAACATGTACAACTTCACAGAAATGGCCATCATCCTTGCGTTGTAATCTGAGGAAACAGGCGCATGAAAGTGCAGTTGTTTACCTTATTTAAGTGACATGCTTTTTAACATGAGGCGAGATATCTTTTCTTGATAGGTTTCGATCCTTCATAGATTTCGTTTCCCATGACGCGAATGAGCATGGAAATTTGTGCCTGATGTTTTGTCCAACCCGTCAAGGATTCGGCCGGTTCCCTGTATCAGCAGGAGCAGCGTGATGCATCTGTCGTGGATTCATTGCTCGATGTGCACGGTCGAACGTCTGCTGTCGTTCAGGCTGAGGGACGCTGTATCGAACAGTCGATTAATGACAATGCGGCAGGCTATCTATCAAGCCTTTGGAGAGGAATTCTGTCGAGTGGTTTCCCAGATAGTCCAGTGGATAGTGTATCTGGCAGTCAGCCAGAAAACCATCAGAGTTTTCCTAGCAGTGCACTGGAGAGACTGGTAATCAGTCTGCAGCGTGGTTTGCTAAGCAGTCTGAGAGTCAGCACACGAAATAATCCATTGCCGGTGCGTTCGGAAGTCTGGAAATTTTACTTGCCATGCTGGACAGTCAAACGATCTGTCGCACCTCCTGGGGCACAGTCTGCGACACAGTCCGTCACACAGTCTGTTTCGCAGTCTGCGATACAGACTGCCAAAGAGTCCGGTTTACAGTCTACGACACAGTCCGCCATATGGTCGGCCTCACAGTCTGCGACACAGTCTACCACACAGTCTGGTTCACAGTCTGCGGCACAGTCTGCCACACAATCCGGCTCACAGTCTGCGGCGCAGTCCACCATGCAGTCTGCAACACAGCCCGCGGCGCGGTGGTGCGGCACAGTACGGCTCACAGTCTGCGACACAGCCCGCGGCGCGGTGGTGCGGCACAGTCCGGCTCACAGTCTGCGACACAGCCCGCGGCGCGGTGGTGCGGCACAGTACGGCTCACAGTCTGCGACACAGCCCGTGGCGCGGTGGTGCGGCAGTCTGCGACACAACCCGCGGCGCGGTGGTACGGCACAGTCCGCGAGTCGCCGCTCCCTGGCGGGCGGTCGCCGCCCGCTGCCGCTCAGACCGCCCACCCCGAGCCGGATGCCCGCGCGCCGCCAAATATGAACCGGCACCGGTCGGGCCGGCCGGCGGCGGTTTTGATCGCCGCACGGAGCCGCCGCCGGCACGCCGCTGGCCGCTCCCGGCGGCTCCCTGCCCCTCCCCCGCGGCTCCCTCCGGCGGCTGGTGGGAGCACGGGAGCCACACCGTCCGGGCTGCTCCCACCCCACCCTGGAGCTCATACCAGACCGGGCTGATCTCCCCCTGAGGAAGTTCATATCGACGGCGTGACGATAATCACCCGTTTGTCCGCCCCGTTCGCAAAGCTGACACACTGGTCTGGACGCTTCCTCAACTCTGGCCACGTTCTAAACATCACACAGGCACAGTCCCAATGTTCGGGTTTTGCCCTTTTAGCGGAAAAATAGACACGATTTCATTACCAAGTAAAGGAATGACGAACGTTTTTCAAAGTCGGTGGTGCCTGAGCCATTCCGAATTTTCTTCCTCCACGATTCTATTCCTCACCAAAAGGTTTCTGTCACATTTCGGTAAGCCTAGTGCCTAGTGGAGCCGCCGCCCCTATGATTTCATCCCCAGCTCTGATATCATCGTCGAAAGCTTAGCTGCATTTCCCACAATCACCGCATGTGTGCTTTCTGGAGACTTCAGGCTATCACGTCATGACTAAAATATTCCTTATCTTCACTAGAAGTTGAAAAGTTTAGGCATTCGTATCATTTACAGATGCATTTTCGTTGCTTTTTACAAAGCTTTGTAACAAATAACTCAACTAAAACACTAAACGAAAGGAAAATTGGCTAATCATTGGTAAATTTTGCAGCAGTGGCGGGCGATAGTTCTTTTCTGGACAGTTATAAAATCCACTGACGAAAGATTGACTTTTTAAGGATGAAGACTACATCTCAGTTGTCATCCGTCGTCATAGTTTCGTCCTCTGAACTGCTGTAAAGTATGCCTTTAAGAACATACGGCCCTGTGAACGTTTCTGGCAACCTGTTATTGCACGGGTCCCATGATGCCTCCAGTCTGAAGTGCATGAAGGCTCCGAGTCATTGGTGTGGTTTTTGGAAAATGATTATGGGTGCCCAAAAGGCAAATGGGGACATCCATACATTGCGCATCGGGGAAGGGGGGAGGAGGCCGTGACAGGAGTTTATACCTAAGGTTCAGAGAAATGAATTTAAAAAAGTATTACAGGATGTAAATTGCAGAAGGATGTGTTATGTAAATCATGGATGACTGTATGGCGGCGACATCCTCAAAAGCCATATGTCTTTTTTCCGCTTCCTCAAAAACGGTCTTCGGAGAATATCTATAATTGGTTGGGAATTACCATGTTAACGACCAGAGCATTTCGGTCCTTTTAAACCAATATTTCACGCATTCTAATTGTTGCATTTATCGACAGTGCTATCGATACTCGAAATACAGTAACACAGTACCACAGAAAGGAACCAATCAGCGAGCAGAAAATACATGCTTAGGTAAACCTTGGACGTACCCGTCGTTACCCGCTCTGCCTAGCTGTACCAGACGCAGTTACAAACGGAGGCGACGATTGTTTAGAAGAAGGACACCAACGTATTTCGACTTGTTCACGTAATGCACACCTGAGGGGAAAGTCAATTCGTGGAACTGCAGAAGTACTTGCCGGAACGCATGATGGTCGCCTTCATAATTCCGATGTTCGTCGGCTGCTGTCAGCTTCAACATCGCTGAGGCTAACGATACGCTGACACATTTTGTCGATGATTTCAGTGGTGAAAAGAAACTGAGGTAAATAAGTAAAACTTGGGCTGGCAGCCAGCATACTTATCCCGGTAAAACATGAGTTAACGAGAACGAGTTGGCAAGAGTGAATTGTACCTACGCTTCGATTCAAAAAATGTCCTCTTTAGTCGCACGTGTACAGTTCAAAATCACAATTTGAGTAGATACACTCCATATAATGCAGGACCTTGCTCCCAGACCCAACTTGACACAATTTTATTGGTAAAAAGGATGATGGTAAAAGCAATAAGTGGATGACAATGGAGTAAATAAGTTCCGATTATTGCTGATGAAGCTGATTTCAGGTGTTTAACTGTGGGTGCCAGGGCACCCACAAAGAGACAGGAAACCACACCCCTGCTCCGAGTGTCACAGAAGTTCCATAAAAAGGCATTCCAGCCGTAGAACTGGCGGTGTGTCAGTCCTCGCCGAGTCTGCGCTGTTTCCGCGGCTCCCCACCGTGGAGAGTGGAGCAGCTGCGACAGGCCGCGCGTGGTGCGGCGGCGACCCATTGGTCACGGTAGACAGGCATTAGCCGCCGCGACCTGAAGGTCTCCCGTTATCCGTCGCGACCTCTGACCGGCGCCGGCGCTGGCGGGCCGCCCGCTCGTGCCACTTGCGACCCCGCGCGGCCCGCCCCAGCGCCGATTTCGATCTCAGCCCGCGCTGGCGGGCGACGCCGCGCCCGCCGGGTCACGAGAAAGTGTCGCGGCGGGTGGCGGCCGCGGGACGACGGCGCCGCGGCTGCCGACTGGGCGGCTGACGGCGCAGTCGCGCCTGTCGAGGCGGCGAACGAGCTGATTTCACGCTCGACATGGCACGGCTGCAGGGTCGCGCGGTACGGCCGGGCTTTCTGCAGGCGATCGCGTTGCCTTCACGGGCCGGTCCGGTGCAGAGTGGGGTGGGGGTGGGGAGGGGGGGGGGCGTGACAGAGCAATGTACCACGGCCGCCGAGCTACAACTGGCGGCCCCCTCCTGCGACTCCTCCCAGGAGCTAAGCGGGGGCGGTGGCGTCTGACGCAATATCCGAGCGGGCCGATCGTGGGAGACGCACCGCGGCGTCCCGGCGACAGGTCAGTCTGTTGCGCATTGCACCAAGGACACGGCCCGTGCGGTCGCCGCGCGACTGGCCACAGGCCGTCGCCGCCGGCCCCGACCGCCGCCGCTTTTGGGAGCTTGCCAGCTGATGACGAACATCTGCCAGGGCAGGCCGAGGCGATGGCCTCAGCACTGCGATCTGGCGACCGTGAAGGTCGTTGGAGCGGGTTCGGGGCAGGGGTGACGTGATGGCCGACCACAGCCTGGCACAGGCGGTAGCAGGCGGGAGGCGGATGTCAACTGACGGCCACAGCCCAGCGGGACAAAAACTGGACTCGGGAGGCTTCCACCTACCGACAGCAAACCAACTGGCCGAACCACGCCGGCCGGTCTGTGTTGGTGAAGACATGTAACTAAAAATATATTCACTTGTGTGCTGTGTTATAACGACTCGAGCTTTGATCCTCATACGCCACACACTTGGAAGTCACACAGCTTTCCGTTTCGGGAATGTTGGGCAATGGAGGAGACATTATGACAATTCGCGGACCGCCCACTGGACTGTTCGTCATAATAAGGGTTCCCATGAATCAAAATATTGGGTCTCACGGTTGTCGCGACTCTATTTCACGTCCTTTTTGCAGAGGATTTGAAAACGGCCCTTGATGTTTCTCAAGGCCGCCGATGGTAACCGGCAAGGTCCGCATCCAAGAGATTTCCTCCCCTATCTTCCATCATTTGCTTTCAAGAGCCACGAACATTGGAAGACGGAACACACCTCTTAATCGTACCTGCAGCCGCCAGGGAGGTCTCCTGCCGAAAACAACCGAATAATTTTGTGGTTAGTGTGAAAATACTGAATGGTAGTTATACACGTAGGGAGGCTGAGTACAATGAAGACCCGGCACAAGGCAGGGCCATAATAAGGCGATCATTTATCAATACAGTGAACTACTAAAACGAGCCAGAGCGACCCGCTAGTCTGCAGTAGGCCAGCTTTCTCTAATGAGTACCTCGCAGTAGCCCCGGAGAAATTTCTCGGGACCCAGCTCAGCGCGTTACCTTGGCATCATGCCACCCGAAATCAAGATCAGAATGTCTGGCTGCGTGCTCTCGCGCCCGTGATGGCCGGAGGGAGAGCGGGAGAGCGGGAGAGAGAGGGAGAGCGTCGACAAGGCCACGTCCACCTGCTCGTTATCGCCGGCTCCGAGACCACAGGCTAAGTGCACCCGACGGAATTCCTCGCCGACACTGCCGCTGCAGGATTGCTCACGCCGACCGCTCGATGTGAGCTAATTCCAGGGCTGCCCGCCCAGCAGCTGTCGACCCTCCGTGGACGGCGCGCGGGACCTGGCGGCCTGTCGCTATGTTCAGACGAACGCTAAAATCACCAGCAAAGGATTAGCGTCATTTATCTGTCTACAGTCAGCAGTCTTCCGCTAATTGCTACGGCATTAATAGCTGCCGCAAGAAGGCACGCGCTGTGCACTGGAGGGGGCCTGTTCCGTGCTTTGCGGATCTCGCCGTTGACGTTGCGTCGAACTCGTGTTACAGTGTTGCGCTGCACTGGGCGACGGCGAACACGACACCGCACAACGCTGCGCCATAAACTCGCCCGCCTCGAGCACCGCTGCCACGTGCTGTCCCGCCTGCTGGCAAAGGGCGCTGCACTGTACCGGGCCCAGAACGGTGTGACGGTACCCCGTGCGAGGCACTGTCACGTGGTGGTATCCTACACGATGCACAATCTCGCGCTGGTACTCCGCACGACAGGGCTTCTTTACATGCCGAGTGGTGGTCATTTCTCCAGTAACCCTCAGAGTGTAACCACCGTTTCCCGTGCCTGTGCCCACCGGCCAAAAGAATCCCCTTTGGATTCAAGCACCGATGGAAGGCAGAATTATGCCTGCTGCATGGAGGTATTTACTGATTGTGAAAAACTGCAGACATCATGCACGGAGAGCCTATATTGCGCTGCGTGACGGGGCACCTCAACCACGGTTGGAATTTCCTATCTTTCTGGACTGTCCGAGCCCCTTCACCTCTCCTTGCGGAAATCCCCTCACGTGAAAATGGAGGGACCGAATCAGTCTTTACTTAAAAATGTTGCATTTATTAGAATTTCACCTCGCGGATGTCAGTTTGTATTCTTGTGAAAGTGTCCTAGCCCACACAGTGCTGATTTGGGCCCACCCAATTTGGTTTGGTTCCCTCAATATTTTTTACCAGTTTTAAAGGGAAATGAGTAATGATAACGAGAAGAACGGCCGCAGTAGATGAGAAATGGATAGAAAGTGAAGAACAATGTCTAAAACGATGTATCTACCCGCCTTTCTATCGTCTATCTATCTTTATATCTATCTATCTATCTATCTATCTATCTATCTATCTATCTATCTATCTATATATATATATATATATATATATATATATATATATATATCGGATAAGAGATAGGTAGGAAGTGAAGAATAATGTCTAAGACGACGCATCCATCTTTCTTTCTATCTATCTATCTATCTATCTATCTATCTATCTATCTATATATATATATATATATATATATATATATATATAAACAGATAGATAGATAGATAGAAGATGGAAAGATAGATAGATGCGTCTTTTTAGACATTATTCTTCACTTCCTACCTATGTCATATATATATATATATATATATATATATATATATATATACACTGTCTGTGAAATATACATACATGAAATATACATATATACATATACTATTTATGAAATGAAAAATCGCAGTTATCCCCATATATCCAGGTATATATATATATATATATATATATATATATATATATATATATATATATATATATATATATAATTTATGAAACATACATACATGATATATACATATATATATATATATATATATATATATATATATATATATATATCATATATCATATATATACATATGAAAATACCTGGATATATGGGGATAGCTGCGATTTTTCATTTCATAAATAGTAACAAAAAACTTATGAGTTTCCGTTGGTCAAAATAAGTGGGGTAAATACGCTGAGAAACCCACATTTGGGGGGAGATCAGGTTGTCGGATCCTTGGCTCGGCCCCCTGTCATCTACGGAAATCGACACCCCTGCTTCGCGCCCTCTTGTAACTGGGCGTTTCTAGGACCCGTCCAAAATACATCTTTTTTCTTATTCGATCATGCGACACGTTAAGCGCCTTTTTGGTAGAAATGCCCAGCAGTGAAAAAGTTGAAAACAAAAACATTGCCGTTCGAGGCGCCACCAGACAGCGGTACCCAGTACCACGCACCATCAGACGGTGGTGCCCGGTACAATGTACGACCACAGGGTGGTACCAAGTACGATGCGCGATCACAGGACGGTACCCCGTACGATGCACGATCACAGGGCGGTACCCCGTACGATGCACGATCACAGGGCGGTACCCCGTTCGCTGTTCGGCGCGGTGGGGCGCCGGCGCGGAATGGCGGGTCGCCGGCGGGCGGCAGCCTGCAGCGGTCTGCGCCCGTCTCCGGAGCGTGTTCCCACGGTACGCCGCGCCCGCGGCCTGCTCGGCCAAATCGGCGCCGCCTGCAGGCCTCGGAGGGAGGGCGGGTCCAGACCGGTGGGTGCAGACTGCGACCCGGCGCCGGTAGGATACGGCCCGTTCCAGGACCGTCCGCACAATGGTCTTCCAGGCAGCGAAGGCTTATGGTTATCGAGGCTAAGGTTGCACTTATAGGCCATCAGCTGCATGAAGGCTTCCATTCTGTCTTCAAGGGTTCATCACGAGACTGATGGGAACAGGAATGGCATTTGCCTAGGGAAAGTCGACAATGAGCGGCACGAATAATAAAGTCATGCCCTTTCACTTGACTTTCCGCACACCGGGATGCAAAACCGCAGAATGGGTACAAAGGGAGTGGTTATTTTCAGTTCTCTGCGTCTGTAGCACTTCTCGGGCACTTCGGCTAGTTCAGAATAAATGGATTAGACGAAGTGACGGAATGGTGGACGTAATGCCATAGACGTACATTAGAAGAACTCTGAAAATTGGATTAGAATTGCACTAAAGATTGAAAAATGTTTCCTGACCTAGCGATATTTGATGAAGGCAACCATGGACTCATGTTGCTGCACGTTGCCTCGCAATTATCGTCTGCGCCGCGTGCTTCTACCCGAGACTGCTGTTTGACCCAGCAAACTGTGACACGAGAAAATGATAACTCACAAACATTTTCTGTCATGGGCGCCGGGACAACCGGGAGGGGGACGGGACGAATGAGCCATGCTCCCACTTTGCCCTCCTCTTTTCTGGATGCTCCTGCGCTCCTCATGCAAGGTGTTGATTTCACAGGAGTGCAACAAACATCACATGTTTTGCGCCGCATTTGTCACTCAGTTAAGTGCTTGACTTGAGCATTGCAAATGACACATTTCTTCGTTTGCATTTCAAACGACATGATACAAAACAAGAGACGGGGGGGGGCATTAACCTTTTAGAGTTCATGGTGGAAATGTGAATGCGGCAGGACATTGCCTGACCAGGCTTCTCCCTGAAATAACTTAAATCAGCGAGCCCGTTTTCGGTTGATTAATGCTGACGCTGCGGCTCTTGTTTTGCAAAACATGCCAAGCCTGACTCGATTTGGTCGTGCTCTATGATGCGCAGCGATGTGACATATGACGTAGCCTGCAACGCACTGCAGTGTTTTCTAAGTAGCCGAAAATACGTACCTTCATCAACAGGCACAAGCTTTCTAAATTAGCATGGATCCTATGGAAGTGGATAAATTCAGGACGCTTTGAAGAAATGCATATTGGGTGAGAGCATGACTGTTCAGCATATGGTCATCAGATTACGTGGGAACAAGGGAAATGAGGTTCAAAAAATAAGAATGCTTGACTCCTAGCCGACTCACCAGAAAAAAATTGATTTTCCTCCCATTGCAGTCTGGTTTCCACACGATGTCTCGTGCAAAGAATAGTTCTCATTAATAAACTGTAGTATATGTTTCTCTTCAGGGATGAAAACGAGAAATGGTTAACGAAATGGAAGAGCTTGGTTGTTCCTGTGTTCGTTGGAACTCTCAGCCTGTTGAGAGCACTTCAGATTCATGAGATCAAGGAGCAGGTTGAATGACACTTAATTTGCGCTAGAAGAAAAAACTTGTTTTAGTCGCTCGGGTTTAACGAGAGCGAGATGGCGGAAGATGGACTATAGGAAAGCAACGTAAATTGACATTCCGAGATCGGTTCAACGTCGGCTCAGCAGAGGCCGATACTAGGTTTGTATAGGTGGCAGCACCATCTGGGTCTTCCATCAGGAGCATTGTCTTTCCGAAAGGAGTGTTATCGACCTGTCCACATCGCGATCCATGGAACGTAGGCCCTGTCTAACCTGAATATATTTAGTGCATAGAAAACGTTCACATAAAAATTACTAACATCAGCATTGTTGACCTCTCACAATCCATTTTGCCGCTTCGTATCAATGAAACTCATCTTCGTCTCAAAGTCCGTGCGAATGAAATATCATTCCATGGGAACCCGCATTGAACCTCGTCTTATCAGACACCTTGACGCGTCGTGATTTGAGATTAAAGCTTCTCGCTGTCCAAGGTGCCCTCATCCCCAGTCTATTGTTCTTAAAGCAGGACGACTTCGACCCGTTTAAGACGAATTAACAATGGTACGAGATTTAACGCAAGTACCAGATGCCAGACGCCTCCGATTATTAATCAATCGGAAACATCCGACACATTACTTGATTTCCCTCATCCGTGGCCATTAAACTACATAGGCGTCGAAACAGACCCTGAGCTTTATCCTCGTCACATTAAAGATCTTTCACAACTTCACACAGGCACTTACCAATTCAATGCCACATCGGCTGACGAAAGCAAGTCAAGTCGAAAACACTATATTTTCTTTGGGAACCAGACTGATTATTTGCCGAAAAACAGAAAACACCCAAGCTGGATCTTTATGAACAATCTACCGTTCTCTCTTCTACACGCTTGTTTTGCGAAGACACGACATCAAGAAACAACAGTTTCTTGCTACTTTACAAGCATTTCACATGTCTTTCACGGGACATTTCATAAGAGAATGAAAGGAAATGGGAAGAGTCAGATTACGAGCCGTGGCCAGCTATCACCAAACAATGGAATTACACAAACACCCCGTAGCGAGGCAAAAAACATGGAAAGGTCGCCGGGCCGGCCGGCTGGCCGGAGAGCGGGCCGGAGACCGGGGACCATTAGCGGACCCGGACCAGGTCGGGGAAGAAAGGAGGACCATCAGAGGGCGCGCCAGCCGGCCAGAGAGCGGGCCGGGGACCGGGGACCATCAGCGGACCGGGACCAGGTCGGGAAGAAAGGAGGACCATCAGAGGGCGCACCAGCCGGCCGGGCGCTGGCCAGCGGGGGAGGTGGTCGGATAATGGACTTTCCGAGGTCGTGTCTACCTTGACTCCTGATGGATGGCGCGACGCCTGTGGCCGGGCGGACGGTGGGACGCCTGTGGCCGGCCGGACGGTGGGACACGGCGCCCGGCCGCCGAGGTGGCGTGTCCGGATCACGGTTTTGATCGTGTGCGGCGGGCCGCTGACGGTCCGCCCGCGGGCAGCCGAAACCGTCCCCGGCCCGGTGCCTCCCGCGGACGGCAGAGGACGTCGACGACGCCGCAGTCGTCGGCTGTCCGTCCAGGCGATCCGGAGCGCGCTCAGCCAGGCGCCGAGCCGGCGGTGTAACATGACAGGTCTGAATCCTGCGCAGATGTTATTCTTCGACTCGCCGCTTTTAATAAACTTAAAACGGGAGTCAGTTATGCTTTTATATCGCGTGCGGCGATCAGATCTGAAACTCATTATTTTCCCGATAATGGTATGTTTTATTTCATTCCTTTTGCTAATGAACCATCAGACATCCTCAGCTATTTTGATTGCTCTCTGAACATAACCCGCGGATCACGATGTGTCACTGATTATCGCAAAATCACGCTTGAAAAGTAATGACGATTTTAAGCTTTATTGCTGATAAATCAAGTGCTCCGAGCTACTCTTCCAAAAGCCTTGCCAGTGATGCCCGATACCTCCACAGTAAGCGAAAAGTGTATAAGGCTTCCTCAGTGTAACATATAAGTTCTCAGCGGTGCTCATTCAGTGCCATTAGCCTTACCTTACACGACATGTTTTGTTCTGCTCTCATGCGCGTTTATAGATTACAGACAGCACAGCCGGTATTTGGACGGCTTCTGAGTTGAAAAAACAGTGGCATTTGTCTAAGATATTCTTTCATGTTTGGCTTTGTTTGCAAAAATATTGAACTTTAACATGGGCGCGACCATCGGCGGCGCAACATTTCGATTTACAAACGGACAGGTGGGGAGCAAACAATTTTGAAGCGATTTTTTTTAGTCATTGCCACTTGGTTAATGTTAAAGTTTAGTGTGCCGGGGGGGGGGGGGACGCAGCGATCCAGCACTGCAAAGGCTCCGTCGTTTCAGGGCTCACCATAAGATTTTTCTGACGACGAGATGGCGGTAAGACATGTGCGAAATGTGTGACAGATTAGCTATCCTACCGCTCCTCAGATTTTTTCTCCTGTCTGTGCATCATTTCTCCTTCATTTGGGGGGCTGGTAAGTGCCTTTGAACTTGCACTATCCTGATAAAAACGACAAAGAACAGACTAACTATAAACGGGCTGCATGCTTACAAGTGATGTGCCAGTAACTCATTACTTACAAGGCTTTGCATAGCGATCTTTTGAGTAAGCCATTAATTTGATCTAAGGTAAATTTCGCACAACATCGTTTTTTGCATTTGCGCCAAAAAGATCCCGTGATGAGACGCTGGGGAATTCAATAGTATATACTTACAGGCTTTTAGTCTTATTGAAGATACAAAACCCACCGAAACATGCCCTTGTTGCTGTGTAATAAAGTTCATTGTTCCAGTTTAGACTTACTCCTTATGGTGCAGTATCTTAAATCCCATTTGTAGTTCGATCTGACGATCTGATGTGAGACCGATCAAAACAAGGTTCAAAGGCCACTAAAATTAATTTAAAACGAACGAAAACTGTACTGCAGGATAAAGACTTTGTTTCACATCCATGAACTCTTTCGTGAAGTAGAAAAATGGTCGCATCCACTTACTTAGCTTCATATGACCGAAATCACATTGTGAACAAATTCCCCTGATCTTTAGAGGTGATAGTATGCACCCTGCATCCTATGCAGACTATTTTGTTCGACATGGATACTTAAACCTTAATTATGAGAATTGGACCCAACAGTACCGTCGACCAACCACTCGCATATTTCACGAAAAATGTGCAAAATAGTCAGATTCTTATCACTTTTAGATATTTTGATTTAAATATGATCTTACGACATAGGCTTAGCATCGTAATTAAAAGCAATCTCGAGGTATGCAAGACAGAAAAGATGAATTTGCATGCCTCTGCAGATGTGCTGGCAACAGTGAATTGGTTCAAAAGTACCCTACATAGGACCCAATATGATCTCTCAAATTTCATTTTTTTTCCGCACTGAAGCTTAACCCGCCCCCAACTGGGGGGGGGGGGGGCGGTTGACCGCCCTCCAGAGGTTTTTCCGAGTTTCCTAAAAAAGAACGAACGCAGCGACACGAAACTTTGTGCACCTTTTGCTTCATCATTTTTACACCTTGAATCCAATTTTTTGCCTCAGGTCATGTAACATGTCTAACCTAGGTCAGGTCAAATGGAGCAATATTCAAAAAAGTTTAGAGCCCTGTAACTTTCCGCAAAAAATGGTATCACAATAAAGCTGTCAAAGATCAGAGAATATGTTAAATGCCACAAATCTGCCGTCTCGGATTCTTCGGGGAATGTCCGGGTAATTGACCTAAGGTCAAACTAGTTTTCAACATAATTCGTCTTTTTTCGAAAACCGATGGAATTTTTAAGAACAATATGAGTGTGGGGAAATCCAGACATCCAGTTTCCGTCAATGAACAAAGTTTCAGTGACCTCCGACCACTGGCCTGAGGTCAGGTCACGAATAACTGTAATGAATCAAAATGCACTGCCATCAAAATCGGCGAAGAATGACTCAGGTCGGGTTGAAAATGGCAGAACTGGCACGCACAGTTGTGACTAATACCAAGAAGTTGAAAACGTTTAGAAAACTGCATATTTTGGAAATAAACGTACTTTTGCGAATAAAGCTCCGCCAATTGCGAAGATCGATAACTAAAGAGTTTCTCCAAAATTTAACCATGAGAAATCATTCCAAGAACTACTAGCATCAAGAGATAACACCTGGAATGGCATATTTCGCGAAAATAAAAGAACGTTAAAATAAGTCTCCGCTAATTTCATATCGCCCTCGTCGGCGGCGCCTGCCAGGCAGCGTTGCGAAAATCGCCGAGTCTTTAATTCAACGTTTCCTTGTACATATTAAAGAAATTAAAGAAACTAGACGTATTTCGGCATTTGCAGACTTTTGTCTGTCCGCTGGTGCCTTTATCTAGACTTAATTAGTCACAGCCCTTGAGATTCAGGCTGTTTTTCCGTCTCATGCAGGCGGCTATAAGAAAACATATATAGGACGTAAATAATTTACACATTATCCAAAACCAAAAATGAGACCAGTTTCGAACTCCGCTCGTCGCCAGTTTTCCAACGGTGTGCTTATTTTTATCGTGCCACCAACCGTTCGTAAGTTAGAAGGGGGACGGTCAACCGCCCTCCCCCCAGCCGAGCGTGCATGACGCCGACCCACAGTCGGGCGCGGGTTAAAACACACGAAACGGTGACTGCAGTGTTATGCCTTTTTGTGCGATTCTCGTTCTCACTCTTACGACTTAAATCACATGGATATTTTTTTCGCTGAGGTAAGACCAGGGATAAGATCCCGAAAAGCTTAGCCTTTGCGGCGAGAGGAAAGATGTTTCGATCTGCTAGGATTCTGGAATCGGTTAAAAATGTTGTTGGCGTGTTTAACCCTCGCACTGACTGGGAGGAGTAGGTATCTATCTCCCACGACCTTTTTTTAATCCAAGCAAGCTCAGGCACATAGCCAAGGGGGGCATGGGGCCATGCCCTCTACCTCCTGAGCCAAGCGGTCTGCACTAGATATTTATCGATTTCGCGGGAATACGGAATAGTGGTCATACATATAATGCATAAGAAAACCTTAGTTTTTTTGTGCGTTAAATACAAGGTCGTTTACATTAAATTGCTGCTTTTTATATGAATTTTGTCCTACGCCAGTCGTATATGACACAAATTTGGCATTACCCCCTCCCGAGGAAAATCCTGGGTACGTGCCTGAGCAAGCTAGCTTTCTGGAACTTTTAGTACATTCTTCTTTTTAGAAAAAAACGTGCGATGACCTAATATGACCTTTACCTTGATCTCAGATCTAAAACTGACCTTCGCAAATCGTATTAACCCTATTCCCGGCAGGATAGAGGGCTGAATCCATTGTTTTTCGAGTTTTTTCCTTGCCAATTCCAGGTTGTTTGGCGCAGCTTCACGAAACTTGCTGGCTTTCCCTGACTATTCTTAATACGTACTGTACCAAAATTTCGTAATTCTATTTTGCTCAGGGACGGAGCCAGGCAACGTTTTTGGGAGGCACCCAGGCCATTTTTGGCCCTGTTGAGGGTAACAGGAAAATGTCTGCCAAAAATAGCGTTTTTAAGATAGAACTTAGAACTTTATATGGACGTATGGATAAATAGCTGGGCAACATACGAATACAATTTCGTTTGTCCGAAGTCACTTCACAAGATCAGGTCAATGTCAAAATTTGAAATTTGATTTGTATTAATAATTTTGGAGTCCTTTTCTCAAATACAAAAAAAACTTTAATACGTATGACGTAAAAGCGTGCTCCCTACCTGTGTACCAAGTTTCCGCTTGATGTCAGGTCGGGCCACGTAGCTATGACCTAAAATGTCAGTGCTCGTACCCTATATCATGACAACCGTAAAATGGAATTTTAGAAACAGAGTGAATTCAAATGATTGAAAACGTTTCCAATGTTGTTAACTGCACACAAGATCATTCCAAGTGATTCTAAGGTCATTGGAGGACACTGAAGGTCAAAGGTCATGAGTTGACCTGAAGAACATGTGACCATGACAGTTCCCCTTTTTCATGTCCCTGGCACCGCCTAAGCTAGCATTTTGCAATTACTGTAATACGATTTGTATTTGATTCACCATACATGACGATAACAAGCTAAAAAGTGTTTTTGACTTTCTTTTAATTCATTTTTCGAAAAAAAATTAATCCTCCTTTTTTGAAACCCTGTGAATGCCTATGAATTTTCTCAGAATGTCAAATGCTTAGACCAATGGTAAAAGTCCCATGCATATTTTCTCGAATCATACCAGATTCATCAAAATAGATCCAGAAACACCATAGTTACACCAAGTCCAAAAATATCTCACATTTTGACATTTTTACCACCTGTATCCACGCCTTTCAAAATCTGAAGACTTCTTTTTATAGAAATGTAGTGTACGTCTTGGAAAATCGGACGTGAAGTTCTCGAGATGTCATGGGGGGGCCGAATCCGCCCTCCCCCTCCCTGCCGGGAATCGGCCATACCGTTCAGCCCTCCGAGGATAGGGTTAAGAAACTCCGGGGCTATCGCACGCCGTTTGGTTGTCTCTCTAGTCCGTTCCAATTAGAAGATAGCGGGGGGGGGGGGAGTTCGATACTTACCTAGCCCCCGTCATATCTAAGGTGGCCCGAAGCCCCGTCAGTGCGAAGGTTAAAAAACATTTTATGCTTTGTATCTTCTGGCATCAGTCAGCATTGTTTGGTACATGGATGATGGCCAAGGCTGTCATTGCCTGATGTTTAAAAAATAGTCGTTTTACCGTCATAAAACATTTATGGGCTTTTGGATTATGAACAGTACTTCCATCAGTTTGACAATGATTTCCTAATGTCATTGCTTAAAAGCAATTTCCAGTTCTACCTGACTTATCAACTAAAGCGAGATTATATCTCATAGATCTGTTCCCAGGACTGCCGTCACATGACGTTTGCTGAGAGGTGGTAACCTCTCATCATTACGTTCTACAAACCTTCACGTCCATGGAATTTACTTTGCTCAAGTGACAGTCGCGTTTCAAGTTAATGTTCGGAAGGTAGTTAAATCAATTAAAGCATCGAAGGAGAATATAAATATGATACAGCTGATGGGAGCTGAACAGAAAAGTAGATTCTTGGTTTGAAGAGCAAGGAAGAGTTTACCATGTGGCAAAATGAACATGACTCCGGCACATAACGTCCAATTGTTACTATCTGCTTTTCCTTCAGAAAGTACCTACGCTTAATCTATCGTATACATAGTGTGACAGAATACTGTGTTGGATAGCTATGTTGCGTTTTATACATACAGCAGCCCAGTTACTTTTATCAGGAAACGCCTTGCTTTGAGTCATACCAGCTACTTTGTCGATTTCCTCAGTCTAATGTGTCGAATTCTGTTGCAGTTAAGGGTTAACCTGTTTGCCATGATACTATGCACAATGAAAAAGATTGCGGTACTAGGCTGAATAGAAAAACGCAATACCTGTAGGCGGAAAAGACGAAATACATGCGTACTTCTCGAAATGTTACCAGCTTACGATTCCACAAGAAAAGAAACGAAAGACTCTTGACACTTTTTTCATAACCGTCACCCAATACCAGGCAATCAGAAGTGCCCCTCCCTTCGTCAAGCCGGGCACAGAACTATACATTAACACCAGCGGACATAAAAGGCAAGTCGTCGCTCTCCCTGCTCAGAAATGAACAAATTTAAGCAAGCGTGTGAAGCACAGCAGTGCTATTATTAAAATATATGAAAAGAGGGCCGAAAGTAGTCATAGCCAAAGCCAACTCATGACTGTCCGCTATACCGTCTCCATTATGGACAGTCTCAATCGGCATTGGTAAATGAATCAATCACACGGGTCGGAGGGACTTTCTGGTCGCTGTCATGCGGAGTCTTTTGGTTCTCAAAGGAGTCCATCCAACTTAGTTTGTTCTTGGGTGGCCTCCAGGAGCCGGCGCCGTTGGTTATGGTGTCGTTGGTCAATAATGGGTATGCGATTTACATGATTTCTACGATTCACACTATTTGTATGACTTACCATATGGGCCATTTCACGTCAAATCGCACAAGAATTGACCCGAACCCTTTCGATCCGGATGAAATTTGGTACACTTTTAGAACCTATTAGAAAATGGCCAGCCGTCAGTTTTTAGCCCTGGGTGACTTCTAAGCTCAAAGTTAAAGGTCATGAAAGGCCAACGATTTTCACAGACACTACAAGATTCAAATGTCCATAATTCGATGACAGATCGTCACAGCAGGTGCATTTGGCGCCAGTCGAGAAAAAAAAACATTCCTGCTTATACAAATAAGTTTACTTTTTTTCGGTGTCCTCGGTTTGACCTTTGACCTAGTAAGTCCACATGGAACATTTCCGGGTCTAAACATATTTCCCCACAGTGATCTTTGTGAAAATGTAGCACAGCACTACTCCGAGTATCCGCAATAAGTGCGGCAAAAAATATTTCTGGGCGAACTGAAACTTTTTCAGATATATTGACCTAATTGCTGCAAGATGACGTTTAGAAATATGCCCTGAGACTGTCTGACGAATATTGCTAAATTTCGTGCCTTTCGTTTATCCCATTGCTATCCAGTTTGGTGCGCACAATGTCCTGTCTGCTTGCTGCACATCACTTAATCACACACCCTTAATCTTAAATTGCTTGACTAGAAAGGCCAAAGGCCATGACGCGCCACCAACAATCGACCCCTCTCATCCAGATGTGACAAGCCCTTCCTTCACGTTTCCGCGGAAGTGAGTCTGCGGGCATTTCTTAGTTCTTTAAGCCAACTAAGACAATCTTAGTCGTGCATCGGGCCTTTTGAAGGGCAACCGAGGTCACTGGCCTCGACTGACGTTGAACAGCCTGTTGGCCTCGGATTATTCATAGCTTTTTTAAGGCACTGATTCCGAATGCCTCATATATTGTTTGATTGTTATTGTTCACGCATCGGAGTTTGCATGCATCGAAGATTCCATGTTAGTTATAAGGCGTTGATTTTTTGTCATGACGTCATCCTCCGAATAATGGAATATTTACAAATGAAATGATATCGAGGTATATAAGCAGACAGTAGCGGTAAATGAGATACGTGCCAAAAAATCGGAAAATCAATTGTTATTCAAGACATCGATTGAGCATACATGGTTCGATGCATACGAAATGGATGTGAAGTTCGAAATCAGCATCCGGATTTGGATGGCAGGGGTCGATTGGCGGTGGGATGTCATGATCTTTGGCCTTTCTAGTCAAGCAACTCAGGACTAAGGTAATGTGTAACAAGCATCCAGGACATTGTGCACACCGAATTATAGAACGATCGGACAAACGAAAGGCAGAAAATCAAGCAATATTTGTCAAATAACTTCAGGGCATATTTATCAAGCACCTCTTTGCAGGACTTGAGTTAAAATGTCTGAAAAGGGTTCATTTTTTCCCAGGAATGTTTTTTTGCCACGCTTATTGCAGATACTTGGGGGCATATTGTGCCATATTTTCGCGAAGATGGCCGTGCGGTAAATATGGTTAAAACCGAAAATGTTCCATCTAACATACTCAGGCCAAAAGTCATCCCGAGGATACCGGAATAGTAAACTTATTTACAGAAGCAGGGACTTTTTTTCGAATTGCGCCAATGCTCCTTTCTGTGACAATCTATCATCGAGTTCTGGGCAGTTGGATTATGCAAAGCCTTGGAAAATCGGTGGCCTTTGATGACCTGTAACTTTGATCTTAGGGGTCATCAGGGGCTAAAAATTGATGGCTGGCCATTTTCGATAAGTACTATGATTGCACGAAATTGCATCACAATCGGAAGGGTTCGGGTCGATTCTAGTGCGATTTGACCCATATATGAATTAGTTATACATAGTCGTCTGGTTGAGTCCGGTGAGCATGTATCATCGTCTTTTATTGGGTAGCTATGGGTTATTCGTGCTAAGGAACTTCGTGCGAATGCGGAAACTTTTGCTCGTTTTTATCGCTTGAATGCCTGAAAATCAGTACATTCCCTTACTTATTATAATAGTATCCATATTTTGTTTCGAAAACTGCACTGAACAGCACATATTACATTGCCCTCTAGTCGACAGTGAGCAAATCAAGATAACTTAACAGTAAAACATGCTAGTTTAAAATCTGAAGACACTTGGTGACTAACTGAGGTCCATGAGACCGGCCAAGAGTGTGAGGAAAAGGCGCGCATGCTTCCCCATCCCGGCAGGATGGGGCTTGACACAATCGAACCGAGGGAAGACGTATTTCCTCCGACTCGTCACCTGCTCACGGAAACGGGATCTGCAGGGCAGAGGGAGTGTGCTGACTATCGCACGTGGCGTAAGCCACAAAGGGTTTCTCTGCAGAACATAGGAGGCCTTTTCACATTTATATAACAAATTAAGGTGAAAAGAGTTTTCATTTTCTCCCCCCCATGAGACCTGATATCTAAATGCAATTGAGACGCTCCGATAGCTCGGCAGGTCAGACTGTCGTTTGCCGATTGTGATATGAGTGCTGGAGCACCCTAGATTGTATCCAATTTTGGGTCTGATATGCCTCAGGTGATGGAAAAATTGATTTATCTATCACCAACAATACATCTGCTTCAGATAACCGCGGAGAGGCGAATTACGCCCGGGCGTCGAAATGACTGAGTGCGCCACTTTCTTCAGGTGCTTCTATCCGAGATACCTCATGAAGCAGCTCAAATAAGGAGTCAAAGCTGCTCTGCTGCGAATGGATGGTAAGCCATTGACGAGGGGGACGGGTGAAAGACGCTGGCCATAAGTTGGATTCAGAGTTCCGGCAACGTTAAACCCTGACTGAGTAGAAATATCCATGTTTTTCGGGGTCGCCAAATGCCAATTTGGTCTTTCTAATCGCGGTTGGGGGGGGGGGGGCATGGCCGAGATGTCTTCCTGGATCCGCCAGTGCGCGTCCGTACCACCGCCGAACCATCGCATTCTTAGAAGAAGCAGGCTCCCTTTTCCTTTTGGGATGACAGCATGGAAGCTGCAACCCCATACACATAAATGCAGGCTGACTGGGCTGCATGTAATGGACATTTTAGAAGCTGTGAATGTCTTGGATCTTGCACCATCCTGCCCGTGCAGAGTGCAATCCAATCAATAGTGGCTATTATTGGAAGTTGCTCCGCACACAGACGGCGTGATGTAGAAAGGCATGCAGCTCTCTAGCTGCTAGTGCAGAAAGATAACACTTAAACTGCCAGACGTACATTATCACTGATGATTAGGCATGCCACGCATCGAAAACGAATGTACAATTCAAGGATCTCTCAACAGCATAGTGAACTGCGATGTTGAAATGTATCAATAAGTCTCCATTTTGAGACAAAAAGAAGTCCGGCTAATTTTCATTTCAGGCTTAGAAAAACATGTTTCAGGACAAAGATACGTCTAAAATGCAAAAACCAGGAATGGTTAGCGCCTCTGCAAACTCGTAGGAACATTTGCTATCAATAACGAGGAGCTCCACGCTTAACAGATCAGCGTGCCTTCATAGACAATGAACGCGTCCAGCGCCCGGGGTTTCAAACCACAGCTGCAAATTGGGATGCCAAAGCCCGGCACCCATAATCCGGTGACGAATGCGCCCCAATCGTCTTTGCGGCGCTAACAGCCGGCTAAGTCTTTTTAATCTAGTGTAGAATTCCATACTCATGTTACGCGAGGACATCTCGGCTCTGGAGCGGAAATTAAAGACCTCGGTGGCTCGGCGCCCGGACGACGTTAGTGAGACGTCCGCGGCCGGGCGCGTCGGCGTCACGAGGCCGCGACGCACGCGGCTCAGGGTGACGGTACGCTGGCCAGACGGACAGGCACCGGAGTCGGACGCTGCGGTGAACGGCGGCGAAACGCGGCGTCGGCCGGATGTCGGGTTCATCGATTTTATCGGGCGACACCCCTGGCGGGCACCTCTGTCGTCGCCGCGACCGTTCCCCTCACACCCCGGTTTACGAGCGGGGACCCTATCGACACTATTAGTTCTTTCATTAGCCGGAGAATGAGCGTCAGATTTTATTGCATGTCCTCTTTACGACCTGGCTCGGCCGGCCGGCCTCTCAGCCAATGAGCGGGCGCGGCGCGCCGACGCCGAGCGCTGCCATTGGCCGGTCGCCGCGGCTTACGCGAACGACTCGCGGGAGCTCGTGGCGGTGAAAATACCTGAATCACGCAGTGCGGGGGGACGAGGGAACTGCTCCGCTTTCCAGGGGCTCGTCAGGGTGGGAAGAGGCAGCGCTCGCTGGCGGTGGTGGTACTGGCGGCGGCGTGTCGCACCGTGGCTGTGGAGGGAGCGGCGACGACTGCTCGCTGTCAGAGAGTGGGCTGAAATGAAGCCGCTGGGAGTGTCCCGGCTGTGCCTGGTCGCCCTGTGCCACCTGGCGCTGCTCAACTGGACCGGGGTCGGCGCCACCTGGTGGTGAGTAGTGATACCTCTTCTCGGTATGCATTATTCCCCCCACGCTCTTGGGTGTCTTGAGCAAAGTAGCTCAGCAGTGTTGCTGTGCAATATTCGAAGGCATTTTCCTCCCGCATATCATCGTTTTCAAAAGGCGGATGTACTAGAAATGCTACATCTCCTTCGGCTGCCGGCTAAATTCACCACCGTGGCCAGTTACGACATATTTGGACAGCTGAGCCGTCGGAACGCGTACCAAATTTACATTCGACCTTTGCTGTTTCGTATAAATCCAGGCGATCTGAACGTGCCCCGGTGAGGTTCGGTCCGATCTTGATGCCGTGCAGCTTCTTGGCAAGAGCTCCCTGCAGCGAGTAAGATCATCTGTTGGCGGAACACTCCTGGAGTCATCCTGCATGATCCAGTGTCTGATCTTATCTGAACGTTCTTTCCGGAACTGGCCTTCTTTAGCGGTTATAGATCTTAATATCTATGACGACCTGCCAACATCTCAGGGGAAGATTAGCATAAAACGATGTCGTTTGCTGACCTTGTTGACCTGCATTATTTATTATTACGTCGGTACCGCATCATTATTGCGAAACATTTCGAACGCTCAGATAGACGACTCATCCATGGCTAACGTGTGACAAAGAGCAGGCTTAAACGTTTTCCCAAGTGAGGTAAGCCACGTGAGCATAGGTCCTGGGCACCATCAGAGGAGGGGAGGTTAAACATTATGCCAGTGGGTGTTCCAGGTTGGTTGTTCAGCCTGCGACCCGTAATGGGCCTCAGTTTAGGATACATAACAGGACTACATTCAGCATATTCCCCTCAGCGCTGAACATGATAAACGTGGAAGCGAAACGAGAAATGCTGTTTAACCAAGAGCATTTAGATACCACAGTCAGGTATCGTGGCATCTTTTCCACGTCACATCCTCCAGGCATGTCATAAACGCGAGGAACATCATTCCATTTCTCACGTTCTCATCGCGAAGGTCTGTATGCATGCGTGTGAATGCGTAAAATTTGAAAGGCGCCGGAATTAGGAAACTCCCGCCAAACGTCGCCATCCGACATCTTCCGTCCTTGAATTATTATCTACAGATCCGGGCTGCCGGTTTAGCTGGCTTGAAGTTGTGCACATAATTATCCGGAACAGGTCTCACCCCACCCAAATTAGGCGACATTCATACCTGGTTGTCAGCAGACGGAAGACAATGTAAAAAACCGGGCATTATCCTGTCCCCTTCCAAGTGACTGCGTCAGCTGTCTGCACTGCAGTCACAGCAACTCAGCGATGATGTACAGAATCGATGTTGTTTCAGATAATAATGGTCATGAGCGCAGGAACAAGGGGCCAGGGGGTGAATGCATCCCGCTTTTTGGGAAATTTAACATTAGGTCTGTGGGAAAAAACGTCTCTGCTCCCCCCCTCCCCTTCTGGATGCTCCTACGCCCCTGGCAGTGGGCGTTGTCACTTGACAGTCGAAGATGAACAGAGAACCAGTGACTCTCGCCCTCCCGAATCGATCAGACCCTGCTCAGATCCACTGGTCTACTGGTTGGCCTGATGCGTTAGATTTCCGACTCCGGAACTCTTGGAAATTTTGTCGCCAAGTGCAGCTCACGCTGGAGACCGCGCAGCATCGGGAAACCCTCGGAATCGCCTTCGGACCTTCACCTGACCCTGGCAGTCAGCCGAACTGTTCAAATCACTGCAGCAGCCAGCCAGCCGCAGTGTACGGGCGTGGCCCTATGAGGCCGGCTCTCGGCAATCCGTTTCGATCCTCAGCAGCTCGGTCCGCTCCAGGTGAGGTCAGCTGCAGTGTAATGACGTGTGAAGGGGCCGGCTGGCGGCGGCGGACGATGCCGTGTCGCTGATGGCTCGGTGACGATGCGCGCGCCATTAGCGACGCGGCATAACTCCGGCTGTCGTGCGCGGCGGGCGGGGCAGGTCGTGAGGCTGGCCGGCGCCTGGCGGCGGCCGCACCGGCCCTGCTGAGCCGTGTCATAGGCGTCCAGCGGCCGAGTGCCTTCAGGCAGCCTTCGGTGTAAGCGTCCCAGCAGCCGCGTCATAGACAGCCTTCGATGTTTCGCGGGCGTGCCAACGTCGTCAGAGACAGATTTCGGTGTTTCGTGCGCGTGCCAGCGGCGTCATGGGCAGCCTTCGGTGTTTCACGGGCGGTCAGGCTGCGTCAAAGACAGCTTTACGTGTTTCATAGGCGTCCCAGCGGCGTCAGAGGCAGCCGTGGGTGTTCCATTGGCGGCCGGGCTGTCTCGATGTATCTGCTCTGTGCTGTGGCGTCCCAGGTGCGCTCGATGCAGGTTTATGTGTTTCATGGCCGCCCAGGCTACATCAGGCGCAGTGCTGGCTGTGACGCAGTCGGTCCGGACGCGCTGGACGTTCGTTCAGAGGTTCAGAGGTGCCCTCGCCCGCGGCCAGCTGTTTTAGTCTGTGCCGCCGGCTGCGCTTGAAGCACACCGTAATGGCTCCATGCGAGAGACTGTTCCAGCGGCGGCTGTCCCGGACTAACGAGTCCGCGCAGAGGGCTGTCCCCTCCCGACCGAACCGAGAGGGCTGGCAGCACTCTGACAGCTCCCCAGTGACGTCAGCGCACGACTGGCCCGCTCCGCCGGACGGCGTGGACTTTCGAAAGTCTGGCCGCGCTCCGCGGTCCCGCGCCGCCCTGGACCGCCCGGTTCGCTCTGACGGGCGTGCTCAAGTGGCGGGCTGGACCGGCCGGCGAACGGCGGTCGGCCGTCACCTGGTCATGGCCGGTCACGCGGGGCGGACTGAGGCCTTGGGGACGGACGGAAGTCCTGGGGACGGACAGAGGTCCTGGGGACGGACAGAGGTCCTGGGGACGGACGGAGGTCCCGGGCGCCGCCGGCTGGCCCGGACATAGACGCACGTCCGTCCGAGTCTGTGCCAGGTCCTGTCTGTCGCGGGCCCCGGGTCTCGGCGTCAGGGGCTCGCCGGCAGCGAGAGGAAGGCGGCGTCACAGGCGAACTGTTATCGCTTCGTCCAGGCGGAATTTTCAGCGAGGAAAAATGCTCACCACAAGCATGACGAGGCCCTCACGTCTGCTAATTTTCGAAGCGCAGCAAGTAAACCTGCAAACTAGACGGCGATCACGTGAGGGCATTCCCGATACTCACGTGAGGGGCGCCATACCAAGGTTTCTTTAGCGCAGCAGGCGGACGGCATTGCCAGTGGAGACCTGACGTTATGGCCCGTACCGCCGCCAGCCTGCGCACGAAGTCGGAGGCAGTCGCCCGCGTGACTGACAGCTGCAGTCTCCGCCGCGTCGGACGCGTCGGACCGGGCCCGCCGCAGCCGGTCGCAGAGCGTTCTGCGCTGGGGACGAGACTAACCCAGTGCCGGCGTCCGCCGCCGTTCCGACCCTGCGCCGGGCGTCTGACCCCCGAACGGAGCCGTTCGTTGGCCGTGTGGTGGAGCTGGCCCGGCCGGAGAGCCGTGCCGGCGCGCCGGGCTTCTGTTCGGCGGCGTCCGCGAGCCGAGCTGAGGCGGTTTTTACGGCCGCCTAATCCGCGGCCCGTGAGGGGCCGTGTCGTCGGCTGAGCATCGTCGGCGTCTACCGTAAAAACCCCTGCACTGCTGGGCGGCCGACAGTCGGGGCCACGCTCACGGCGGCCCCGGCGACGAATGCTGGAACTTAAAAATGTCGCGGTCTGAACAGTGATGCTGTTTCATGGAGTGCAAATGACGGTCTAAGACGGTCTGAGAAATTCGGACCGTTTAAGACGTCTGAGAGATGTACTTCTCGTAAGGAACATATAACAGGTTGCAGAGATATCCAAGGAGAAGGAAGAAAGTAGAAGGGAGGTGGGTGGAAAGGAAATTCTTCGCAGATTTACACCTGTTGCTTTTTGAACATTATGGCAGGATAAATTATTTTTGAGCCAAAAGTCTGAAACAGGTAGTCGTCTCAACCGTGTCAGTCATGAAATGTTAGCATTAGTGATATCATTATCGGAGATGCAGTTTCGGCTTTTAATGCCGAGCTGATCTGCAATAAATTTTTGAGCATGAATTTCGCTCCGCCATGTACCGGAATTCAGAATAACATAATCATTGTAATAACTTTTGAAAGGCAAAAAGTAGTGGCTGAAACGAATGCCAATGATTCCATCCTTTGTTTCGCTGACATGCAAGACGTTAAACTTTTCAGGAGCAGAAGTACTTGCAATACCTACTCAAGTCTCATGTTGTGATGCTTTTGTGATGCTCAAGCGCGTCATCAAACAATGAAACTGCTTACCTCGTTGCCTTCCAAACAGCTAACTCAAAGAGGAAGCGAATCCGTCCAAAGTATATTTTCGAAATGACAATTTCCAGCCAACGCGGACCAGCAGCCGCTGTTCTGAAAACGTCTCCGGCCCTCTGTCCTGAGACGGTCTCCGGTCCTCTGCCCTGAGACCGTCCCCGGCCCACTGTCCTGAGACTGTCTCCGGCCTTTTGTCCTGAGACCGTCTCCGGCTCTCTGCCCTGTGACTTTCCCCGTTCCAGATGTCCTGAGACCGTGTCCTACCCACTGTCCTGAGACCGCCTCCGGTTCTGGTGCCATATCTGGCTGTCTGTCCTGGCACCATATCTGGCCGTCTGTTCTGAGACCAGTCTGGCCCTCTGTCCTGAGGCCATATCTGGCCCGCTGTCCTGAGACCTTCTGCGGCCCTCTATCACGAGGTCATCTCCGGCCCTCTGTTCCGAGACCGTCTGTGGCCCGCTGTCCTGAGACCCTCTATCGTTCCTCTGCCCTAAGATCGTCTCCCGGCGCGCTGCCTGAAGACCGACTCTGCGCCGGTGCGCCGGGAGACGAGGTCGTAACTGCGATTTTTACGGCTGCCGGTCGGTGGCGGGTAACAGAGCGGCGCGGGGGGCGGGGGGGGGGGAACGACCCTGCGTCTGTCGGACACAACCGGGCCGCACCCACCCGGCCTTCACCATCGGCCACGGCGGGGCCGGCCACGCCAGATGACGGGGCTGAACGCAGCTCCGGCCGAGGGTGCCCGATTAGCGGCTTCGACGCCGGAGCTGCGTCGGGCCGGGACAGCTCCGGGGTGAGCGACGCCGTCAGTCTGCGGCCCCCTCGGACGCGGCGCCGTCGGAACTGACAGGCCGGATCGGTCTGATCTGCTGCGAACAAACGCTACCCTGCTGCGAACAAACGCGATCCGGGCCGCTGGGAGTGGCAGAGCAAAAACGCACATGCCACGCTTTGACGTTTGATCGGGTTTAAAGCGCATTATTGATGTTCTTCCCGGATGTTTTTTTGGTGTTCAGCTCATCAGCTATCCGGAACATTTTTCCCTTTTTTGACCTGTTTCGGCATAACAAGATGCAGTTTTAAAGTTCATCGTATCTTCTTGTTGGGCAATACCTAAATTCCACCCCACTGTGTTTACCAGGCCATTTTGGGGGCGCAGGTACTGAAGACGGTGCAACAACACGAATCATAAAGGCAATATTCAGCCCTGTACGTTTGTGCCTTTTCCTTTCGATTCAAGCAAGTTGTTCGGAGTTTATGAGGCATAAGGTAAAATGAAACGAATGCCAGATATGATAAAACACTTCTTTGGATGACTGAAGAGTACGTTGGTGGTAGTTGTGTCATTTAGGTTTGAAATGAGTTAAAAACATGCTGAAGATTACGAACAACTTTTTTCGCCAATACAGAAAGGATGCGTTATGTCCTTGGGGCAGTTTCGTGATGACGACGCCAAGGATCCAAGGCTGCGGTATGATCTACCGTGATCTTGTGATTTAGTTTGCCAGTAAGTGACGTGAAGTCGTTTCCCAAAAGACCATTCTTACTTGCATGACTGCTGAGTAAAGCCTGAAACTCGGTATCTGTTCAGCCTGCTGCCAGCGGAAGGACCAGAATACTGCAAAAAACGCTGACAGCAGGGCAGCCCTAAAGATATACACCAACTCCTCTCCTGGGGCGAGTGGGAGGAAAAATCCAGAGGGCCTCGTGCTCGGCACGTTTCATGGCTGCGAGCTGATGTTTACGACCGGGACGGCCGCTGGATGGCGTCTGCCGGTCCAGCGGCCGCCGCGGGCGCACCATATATAAACACGCCGAGCGAGCCCCCTCGAACAGGAGACCGCGCTCTTCCGACCGGCCACGACTTGCCGGGAACCGCGGCTTTACGACCCGACGGCACACTCACAGGACGTAAGTCACTGTTCCTGGTGGCGTGGCTGCGCAAGCCGTGTGCTTGCAGCCAAACACAGATGCTGTTCGGGAATGGTTGCAAGCATTCGCAAGCACGGCGAATTTACAACACACTGCTTTACATTACATCTGTAGTTTACAATGCGAATTTACAACATTTTACTTCGCATTGAACATTTCGCATACCAGGTGATAAGAACTCACGACTTCAACGCCGCCATGCCTATCTGGCCTATCTGGTTGCTGTTGCTTGCTGTGGGTTTACCTGTTTTAGCGCAAGCAGCGCAAGTAGCCACAAAAAAAGCCTTTGAGCTTGCACGCTTTTTCTCGCCTCAGCGTTTGAATTTCTTTGGTGGATCTCTGGCTACGGGGTTGCGCAAGCAGCCGCAAGCGGAACCTCGAACAGGGGGTCATTACCGATCTGACAGAGCTCACGTCTGATCGGTCTGTTCTGACCTAACTTAGTTCGCTGTTCATAGTTTACTGGACCCCTCTCTCCACTGGATCAGACCGGGCCAACTGGAGACCGGTTCCTTCTGTCGTTCTGACCTTAAGAGTCGCACAGGAGCGGCGAAATCTGAATAAACAGAACCCCCAGGTTTCGATCTCACCCTGACACGTCAAATCTCGTGCGAGGTCAGCCTTTCATGACTGGACAGGTCTCACTGGCGAGACCGGCGCTGGGGCCTTGAAACGGGAAGAATTCTTTCGTCGGTTCCGTGATTCCATACCCTCCTTAAAGTATTACCTTTTATTTACAAGCTCTTACAAAAAAACAATTATATGGCACACATGCAAATGCACACGTCTTGATAGCATTCCAAAGCGCCTGTCAATTCACCTGCAACGTGCTACAGTGAAAGGGAATGACTTTATCTGGGTCATGTCCTTTTGTCTGACCCTTGCTCATCGATACAGCATTACAAATACCTCACCCAACTTCAGCTGACGTTAATCTGACCTGACCTGCCGTGCGGCCAGAAGCCCCTGGTCGGGTCGGCACGGCCTGTACGGGCGCCGATCGCGGGGGCGGGAACTGCCGGAGACGACGCCGTCCTCCGCGCCAGTTTCGCCGCCGGCCTCGCTGACGCCTGGACGAGATGGCGGCCGCCGACAGGGAGACGGCGGGTTTACAGCTACCGCCGGCGGCCAGAGTGGCGCACTAATGCCGAGTGGCGCACTAACAGGCCCCGGATCCGGCAATAACCCGGCCTTATTCGCCGGCCGGGTACGCCGAACGACTGGCGGGCTACTTTATGTCCCGGGGATGTGACCGGTGCTTGGATTTTGATGGCGCATTTCATGAAAAACAGGAGGACGCCTGCGCGTAATACATTACTGCCACGACAGCAAATACGCATTTGTCTCTGGTATTGCCACTAGGCCGTTTTCTAAGCCTATGATGAGGAATGCGGAAGCAAACGGTCTGATGAATCCATTTCTCATGACACAAACGATTTAGTAAATTTCCTTCGGGAAGCTCAACTATAGACGATGTGATACGTGCCCAAAGCGACGAAACTGGTACTTGTCTGCGGTCACCGATTGGCCGCAATTACTTTAGATGTCGGCATTAATTTATTAGGCGTGTTTATTGGTGTAGTGTGGATAAAAACTGCATACCTAGATAAAGGAGTCATTTCATGGTAAACTGTTATGGCTCCACGCGGCCCACATTCGCTATGTTGTTCCAAATATTTCTTAGTTGTTTGACTGTTAAACATTTTTGGAGTCATCATGAGCGAAATTTTTCTATGGAACTCCAAATACGCTAACGATCTTTGGCAAGTAATATGCCATTTAGAGATCGCGCTCAGTCTTTGTTTTAATGATGTTTACTGTTACTTTTTACTCTCAGCTCTCAGTTATTGGCAGTCTGAAGAAGAATTTTATTGTTTTAGTATCCATGCAAACAGTAATCAGCATGTTGAGCAATGGCTGGGGTAAGCCTGGTAAGGTAGTGAGTGACGAAAGAAACGGTACTACACTGCCGCTCAAAACCAATATGGCATTTGCAGAGCTTCTGTGTAGAGTTGCCAAGGCAGTGATCAGTGTTTTGCTGGGATGCGAAAAGATCGTCCGCTGAGTGGCCAGCAGCGCTGTGGAAAGTTTCCGTGCCAATAACAGGCGAGACGGCGTGGCAGTACTTCACGCCGGCCCCCCGGCCAGCGGCCGGCGGCGTGGCGCGCAATCACGGCTCAGCGCTGGCCGCTGTCGCCGCACGACTTCCCGAGGAATGCCGGGCCAGATGCCATCTGCGGTGGCCCGCTGTCCGCGCCTGCCGCCGCTCTGTGTCGGCCTTTGTGCGGCGGGACGGACAGAGGGTGCCGCGGCGGCGGGCGGGCGTATTCCGCTCCCCTCAGCGGCTCCGGGCGGGGACCGGCCAGTTGGGAACATAAATCTCCCGGCTGCGGAAGTGGCGTTATGGGAGGCGTGCTGACTGGCCTGGCCCTCACGCCGCCGCACAATTAGTTACCGGGCTGATGAGGCTGCGGCCGGCACGCGCCCCGCCGGCGTCCCCCCCTCCGTCGACGGTGACTCAGATCGGCGCCGTTACGACCTGGAGCCCACCTGGCGCCGACTCGGCCGCGCCACGTCGGCGGCGACACACGCAGGTGACCGTCGGCGCCGCTGACTCAGGGCGGGACGGCCGCTCCGGGCTGCGTCAGGTCGGCCACGCCCGGCTCCGGCCGTGCTCGTGCTGTGTGGCGCTTGTGGCCCGGCAGACCAGACCAGTCTGCCAGCCGCGACCTGCCGCGTGACCGACTGACGTCCGGCGGACCAGTCTGTGCTGAGCCTTGACCCGCTGTGGTCCACCGGGCCAGCACAGACTGGCCCGGTGGACCAGTCTGTGCTAGCCGTGGCCCGCAAGTCACTGTTTAGTCGGAGATGTCCCGACGAGTTCCTTGTCGTTCACCTGTGGTCCGATGTCCACCTCTCAATGAGCTCTTGCGCGATGGCTGGTGGTCCCCGCGCTGTGCACGGCGGCCACCCTCTGTGTCGAACTGTCGGTCACCCTCTGTGTCGAAACGTCGAACGTCCGCACGCCTCGTTGGCCCGACAGCGAGAAATTCCCCGCCGTCGGTTCACGGACGCCACGTTGTGACGGCTGGCTACGACGCCGGCTACTGTGCGTGGACTATCTGCGCCACATCTGTGTCGTCCGGCAGACTGAGGCGATCAACTCTTTCAGCGGCGATCTGATTACGGGCTTTTCAATAGCGAATCCTCTCCCGAATCTCGGCACTTGACCTCGCAGTATGCTCGCGCGGTGTCGAACTGGCGGGAACGCCCTTATGCCCTCGGAATGTCGAGCCGTCAGTGCCATGCGTGGTCTGAACTTGTTCCGAAGCGGCACGGCAGGTGGGCACTGGCCCGTTATTTTAAACCCCGTGTTCAGTCACCACCAGGAAGCAAAAAAAAAAAAAAGCGAAAAATCAAACCGGTTTGAGAGCTCGCGATACTGCGTGGTTGTGAGAGTTACATTTTTCCGTCCTGGCGTCGGTCTGGTTGAAACTAAAGTAGTCTTGCAAAACCTCGGGGTGATTGTTGCTATACCTCAGGGTAGTTCGATGGCAGCGAGACTGGACCCCTGAATTGCTGAGGATACGGGCACGAGCACGCATGAACTGGAGATATGAAGTTGCGATGTAAAGACCACCTGCCGTGGAGGGACCAATATGACTATTACTATGAATAAAATCGATCTTTTTTCGACGAATGCCTTCGCATCCTTTGTTTATTTCAGTATAAATCAGCAGTGTTTCGGTTCATGGCTGTGCCGTTATTAATTTGTTACATTTCACTCTTTAAAGTATCTTTTCTGGTGTCCAGGACGCGAAACTACCAGTGTTCCTTTTGAAGCTTTCAAATTTTGGATTGCTTCGGTGCGGTCGTGAAACTAAGAATTTGCCAATGATATAAAGTTCCTAGGTTTCGTGCGAGATGACCTTGCTTAGATCCCCGCAGGGTTGTCTTGAAAAAATGAGGCGAAATTTGGTCTGGTAGCTTTTTTACCTTTAATGCTTATTCTGTTTTGATGAGATGGGTACGATGGTCCCCCGAAACGACGAAGGTGATTCGATATTGTTGCTGCGCTTGGTTTTGCCTCTCAGTTAATTGCTAATTTTTGAGCAACCTACTTTTGATGGGTACGATGGCCCCCGAAACGACGAAGGTGATTCGATATTGTTGCCGCGCTTGGTTTTGCCTCTCAGTTAATTGCTAATTTTTGAGCAAGCAGAAGGCGATAACGCTACTACATCCCATCCGGCTCATGGTCCCCGGTATTATCTTTTTCTGCCATGCTACTGTTTTCTTCTCGGTTTTTGAAGGCTGGTTTTTGTGTTTTCTTAAGTAGTTGCTTCCCATGGTTGTGTTATGCTTACATAGTTATACATGTTAGCTATACATGGTTGCGTTGACTGCTGACAGAAGTTAACACTTAACGAAAAGGGGTCTTTCCAGGTTTTACTCCGTTAGGTAGCATATCGACCAAGAGTAACCTGTGAATTCACGTCGGTGCGGATGAGTGCAGGTACTGGGTTCTACTTGTAACGAGCTGGATACTGTTCGTTATCACCTTGACGAACCAGCCGACCCGAAAGCTTTTCGACGGCACATGGACATTTTTCCCTTTAAATAAACCTTGTCACTGGGATCGCCAGCGCTGTAAATGCCAGTCAGGATAATCGTAAATCACACAAAATTCTGAAATGCTTCGGCGTCGTTGACAACCTCAATTAGCCGGACTCGATGCGGCTATGTGGTCCAACCGGACAGAATCCCCGACCTCAGTTCAAAGGATTTGGCCGCTGAGTGTTGCGTGATAGCACCAGCAGAGGGCGACAGCGGACTGGTGGTTGTACCGAACTCTCGGCGGCCCCCTGATGAAAGCTAGTACAGGCTGACGGCCCATTGACGGAGGCCAATACAGGCTGACGGCCCTTCGACGGAGGCCAATACAGGCTGACGGCCCGCTGACGGAGGCCGGTACAGCCTGTCTCCGCAGGCGGACAGACGGAGGATCGACTGCTCGTAGGCTGACAGGCTGACGGTCTGACTGTTCCCAAGCGGACAGGCCGACAATCTGACTGTTCACATGCTGGCAGGCTGACATGCTGACGGTCCGACTGTTCGCAGGCTTCTGGGCATGCAGAGTTCGATCGACCTTCAGATGGCGTCCAGCACATACCAGAACACGTGCCAGAAGCTGCACTACCTGGTGGCCCGACAGCGGGAGCTCTGCGGCCTGGACAGGAACATACTGCAGGTGGGCTGGACCCCGGCCGCGGGACCCCCCTGCCACCCGCGCCGCCGCCGCCGCACTGTTCGACCGTCGCTCTCCCACGGCGCTCACAGGAAGCCGTTAAAAATGCGACGGCGCGACTGCTTTGTGCTCAGGATCGTAAATCGCGCGCCGGGGTTCGATGTCGCAACGTTGAGGAACACGCCGCTGGCTCCGCCGACCACAACACGGAGCAGAGTACCGAGTGCTGGTCATTAGATTTTGGGCTGCGAGGTCAGGCCGGTCGTTCAGCGTGTATGTGGTCCCCGCCCTCCGGGTGGGCTCTTTCCGCGTCGGAACGGAAATGACAAGGTTTATTGCTTACTATTTGCATGAGGGCAGGATGTGACGTGTAGGGTTTCCGACCGGAGTCGAGATATGTGTTACTGGCTCTTTATGGCCCTTTCAAAGATGTCGTTCATAGTTATCTTACGCGAACGTGGTTCTTAGTAAATATCTATGTCAGGGTTTGAAATGCGAATGTGCAAGTGTTTAAAACGATTTGTTGTGTCTATCAAAAGCTTTTACCGAAAATGATCGTGGCAACATTTTCTGGTGAGGTAGTGATTCCAGTGAAACACGTGACAAAGTTGTCATTTCCTTTCAACACTTTTGTGCGTTTTATAGATTCTGATCTATAGCAAAACGATCCAAAGCACGCGATGACAGAAATAGAAAGTGGCGTCGGCTCGTAGCCACAAAAGTCTGTGTAAAACATCAGACTATTGTGTCAAACCTTCCGCGACCAAAAGTAACAACCCTTTGCAGCCATATCTATAGTTCTACGGCTGATGTTGTCTGTAATTCTGCGTCGCCTCAGCTGTAGTTTGTGGTTTGATCAGTCAGATTTGTACCGCGTGCGCTGTTTGTCGGCCTGCTTGGCCCTCAGTTCTCTCTGTTTTCGACAGTGCGTGGGACGCGGCGCCAAGACGGGCATCGAGGAGTGTCAGTGGCAGTTCCGCGGCTACCGCTGGAACTGCTCCACCTTCAACAACGTCACCTCCGTCTTCGGTGGCGTCGTCGCCGTCAGTACGATATCGTCCTGCCCATCACATTCTCGCGCGCACCGAACGGCTCCAGTAGACGGAAAAAATCATTAAAGTCATTCTGTCATCTGCTTAGCTGTATATCGGCTAATGATTCCACGATAGCCAAACTTGCCTACGATTACGGCATCAGACAAAAGTGAAATGGGATGCCCTTTCCAACGGATAATTTTTCCTTTGGTTTTAGCGCCCTACATACGCAAAATGCTGCCGCATGATACTGTTTCCGTGACCTTTAACCCACGGTCCCCCCAGACAGACCGTTTTGATGAAAAATAATTCCATAGTTTGAGAAATGACTCCTGAATGGGAATGCTTCTTTGTATTTACAGGAGGGTGGCTTTGGCGTGCACAATATCGTGTGCCATCTTATAATTGTACTTGTAGTATTTATGCAGGGATCGGGCCGCTATCATATTATTCCCCGGTCATTGCGGTCAGTGCAAGAACATTGACTTTTTTGTGATTGAATGTTTCGCAGTTCCAGGTGATTTTGGTCCTGAACCCATGTCTGCGAACCACGGTGTTCATCATAACACGGCTGTTATCATCTCATGGCCGTGCTGTGGCTCCTAATGGTCTTGCTGTGACACGTGGCGGTTCCTCTGTATCGACTGACCGCCCCATTGTATCGACTCAATCCTCATGAGTCGTTTGACCTGACGGTCCTGCTGTGCTGTCTGACGGTCTGCTGTGTATGACGGTTTTGCTGTGTCATATAACGGAAGAGTTGTGTCGTCTGACGGTTCTGCTATGTAGACTCGCGGCTGTCCTGTGTCCGACGTTTTTGCTGTGTTGTCCGACGTCACCGCTGTATCGTTCAACTACTCTGCTGTATCGCCTGACGGCCCTGCTGTGTCGTCTGACGTTCCTGCCATGTCGTCTGGGTCTGCTGTTCTGTTCTGTCGTCCGACGGCTCGGTTTCATCGTCTCTGACGGTCCTGCTGTGTCTGACGACTTTGCTATGCCATGTGATGCCCCTGCTGTGTTTATTATGTCGTCCGACGGTCTTGCTATCACATAACGGTCCTGCTGTGTCGTCTAACGATTTTGCCATCGTCTGACTGTGTCATCTTGCTGTGTCGTTGTGCCGTGTCGTCGCCTGACTGGTTCTGCTGCGTCATCTGACGGTCCTGCTGTGTCATCTGCTGTGCTGCTGGGCTATCTGGCAGTCCTACTGTATCTGACAGTTCTTCTGTGTCTGACGGTCTGATGGTCGTACTGTATCGTCTGGCGGTTCCGCTGTCTAATTGTGTGCTGTGGTCTAACTGTGTAAAAGTAGTGTCGTCTGACGTCTGCCGGTTCTGCTGTGCCGTCTGACGTCTGCCGGTTCTGCTGTGTCATCTGACGTCTGCCGGCTCTGCTGTGTCGTCTGACGTCTGCCGGCTCTGCTGTGTCGTCTGACGTCTGTCGGTTCTGCCGTGTCGTCTGACGAGTGCCGGTTCTGCTGTGCCGTCTGACGAGTGCCGGTTCTGCCGTGTCGTCTGACGAGTGCCGGTTCTGCTGCGCCGTCTGACGCGCTCTCTGCCGCTCTCTGCCGCAGAGAGCCGGGAGCGGGCCTACATCCACGCGGTGTCGGCGGCCGGCGTGGCGTACAGCATCACCCGCGCCTGCAGCCGCGGCCAGATAGCCGAGTGCGGCTGCGACCAGCGCATCCTCACCAGACAGGCCAAACGCTGGGAGTGGGGCGGCTGCTCGGAGGTAATTCAGCCCAGTTCACGGCCGGCAGGAGACCGTTCAGTGAGACGGGGAGTGGCTCACTGATTGGAGTGGCTTCCTGGCCGCCAACGTTTTTTTTTTTAGTAATGCTATTTCGAAGACGAATTTCTTAAAGGCATGCCACTTTGTCCCACACAGAATGGGTGAAGGAGAGTGGTCTTGTTTAGCACTGAAATTTGACTCACAGTTCCTATACATTTTTCCTATTTATTCGAGCTATGTGGATTAAAGACAGCTATGGCAGATTATAGTTTACATACGTGAACGTTTTACGATGGTATGCGAAAATATCTGCCAGCCATTGAAGACGAACTGTCTCAAAGCTCAAACTGAAATTTCGGCTCGCTTGTCATCTTCAGTACAAATGCCTTAAAAACATTTCAACCGAAGCATTTTGTATGAGAAACATGCAGCGCTTTGAATAAGTCTCGCAGAAACAACATTTTCTCAATTGATTAACGGCGTGTCCTAATCACTCACAGGACGTGGACTTTGGACGAATGTTCAGCAAGGAATTTGTCGACTCAAATGAAGATAAGAACTCTGCCGAGGGGAAAATGAATCTTCACAATAACGAAGCTGGCCGAAGGGTAAGCCCTCATATTGCGCTATGAAAAGATATGAGCGACGTGGAAGCATATCCTGAGCCTGGGCATGGGGTACGGTACATTGAACCGGAACTCAAAAGTGGAAACAATTCGTTTCCGGTGATTCAGGGGCCGTATTTCGTGAGCGCAGGATTTGCGGTATAGTTGTTTAGCTGGATTTTCTGACGTTACGCAGAATAGGATATTCTAAACTTCGTTTCGTCTCGTATGGTACCGTTTGAACAGACTCTGCCATGATACGCAATGTAACACGCATGCTTCCGTTTCTGTGGTTGTTGGGCTTTCCAACTTGTAATATTTCGGATGCGTAAATTTGAAAGCCATCTTTTAGTTTTCTCCCCCGTACTACGATGCGCTCTTTGAACGGTGGATGCCGCGCCGAGCCGCCAGCAGCAGGTCAGATCCAAAGGACTGTGCTGCGGCCATGTCTCGGCTGACCACATCATCAGATGGACTGTCCTCTGACCGAGGCCTGACCTGGTGAAGCGCCTTGAGTGGCACCGTCGACAGCACGAAGCAATCGTAACTGAAAAACAGCTGACTCGATCCTCGCGTGCTGCGTAACGCGCTGACGCCGCCATGTTGCTCACGTGAGAGGAGGTCACGACATTTGGACGCGATCGTATCGTAGATCGTAAAAACAGGCCTCTTAGCGCGGTGGATGTGAGACTGGCCCAAGTCTCAGCTCGAGAGAATCCCGCCGCTCGACGGCCACTGGGGGATGCCGGACGCCGTGTTGCTTACTTATCCGCGAATGCGCTGGATAGCTTGGTTGGAGAAGGCCATCAGCGCCGTAAATAAACTTCCCGTGATGCAGACTCTTGACTGAACCATCCAAAACAAATAGCTGCTAGGGCTGGGCTACTGGCTGGCTGGAAGCGTGTGGAGCGGTGGTGACATCTGTCGGCGGTTTCGGGCAGTATCCCGGCTGGCGTCGTCTCCGTCGTCCGCGGCCTCGTCTCTGAATTGAATCGCTAACTTGCCCGGGTCCCCTGGTAATGGAAGCCCGACTGTTTGATAAAACTTACATATCCCGCGGTAAATATCGGACAATGGACCAGAACAATGGCGGAAGAGGGTCGGCACAAAGCGGCATTATCCAGCCAGCCGAAAGTTTCCCCCCACTCCACTGAAAAGTCTCTTTGTTCCTGTTTTACTAGCTCCCGGCGTGCCGTTATAAAGATATTATAGACCATAAAGTGAAGACGTAAAAATTTCATATCCGCAATGGAAGGGTATATCTGAATGCAATCTTCATTGTCTGTGGTATCAGACTTACGATGACATAAAAAAGCGAACTGCACTCGTAAAAGCAAAACACGTCGAGCATGACAAGCCAGAGCGCAATGGTGGCTATCTCTGCATGGGGCATCGCTGCGATCAAAACGATGTTCTCTCCGCACTTAAGTGTTGGCTTACGTGCGATCCTGTGTCATTTGTTTAGCGGCGAATCTGAGCTGCAGCTGTGGCCCTACTCATATCCTTAACAAACATTGCAATTCAGCTATTTCTCGGGAGAAAAGACGTAAAACCAGTCGTCACGGAACGGAATAAATTTGGATGGGTTTTAGATTTCTTTAACTGAAGTATGTTTCGAGCTCAGTTTACCGCAGTGTAGCTTAGTACGACTTTCTGATGTTATCTTATCATGTTGCCTCAATTCTGCCGTTTTGACTTTCCACCCCATTCCTGGCTTGATGCTGCTGTCGTAACTCCGATGTACCCTGTCGTCTTGACGTGGTCTTGCGTTCCTTGCCTGGCCCTACGATGTTGACTTGGTTGCTCTGCCTGCGCTCACATGCACCCAATGAAGGAGATTCAGAATCGGATTTCTTTAGATGATGGCTGTATGTGACACGGAAGGAAATCTAGTGCCAGTAGGTCAGGCTTTATTCAGCGACGGACAGGGTGAATGGTGAGACAGATTTGAAAGGTTGGGAAAAATTTCAAAGAGGAGTGGGACGTGCATGTTTTGTGAGGGGTGGCGAGATCAACTTCGAGAGACGAAACCTAGGAAATGGACGGGTTAGGGCCGTTGAAGGATCGGACAGAGTTCACTACCGGGTGTGATAAGCTGCGCTTGATGCTGATGAAGCAAAATGCAGTAACTCAGTTTGCAAAGGGTGAGGTTGAGGTTAACTCGACGAAGGGTGGACTGGTGGTGCGCGGAGCTGTCACGTATAAGCATCAATGTGTGGACAGTCTTGTGCAGGGGAAAAGTCCCATGATCCAATTTTTGGCTCTATTTCAGATAATAAAAAGGAACCTGGTGCGTCTGTGCAAGTGTCACGGCGTATCCGGATCCTGCAACATGCAAGTTTGCTGGAGAAAAATGGCGCCCTTTCGACAGGTATGAAGCAGTACTCGCAGAACGAGGAACCGAAGTGCGAGGCGTTGGATACAGATATGATAAAACTGTTGTCCTTTGCGAAGAGGCGTGCCCTGAAACCGGTCGCTCCTTCACGCAAGGGTGTCGTTTTGTGTCAATGATTGGAGGGCCGAACCGAGGGCCCGGCAACCTAATATACCCTCAAATGTGAGTTTCTCAACGGATCAAGCCCACTTCATTTTGACCGCCGGCAATTTTTGTTTCCATTTCGCTGGTATTTTTTTTTAAACCAAATAATAGGGTTTGTTTCCCTAGCAGAAAATATTGGAGGGGGGAGGGGCAAAATCGCCTTTGCAAGGGTCAACAACCACATGGGATGTGGCCCCCGCAAGCGAGTGCAAGTCGACTCCCCTGATTTTACGCTCAGGACACCGCATAACTGCACGGAAGTGCATTTGCACTCCTCGTCACGTTCGTGCGACACTTGCGGCATTTCAGATTGGAGACAGCCTGAGGAAGAAATTTGACTCCGCCACAATGATGCAGGCGGTTCGCCGGCGTCGAAGAATCCGCCTAAAGCCCAAGTATCCGCGACAAAAGCGACCGTCCAGGAGAGACTTGGTCTATCTGGAGGACTCACCAAATTACTGCGACAAAAATCCCAAGTCAGTTACCTTGCTTTTCAAAGAAGCCAAGCGTAACAAGAGAGCGCATGTTGTGTGCACAGCTCGTGTGTTGCATGTGTGGATTGTTGGTGTGCGTTTGAGTGGGCCGACGAGAAATGTTATAATGTTTGATATGCTGCAGTGAATGAGAAAGGATGTATTGTTTTTCCTTGCTGGTGACAGCGTTGAAAACACTGCACGCATCGGACATTTTGCGAGATAAGGAGCAATCTCTATCTAAAGAGACCAGGCAACAGTTGTCGGGTTCGCCGCCAGGTTCGGAATCCACGGGACGCGCGGCCGGGTGTGCAACCGCACCTCCTGGGGCATGGACGGCTGCAACCTGCTCTGCTGCGGCCGCGGCTTCCGCACCGAGGTGCTCGAGCTCTCCGAGAAGTGCAACTGCCGCTTCGTCTACTGCTGCCACGTCCAGTGCGAACAGTGCAACAAGACGGTGGAGAGGCACACCTGCAACTGAGGCCTCAGCACCGGCTTCGGAGCACTGGGCATGCAGGAGCGAAGCTACGCCTGAAATGCACTGCACTGGTCGTAGACGGCGCTAGGTGGGGAAGAGCTTGACGCGGTGAGGGCGGAGTTACTTTAGGTGGTAGACACGTGATCACATGGTAAAACGCCAGCGATAAGATGCACGGATACATTCTGACCGTGCGGGCCACGCTGACTGGGGAGTCAGACGAAAAACCTAGCCAGTCTGGGCCAGTCTGGCTGGGGAGTCATACGAAAAGCCTCGCCAGTCTGGGCCTATTCGGCCTCCACACGCTCCTCACCAGATAGTTCCATCTGACGTAGGTAGCTGCCACACAGGACGCAGGTTTGCCTGTGTAGGACACGGCCACCAGGGCTGGAATTCGGGCCAATCAGGTGTCCGCCTGAACCCCCTTACGGTCATCCCCACCATCGGTGGCCGGAGCAGTAGACACCGCGACGACCCGTGTACATGGGGCCGAAGACGACGCTGGCCCGGAGGCGATGTCCACGTACAGGACTTCGCGTCCACGGCAAAATGCATGCCGCCGCATTCGGCACGTGTTTGTACCGTGAGTTTGGTATGGTTGTCATTGGCTATGGGTCCTCCATGGTAACGAGAGTACGAGGATTTGATGGCGTTTAATGGTAGTTCTTCAGCAGTATTACATTCATGGCTTTGACGTACTGGTAAAGGTGAGGATCCATGTTTCTTCGACAGGTGTTTGCAGGAGACGTCGAAGTCTCTTGTAAGAAGCATTTATGCTTATGTCTTAACGGCTTCATGTCTCCAACAAGGTTGTACATATATGTCGATGCCATGGGACGTCATTGGAAGGGACTTCATTGTCATTAAACTTATCGAGTATTTATGAAGTGTTTCAGGTGTATTATACTGTCCAAGATTTAGTTTTTAATGTATCGCTGTTGGCACCAATACCCTGGTTTGGTTTGCTTGCTGCTAAGCTTTAATTCACTCTCGATCAATTTTTAGCGTAAGATACATAATTGCATTCTAAGAGCCTTGAAACGGAGACTGCTATAACGCGTGTTAATGTGTCCTAGCTGGACATCATTTGGTACCCAGGAGCCCATTTACTATATTCCTTATGTCTCAAAGAGATGGAGACATAGCTCATTTTAGATGCATCTGATGATCGGGTCTGTACATAAGGGGAAAAAAACGACCCACGAGGAGCACCGTCATTTGTTGCTGTTTTTATTATTCCTTTTTTTTAGACAGGACCGCAGGTGCTAGCCTAGATTGGTACTGTCGAAGTGTTTCCACAGCTGGCCATCTGCAGTGAGCATTTTATTCGTTTCTATTTAAAGACATTTTGATCTGATTCAATCTTGATTATATTACAAAACTGGGTCTTAAGGCTTACATGCAAAAAGTCGAGAAAGTTGTCGTCAGACATGCCGTTATGGCCGCAACTATGATCCCATGGTATAATCCCAAGTGCTCAGAAATAGAGAAGCTCTTCTTTGTCGTGGCTGCAATGAAAATCGATTAGATCGAGATGGCCTGGCAAGGGCTCTGTTCGGATTAGTGAAGGCATGTCAGTGACGTTCGCCAGGGGCTCAGATACCTTACGCATTATGTTAATAAATAGCATGTAACGTCCTGGTCATATTAGGGGTAGGGCCGTGTGTGCTTCCAGTCGGACCACATCGATAGGACTGTAGCGTGTCATGACCGATATTTTAAAAAGCGAGGATCCCGTCTCAGACAAAATGGCTGCAAATCAGTTGGTCAGGCGACGACTCTGACCACACTTTAGCTGCAGTGTGCAGTAGAGAGCCAAAAATATTAACGCGTCTACCTTGCATGAAGTAATGTAGGGTACCGATCCATCTCGCCGGCTGAACTTGACATAAAAACACGAAGTGCTGTTTTAATCACTTTGCGTTGTATGTTCCGTGGCTACCGCTCTTTACAGCGATTTCGCTCTTAGTTACTAGTCACCGACCACATAAGTAACGATATCATATAAGTCTTTGTACGTGTACATTCGTGTGAGGTAAAGACACCACTGGTTGCCCGATGCGTGCCGTTTCGTGCAGTCTTCGCTAGATTGCTTCCTGTACATCTTATGTGCGGCGTTCTCAGCAACTGGACAATACACGTTGATTGTCTCGGAGTGGATTTACGTGCCAGCAATAGACTGTCTATGTTGTCTTGACTTCTGACGAAGGGCTGGTAAGAAGCCGCCGACTATTCGTCAGTCACCGACACACGGCCAACCTCAGCCGCCACCATACGACCAGCAGAACATGCTAACACAAAAAGAGATGATCATGACCCGAGAAACGTTTGAAAGAGGGAAACCCCAAAAAGTATTATTGGGCAGTTTCTGCCCTATGTCATAGACAATGCTTCCTTCACTGTATTCGTATTCACCCACGTGCCCACCGGCTCTGATTTCGAACCGAACTAAATGGTCGAAAACCGAACCTGCCACGGTGGCGCCACCTATGCCGATTGGGCCTCCACCAGCGCCCAGTAGCGACCGCCTTTGGAACTATCCTGTTCGCTTTGTTCATCAGTATTTGGTTGCTGCTTTACCTGTCAACGTTCTCGATTTTCTGGGCCATGAAGCATCGAAACCTCTGAAGTCGGTTGTCGCGGGGGCGACGAAACGTCGCTGTTACCCGGACTCGACCTCCTTCGAACTCGAACTTCCTGTCACTGCGCACAGGCTAGCATAATAATGCTACGCTACGCCGTCCCCACTTGGTTCATCAAAGTCGTCACTCCGTAAGGCGGCTGTCCTTAGAACGCTCTGTGAAACGTGAGCTGTCTCGGTCCAGCAAAACTTGTTTTCTGCCTGTCGTCTGTCGCCCTCTCACATACAATCCAGAGTACTTTTCTCCGCCTGTGCCCCGCAATACAAAGCACCTTACGTAAATACCTCCGCAGGGAAGAAGAAATGCAATGTCGCGGCACTCCCCGCTAGCAATGCGAAGAAGCACGAAGTGATTTCCTGAGTAGCTGGTTGGCGTTTTCTCGGGTCGAGGACGTCAGAGTCAAAGCGGTCCGCCAGGCAGAGCTTTCATCATGACAGCTAACATGCTAGCCATTTTTAACCCGCGCACGACCGTCGGTCCGCCCCGAACATCGGCGACTGGGGGGGGGGGGCAGTTGACTGCCCCACCTCTAACTCGCGAACGGTTGGTCGCACGATAAAAATAAACATACCGTTGTGACGAGTAGAGCTCGAAACTGGTCTCATTCTTATTTTTAGGTAATATTTAAGCCAATTTACGCCCTATATATGTTTTCTCATAGCCGACTGCATGAGACCGAGAAATGGCCTGAATCTCAAGGGCTGTGACTAATAACGCATACGTAAAGGCACCAGCGCACAAGTAAATGTCCGCGGATGCCGATACACGTCTAATTTCCCCAGATTTGTTCAATATATACACCGAAACGTTGAGTTAAAGACACCGTAATTCTCCCGTCAGCCGTCAGTGTGCGCCGCTGCCGTATGCGGTACCAAATTGACGGGAACTAATTTTGGCGTTCCTTTATTTTCGCGAAAAAAGACGATCTTTGTCAATTTTATTGATCTTTGTGGTTCTTGTGATGGTTTCTCATGCTTAAATTTTGTAAAAATTGATTAGTTGCCAATCTACAAAGTTGGCGGAGCTTTATTCGCGAGAGCCTGTTTCTTTCCAAAATATGATACTTTTTCAACCTTTTTGAGGTTCCTGGTATTAATTACGACTGTGCAAGCTAGTTCTGCCATTTTCTACCCATTCTGAGTAATTCATCGTCGATTTTGACGGTGGTACATTTTGGCTCCACTACAGTTATTCGTGACCTGACCTCAGGTCAATGGCTGGAAGTCACTGATACTTTGCCCAATGACGGTAACCAGATGTCTGCTTGACTCCACACTAAAAATGTTATGGAATATTCCGTCAATTTCCGAAAAAACGGCGATATGTCGTAAAAATGGGCTTGACCTTAGGTCAATGACCCGAACAATTCCGAAAAATCTGAGATAGCAGATTTGTTGCATCTATCACGATCACTAATCCCTGAAAGTATTATTGAGATATCTCGTTTTGCGAAAAAGTTAGAGGGCGCTAAACTTTTTTTGACATAGGTGTGTTTGACCTGACCTAGGTCAGGCACCTGGCCTGACCTGAGGTTAAAATTTTGACACAAGACGTAAAATTGATGGAGCAAAAGGTTCACAAAGTTTCGTGACTCTGTGTTTGTTGGTTCTCTCGCAATCCCAGAAAAACCTCAGGGGGGGGCAGTCAACTGCCCCCCCCAGTCGGGGACGGGTTAAGATGAAAGACCGACACTTTGGTGGGACTCACCCTAGGCCAGGGGTGCAGCAAGGGGGGGAGAGGAAGGGGACAATGACTCCCTTGGGACTGAAAAATTAACGCCTCTTTATGCACCAGTAAATGAAGATAAATAAAAGTCCCGAAACTAAAAAATAAAGTGGCCGAGTTAAAAGTTCAGTTGAAGTTCAAAGTTTCAATTAATTGTTTTTTCTTATTTAAATCTAAAGCTTAAATGGCTGGAATCCGAGGATTTTCAGTTTTTAATGGGGTTAGGTTCGTTATAACCTCCTCCTTGGTGAGATCCTGGCTACGCCCATGTCCCAGGCGTGATATTTTTGTCATTACTAATTTGAGCATGTTTGTTTGTTCGATGCAAACGGTAAACAGTTTTTTTGAAGATAAGGACTCGGCCCAGCTGACGTTCAAATCATACCAGTAAATTAACGCAAAATATGGTCTCGGTGTCAAGCCATGGGTCTGAAGTTGTTACAGGCGCTGTATGACGTAGTAACTAGTCCACGCGCCTTAAAACCACAAACACACACGCTGTGAAGCTCTAAACCTATTCATGTTCCTGCCACTCGTACCAATACAACTCGTTATCTGTTACCATGTTCATTTGCTTGAACCGTTTCAACTAAGCTGTTCACCATGTGGCCAAAGCCTTAATTTATTATACAAAACGACTGGGACTTCATGGTACAGTTCATGACAAATTTGGATACCGAAACAGTCCACTGGTTACTGAGTCTTCAAGATGATCCTGCCAATGCCACGACGCAGTGCGTTGAGCGCAACCAGGCGAGTCGGTGAAGCTTAAATGTTCAAGAGACTCATCGCTCAACTTTGAGACTGCATTCCGGCTCGAACCAGCGAGGGAGAGCATTCCAGAAATTAGCGCTGTGTCAACGAGTGGTTCATCTCCCGCGCTGTACTCTGTTAGGACATTGTGGTAAGAAATCACGTTCTCCTGGTTCCAAGGAGCAGGCTTACTTCGTCCGATAAAATCAAGAGACTGCAAAAATATGTTCAGCGGTGTTTAGTTTGCTTAAGTTCCGATTCTGCACATATGTCAGGTTGTGCCGGTTTTGATGGGACCTATCCTGCAGTGCATACGGCATACAAACGTCATTGCTAATCAGCAGTTCCATCAGAACTTGCAGACGTTAGTGCTCGAAATCGTCAAGGCCAGTGAAATGACTGTAGAACGTTGGCTGTTGGGTATTCTGCACGTATAGCACTGACGTTTGGTGAATCCTATCCTGCTGTTTGGACACGACAAAATATGTTTTTAAGTACATTACATCGACTGGTATTTAAAACCCCGATATTTAGAAGTCACACCAACTGATGCAGGTTTATCAGGTTCCCTCATATCCGTAACTGGTGTTCCGACTTATTTCCGTTTTTCGTGCAATAATTATTTGTTCAGATGTAGTGCAATAGCGGGGGAAATACGCTAAAAGACGGATATCCGAGTGATGCATTCGAAAGGTCCTTCCCTTTCACCAGACCACAATGTGCGACTCCGGCATTCTCGCGGTTACTAGTTTCTTATGCAGCTCGCCGGATCCACGCACCAAGCTTGCGAAAGCCGTAGGTGTGCCACGTACCTCATGAGTAGTCTCTGCACCGTCCGCTTGACAAGAAGGGTCCAGAGGGCCTGACGTGCATGCTACGTCCGCGCCGTCTCCCGTTCGTGCAGACCCGGGCGCAGGTACCCGAGATAAGCCGCCAGTCACGTCGGCCGAGTTGCCGGCCCTTGGAAGGTCGGCCACCGTGCCCTCGGTTTCGGCGAGTGGACGGTGTGCCGTGTTCGTCCCTCGAGATAACTTTTGCTGAGAAACCTTCACCGCAGACAGCGTGGGATGGATCTGCCGTCTTCAAACACTTTTCGGTGCGGACGCTCTGACCATTCCCACGAACAGCGATGACGATGCAACTACATTCAAGCACAACAGGGGCCACAGGCAGCCTTGACCACGCGATGTCCGAAACCGCCCTCTTTCCGTCGTGCGCATACCGCAGTTGAAAAACGTAGTCAAACGTGCACCGTTTATTTCCTGATGAAGAGGACATAACAAACGATGAAGAGGGGCAAGGGTGAGGGGATGAAGCTCTGGGCGCGGAGCGGCTCTCCCAGATGGCGAGGCTGGCGGAGACGTCAGGGGCTGCGATTTCACGGCACGGGGGCGACCGGCGCCACGGGCAGGTCGTCGGCCTCGATGTGCAGTCCGGTCTCGTCGGTGTAGTACCGCCGCTCCACGAACGTGCCGTCGTCCAGGGGGAACCTAGAGCGGAGCGAGGTCGGGTCAGATGAACTGCCGCGCCCAGTCATACGCCGGTAATAAATTCGCTTCGCTGATTACGGCCTACGCGTGTAATACTTTGGAAACGTGAATGCCTTCTGACTTGGTGCTTGCAACGATAACTCTTCTGCAGTTTGGTAACAGCGATCAGCGGGACGGAGAAGAGCGTCAATGCTAAACGATGTCCTGCTTTCACGGGCATTGCCAGCCAAGAGGGCAAGACTTCCATGCTCCCCAAGAGACGGGACAAGGCTGCGCTCTCTTAGCTCACCTGAACACGCCGGTGAAGAAGGGCACGAGGCGCGTCTCGAGGTCGCCGTTCTCGTTGACCACCTGCACTTCCTTCAGGTCGATCGTCTCGTCGCGCGCGATGCCGTTGTCCGCCTCGAACCTGCGCGGTCGTGTTCATCGTCAGCGTGGTATTTCAGAGGAGTGCGAAACAACGCGGTGTGAGAGAGGACCAAATGCGGTGTATTTTTGACTTCGTATCTATTAGGCTGAGTTTCTGAGAGCAGACTGCTTTCAAGCAACGGTCCGAAATTAGTCCAACACAAGGACACTTGGAACGCGTTCACACGCAACGAATCGTCACCAAACATCTCAGCAAAAATTTGGTCAAGTAAGGCATGAATAACCGGTCATAAACTATTATGCTAGGCAGCACTGCTGTTGTGTACCTCACTAGAATGGAATTATTGCAGAGCAGGTGAGGCTGAAAGCGGCACCATATGGGATCTAACTAGCTGAAATGCTTTCACAGTTGTTGACAACTGTGACTTTATCACCACGGTTGAAGAAACAGGTGCGATACCGTTCATCAGTAGCACTTCAATACTATTCTGCTTCCTGAATGCTTCACAGAGACCGGACAAGAGCTCCAAATCTTGGTTCGCCAGACGCCTGCGATCTACGTCCCGTCCTACCAGGCCGCGGCCTGCCGGCAGCTCCCCAGCTCCGGCCGAGAACTCACGAGTTCTCGTTGCCTCCGTCGGCCTTCATCTGGTTCTTGTAGGAGATGATCTGGGCCTCCCGGTCCCGGACTCTGTTGGGGTTCTCCTGGGGTCGGGCTGCCGCGCAGGCCACGAGGCAAAGCAGAACAACCTGCAACAAGCGGAAACACTCCGGTGATGAATGCTCACTGAACGGTCCGCAAGGTGTTCGGCAAGTCCTTACAGACAAGAAGCAAGGAGACATCCAATGAACCCAATGCGACCGGTGGAGGTCAGCACTAGAGAAATGTCAAGAGCCTAAGGAAACTAGTGCATCCAGTCCTACATTCAAACACAAGGACCATTTATTCCACGCATAACTAACGTTAGTGACCTGCAGCACCAACGGCCTTACTCGAGGTCGAGAGCCTTGCGGAGCCAACGACAATGAAATGATGTCACCATTTACGGTGCGGTCCGGCAATGGAAGTTTGATCCTTCCGAGATACCGAAAGAAGTTACTCTGACAGGAGTGATTCAGTGTAAGACCAAGCTCTTCCATTACACTGCAAACGTGCAAACAAGCACCACCAGAGGACAGGACCTGTCGTAACGAAAACTCTGGCGGATTTAGAAACCAGTTTCCTTTCGATTTCAACCGCGAACAGAACACGGTGCTTCCTGTTCAGAGTCAGCTGCACACCTTTTTCCCGCAAAGTTTGCACGCAGGTGGAACAGGTCATTGTCGAAAATGCTCTGCGTGAAATATATCACTCGTGGTAAGATAGGTTTTCGCGGCATCCAAAGTGCATGAGGAATATTGCTGGCATGATTTTCACACAACACTCGTCTCTGCGCGGATCCCTATAAAACATCGTGAATCAGACCGCATTAGTGGAAATGGAAAACATGTCCATAAGTGGTCGTAGGCCTTCATTTTATCACGTCTGTTTTACTGAGCCGTGGATGATAATTCTTGAAAGTGAAAAAGTACGCATTTACCAAATAATAAAGCAAAGTTTTAAACGTGGCTGACAGTCACACCAAATCAGGCACAATGAAGAGAAATATTTCTGTATAATGTTAGCAAATTCGGGCGGGGTTTCTCTTACTGTAGTGAAATGAACAAACCCATTTACTTTCTAACATAAATTGTTGTATAAACGGCTAATTCGTCCGTTTGGTTCATGATGTTGCCTCTCATATTTCTATGAACATATCATTATGTCTTGCCTGGTTCCCATATTTAGGACTCTTATACGGTTCCCCTGCGTGCTTAGGATGACTGACTGCATATTTAGAAGCCTCCAATTTGGGTCCAGCTAAATGGGTTGATCTGGGGGAGGCTTCGTTTAGTATGATGGGCATCCATGGATAAATTCGCCTGTCTGTCTGATCTAAATCTCTAGTTTTATATGGCTTTGGCTTTCGCATCTTAGAAATGAGCAGAACGTATAAGTAGCTACCACTGCGCGGCCATTTTTCTACCGTGCCCCTTTTTTGGGGCGTGAAAATCTGTTCCATTAGCAGATGTTGTAGGCCTATTAGTACACTGAAGCCATTCCACAATGCAGTAAAATCAAATTGATTTGCATGTCTCTATGTGGAAAAGTATGGTCGGTGTTGTGGTGATGGCTGCTGCGTCCCCCCTCCCGTTGAACACCAGAATTTAATGTTAATCTTGCGGCATTGACTATAAAAAAATGACTTACAAATAGCTTGCCCCCCCTTTAAATTCGTGCGTTCTCCAGCCAATAGCTAAAAGTAATCGAAATGAGTTTGCATATAACAGCGGTGGATAACGCAATACACCGCCCAAGACAGGTCATTTAAAATGATTTGATCTTGCGTCCACGGCCGCTGCTTTTTGTCTTCTTGCGAAATCAGCGTGCGACTTGCGACTGCGCGAAATCAGCGTTCATGCGACTAGCAGCGTGAAAAAACATGGTGCAAAAACCCCATGGGCTTTTGCAACCCGGGTTTCGGAGAAGATGTGCTCAGTAAATGTAAGTGGCTATACGACAGATCGGACAAAACTCAGTTCAATTCATTATTTCCAAAAAGACATGGATCACGTTAGAACGAAAGGCGCAAGACCCTTTCCACACAATCTGAGTTCAGGTGACACCGACGCCAGCGCGGCTCGGTCGGAGGTGCCTGGTACGTACCAGCTTCATGACGAGGGCGGGCGAGGCGGCGTCTGTGCGGCGTCGGTTTGAGCAGCGCCGCTCAGTCCGCCGGCCGTTATATAGCGGAGCATCGGAGGCCGGCGGCAGCGGGGGGGGGGGCTGCCGTGCGGAGGCAGAGGCGCCTTTCACCCGACCTTCCTCTGACCCGAGAGCGGCGTCGCCGAGCCAGCCGGACCGGTCACGGGCCGTGCCGCGCCGTCCGGTGCGCCGGTGATGGGCCGGCCTCGGCGGCTGGCACCGCGCTGACGGCGGCCGCCGCCGGCGCCCGCCCGGCCACGCAGCAGGACCACGACCTCCGGCCGGCTGACGTCGCGGGCGGTCACGATCACGGGGCCGGCTGACGTCACGGGCGGTCACGACCACCGGGCCGGCTGACGTCACGGGCGGGTCACGATCACGGGGCCGGTTGACGACATGCGCGAATCACGATCGCGGAACCGGCTGATGTATCGGGCGCGTCACGATCACGGGGTCGGCTGACTGAGTGGCGGAACACGACCGGTGCCTAACTCACCGAGCCGCTGCATCGCAGTGGGTGCGCGGTCGTGCTGAACCTCGTCATCACGACGAGTGCTTGCATCACGGCGGAAGCCGAACGGGCGACCGGGCGCACGGAGCTGTCGAGCGGTGATTGCTGGATGACGACAGATCAACGCACACATCCGCAGGCTTGCGGACTTGCGGTCACGTAAACCAGTAACGCGCTGATTTCCTTTCCCATTAATCCGCTGAACGTTCCCTGGAATGTTCCACGACACCAGGATATCTCCGCACTGACTGGCAAACAACACCGGAATAGGAATTACGCTGCAAAAAATTACACTGAGCAATGGCTGCTAACCATTCGGACACGACAGTCATATGTGATTAAGCCGCCAAAGTTGCGACGGTCGGATGTTAACAAGAATGAGACACGTGCATTCCAGTGGCCACCAATGACCACATGGCAGTCGGCAGTTGCCATGTGGAAGTGCTTTAGCGACCACGTGGCAGTGAAAATGTTTCGAAGCATGCAGATCCTAGGCAGCATAGCTGAAGTCGGCATCGTGCTGAGACAATAGGCTGGAGCAGCATTTGGATTCATACCGCATCCAGCCGCATTTGCAGCCATACATGACTGGTCAAGCAAAATGTAAAATCCAAACAGTTTTTGGGCGATTAATTTTTTGAGATGGCTCAGCATGTCTTCTTTAACGATGCCCAGATGACACAGTGACGTAACATAGTATGGTTTCTACCCTACTTCAAGAACCACTTCGGGTTGAACCACCGTAGAACCAATGATCACTGTTATTTTTTGTATATCTACTCCCACCACCAATGTTAACGAGAGATGTGAGTATAGCATGGATGAAAAATAGGGCCAAATTCTGGTACGGAAAAGAGATTCGTCGGACCTTAACATGTGACGTTGGTAACGCATTTACAGAACTTGGTTTTATAAAAGAAGGAAACATATGGATGGGTTAAAACATTGTTACGGAGTACCATACCAATAATTTTCTTTGGTATGAGCGGCTCCATACCAAAGGTATACAAAGTTACGCCCCTGGCCCATTGCATTTCGTGCAAAACAACTAGCGAGTTAGTAACACCTCCTGGATGGCGTGGAGTAATGTGCATCAGTATGGACTGAGTTTAATTCAAAAGAAGATAAATGCTAAAGAAAATAGAAGTGAAATATAATTTCGAACACAATGCGAAAAACCAAAGAAAACGTTCCTCATTTACACTGTGTTTTATATACCAGCTCTGTCTTTATAAAACAGTCTACTGCTGAAAGAAAAAAGGCTATAAGCTATGTGTGTTTGTGTGTGTTTATGTGCATGTGAGCGAGAGAGAGAGAGAGAAGATACAAAAGTGCATTTGTTCTCTTGTGTTGGCTGGTCCTTCGTCATATTATCGAAGGACTATCATCATGGGAGGAGGAAACAAATGGTTTAAAAATCTCATGGTATTACTATCGCTTATTTACAAGGCCGAAAAATAAATGCGAATAATATTTAATCAACAAATCGTTTGATGGACAAAAATGAAGTTAGTTGCCAATGTCCTACCAAATCCTTCCAGAACTTGAGGATTTTTGCCTGAACCCTGGGCGAGTCCTAAGACCTTGATGTCCTCCCATCTCCTGTAAATCCTTATAAAGACATACCGACAACACAAAAACGAGAGCCCATTTTTCTGTTTCAAATCATGCCCAATTTGACCCCTTGATGGCAGATAGTGAAGTCTCGAGTCACAGGAAAGATGAGTACCTCACTCGTTTTAGTTTCCGCTGTCATCTTAGTAGTTTCTTATAATTTTGGCCGGTGAACTATGCTTTCTGGTACCGGACTTTACAATCGGACAGTCGTAGTCAGAAAAACAATCGGATAGTTTTTCTCTTGATGTTTGCCGATGATACCTTTCCCGATATGTCTGTTAATTAAACCATGACAGTGTCGACTCTTAAAGTATGAACACTGACATAGCCGGTAGTCACTCCACCCAAAGGTTTCATTTTCTCGGTGGCGCATATACTGAAGAGGGCCCATGGCCAAAACGTCCGGTAATTCCCAGCTCTTCTAAGAGCCACAAGCCACACTGTACGGCATGCAGGCCATCAACTACCAAGAAGACCTCCAAGAATGCCGTTCACCATCATCCAGTGGGCTTTCCGAGAACTCGATAACTCACATACATTCACAATCCTGTTAAAGGCTTGCCGGGCGTTTTTGCGGTTGTCGCCATTGCTGTTGACCGCTCGAACCACGTACCATTTCACTGGGCAAACCATTTCCGCCTCTTTGCGAGGATATTATCTCGTTCGTTGAACCTCTCGTGTGGTCGTGAGGATCGACCATCAGTTTGACCTGGGCTACACACAGTGTAAGGCACCCCGTAATTGCAATCATGAGGGCAATAGTATCCAGCTGTCATACCTTGGTCCATATCATTCCTTTCAACGCCACACGACACTTAAAAAAGAAATTATCGTACAGTATAACAACGTCTCCCGGGCGGTGTTAGCGAAAGGCTTAGTGGAGACCGCACGATTATCACGGTCGCGCCAAGATTCACACTCAGACCCCGTCATGCGAGAAGAAAACGTCAGCTCAGATGAAGATGAGCTGCGCCTGGCGAGCGAGGAGGCCCCGAGAACCAGTCGGGGAAAGTGGCGCGGTCAGTGAGGCCGAGCGGTACAGAGTTACGGGGGAGTTGTCAAGGTAACGGCCACTCGATGTTGCAGCGCAGCGGATCTGGGCCTGATATCGGCCCTCGACCCCGGCCGGTGGAGGTGCAGAGCGCGACGGCAAACCGACCGACCCCCGTAAATCGTCCAGAGTTCTGACGGCGATGAGTTTGTTGCCTGGCGCCCGCGACGCATCCCACGGTCGGAAAACGCACGACGCGACAAACAGCGTCGTCCGCCGGCTATCTGACGCGGACAGGATCACCGTATCGGATCAGTGACGTCACCAGGGGGACGATAGCGTGGCGGCGCGCGCTGCCGAAGTCGAGCAGGACAGACAGGAGAGCGACCGCCGCACCCCGCAGGTCTGCGAGGTCGGAGGCTCCGGCCTGCCGAGGAGACCTGTCGCCATGGCGAAGAAAGGTTCCGGGGATGACAATGAAGCACTTGTGGACGAACAGGAAAGGGGCCTGAAAGGTCAGTGGTCAACACTGGTGCAGCCCGCATTTTTGTGAAAACCATCGCACAACGCCTTTACAGCAGGCGGTTTTCGTGTGATTTCAGTTCACACTGAGCCCCCCCCTCCCCGTCGCTTAAGAGAATCCTGGCTGCGCCCCTGGTGGTCAACACCAACAGTAGGTAGTAAACTCATGGAGTGCTATAGATCTCAGCACGTCAAAAGGGATTTGTGCATTTTGCGGAAATTTGCCATATCGTATTTTGATTGTGTGACAAATTTGCGACTCCTGTAAATGACTGAAAATCGCTGCATTTTCTCAGAAAAGCAGGTCACTGACATTTCAAGGACAGAAAATAAATGAACAGACTCCTGGCTAAAGCCGTGGGTCGGTCCTGGCTTAGAGCCATGGGTCGACTGTGAACTGTGAGCGATGATCGTTGTTGCGTAAAGGCATGGCCGCTGTATCCAGGATGGCCTCGCTGGATGTGAATAGTCGGTGCGCGTGGTGTGTTAAATTTGAACCCTACAGCGAGCTTGGAAAAACTACCCCATTTAGAAAAAATGGGATCGCTGGCCGCAGCGTCCTGGACACACGTCTGTTTGCTCGAGAATCCTGATTTAAATTAAGAACAAATACGAACTCAACGTACCTTACCGTCAACAGCAAAACGACTGGGAGTCGTCGGTAATGTTTGCGGAAAGTACCTGAACTGCCAGCGGACGGATGTGGTTCGTTCACACTCTCGGTTCTGTTGCAGACAAAACGTTGGACGTCCTCACCAACAAGTCGGCGCGGTTCTTGTACCTGGGAGTGGCGTGCATCGGCATAGGCCTGCTGATTCCTATGTGGTTCCTCTACTTTTACCCGCTGGACGTGGAGTTGCCCATTTACACCCGGGGCAGCTGCATGATTGGGCCACAGTACAGGTGAGGGTGCCGCAGTGGTGTTCATCGTAAGTGGCCACAGGTCCGTGCGGATTGCATCATGCGAAATTCCGCCAGTTGTTACAGCGCGTCCTGTTCAACCCATTCCAAGGTGCGATGAGTTAGATCTGGATCCCTCCTTTATGTCGTTGTTGCTGATGACGCTGATGATGCTGACCATTCCCAAGACATGTCTTAACCGCAAGCCTTTATCGGCACCTCGTTCGGTCAGCAGTGGGTTCCTTTAGTTCGTCATTCGTCAACCGCAAGGCTCTTAGACCGTTTGCAGGTAGTTACCCGCTTTAAAATACCACGAGCAATGAGGTGACTTCTGGCACTTTGTTCAGGATCGATCACCATCAGGCAACGAGCATGGAAATCACCTCAGCACGACACAATCTCGATGTCAATGTTAATTTTGAGAACCAGTGCAAACCCCGTGAATAGCGGTTACAACTGCGCTGCAACTTTTCAGTTTCACTATTAACGCCTACCTCGTTCGAGCCTTCGAAAATGTAATGACTGTCACTGAAATGCATTGTTCCATGTCATTTCCTATCGCATGTCAAATGCATGATGTGAAAAACACCCCTTTTTAACGACTACATTCAATTTCAATAATGAGATCATTTTACCATCAACTGCATTTTGTCCTTACGAAACCGTCGAAGACATTACAGACAGGGTTACGATGTTCTTACCGCTGCAGGGGCTAGACGAGATCGACTAACTGACATGGTTGTGTTATTCGTCCTTAAAACGTCCTTTCAAAAAGTATGGAGTCATGACCTCCTGATCATATGTGCTGTTCCTTCTGTAACGTCTCCTGACCTGTGACTCGTGCTGTTACTTTTAAACATGAAATGAAGTATCCAATGCAGGACGGTTTTTATTAATTTGAGTTGGGACTGATTAAAAAACGGACTTGTGGGAGAAACTGCACAGCGTAGCCGAGGTCATGGCACAAGAAAATGCACCCGAAACGTGTATCGCCCATTTCATCATCAGTCTTGTCCTGCTGGCTGTGTTTTTTCTCAACTGAGAAGCTCTCGTGAGAACGTAGACCACATGCTCGGCGAGGTAATCTGCTAGACCGACGGTATAATCCTTCGAGCAGGTGCACTTTTAACTCCTAACTCTTTTCGTTTGGGCCTCGGCTGCCATTATGTGATTTCAGATCCACCTTCACCGGATGGGTTTGTAAACCCCATTTGAGGAAACTTCGTTTACAACAATGTCATATATGTGACGACCGCCAAGAACACCGGAATATTGGAACTGCCTTAGATCGAGCTTTTTCACTAGAACTGCACGCTACCAAAGCTGTCAAGAAATTAAAAAAAATAAAATGCAATGCACTTCCTGCTCATTCTGCCGATTTCCGCATCACTTTATGAAAGAACACTGCAGTCATCACCCAGGCATACGCGTTTCGTCACGTCCGGTTTCCTCTCGGCGTGGTGGGGTGCGGCTGGTTATCAGCTCGGTCCCACCCACAAGCTCCTGGCCTCCTGCGGCACGGATGCCCCGCTCGCCGACCGCAGCCAGCGCATCACCGCGACGCGCCGCTGTCCGGCACGACGACGCGAGCCGCGCCGTCAATGAGCCACGTTCGTTAAGCTGTTAGTCCGGATTCGGTTATTCTACAATAAAAATAGCCATTGCATGGGTTTGCTTGGCTCAGCTGCCTGTGGTAACAACCACTGGTAAAAATGGAACGGGAAATTTCGGACCTGTTTTTCACAGTTCAGTGAGGAGGGCGAGATGAACATTTATAAAATAGCTACCCGAGGGAAGTGTCGAGTTATACAGCGAGTTCCACCTAGTCTCACCTAATGTTTTTACATATCGACTCCCCAATGTCTTTAGATAATGGATCCCAAGGGCAAAGCTGCGCATTTTGGCATAAAATCCATAATTCCGGTTTCAGCGGTCATGTGCGGGAGTCGTGCGGTACCAGCTGACCGCAACGCGGACCGCCAGCTGCTGCCGCGCTGCGGTGGTAGATGTCAGATTAACGGAGAGCGAGAAAGAGACCGATATGACACGTCCAGGTCGGGTGACAAAGGGAGCATCTGTGCCTCTGATGCTCTTCAGCGCCTCTCGTCCTTTGTCTCGTCAGTTCGCAGTCACGTGTAGAGGTATGAGACTGGCCGCTCGGCATCACGTGGAGTAGGAAACTTTTTGAGGACATTAAACAGCATGGAGGTGTTATCGAGACGACAGCTGATTGCTGAATTCCTTAACATAGGTCCGTAGCTTAACCCTCGCCGGGCGAGAGGAATTTTCACGCGCACCGATAACGGGAGTGGGGGGGGGGGGTTGTAGTAGTCATCCCCTCACCATTTGGCCTCTAATTGAGTTAGGGCCGCGGGTCAAAAAGCAATCAATATCTGTGTGCCCAAGAAATCCGACGGTATCCAGCTCGATTCCGTCAGGTCAACCGTTGACCTTTTAGGCCAGTTCATACCTTATGCTTAAGAACCGTAACTCGATTTTCCAGAGTTAAAAACAACCCATTTGGGTCAAGTGGTCCTAAAATAGTCCTTTATCACATTCAATGCCAAAATTAGTATGACAACCTATAGGTCAACTTATACATCCGTGACCTCTTTAACCTTGGAAACGTCATTGATCTATCTGAAGGACCTTTTCACATGTGGACTACTATTCGGGACCGATTTGTTGCCAATCATCCGTCGTTTATGCATACCCATTGCCGTAAAGCAGTAAAACGGTGAAACAGAAAATCCTACATTTGGGGCAAAAATTGCTCTTACTTAGGCCATGTGTAATTTGTGTGCTCATCATTGCAACTACAGCAATACTAGTGGTCCCTTCTGTATTTCACCTGGCCGTCTTAAGTTTAGCAATATCCTGTTCATAACCACGTTTAGCAGTTCCGGAACCGGCATCCGCCCGTACACAAATTTGCCGACCAAGGTAAATTGAGGAATTTGCCCCTTCCGAGCTACTGGCACACTGTGTGCCAAAACAGACAGCGAGATCGGGCTCAGGGCACAAAATTACCCCAGATTACCCCACACTGTCGTGTCGGGTAGTCGCATCAAATTGACAGCGATTCTGAATGCAGTCTTGCCCAACGTGCTGCAGGGGGAGCAGCCTGGCTCTGGCTGCAGCGGGCCACACTGAGATGTGTTCATATTAGATGTGTTCATACTGAGAGACGATCTGGCCTCGGGTTCCGACCATCGGCTGCTTCTGAGGCGCTCCGTCGTATCGGCTCACGGACTCCCTCGTCTCTGGCTGTTTGCCTTCACCGTGTACAGGGTGCGCATTAAGTTCTGGCGGGTTCATGTTCATCGAGTTTACGTAGACTGATGGGTTGGCAAGCTGCCAAGGGCCGGAGGCTTGACCCTGCTGATCCTGCCACGCTAAATAGAGGCCTGCAGCCCCTCAGTTCCATGTCCAGTAATGCAAAAGCAAGTGAAAGGACAACGTGTCGCTGACTACCTACGGGGATCGGCCGGACCAGGGAAGACGGATGCACAAGTGGCGACGGACATTGGCGTGGGAGCGAGGACCGTCCAACGAATCAAGGCCAAGCTGCGGTCTGAAGAGAATCTGGAAGAGGACCTCAGGTCTGGCCGGCCTCAAACTGTCCGCAACCTCCGGAACTTGGTCGCCGGGACCCAGTTCATCAGGCAATCCCAGTCAGGCCATCAGGCGGATCGCCAGGATTTTTATTATTTTTTTTTAACGTCACCCATGAACGGATGACCACGAGTGCTTTCACCCACGAACTGCCGCGATGCAAAGCACCATACATTAACACCATTTTAATGCGAAAACTTAAAAATTAGCGAGTCGCGGCACTCCCTGCTAGGAAAGGAAAAAATGCAGATCGGGAGAAAATGCCACATTAGGTGTTACAGGCACTGCTATGTCAATGAAGCTGCCACAGATGAAAAAGTAAAGTATCCAGTGTTAAAATCAGCATTTGGATGGCCATTGCACCTTCCCCGTATCAGTGTAAACTAAGAATTAGGGTAAATTCATGGTCACATCCTGGCCGAAAGCGAGCTGTTGCACATTGCAGGGCTCGCATGACAACACCCGGCTAAGCTCAATGCCTGTTGCCGGGTGAGGTCATAGAGCCAGCAGCTAACTGGGGGTGATAATGAGACATGATAAATCGGTATATGTAGTGGAATCCATTGCACCGGTTGGCGTCTTTACAAAGTGCAATAAACAAAACAGGAGTGGTCATGAAGCGCGATGTCCGTCACATATGTCATAACGTTTCTACTAGGAGCTAGATAAGAAATGGAAATGAAGAAATTCTATATGATGTGTGGTATTGTACATCATTTGTTTTTTATGGATACCAACGATGAACTGTTTTACTTCGTGTTTTATGCTATATGTTGAAGTAGGAACTTTGTTTATGAAAGGGTATTTGGACGTTATAATTGAATTCCAAAGACGAAGGGCAATCCATGTAACAGTGCGGTTTCTATATAGTTTTGAGGTAAATGGTTCAGTCAGATGACAAGTGAGTCTGGAAGTTCTACGAGAATGGTTTGCTAGAGTGAAGGATAGGTTAATATCTAGTGGTAGAGTTCCTTTGATTGTTCTGTGCATAAGAGAAATGGCTAACTGTTCAAACAAATCCTTGACTAAGAAAATTAAGGTTTTTGAATAATGGCTCAGATGGCGACAGTCTATAATGTCCAGTGATGATTCTGACTGCACTTTTTTGAAGAAGCTCAACTTTATTTAAACATGTGGCAAATGTATTAGTCCCAAATTAGACAGCAGAAATTCAAATATGTAATATAAATGCACTGTGCAGAAAAAACACTGAATTTTGGTCGAGGAAAAATCTGGAGCTTTAGAGAATTCCTATCTTTTTACTTACAATATCGCACATATGACTAATATGGTAATTCCAGGACAATATGCGATCTATGTACTTTCCTAAATATTTGGTTTTGTGAACAAACCTTATATTACTTCCACACAGTACCACATTTCATGTTATGTTTTTCTGTGAATTACTATAAAGTTGGCGATATTTTTTCTTTTGTTTAATGAAGGTTTATTAGTGTGCAAGCATTTGCAAATTTTCGGAAGCTCATCATCAATGACGATTTGCATATGTTGAACATTATCAGGGGCACAGGAACTCCTCCTTCAGTTGGGTTGGGGGGAGAAGCGTTTTGGGTCAAATCTTTCTAGTCAACGTCCGTAAGGTCAATGTAAAATTTTCAAAAAGTTGAGGGGGGGGGGCTGAAGCCCCCTGGCCCCATGGCTCCCGCGCCTATGAACATTATTACTCTAAAAAATGCAGCATCATCAGCATACAAAATATAATTTAAGTTTACGCGGAAAATCGTTTACATATTACGTGTTATATAATTGCAACCATGAAGACGGTGGGAACCGCCAGGACTTTATGCACACCCGATATGCCTATCCGCACTGCATTTAAAAACGCGTTTCGAATGCTTCGATATGAATATGAAAAGACCACGGACGAGGCAAAATCTGAAGTTACTCCAGTAATGTCGACATGACACTTGCTATGTAGTGACAGAGAAGAGATATTTTAAACCTACACACATCGGTCAAAAAACATCGGTCCATGTAAAAAACAAAAAACATCGGTCCATGTACCTTTCCAGAACAACATAAGACTGAAATCTGCGGTGCCTGTTGGCCGCTTGCTGAGTGTGGACTGCTTATGGATCCTTAGTTATTCGATCCGAGCGAGCGAGTTCCGAGCGTGGGATTAGGGAAATGGACGAACGGAGATTCTGACTCACCGCCCGTCCCAGGCGGGCGTGACGTCACTTAACGGCGATGATCGTTCCGGCGACTAAGGGCAGTTCAAGGCGACGGGCGCTCGCCCGGGCTCCCAGCGGTACCGGGAGAGGGGAACTCAAGGCTAACTGTCGGCAGAAGTCTATAACAATGCGACGTAAACAATGGTGCTGGATCGGACATCGGGAGAATGGAGCGGTTGCTAAAGACGGCCGAATCTCTGAATACCTGCTTAATCGCTTATCGGCCTCTCGGCTATGCCAGCGCTTTTTACGGTAAGGACCAGGTGGAATTCACAGTTATGGCTCATAATGCATTCACGCTTTGATAATGCGGACCAAGGCCCCATATACCGGACTGCGGACTGTTTTTATAGAAAAGCTGCTGAACTGGTGGGTCGTTCAAGTCACTTTGATATTTATAGTTATCCCGCCCCCGACTGGGGGGTGGCGGTTGACCGCCCCTCCCCCAGGTTTTTCCGAGATTGCGGCAGAACGAACAAACATAGCGCCACGAAATACCTTGTATCCAGTTTTTCACCTCAGGTCAAGTAAAGTGTCTGACCTAGGTCAGGTCAAACGGGACATGGGTCCAAAAAAGTTTAGTGCCCTGCATCTTTTTTACAAAACGTGATATCAAACTAAAGCTCTTCACAGGGTTAAAGATTTTGATGAATGCAACAAATTCGCTATCTCGGACTTTCCAGAAATGTCCGTGTTATTGACCCAAGGTCAAACCCGTTTTCAACATGAGTTGTCGTTTTCTCCTCGAAAATTGGCGGAATTCTTTAAAACAATTTAAGTGTTTGGAGATACAGACGTCCAGTTTCCGTCAATGGACAAAGTTTCAATGACCTCCAGCCACTGACCTGAGGTGAGGTCACGAATAACTGTTATGAGTCAAAATGCACTGCCATCAAAATCGGCGATGAATGACTCAGATCGGATTGAAACTGACAGAAATGGCCCTCACAGTTGCGACTAATACCAGAAAGTTCAAAAAATTTAAAAAATTGCTTCTTTTGGGATCAAACAGACTTTCGCCAATAAAACTCCATCAGTTGTGTAGATTGATAACCACTGGGTTTCTCCAAAATTAAAGAATGGGGAATCATCCCAAGACCCACTAGGACCAAGAGACAACACTTAGAATGGCATATTTCGCGAAAACGCAAGAACGCCGAAATCAGTTCCCGTTAATTTCATACCGCATTCGTCGAGCGGCGCCCGCCTTGCGGCGTTGAGAAAATCACCGTGTCTTTAACCCAGCATTTCCGTGTACATATGAAAGAAATCAGAGAAATTAGGCGTGTATCGGCATCTGCGGACTTTTACCGGTCCGCTGCGGCCTTCATCTGGACTTTGTTAGTCACAGCCCTTGAGATTCAGGCCATTTCTCGGTCTCATGCAATCGGCTATGAGAAAACATATATAGGGCGTAAATGGTTTATATATTATCCAAGATTAGACATGAGGCCAGTTTCGAGTTCTACTCGTCATGAGCTTTCCAGTGGTGTGCTTATTTTTATCGTACGACCAACCGTTCGAGTGTTAATGGGGGACGGTCAACCCTCCCCCAGTCGAGCACGCATGGCGGCGACCCACAGTCGGGCGCGGGTTATTATTATCATTATCAGTTTTCTAACACACTACACCCGTTGCTGTGCTACGATACCCAAAAGTAGTTTGGATATTATAGATTCTTTGGATTATATTATATTATAATATCTATATAATATTATAGATTCTTTGGATATTATAGATTCTTTTGGCCATCATAGATTCTTGGAGGGCTGAAGTCACCGTTATATAGATGCAAATTATCAAACGACCACGGCTGAAACTGAGACGAAAATTCCGCAACATTACGAAACCAATATAAAGCAAATATGGTGACAAAATCCTATGTACAGTTGCTCCCGGTACGAATAAACACATCATAGTTTACTGTGTAGATGCGCCCAGGACATTAACCTCTGACTGGAAGGCTTCCTGATGGGTAACATAACACCTGAAGTGACCGTAAAAAATAAAATGGAGCATAATAACCGTCTGGGTGTAGCAGGTTCCCATGACCTGGTGGACTGCCTGAAAGAGACAGCTTCAGGGGGCAGCCAGAATTTTCTTGAAAGGAGGGGGAGAGCGGAGACAAATGTGAAGTGATATCATACGAAAACCCCTGCCGGAAAGACGACATGCAATGGTTTTCACAAGATAATATGGGCCTGGGGGGCGTGCTCTTCGCCTTCCTTTGGCTACGACTGTGGACAGCTCCCTGTGACAGGATCGCATGCCCGGCCGATTGAATTTGACGTCTCACGGTGAGGGGTCCTCGTGCTCTGGTCGGGCCCTGCAAATATGACGGCTTCCCGTGACAGATCCCACTGCACTGCAGAGCCACCTGCAATCTGACGTACCGCGGCGGCAAGCTCCGGTAACCTCGTCGGTCCACCTGAACGTGACAGCCCTTTGTGAAATGTGACGGCTCGGTGTGGCAGGTTTCCGCGCCTGTTGTGCCGTGTGGAATGTGACTGACGGCTCTGTGACAGGTTCCCGTGCCTGGTGGGGCAGGCGAACGTGACGGACAGGCAGTGCGCCATGGCCGGCTGCTGCTGGTACGACCAGGGCAACGCTGCAGACGCGCCGGCCAGCTGTTTCCACTCGCTGCCCGCCTCCTACACGTTCAAGATCGACTCGGCCGGGAAGAACGACTCGGACGTGCTGGCCGATCTCAGGGCGTACTCGTACGCGGACGAGGCGGCCGGCCGCGACGCCCGCACGCCGTACGGCACGCCGCAGCGGCCTCGGCTGCACGCGCGCGCCTGGTGCCCGGAGCAGGACCACGCCGTGCTGGAGCTGGGCGAGCCGACGACCGTCGCAGAGTCGCAGATCGTCACCGTCGACGGTGAGCTGACGGTGACGTCCAACATCGGCGACGACTGGGACTTCTACGCGGTGGTGGCGCGCAACAGCAGCGGCCGGCGGCTGCTCGACACGCGGCTCGGCGCGACGATCGTCAGCGAGCTCTTCACCGAGCTGACGCTGGTGCCGGCGTCGACGGCCGTGTTCGGGCTGGGCCAGGCGTTCCACCCGAGCCTGCAGCGCCAGTTCGACAGCCCGCTGCGCACGGCGCTCTTCTCGCGGCCGGTCCTCTTCTCGGAGGGCTTCCACCCGTTCTACGTGGGCCTGGAGCCGGACGGCGCCGCGCACGGCGTGTACGTGGAGACGCTGGCGCCGCTGGAGGCGCAGCTGCTGCCCGGGCCGACCGTGACGCTGCGTCTGCTGGCCGGCCGCCTGCGGCTGCACGTGTTCGCCGGGCCGACGCCGGCGCTCGTCTCAGAACAGTACACCCGGCTGGTGGGCCGGCCGCGCATGCCGCCGCTCTGGTCGCTCGGCTTCCACATGTGCCGCCAGGACGACGCCGCCAGCTTCACCGACGTGCTGGAGACGATGCTGAACCGCACCGTGCCGTTCGAGTCGGACTGCGTCGACGCCGACGCGCTGCTGCCGTTCGGCGTGGAGCCCGGCGAGGAGATGGAACAGGCGTTCCGGGACGGCGGCGAGAAGCTGCGACAGCTCGGCCGCCGGCTGACGACCGTCAGCTGGCCGCAGCTGCCGCTGCACCGGCAGCCGCTCGGCGAGCCGCAGCCCGAGCTGTACGAGCCGTACCGGCAGGCCGACGAGGCCGACCTTCTGCTGCGCAACGCCAACGACACGGACAACTTCTACGGTGAGCTGCACGACGCCGCAGGCAACCGCACCTGGAACGTCTCGTACGTCGACTACGCCAACCCCGACACCCTCACCTGGCTGAAGCCGCTCTACGACAAGCTCTTCGACGACTACGGCGTCGACGGCGTCTTCCTGATGCGGAACGCGCCGGCCAACGACGCGCCGGACGACTGCGAAGCCGACGCGCTGCCGTTCGTGCCCAACGTCGGCGAGTCTGGCACGCTCTCGAACGGCACCGTCTGCATGTCGGCGCGGCAGGGTGCCGCGGACCACCTGGCGCTGCACAACGTCTACGGGCGAGCGCAGACGGCGGCGGTGCGGGCGGCGGCCGGCACCGGCCGGCCCGGCCTCCTGCTGACCAGCACGGCCACAGGTCCGGGCAGCGGCGCCCACGGCGGCCAGCTGGCGGCCGGCCTCACGGCCGACTGGACCAGCCTGAAGCTGGCGCTGGTGCAGGCGCTCGAGCTGGGGCTGTACGGCGTGCCGCAGAGCGGCTACCCGGTCTGCGGCTCGCGCAACTCGACGCACATCTCGGCCGAGGACGTCGACCGGTTCGAGGCGCTCTGCCTGCTCTGGTACCAGCTGGTGCCCTACCTGCCGCTGGCGGTCAGCTTCTACGAGGCCGGCCACGCGCCGCGCAACCCGCCGCACCTGAGCGAGGCGTCCCTGATCCAGACGATGCTGCAGATCCGGCAGCGGTACGTGTTCGCGCCGTACCACTTCTCGCTGCTGGCGGAGGCGGCCCGCACTGGCGCGCCGCCGCTGCGCCCGCTCTGGTACGAGTTCGCCGAGGACAACGTCACCTGGGCCATCGACGAGCAGCTGCTGCTGGGGCCTGCGCTCATGGTGGCGCCGGCGCTGGAGGAGAAGCAGCTGGAGGTGCGGCTGTACCTGCCCGGCCTGTGCTGGTACGAGTACTTCCAGGGGTACCGACCCAAGGTGGAGTCCGGACCGGGCTGGGTAACGCTGCCGGTGCCGTCGCAGCAGACCCTGATCTACCAGCGCTCCGGCACAGTCATCTTCAACCAGGTACACTGCACGAGAGCCGAACGGTGGCTGAGAGGATTCGGGGATGTGTACTGCTTCAGGGTTCGAATGACATGAGCCACTGGGGCATTATTTTTGTTCACTTGGATTGTTATTTAGGGGGAAAAAATAATCATCAGCATGCTCATATTTTCAGTACGTTTGGGTGGAACAGGAAAAAAACGTTATGTCAAGGAATTGTTTGGCAGGTCGACATGCATCAGTAAACTTAACAAAACAAAAAGACAGGGGAAACTGACACATGCGTTGTTCAAGATTTTGAAATGGTCGATATGTACGATATTGAGGGTACAGAGCACTGTCCTCCTTTTGATGCTGTGAACGATACTAGTATAAGCTATGGTGACGAGAAGCCCATACACCGATGCGAACGATACGACAACGCCATATCTGAGGCCTTTGCGATACAAGTATCAACATTATCTGTCGTGTGCAGCACAGATTAGCCGAAACCAGCTGACGATGACGCGTTTTGTCACAGCAACCTGGACAAACGATGGAGGAGCAGCGCACAATCGGCAACTACTCGGTGACGATCGCGCTCTCCTGTGAGGGCGACTACACGGCCTCCGGCTCGGTCTACCTGCCTGGCAACGACACCATCGAGCCGCAGACGGTGGACCTCTCCGTCCGCAACACGAACATCACCATCACCTCCAACCTCGACGGCAGATTCTGTGACTTCTACCACTCGAACGGCTACACGTCCGTGCTGGACCAGCTCAAGGTGTTCGGCATCATGAAGGAGGTGTCGAACATGACTGCCGTGCTGACGGATCACGGGGGGACGCAGGTCCACGAGTTTCTGACGGTCAGCCAGAGCATGAAGCCGCCGTCGCTGCTGATCCAGGGCCTGGTGCTCGACTGGTGTCAGTATCAGACGGCCGAAATCGTCTGGTGGTAGCTGCAGCTTCGGATGTCGGTGCTGCGCACGACAGCGATGGTGCTGTTTGTGTTGTTCCTTTGTCTGGCACCGGGTATTGCCGTCTTCCTTACAGTTTAGCGTACCCTGCCCGTGTCAGGAAAACATCGAAATTGCAAAATTATCATATCTTATTCCAATGACAGTTTGAATGCACGATACTCACGTTATTAATGCTATCTTTCGTTCTTTTAAATATCTTATTTGGCAACCTTGCTGAGAACTTTGACGATCTGCAGGCTGACAGGAATAGTTCCCCACAATGTGCCACGTTTCCCACAATATAACGCAATGTTTCACAGAATGTTACGCTCGGCAATCAGACGCTATTTTATCATTATCATTATAATAAAATCATTACGCTAGAGACTTTATTTAGTTGGCGACTTTGTTTTGACCACAGACCTTCGGTGACTGTTTGACAAACGCGTGCACAACACGTCGTTGATCATACGACGCCTTGCACAAGGCTGCAGAGTATACTTCTATGACGCTGTGGGAAAAAGTTCGGCGCGGTGGGAAAACTATGCACCGTATCGCTATTTATTTGTTGAGACAATGCTATCAACATTTATCGCGATGTGCAATAAATTTTAGTTGCACAACCTTTTCTTTGTACTAGTCGTTTCCATTTGGCGTATTGGTTGTGAGTTATAATCACTGCGCCCTTCCCACTGGCGGATCCAGAGGCCATCGGGGTCATGGCCTCCCTTTCGCTGGGAAATCCAGCGCTGAAACGTCTTTTGGGTTACCGTTTTCCGTCAGTTGTACGGAGTCAGTTCTGAACATATAACATCACATATATACTAATTTGCAAAAATAGAAGAACATATCGGCCGACTTCCGAGGGGGTGGGTGTCAGCATTCGGAAGTAGGTTTAACCCTATTCCCGGAGGGCTAGACGGTATGGCCGATTCCCGGCAGGGGGGGCGGATTCGGCCCCCCCCTGAGATCTCGAGAACTACTTATCCGATTTCATCGCAACAAACGGCAATCGATTTGCCGTGACGTGAACTACATTTTGATAAAAAGAAATTTTCAAAATTTTGAAATTTGTGGATACAGGGGGGCAACAATGTCAAAATGGGGGGGTGCTTTTTGACTTCTTATAATTCCGTTGTTTATGGACCGATTTCGATGAAACTGGCATCAATCGAGAGATTATGGATAGGGCTTTTACCATGGGTATGCAAATTTAAAATTTTGAGAAAATTCATGGGCGTTCACAGGGTTTCAAAAATAGGGGGATTAGTTTTCCAATAACGGAATGAACAAAAGAGGCCAAAACACTTTTTTAGCTTCTGCTAGTCATGTTATGCTAAAGAAGTACAAATCGCATTACAATGTTTGTATAATGTTAGCATAGGCGGTGCCAGGGACATAAAAAAGGGGCAACTGTCATGGTCACACGTTTCTCAGATCAACTTGTGACCTTTGACCTTAAATGACCTCCAGTGACCTTGGGGTCACCTGGAATGATGTCGTGTGCATTCAATATTATCTGTAAACGTTTTTAATCGATCAAATTCACTCTATTCCAAAAAATTCATTTTTTGGCTTTTGCGATATAGGGTACGTGCACTGACATTTTAGGTCATAGCTCCGTGACCTGACCTGATATCAAGCTGAAACTTGGTACACAAGTAGAGAGCATCGTTCTACGTCATATATATTCCGGGTTTGGCATTTGAAAAAACGGCGCCGAAATTATTGCGAAAAAAACAAATTTTTACTTTTGACCTTGACCTGACCTTGTAAAGTGACCTCAGATAAACAAAATTACATATGCACATTGCCCAACTATTTAGCTATATATTCATATAAAGAAGTAAGTTCTATCTTAAAAACTCTGTTTTTGGCAGACATTTTCCTTTTACCCTCAACATGGCCAAAAATGACCTGAGATGCCTCCCAAAAACGTTGCCTGGCTCCGCCCCTGAGCAAATTGGAATTTTGAAATTTTGTCACGGCGCGTAGAAGGAATAGCTAGGAAAAGTGACTAAGTTTCGTGAAGCTGCGTCAAAAAGCCTGGAATTGGCAAGCAAAAAACCCGAGGGGGGGCGGATTCCGTCCCCCCTGCCGGGAATAGGGTTAAAGTTGTGCGGATGAAGAGGTTGGCCCTCTGTTCGCGTATGGTCTGAATCCGTCAGCAGTAACCTCCCTCCTGAGTGCCAGGACTAGCTGGCCTAGATAAAATGAGAGCTCAGATGACAGCAGAATCAGACGTCTCAGATGGCAGCACAATCAGACGTCTCAGATGGCAGCACAGAGTAAAGATTCCTACAACCGTTAGAAGAGAAAAGAAGAACGACTTTCTTATGTATCGGTAGGACTGTCTCCAGCCAATGTCGGTTGTTCACTTTTTGTGAGTTAGAACGCACAGCGTCCCGGAATCAAGCGTCTATGTCTTGATTCAAATGTTTTTGCTCGTCAGGCGTTAGTGAGACGTCTGCTGGGACATTCGGCTGACTGGCTGTCGACAAAATAACATTGGACTTTTTGTGTTGTTTGAATCCATTCCGGGATTTGGAATTTCAGCAAGAAAAACAGCCGTCATTGTACCGTTCGCGTTCTTCAATTTGTAAACTGCATTGGCGATAAAAGACATTCGCTTGAAAAGCACTTGCTTAGCTGTATTCAGCAAAAAGCTTTCCACAAAAATGCATTTTGACTATTCATCTGCACACTGTATCATACATACATTGGCCACAAAGTCGTGTTGCATGGTGAAATATGGTTCCGTATGCCCAGCGTAAAGGACACAGGGTAGCGTTTCTTGCAGTGCTTGATGTACTCGTCTATAGCATTATAATATTTCATTTAATTTGGGCTAGCACAATTCGGTACGGGTTTCCTGAAGGTCATAGCGGTCATTTATTCACTACGGCAGCAAGACCGAAACATTAAATCAAAAATGCTTTTACCTCGAGGAACACGCAGGAAAACTCCTGTCTTGCTCATTTCTGTTCTCTGACAAAAATAGAACATACAAACGAGAAAACAGACGAATGAAATGGATTTCATCCAAAACGTTGTCATCAAAAATTACACATCTTAAAAAATCAATACTTGAATGCCTTTTCTCACTTTATGTTCCCTTTCGCTTTACTTTGTGCCAAAAGGTGACTGCTCTCAATGCTGCCTCCGTTTGTCGCCGCCTGAACAGCCTATGTCAGCGCTCCACACAACCTTGACTCTGCTCGACTTAAATCCAGACCCTCCTTGTCTTGATGGTTATAAAAGCCTTGGAGGATCAACGTTTCTCCATGCTCTTATAGCTAGATTTAAGGGTCTGCATTTCCTTTCCAACCAGACGTCTTTTGTGATCGGAATGTTCTGTCCTCGTTTAATTCGGAAGTCCTCGTTTTAGTTCGGCTGTTCGCTATTCAGCATAACGTCTTCACGAATCGGTCAGGGGACAGTGCTGTCCTCTGTCGTGTGAACAACGAGAACAGCAGAGGTACTCCTTATAAGTCGCTCCCGGGACGACGCTACTCTCTGGCCCCGTTTGTCCCCCTCTTTCTGTCTGTCTTTCTTTCCTTCCTTCTTTGTCTGTCTGCCTGTCTACCCCGGTGCTGCAACGATGGTGTCCCCTGTTCAGGCCCTGGGAGGGGGTGGTGTACCGTGTTCAGACCCTGGGGGCGGTACTGTGCTTTGTTCAGACCCTAGGGGCGGTGATGTGCCCTGTTCAGATGCCGTCCTGGTCTGCCCCGGTCGGGGAGGGGTGGGGAAAGCGGTGGTATACCCTGCTCAGGCTCTGGGGGTGATGGTATTCCCTGTTTCAACGCCGCCCTCGCCTGCTCCGGTGGGGGGGGGGGCAGTGGCGGGAAGGGGGCAGTGGTGTGCCCTGTCCAGACTCTGGGGAAGGTGGTGTGCCCTGTCGAGACCCTGGGGGCGGTGGCGTTCCCTGTTCAGACGCCGCCCTCGCCTGCCCCGGTCGGGGAGGGGAGGAGAGGAGGGGCGGTGGTGTACCCTGTTCAGGCTCTGGGGCGGTGGTGTCCCATGATCAGACGCCGTCCTCGCCTGCCCCGGCCTGGGAGAGAGGGGGAGGAGGGGCGGTGGTGTACCCTGTTCAGGCTCTGGGGCGGTGGTGTCCCATGATCAGACGCCGCCCTCGCCTGCCCCGGTCGGGGAAGGCGCCGTGCCGCCGGCCGGGCTGCAGTGTAGCCTCGGCCGCAGCGGGAGGAGCCGGCTCCAGCACCGTCCACCGCCAGGCGACAGCATGTCGGTCCGGCCTCTGTGGCTGCTCCTGGTGCTGATCGGCGCCAGCCCGCAGGCCTCCGGCAACAGAATAGACTTCAATAAAGGTGTGGCTACTGGTCTTCCGCCATGAGCTGAACGGTATAGATCCCGTTTGATCTTTTTTCTCTTTCCTTTTTACACGACTCATCGTATTTACGCTATCGCCTTATTAACCACACACCAGGGTGGATATTCTTACACATATAGAATGACGCATGCATATTCTGGCGCAAACTGTTGAGTGCATTGGAACTTTGTCTTGTCTTTGCTCCTCTGGTGTTTTCAATCTCGACCCCGTCTCGTAACCCTAGAAGCTCAATGCATAACCAGCGGTTATTCCACTGTGTTGCGGCATTTAATCCGTTCCATACGATGTGTTGTGGGCCGTACACCGCACACTGGTTTGTTTGCAGATTTTTTGTGATATAAAATGGTAGCTTCTTTTGAGTCGACACGAAACCTCCCTTTTCTGCCGCCTGATACTATGATGTAGCCCCCGCCCTATGTCCCTGAAAAGTGAAGTTCTTACAGTGTGAGGGCTATCTTTTTCGTTTTCCAGACTCACGAAATCCCCGTCATTCGCTCATGAAATGCGATGCAGGGTCGAATGGTACCATTCTCTCAAGTTCATTCTGTGTGACGCATATCTTTGACTTTGAGTTAGGCGGGTGGACCGCCTTGGAACGTCCCAACTCTTGCAGGATGGCGCCATTTTTTCTAATTTAGCTGAAAGTCGAAGAATTCCGTTTTGTTTCCATACGCAGCATGGTCCAATAATCATTTTGACTTAAACCGCACACATCTCTGAAATGGTAGGCCGGCAAGTCTGGAACGAATAAACATTTAATAGTGTAGTGGATTGTGTGTGATACGTCATCACAGTGGTCTGGTACATTTACAACATATTTTACTGTTAACGAGCCAGCTGCTCTTCTGCAAGTTTTTCATGGGCACAAATGTGCTCAGTTTATTTTACCATTACATATGTCTTAACCCTAACGGTATCCCAGTCCACCAGACATGACGATGTTACATGAACCATTGCATGATTTGTTTCAAAAATTTGGGTTCAGTTTCTACTTACGTAAGCATATTAGAAGAAAACGTGCGCGAAACGGTGTAATCGCGATATTTAAATCGCGTAGTTGTCGTTGGCGTCGCCTTTCGCCAGTGACACTTACTGAGGAATCATTTGTTGTTCAGTTTGGCTCTCTTTGCAGCTGTTCAGTGCCTTTTGTGAGACTTTGTTTCACCCAGTTTACACAGGCCTTCAGTTCCAATACTGCCCTTAAGAAATGCAGAGTGCCACCTCTTGTTCTGAATTATTCTTCAAATACTGAAATTAAACACTAACACAGAAGTATGTACCGCAATAAGTTCATGCAGTATTCGTAGATAACTGCTGTCCTGGGTGATTAATCCTTTGACATGATTTGTTGGTAATAACCATACTGGCCTTCAATGTGATGTAGGCTATTGATATGACGACGCTCCTTACCAAACCGCTATAAACAGCCACCATTGGGCAATATCTGTCAAGATGGTTGCCATTAAATGGTACTTACCATACAAGTGATGTGATGTCGGAAAATTGCTGTCACCACTTCGGCTACGGAATTGATCAGCCATTGTAGAGGTCTTGCCCATCAAGATGTAATGAGCAGCGATTGCCACTGAAAATCCCTGCGCCTAGGTCTCCAAAGTCGAATGTATGTGGTTACTCAATTACTCAGTTACTTACTTAATATGGCAGACGACGAAAGATGCAGATGTAATAGAAAATAGTGTTAACGTTAGAGCTAAAACTTGAACGCGAGCTCAGAATGACTGCTGGTACCAAGCACGTTTTTGTTTGAACTGAAAGGAGCACGACGATCTCCCAACGGAGAAATTAAAGCAACATACCGGGAGCCAACAACGATCTCTAACAGCAGGCCAAAATTTTGCTGGGGGCCGACAAGCGCACAACGATGCAGACAGCAGCTGAATGGAAAAAGGCCCTAATCTGAGGCTTTTCAGTCGCTGTCCTGCAATGACAGCCTCATGACCCTGAGGTTGTACATAGCGAACTTTGAAACCTTTTTACGAACGCTCTGGATAACTGAAATTAATACGGTGGAGATCACGGAGCCACGACCACTTCCTCGAGAGCACGTCATGGATAAGCAGTCCTGCTACGGCTGTATCAGGACTACGCATGCGGTGACAGACCACACGCGGTCCATCGTCGCCTGCAAATGTTTCAAGTGTTTCACAGTACTTAATCTTAATGAAAAATGTACGTCACCGGCGGTGTTACTTGCATCTGGTTTTTCGCCTGTCTCAAAGTCGACTTAGATCATAATTACCAGTGGAAGTCTCTCACTACCTCGCAATTTTTAGTGGCCTCAGATGGACCGTAAAGTAACTGGAAGTGGTGGATAGCGTGAATAGCGTGGTAGCAGGGCAGTGGCCCTAAGTTCAGTCGGTATGTTCTAAGTTCAGTCGGCCCTAAGCTCGGTAAGTTCAGTCCCTTATGACCGATCGATTTTTCTTTCTGGAGCGAGCCGACGGCGCTGAAGCGGCGCGCCATTCGGACGGATCGTTTAAAGCGAACAGGATTGTCCTCTGGGTCTGACCTCGCCCTTTCGTCTGCCCAATCACGTCTCCTTACCGACACGGCCGTCTCGGAACAGTGCTGCAGCTGCAGCCCCTGGCACCGGGCCCAGAGACGTGAGCCACTTTGTCGCGCTCGAGAACTGGTTAATGGGTGACGATGCCGTCTGGACGATATGGAATTGCTGACTTGATCTCCTCACGTCGAGCAGAAGAAATACATGGTTTGAAGTTTGGAGACTGAAGCACAGACGACCATTTCCATGTTTTACGTGCAAAGCCACGCAAACGGTTTATTTTTTCTTCTTAATGTTTTTTTTTTTTAAATCCGGCATTAAATGAGCCGCCCGTCTGTCTCAAGTACCAATGGTCCGATTCAACTGACTAAAACCGCAGTCGATAGCACCGACTCACGCAGTTCTGTGACATATGCATTTTTCTACATTCGGGTCACTGTTGACGTCACAGGTCAAGTCAAGTATCCAAAGGTGACTCTTTTCTCCAGAAATGCCTAATCGCAATGAAAAAAAAACAGATCGAGACTGAAGTTTTCATGTCAGTAAGTCTATGGCAGCTTGATCTCAGTGATTCTGAATGACACCTAACCTAAGGCCATCATAATTCAAGGTCGCGGGGCAGGTCAAATTTGACGTCTGGGATTATAGACCATGCAGTACATGTTTCCTGGTGCATTTGACAAGGAGCTTATGAAAACAAACTTTTTCAAAGAGTTTTGGGCGCAACGAAAGCCATTAAATGACCCCATTTACTATGCACATGTAATGTTGCAACGTTTTGTAGTTGCAAATTCGAAGTATAACGACCACGCGAATGATCTCCATTTGGCTCCTCTGGATGTCTCTACGAGTCAATATCGCACATGTGACATTACATTACAAATGCCAATATCCCAACACTGGTGACCCAGAGTTTCAGACTGACGTTACCAGTTAACTCGCTGAGTCGAAACCTGCAAAAAACCGCCAGAAGTCAGACTATGAAAAATGTTGCACTGTTGCAAGACCCTGTTGTATAAGTTGCATTCATTTTGTACGCACATGCGGCCAGCAAATTCTTTAATCTATCTGGGTATTTGAAAAATCGGCTCGTTCGGCTCATTTTCTGAAATGCTTTCTGATTGAGCTCGGGAAGTCAAAAATACTTTTTTGATCTAGGATGATCTAGCCTCAGGTCAGTTACCACATTTTCTAAGTATGTGCAAGATGGATATAAGAAAAGGTGCGGGAAGTTTCAAGATGCTGCGTTTATTTGCTTGAGAGATGTCTAAGAAATGCGTCAGGGGCGCGTCCATCAAAAGTCCCTAGTCATTGGCGGATAATCTTAACCTGCGACTTGCTCATGTGGGGGCGTAAGATGCTCTCACTTTTTTTCTCCGCCGTATAACTTCGCACCCAAACGGAGAACGCTGCCAAATTTTTAATCCTTCTCGGTGCTTTGACTCTGCACATTTTGGTTAAAAGCAAATCGCTAAGGCAATCTAAGGTCATGCCGAAACGACGCCATACACAGTGATATTGTTTGAATCCGCTTCTTTCGAGTATGAACCGTGTTCATTATATTATTGTATTGCGACGTAGTCGATGGAGTGCGCAGTATGCTCTGTAGTGCCTTGAATGGTCAATACGCATCACACATGAGTAATCACAAGGTCATTATATGCCAAATTTATGTTACTGTTTCCAATGTGGAGTCTAGTCGTATGCACGTCATAAAACCAGCTGTGATACCCATCTAAAGGCTTTGTGGTGTAATCTAAGGTTTACATATGTGACATGCTCTGGGTCGTTTTCTGGAGAGCAGCCTATTTCCTTCTATTGAATGTATTTGTGGTCTAAAACGGTCCATTGAGACGAGTGACGCCCTCCTCCTAATAAGCGCAAAGTGGAAAAATGCCAAAGTAGCTGCCAGGTTGAGTGTAATGGTTCCAGGCCGAACGCAAGGAACTGATTTATTATATTTGGGACGATGCATATTTACAGTGGCGAGTAGATGGCACTAAACTGAAGTCACAAACCGAAATATTCGGTCCGAAATACTTTGCCTTACAACGGAGCACACAATGAACGACTGACACTGCAGAAGAATACAGCATGCAATGCTGTATTCATTTCATGAGCTCTGTTTTCTATGCATGAGTCACGACGGCAAGACAACAGCAAACGTCACGTGATAGGCCGACGGAGCACGGTGGGCGAGCGCTTATGAGGACCAGTGCACCGCGCTGCGCTGGCCTTGCTGTTCACGGCCTCTTGGACTTGTCACTACAGTTTGCACTCACTGGAACCGGCCTCACCAGACTGCGCGCCCATGTGAAACAACACGTCTGTCCCAAAACACTGCCAAACAGTGACGTAGCCAAGATTTTGTCAAGGGGTGGGGGAGGGGGCTAGGCCTTTGGCCGGGGCCTCCGACTTCAAGGAGTATTCTTGCTTGGCAGCAATGCTGCTGAACATGCATGCAGTGCATGTTGCCGCAACATGCATATATACACAGGAAGGACGCAACGGCAAAAATGCGTCCACAGAAGTGGAAAATCGAATCAAAATCGTTCGCGGTCAAAAGCATTGCTGGAGAACACATTTAGTCTGCTATAGCATGCCATACAGCATGAGGTGTTATCGCTTATAAGGGTCTCTAAAAGAGCTTGGCGCTTGTTTACAACAAGTCCGCTTGTTTACAAGGCCTTCTTCATAGCTCAGCACGGATCACTTGTAAGTCAGCAGTGGAACCTCTTCGCAAGTCGGCAAGGTCCCATTTGCTGCAGAGAAAACACGATAACTTATAAATGGACCCGCGCTGTTTACAGACAAGCTGAAGCGCCTCGAGGATGACAGGTACCCGATACTGACAGGTGGAGACCACTTTACGTGGCTCCATTATACCCTTTATTGGCCGCTAGCCGCCAGGTTTTTTGACAGACAGGTGCCTCTTTATTGGCCAGCTTCGGGGCTATTTACAGGGCCACGTGTATAGGCCCGTAGGGGCCCCTTTACAGGCCGGTCCCTTTACAGGTCAAGGGGGCCCCTTTACGGGCCAGCAGGTTGCACCTTGCATGCTTACGGGACATCCTGTATGACTGTAGAGCCGGCGACAGGGGGCCCTCTTTAGAGGCCAGCAGGAGGCCATCTAAAGGCCCGTAGGAGTGCCCTTTACATGCTAGCACTGCCCCTTTATAGGTTAACCAGTCACCATTTACAGGCCTGCAGGGGTTCTTCACAGGCCCGCAGGGACCAATCTGCAGGTCCGTAGGTGGGCTCATTACAGGCCAGCAGGGGCCCCTCTGTGGGCCAGCAGGGAACCTTTTACAAACTGGCATGAATCCTCTTTCCAGTGCTTCTCTTCAGAGCCGCAGAAGGCCATCTTCAGGGCGACACAGGTCCCGCTTGCAGGCTAGCAGAGGACCCTTAACATGTCTGCAGGGGCCCTTCTACATCGCCGTAGGCGGGCACTTTGCAGGACGGCAGGGGTCCTCTGCAAGCCGGCAGGGCCCCCTTTGCAGTCCAGAAAGTATCTCCTTCACATGCCAGCGGGCCACTTAGCTGACAGACCAACCTTAGGTAGCAAGTAGCCCCTTGATAGAGAGGGTCTCTAATAAGGGTGATTTAATTCTGAGTGGACCAAAGCGGAGGAGTAGGGCGATTCCTCCTCGCTATAAACGGAGGGGCCCCGAGCCTGGGCCGTTAGGAGGCTCCTCCGTGCTAAGGGAAGGGCTCCAGCCCCCTAAGCCCCCTCGCTGGGTGCACCTCTTCTGCCGACCGACAGTGCTGCTGTCACAGAGGCGATAAACGGCGTCATGACAATTGCGGAGCCGTTGATGTGTTGAGTAAACTCAGACGGATGTAATGACGTGTTGATGGCTCATCTCATTTGACTACTCGCGGTGACGTTTAACAAATACAGCGTGAGAGCCGAGGGGAGCTCAGGCGTATTTTCACTCACCTTCCCGTTACCTTGCTCTGTGCAGCCCGTGTGAAAGACGTGTGAAAGTGTGAAAAAAATGTGAAGACTTGCGAAACCCTGGTTTCACACGTGACGTTTGAAACCAGGGAGAATGTTACCTGTTGGATAAGAGTCTCGAAGGTCCAAATAAAAACACGCACGAATGGTTTAGCCTAGTCTTAAGGCTGCGTTCCGTTCTTTTCAGAACTCTCCAAAGACCTTCAGAGCGTAGCCACGAAGGACGAGTTCTTCCTGGTGTTCAGGGACATCCGACCGCGGCGTACTCGCCGCAGTCGGCCTCAGACCCTGATGGACGTCACCGTCACCGGCAGCCAGCACAAAATGACCTTTGCTCTGGACAGGACGGCGCAGAAAGGTAAGCTGGCTGTAGTTCGGAGCGGTGGTGCTCATAGGCGAACGGCTCATGAGCTACAATGGTATTTGAAAAACATACTGACCGAGTCGAGCAGCATTTCGCTGACGACGTTCGTAACGTTCGAACTTGAGTCAGAATGAAAAGATGCCTCGAGCAGCGGAGGATGGTGACACAGGCACCTGACTAGTTTAGAAAAGAAAATCCCTCGGGGGCAGATGACGGTCGGCTGTTTGACGCGGCTGGTGTTGATTCCGCTTGAGTTGATCTCGGCATTGCTGGGGCTCGGCAGGGCCCAGTCGATATGACTGAATGCACGCGAATTGGCGCCGTGCGACGCAGCCCGTGCAGTTTGGCCCTTGCCGCTACAGTCCGCTTGACATCGCCGGACTGGGCCGGTACCGGTACCATCTAACCGATGCTGGGCCGATACCTTGCCGGGCCCGTGAAGGTGCTGGCTGACGTCGGTGGCACTTGTCTGACCGCTCTGGCCGCGCGGGCGGCGTCTCCTGGCCGCACGCGCCTTACCAGGGCCGGCCCCTCGACAGTGCTGCTGCAGACGACCGAGCACGGCCGCCGCCGGCGCCAGTGGTGGACGGTGCGCACCCTCCGGCCCGACGCCATCGTCGAGTCGCTGGTGCTGCACGTGCGCCAGAAGCGGCCGGCGGCGCGCGTCCGCCTGTACGTCGACTGCAGCGACCTGGGGGCCGTGCACACGCCGCTCTCGCTGAAGGACATGCTGCGGGAGCCCGGCGCCTCGTCCGTCGCCGTGGTGGGTGGCGCCGCCGCCCCCCCCCCTCTCTCGCGCCAGGAAGCACGGGGAGGGTGGCGGACGGCCGGTGGGTCTGAAGCAGGGGCGCTGGGACGCAGGTGGCTGTGTTCTCGCGGGAGCTGTGTGGATGGGATCGACATCGAGGTAATCGGACACGCCGCCTTGCTCGGACCACGCCAGTTGCACGCGCAGTTAGCGATGGCAAGCAGAGAAATACGAGCAGCTCAGTAATGCGGGGTTAGACATTATATGTCTCTCTCAGGCTCTCTCTCTCTCTCTTTCTCAGGAGGAGAGACTCTCAGGTCTCTCCTCTCAGGTCTCGGACTCTCAGGTCCACCAGCCTGCTCGTACCACATCAACAGACGTCAGACTAACAGTCCCTTCCGTTAGACCGCTGTCGGTCACATGACACAGCCGCTGTTTCGTGTTGGTTCTCTGGCGATCCCAGAACGGGTGCCGTCCCCGCGCGCGGCCGTCGCGCCCCTGCAGCCCAGATGGACGCGACTCACCGCGACGACGGGCCGGCGGTCGTCGCTGAAGTCACGTGACCCTCCTAGCCCCGCCTGTCCCCGCTTCATCTGCAAACGTTCCCGGTACTGTTTACCGGCGGCTTCGGCTTCCTGAGCGGAGGCAGTTAAGTACCCGGTTTGCCGGCGGTGCCGTCATCAGCAGGACATACCGTGAAAAGGCCTCCCGTCTGGACAGTCTGACATCTGGCAAACTCCCGCTTCCGGGAGATTCGTTTTCAATGACAGAAGCTGAAATGTCGCTTGGATGGCTGCTTTACGGTGCTGTTGAGGTAAGCACGGATTTAGTTATACAGCAATATCGCCATTCGGCGACTGTAGAACGCACAAGCTTCGCTTGAGTAGCGCACATTTTACCAATGCAGAGGTAAGCCTTACAGCATAAAAAGTGCTAAAAAAAACGTTGATAATAAATGCAGCCAAGTGACAGAACTGTTCGCAAAAACATGGGAGCCCGGGCAACGGGACAAGAGAACGCCGGCGGTACGAGGTGCTCGTGGACGAAGTCGCAAAGTCGGAACGGCTGCGTGGAGGAAAATTGTTGAGGTCTGGACTTGAATCGCATATCGTTTGTCACATTTCATAGGTGGGCCGCAAAAACGCAGTGGTTGTTGTGGATTTCTGGCCACGAGCCCGCCTTCTAAAACAAACAAAGTCCTTCTGTGGGCGGGCACCACCGCACGTGTGATCTAGACGTGCGTTGACTCCAATTGTGGTCGAAGTATCGCGACCACTTGTGCTGGACCTCAGCCGTCTGCTTTGATAATGGGATTGTGTCGCCTGTGTGGGTGGGGATAAAGTGGCCCACTCACAGCTGACAACAGACAGTTGTGCAGTTCCGCACATGGCTACCGAACCCCATTAGTTGGGCGTCGTTCACCCTGCACACGGCACATCCCACTGGGCGTTTTTTTTTTTGGCCAAACGCTGACTCCTGCTCCGGGTGGGCGCCACCGCCGCCAAGGTCAGCGGCCGTGGCCGGCGCGCCGACCTTCTGCGCAGGTCGGGCCAGCTGTGACGGCCGCTGACGTCATCCGTCAGGCGCGTCAGCACGCATCAGAGCAGACGCGACATTCGAGGGAGCCCGACCTTGGCAGGGTGCGGTCGGCATGCCGTCACTGCTGACGGCACCTACCAGCTATTCTGGCGCTGTTTTAAGTAAACTGGGACCATGATGCCACCTCGTCCGGGGTGAAAATAAATTTCGTCCCATGCGGAATATTGCTAGCTTTATCTACTGCAGTCTGTGCGTTTGCAAGAACAAATCTCGGTTTGCTCCGGCAGAAAGTACTCTCAATTTGCCAGCACGCCTCGGGCGAAAGAAGTCAAAGAATCCCCTCCATACAGGCCACAGAGGCAGGCAACAAACTTCATGGTTTCTTCCAGATGCACACAGCTTATGACGAAGTTCGACCATAACGAAGTAATTTTTCTGATCCCTCGAAATTCAGCGTAAAAAGTCAGATATAACTCATTCGACTGTAACAAAGCTCCATTTATGACATAACTTCCAGTTTGGGAAAATTAAGGTCAATTTTTGGTCAAGCTGAAAACTTCTGATCTTCTAGACAGCATGAAGCAGGGCAGGATTTATTCAATACGCTCGTATTTACTGCTTGTAATCGTTAAATCCGGAGGCTCCCTCATCAATGATGCAGGTACTTGTCTGATAAGCGAACCAAAGGTGGTATCTTTTTGATGAGGGCACGTCCACTTTTGGCATGCGAAAATTCGCCTTCAGCAGGCGTACCGGTGAACCTCAAAATAACGCGCACTGTTGGGCTGGGGGATGTTTTGTCCCTATCTTCTGATCCATGCCCCCGATTGCAACAATATTTTGTGGGGAGGAAATCTGTATAGTGGTCTCATATTCCTCTGTAAATGAAGGATAGGTCTCGTAAATTAAGGTTAAACGATTCAGGTGTCGAGTTAATAGCGCCCCTTCTTCCTCCAAAACTACAGAACCGATGCTGAACCAAAACTAAAAAACTTTGTGAAGTCTTAGACTATACCATGACCCTACATTCCGCCAAGCGAGGTTAACCTAGGCCAGGCCAAACGAGACCACCCTATGTTATCATTTGCAAAGGTTGCATTTCGTCGAAATCAATCATAACGCAGTCTGTTGGTTTGTTAAAAGGTAGGATATCCTTGTATAGCTGTACTTTAGGTGACCTACTTAGGTCATCCGAGGTCATCTGATGTCAACAAAATACATCCTCACAAAACGGAATTGAGATCATCCGGTTGTATTCAGAGACAATTTTTTAATTTTTAATTTACACTTGTTGACCTAAGATACCTCAGGTGGCCTGACCTAACTCTGTCGTGCGGTGTGGTAACTGCCATTATATTTGGTCAAGGTCCCCACCATTTCCCATGTGGTCCCTTTACAGAATACTGCATTCCGTTATTCATGACTTCGGTTGAACTCGATTGACATAACACAAGCAGCCTGTACCTTTGGACTGAAAATGCATCGCGTAGGCTGACTCCCACAATGTTTTGCAGTTGGCTGTCCGGCAGAACCTACTCCATACGCAAAATAATACCTTGCCTTCGGCCCGACACGCGTGCGGTCGTCCGCCGCCGACAAAACATCGGCAGTGCGACCGGCCTCTCGACTGCCAGGGCTGCAGTGACAACAGTTGCTGAAAAATTTTAAAACTGAAAATGGCAAACAAAACATGGAAATTCAGCAGCTGCAAAAAAATCTCCTTGCCCAGCTCCATCGCCACGGATGTTATCGCAAAGAAACAGGAGCGGTGGACAATTTTTCAACCGCCGGTGTGATTTTAAATCACTAGATCGGCGCGTCGGCAGTTCGGTCGGCAGCCAGAGCAGCACGCGTGGGCGCGACAAGGATACGACGAGCAGGCGGGCGGCGGGGGCGGCACGGGGTGAACGCACCCAGGTATTTTCTGAGGGTTTTCTCGTTCCACGAAGACTACATCGAACAACTCACGAGGTAAGGCAAGAGGTCTATATTTGCGGGTAGCTGGGAAAACAAGTCCTGCGGCCAAGAAAAGCAAAATTGTTGGAGATTTCAAGACTATGACCTCAACGTTGTCAACGATTCTTGTGAGCGAGGACATCATCACAAGAAAATTCTTGTCAATGTTCTTCACTTTGCTTATATCGTCTGATAATCCACATCGTTTAATTTCAATATAAATGTATTTGTATTGTGGCTTCGACTATGACGGGGTTCACCTATAACACACTTTCACCAAGGCTCCCGCGAATTTGTCATCAGCGGATTTAACTGCAGCTCAGTCCGCCGTTGGTGTGTCTTAGACTGGCGATGAACGTTTCGGGTTGATCTCATGAAGCAACGCCATTAGATGTTTTGGTTACAGACACGGTGCTATCAGTTATATTAATCAGCATTGCAAATTTGTTTATGACTACAGATGCACCAGCAAGATAACTGCAAGCAGAACTAGTAATATCGACCCTAGGAAAGAAAACAAGCAAACAACTAAAACACCGACAAACCAGATGCTTGTCCATCGGTGGCGGATTAATGACTTGCATATCATATCATAACAGGCGGGTGGGGTGGGTAAGACGGGCATCCGTTTTCCAGCCTAAGCTAGGGCTGCCCCCTATGTATGGAACTTACACGTAACGTTGCCTCGGGCGCGCTGTCCGTGAGCTACTCGGCCAAACGTTGACGACAGGCGGCTGTGTCCGTGACCTCTGATTAGGCTGGACGTTATCAACAGGCGGCCGGTCGCCGTCTCCAGATCAGCGTGCTGGCCCATTCGTCGCTGGCCAGCATCCTCCACAAGCACGGCTGCTCCGGCCAGACTCGCAACTTTGAACTGCAGTCGGCGCAGGGTCACCAGGAGGGTGAGTCCTGCCGGCAGGTGCTGGCGGTATTTCAAGCACACTCACGCCGCAGCGTCCGACCAGAGCAGTTGGCAACTGGAAATTTGCAGATCCTTCGCTTGTTGTTGATCCTTCGCTCGCTTGATCCTTGGTCAGTGTTGCCTCATTGACGGTCGTTCCCACTATCGATCGGATGTCTTTCCCTCCAAATACATTACTCGTGACACTCTTCAGCACTCGTGCTGATGAAGACTCCTTTTATCTTTAGCGGTAGCAACTGGCCCCGATCAGAGCCCCTGGTGTTGCCTCTAACATGTTCCGTCTTCGAAGGGCGAAATGGAACTGCAGCCATGTCGATCTCACCTACCCACGTTGAGTGCAACAACCGTTGCAACAACTCACCAACCCGTTGCGATAACTTCATCGCAATTTCTACCGGAACTCCTACAGGATCTCCTAAAGGAACTCTTAAAATCCGTGCCCGTTATGACAGTTCTCTAACGGACGCTCACGCGTCGCGCGCCGGTGTCTGTGACGCGCGCGCCCGTGTCGTTCCACGCAGGCGAGAAGCCGGTGAACGATTTCGGCGGCGCCGACTCTTCGCTGGCCGGCGCCATGTCGGAACTGACGGGCGCCATTAAGGACCTGCGCACGGCGCTGGAGCAGCAGCAGGCCGAGACGGTGCGAATCCGACAGGCGATCGAGCGGTGTGACGCCTGCCGACCAGGTCAGTCTGACGCACGGTCGAGCGGTGTCACAGGTCAGTCTGACGGACGGTCGAGCGGTGTCGCAGGTCAGTCGGACGGACTATCGAGCGGTGTCACAGGCCAGTGTGACGGACAATCGAGCGATGTGACGCCCGCCGACCAGGTCAGTCCGTCATAAGGTACCCAAACGCGCCACGATCTCCTCATGTAACGCGGCGGCCGAAGGTCTGGACTACGCCAAATCTAATATAAAATTGTCTGTTTCCATTCGGGTGACAGGTCTCCGTGCTGCTGGAAAGGACCGCCTCGGGAAATCTATCTCCCACACTCCGTCCTGACTGACCTGTGTGTGTGTGTGTGTGTGTGTGTGTGTGTGTGTGTGTGTGTGTGTGTCTGTCTGTCTATGCGTTGTTGGACAGCACCGCTACAGGAGACCTGCGCCTCTCACACGCCGCCTCGCCTGACCCGAGCGTGTGCTGTGGGACAGCGCCGCCACAGGAGACGTGCGACACACACCCGTGCTACCCGGGCGTGCGCTGCGAGGAGGAGGCGGGCCGCACTCGCTGCGGTCCCTGCCCGGAGGGCTTCGTCGGCGACGGTCGCCGCTGCCGGCGCCGCACCGTCTGTCGGGCCGACACCTGCTTCAGAGGTGGGCCGTCGCCGAGCAGCCAGAGAAGTCAGAAACTCATCCCCCGACCGGATTTAGTGTGATAAGAGCTCTTTTGGACAGAAGTGATCGGTCCAGGACCATGGAGGCTGAAGGAGAGACGTTTGGTTGACGCATTGGCACTGGGAAACAGCGTAAATTGCGATGCGGGACGGGAAATAACGAGACAACGCGGTGAAAGCCTTTGCCGACCTCCAGCAGAGAACACTGAAACCACTTTGCGTACCTTTACTACGTCAGTTTCAACGGCAAATTTGTGTTGTCAGGAGAGCAAGCACGTTAAATTAAGCACTGTAAGTGACGAAAAGCAGTAAAATTACTTATATCGTTCAGCGTTTATAGAAAACGTCAGGAAGTCTCTGAACCTTGATAATGCAAGGATATAAGGATTTAGTGTACCTGGGTAGGTCTCTTTCAAGCAACGCTGGAATAATTTCGAACACAGCGTAGGTTTAGGAGTGGTTATGCGAATACCGTACCCGAGCGTCGCGGAGCAGTTTGTAATTCCATTTCCGTCCGCCAGGCGTCGAGTGTCGAGACACGGCAGAGGGCGCCAGGTGCGGTCCGTGCCCTCCGGGTATGACAGGGGACGGACGGACATGCACTCCAGTCAGCGGGTGCGCATCAAGGCCTTGTTTCCCAGGTAAAACAGCCATTCTCCAATGCATACGGCAAAAATAACAAAAAAAGTCGGCGTCGCCAATGTCAAACTGAGGACCCTGCTGCATGGAAAGCACTTGTCATCTCAGCCTCAACGTTCGTCAGGTTCCTGCATTGTATGTACTGCCTCAGTCATTCAGTACTGTAATGACTGAATTCGCTACCGCGTCACTCCAAGAGCGATGACATCGCTACCATGCCAGTCCAGCAGCGGCGACGCCGTAAGCGCAGCGGTCCGACAGTCCTGTGAGATAGCCTGCACCCTCCAGTCGTCCCGCGCCCCTGCCCCCAGGCGTGGAGTGCCGGGACATCCCGGGCGCTCCGTTCTACCGGTGCGGCCGCTGCCCGCCCGGCTACCAGGGCAACGGGCAGCAGTGCGAGGACGAGGACGAGTGCGAGCTGGCGCGACCGTGCGACCCGCGCGCCGCCTGCCAGAACCTGGCCGGCGGGTACCGGTGCGGCCCCTGCCCGCCCGGCTTCACCGGCGGCAGCCGCGTGCAGGTACCGTGCCGAGGGTGCTGAGCAACGGTACATGGGCTGGCATGTGCGGGGCAGGTACCGTTCCGAGTGTAGTGAGGAGCGGTGCTAGTGCCGGGCTGAGTGTGCGGATAGGTGCCTCCGAAATTTTGCCTGTTTTGTCTGTGGCCTTTGTTCTCTGTTTTATATTTCGAGACAGAAACTCTCTGTGTGCTACGCACAGATTAGGACTACGTTTCATCTACATGTTTCCATCCCAGTAAACTGCACCTGTGTTCCTGAAGTGTCTTGTGTCAGTTGGTTCGCTGCCATACCCAAGCTTGACTCTTGCCCGACGTCACTCCCCTGTCACGTCTGATCACGAGCTCTCCCTCAGCCAACCAGCCCCCTCCGCCGCTAGGGCTCGGGGGTGGCGTTCGCGCGCCAGAACCCGCAGCGTTGCTACGACATCAACGAGTGCGACGAGGGCGTCTGCGTGGCCAACTCGGAGTGCGAGAACACGGTGGGCTCGTACCGGTGCGGCGCCTGCATTGAGGGGTTCGTCGGCGACCAGGAGACGGGCTGCCGGGAGCGGCCCGGCCTCTGTCCAGACGGCACGCAGTGTGACGGCCACGCCGACTGTCACAGGCCGTACGGATCGCGCCACTACATGTGTACGGTGAGTGGCACAGGCGGCACAGCCGGCACAGCCGGCGCGCGGCGGTCGGCCACGGTCATGGTCCTCGTTTCTGGAACATCCGTCGATGTGTTTCACTTCTCGCCGTTTAGGCGTGTGGAAAGGGGCCAATGTCTTTCACATACACACTAAGGCTTTACCTTGTCAAAGGTGCGGAAAAATGAAAGCAGCCATGACCTTTAAAATGGGCGATGTTGCAAAACACTGACAAGCGAACAGACATGCAGCAACCTCGACTTTCGCGAACATTCTTCAACTGTACCACGCAGTCTGAGCGTGTCTGGTGCGATTTGCCCCGCCGCTCCCGCTGACCTGTCCGTATGTACGTGTGTCTGTCTGCGCTCGGTGCAGTGCAAGATCGGCTGGGCGGGCGACGGCCAACTCTGCGGCCCGGACACCGACCTGGACCGGTTCCCGGACGTCGAGCTCAACTGCACGGACAGAATGTGCAGGAAGGTACTGTCCTGGAGTACCGGCCCGTTCTGGTGATGCGATCCTCTGTAGGTACTATCTGCTTTCAGTGTAATGCACACACGTGCATCTCTGTGCATGAACATAAACTTAACACAGTCAAATATAACAAATAAATAAATGAGGGAGTTGCAATCTTTGCATATATATATATATATATATATATATATATATATATATATATATACCATTCACTGGGCTCAGTTTATGCATGCTGCGCACAAATATTTCTTTAAAACGTCTCAGCTTTGGGCGTAATACGTAAAATATGTAATCCATGAAACACAATATATATATATATATATATATATATATATATATATATATATTGTGTTATATATATATATATATATATATATATATATATATATATATATATATATATATATAATTCACCAGCTCACTTTATTCATGCTGCGCACAAGTCTTTCTTTAAAACGTCTCAGCTTTTGGGCATAATACGTAAAATATGTAAGCCATGAAACACTGTAACATTTCCAACATTTCAAGCATCAGCTGTTCCGGCTTTATCGTGTTCGTGCGTGTCGTGTCCCGTGTGACGCCGGAGGTCCGGCGGCAGTCCGCTGAGTCCCGGCTGCGGCTCGGCCGTGTTCGGCAGGACAACTGCGTGCAGACGCCCAACTCCGGTCAGGACGACACGGACGGGGACGGCATGGGCGACGCCTGCGACGAGGACGCCGACAACGACGGCGTGCCCAACGGACCGGTCAGTACTGCGTCCGGGTCACCTGACCTGACGGTCACGCAGTTCCTGCCCCGAAGGCCTAGCCGTTCTGCGCCTAATGGACTGGACGGAACTGAGCAGAGCTTGACCTGCTTTCTGCTCGCCTGTAGTGCAAAGAATGTGTAACGTGTATATGATGTATGACGTGTGTCCCATGAACAAGGCACTGCACACGGGACTGTAATGAGGCTGAGCTGGCACTGCGAGTTTTCAGGACACTATTTTTATCGGCGTGTACGCTTTGAAGCAGTGTTGTTTTTCCACGACACCGTTGCAGGACACTGTCCTCGGCTACACGTTTTAACGCGCCGTGTGTTCCCAGGACACCGCCCTCAGCCGTGCGTTACGGTCACCGCAACGCCACATACGACCGTCACGTACGTCACGGTCACCGCGTGCCCCCAGGACAACTGTCCGCAGACGAAGAACGCGGACCAGCGCGACTCGGAGCCGGAGGGCGCGGACCGGCGCGGGGACGTCTGCGACAACTGTCCCACCGTGGCCAACACCAACCAGGAGGACACCGACGAGGACGGCGTGGGCGACGCCTGCGATCCGGACAAGGACGACGACAGTGAGCGGTGGCGCCCTCCGCGCCCGGCGCTTGCGTGTGAAGCGTGACTGGTCGTGTGGCGGATGTCCCAGATTCGCTCGTGCAGATTTTTGGTTGATTTGTTTCGCGCAGCGCTGCAGGGCTTACGCTGGAAGTCGAAAAACGGGGGTCGTGGTCACGTCGCCCCCCCCGGTGTGGGTCTGCGGTGTACATGAACTCATATGTGCACTGGAAGGAGATCATATCTATGGCCGTCACATTCTCGTAGGACAATTTTTGTTGACGACATTCACCAGGGGAAAGGTTCAAAAGTGCGCAGAGCGCATGCGTGCGCGTGAAGGAGGTCGTATACATGGCCGTTACGTATCCGTAGTTCAAGCTTTGCGCGCGACTCTCACCGAGGGGAGACTCTGGCGGGTAGAGACCTGATGCATTCGTGTGGCTTCCCGGCCGAGCCCTGGCACGGCGCCGCGTGCCGTTCACAGCCATCCCGAACGAGCGGGACAACTGCCCCCTGGTGGCGAACCAGGACCAGGCCGACTCAGATGGCGACGGCCTCGGCGACCTCTGCGATAACTGCCCCGGCACGCCCAACCCGCTTCAGGACGACAAGGACATGGACCTGGTGGGAGATGCCTGCGACACGGACGACGACCCGGACAGGTCAGGACCTAATGCGCCGGGTCATGACGCCTGGAAACCCCGAACAAATCAAGACACGTCGAGCCCAAATGAGACGCTTATGCAAAAAGACAGTAATCGCCATCATCATAATCAATCATAGCCTTACTCATGACAATGATGATGACTAATGTTATTATTATCGTGAAGACCATTGGCGTCATCATGATCGCCATATTAGTAATAATAATAATCATCATCATCATCAACATCGTAACTGGCGGTAGTGTTCTCGAAGATTCAAAATACAAGCACGGGCTTTCGTTGCTGATGATAGTCAGGTTTCCGTGCTGCAGAGTTCCAGGAGTCCAACGCCCTGCTTCTCACATCGTTTTCCCTGCAGCGACGGCTTCCAGACGGACTCTGACAACTGTCCGGACACGGCCAACGCCGACCAGCTGGACACGGACGGCGACGGCCGCGGCGACGCCTGCGACGACGACGACGACGACGACGGCGTGCCGGACGCGGCCGACAACTGCCCGCTGGTCGCCAACGCCGACCAGGAGGACGCCGACGGCGACGGCCGCGGCGACGCCTGCCAGGACGACGACGACGGCGACAGGGTGCCCAACCAGCTGGACAACTGTCCCAACAACTCGCGCATCTACGCCACCGACTTCAGGTGGGCACGCGGTCTGGTCTGTTTTGAACTCGTGATCTGCAGAGCGAATCGTTGAAGCAAAATTGGTCACGTCTGCGCATTTTGGCTATTTTCGAATCGTCACTGCACCCAATCGCATTGTGCGTGAATGCAGTTAACATGTTACGTCTTTCATAAACATTATGCAAAGAACTGAACCTTGCTTGTTCACAGGCTTGCAGGAATTGTTTCGATGTCTTACACGTCTGAACCTGGCGCCGTTTTTAATTCCCTCTCCACTGCCCGGGCCATGTGATCTGATCTTGCGCCTTGCAGAACATACCAGACCGTGGTCTTGGACCCGTACGGAGACTCTCAGATCGACCCGAACTGGGCCATCTACAACCAGGGCGCCGAGATTGTGCAGACAATGAACAGCGACCCGGGCCTGGCGGTCGGTAAGTGTCGGAGTCTTCCACCATGGACTGTACCAACGAGCAGAAAAGAGCCAGTCGCTCTCGTCACGGGCACCAGACCGCACGTGACACGTAACACCGCTGCGGAATCAGATGGTCCACGAAAAAAAAAACGCATTGAACTGCGTGCAGTATACGCTCACAGTGACACATTTTCCCTTCATTGTCTTACTGAGTGTGACCAATAAGGATCTACTTCGTGGAACACTGATGCGAAAAAACGTGTCGTGAAGTCGTGAGCCGTTCATCACTAGAACATCCTTATTTTGCCCAATTTCTGTTTTTGCAAGTTTGCTTTCATCCACATTCATTACGCACAGGGTATCATCGATTCAGCGGGCTGGACTTTGAAGGCACGTTCTTCGTAGACACGGAGATTGACGACGACTACGTGGGCTTCGTCTTCAGGTAGGAAACGTCTCCCTGAATACATTCATGATGGCGAGTGTATGCAACTAAAACGAACATTTATTTTAGAATGAAAATAGATATCAAACTTCACACTTCACAAGAGGAAATATGCCATTCGTCGCGACGCCACAATCTCCAGACATCATGAACGGCTGAACACTGCCTCTAGTTATCTCGCAGTGCACTTTGTTCGTGAGCAGCGCTCACTTGCCATTCCCCCGAAGCTGAGGTGCTTGCATGGCTCACTCTGCGGAAGACCTCGCCTCGGCCCGAGCATGTCTCGCCACGCCGGAAGAGCTGGCGTCTGACGCCGGCCGGCGCCGTCCCCAGCTACCAGGACAACGGTCGCTTCTACACGGTCATGTGGAAGAAGAGCGCGCAGACGTACTGGCAGTCGGCGCCGTTCCGCGCCGTGGCCGAGCCGGGCATCCAGCTGAAGGCCGTCAAGTCGGAGACCGGGCCGGGCGTCATGATGAGGAACTCCCTCTGGCACACCGGCGACACGGCCAACCAGGTGCGGGCGGGCAGCCGGTGTGCGCTGCTGTGTGTCCCGCGGCCGCCATTGCATCCCTCGCTGCCGGCGCTGTGCGGCTGAAAATGGAGCTCCGGCTGGAATTGTGGTAAATGGGCATTCCTGGCTGATCGCCGCACTGTGAACCGACTTGGTCTTTTAAGAAATGAGTCTCATGCAATCCCAAGGGAGATTTTCACACGCAACACTGGCTTGCCCATCCCTGCCTTTGAACCCGTGATAAGAAACGACCACTTCTTGCCATAAAAAATGAGCCCCTCTCAACGCACCTTACGACGACCCTTACAGAGCTGAAACTATACCAAGATATACATAAAACTGCTTTTATACGAAATTTGGACGACCTTTAATACAACTGTTTGTTTAAGGCACATCAGCCTTGCCTTTTTACGCTGTCATCTGATTTTTAAGCGATATATTTCACTTCTTAAACCGTAGTTATATTCGGCATTTGGGAGCTACGTTACAAGTCATTAGAAGGTGTATAACTATCCTCATCCGTCAGTTATACGAAGGATTAGAAGTCAAGTATACCAATGGCGACAGACCTGCCTGTGGATATTGGATGGATTCTGGGCATCCCTTCCCCTTTCCGACCTCCTCAAAACCTTTCTCTCCTGGTATACAATGACAGCCGCCACGGTTACCGTGGCGCCACGGTAACCGTGGCGGCTGGCCGTCTTTCGTGCTGAGGGCGGACGCGGTGTTTGTCAGGTCAAGCTGCTGTGGATCGACCCACGGAACGTCGGCTGGCGCCAGAAGACCGCCTACCGCTGGCTGCTGATCCACAGGCCCGAGATCGACCTGATCCGGCTCAAGATATACGAGGTCAGGAATACGGCCTCGCACGTTTACCAAGGGAGAGATGGGACTCCCGCATGCGATCCAGCATGGTGGCTTTTCCTGATGCTCGGTGTCGCTGTGCACGCAGCGAATGCACCGGCTGTCCAAAATATGGCCGCGACGTAGAAAGTAATCATGCACGTTAACTGCAGTGGTTAAATTAGTTGTACTTTGTGTCATGGAGCTAAAACAAAGTAATGAAGCGTGGCAGTATCGAGGATGGGTCCAAGGTGGACGATAGGACATTCGCATTTTCCTTCCACAGGACTATCGAGAGTAAATAATAATTTTGCAGAATGAGGAGACAAATAAACATGGTTGCACCAAAAGACGTACGTACGGAATCTTGCTAAAGAAACCAAGGCAAAACAATTTTGACCAGGCCATCATAGGTTAGGTCATATATGGCGTCATAACGTGAATCATGGATGCAGTTTCTAAATGCAGTTTACGGGACTGAGACGGAGAACAACACGATTTGTTTAGTTCCGCGCGCGATTATTCAGAAGGTCAAAGATGAAGCCGTGATCCCATTTATCTTCGTAAGCTATGTTGAGCTCAGGCCACGTTTTGCAAGAATATCATTTGATGTGGCAAAGTAAGCTCACTTGATGCTACATATTGCCAGTTCCGGCCATGCATGTCCTGTAAACGTGGCTGCGAACCGGTCGTCAGATTAGCGTCGATTCTGCGGCCTTGATCCGACCTGTGGCGTCATCGTTCAGGCCTCGAGGTCAATAGATGGGTCTCTGGAGCCTATGATGATGTACTATCGATCGCTGTTTGAATTACGAAAACTGGATCATTGCTTCTCTAGACAGGCAGCGAGGAGAAAATGCCTCCGGTAACTGGATGATGGTGAAATATTCCACTCACTGTCGGGTTTGCAAGTCTCTGCGATAGCAAAGTTAACGAGGCTAGTAAGCTCCGCTTAAATCTCTGTTATATATTCCATTGCGATGGTAATAGAACTAAAGCGTATGCAGCGTTATGTCCTAACTTTTTCAGCCGTCGTATGTTAATTTCATTTTGGCCAGTTGTTGTTTGACTAGTTAATCGCGTCTTAATCGTAAGAAATTGATGCGCGGCCTGTTAACCTGCACAGTGGAAAGGGGTTTCGAGCTAACGCGCACTGGAAAGGGGGGGGGGCATAAAAGTGTCCCCCTCCGATCTCGGAAACGGAAAAAGCTAGAGACAAGGAATTTTATGGACAGGGTGGGGTCATAACGATTTACATTGTGCGCAATTTTCATGACCCTAGATCAATATCTTTGAGGTAAAATGGGGTCGAAAAAGGTCATCTTTGAACACTTTCTCGGCCCGTACAGACCATGCCGTACGACTTTTCGAACGAAACAGGAAGAGGATATTTGTTTGAGCGTTAAAACGTGGAATACGACAATTTCCATTCATCTGGCGTCTTGACGGAGGATTTCAGGTAGAGGTCATGTTAGGTCATTGACCTATGGCGTCATTTTTCTTTGCAGATCAGATTTCGAGCAACACGGGTTACCTTGAGTGTAAATAAGCGCGCTACATGCGTCTTTTGGCGTGTTTTCAGTGAAGGTAGACAACATCGGTACATTTGATCACGTCTAGCGTTTACTAACTCTGCAAGGTCAAAAGAAGTGAAGCGAGGTCATTGACCTTGGACGAGTTTTTTTACCTCAAGTAAGTTTTATGTCAACTGTCCGCTCTAAAAGTTGTTTCGTTTTAATGAACGCAGTTACACGGTTTGAGCATTATAAAAGGTAGAAATTGTACACACACACACACACACACACACACACACACACATATATATATATATATATATATATATATATATGCAAATTTATGTACGTATGTATATGTGCATATGTATATAAATATGAGTACCAATGTGCCAGACATGTTTTTAGTAGAATCTTTGAATGCATGCAATGCAATTCATACAAATCGACATATTGCAAAGCAAATCTGGAGCAGGTCATAAAATAGCTAGCTTTGGCATTTGATGACCTTCACCTGAAATGACCCTGGCATTTATAAATATGCGCTCACACATTTTTATTAGGGTCTTTGAATGCACATTTCATACAAATCGACGTGTCGCAAAGCAAATCTGGATCAGGTCACGAGATATTTGACCTTGATCTTTGATGGCCTCGACCTTAACTGACCCTGGTATATGGAAGCGTATCAGTGTGCGCACGCGTGTTTTATTAGGATTAGAGTCTTTGAATGTGTATTACATACAAACTGACATGTTGCAAAGCAAATCTGGATCAGGTCACAAGCTGGTTGACCTTGACTTTTGATGACCTTGACCCTTACTGACCCTGCTTTAGGTCTTGGTACATCCATTACTTATGCCCAAATGACGTCGCCTGACGGTGTTCAAACGGTAATTCCATTCAGAACGCTAGTCCTTTCACAAAGTTCCCTTTGTCAGCGACAACCGTTATTTTCGTTATTTTTGCTTGATCTTCAAATGCTTGAAACTTTAAAAAATTCCGGCCGATTTTCATTTTTTTACGTCAATCGACGAGTTATTCAACTGTCAGGTAGTTCACAAAGTAGCAGCAATTAACTCCGATCCGTTCTTGAGATTTTCAAGAAAAACAGGTGGGGGGGGGGGCACAGAAAGACCCTCTTTCAGTGCTCATGTTAAAAGAACGAGTTGAATTAAGCAGCTCTGCATTATGCTTGAACGCTTGTTGCCTTCTCTTTCTTGGGTATGTCTTAGCTGAAATCACCGCATCGTGATTCCCGCGATTTTGATTTCAGGGAGAGAACCTAGTTGCCGACTCTGGGAATATCTTCGACGGGACTCTCAAGGGAGGACGAATAGGAGTATTCAGCTTCTCCCAGGAGATGATCATTTGGTCCGATCTGGTATACAGGTGCAACGGTATGTATTGTGCAGCCTTTACTCCCAATCACGGACCCTTGAAGATAGCATACGTGGTCTCCATAGCCTACAGACTTTGTTAGATGTATCACAAGAAGTCCAGCGGTTCCGTCCGTTATTCAGAAACAAGCAACGCATGTGAATTTCAAGTTTGCTTTCTTGGCAGGGTCTGACTTAGGCGCACATTCTGGGTGACTCAGTGTTTTTTCCTGGCCCGCGTCGTTTCGTGTTCGTTTTCGACGGACGTTTGAGCGGCGGCGGGGGCGGTTCGGCGCTGGCAGACCTGGTGCCGGAGTCGATCTACAACAGCCTGACGCCGGAGCAGCAGGCGCGGGTCGACGTCGACTGGACCGGTCCGGCCACCGCCGGCGGCCCGCTGCCGACCAAGCCGGTGGTGTAGAACACCTCTCGAGGAGTCGGACATCGTCCAGGCCACAGCAGAACTGGCGTCAGTAGGCGTTCAGAGGACGACAGCTGACATTGCGAAAAGTCTTTTCCGCGAATTGCTGAACACTGCGCCCAGCGTGTTACAGCTGCTGTTTGTGCTTAGAGAAGGCCGTGCTATGAACGTTTAAGTTGCCGTGATCTGAGTACTGATGATTTCTGTCTACTGAACACTCGGTACCATCCTGTTATTACGGACATTATCTGCTTTTGAAAGTGTGCGTAAAGACCAACGAAAATTGTACGCGTACATGTGCCTCTCGCATACATCCGGTGAATTACGTCGCATGGCTTCCTGTACTGTCTCATACATTTGGCATTCATGCGTTTGGTAATGTCTCGACTACATCATTCAGCCTTTGTGTGAAATAATAACTAGGAAAAACTCCGCATGCTCATGCTCTTCTCACATACACACGGTGAATTAGCATACATGATTTCTGTATTGTTTCATGTATTGTGTATTGCTTTTATAGCGTGCAAACTGCATCATTCAACCTTTGGCTGCAAAAACTGTTCATTTCGAACATTATTCCCGTGGAAGTAGTTCAACCAAATTGAAATCTCATAAAAAGTTGTGTTGCAACTCCTGACCAACATTATATCATCGTTCCAATACACTGGCCATGCAATTCTGAATGCCGTTTTTAACGCCGTCGACAGCTTCATGGAAGCGTCTCGGTCTCACATAAAACTGGGTCTGCCCAGATTCATGACGACCAAATTAAAAATCTTGGATATACAATGTACAGTTTTCATAAAAAGTAACCTACGGATGTACAAGATAACATGAGTTGAAATCAGGTCGGGTCACATCTGTACCGCATGGCATTGTGAGACTGAGCTGAGAACAGGTAAACCAGCGTCATTCAACCGTGTAAAGCATTTGCTGGTCTCGGGTAACACCGTAATAGTCCGGCTGCTCGCACCGCACAACTCAGCCAGCTATATTTAAGTGTTTCAAACTCATTTGAGGTCAGCTGATGACGAGCTCGTACCCTCAGTTTCATGTTGCGATAACAAGTCGATTAGGGCGGTCCTCAAACGGCGTTTTGAAGTTTGTCACACGTGCCTTTCGATGTTTTTGTTGGGCTTGTTGAAAGCATGCCTTGAACAAAATTTGTCCCACTGCGATCGTCGTTTACCGCTGTTACATGGAAGTTGAACGTTGTTTGCGGGCGTTGCAATCCCCCGTGCTGGTGTACGGGTGGACGGCAGCTAGCACGAGGCGTGCCTGCACGTTTGGGCTCGAGTTCCCACGTGAAGCCGTCATCATCCAAGTTGCAGGGTTTTGGACTATTATTTGGCATTTACTGGGGACTCTAGGAAGGGACACACACTCGAGGAGCGTGATCTTGACCATGTCACAACTTGGCTGACAGTCCACAAACACAGTCCCAGTGTTTCAGGTACTGTTTTCCTGGACTTCTGGCCAATCCGTGAAATAGTCAAGATCGCGCTCCTTGAGTGCTAGTCCATGCCAAATAATGCCCCCAAACCCAGCAACAAGGACCCCGACGGCTTTATATGGCAACCTGAGCCAACGTGTGCCTGGACCTTGGTGCTAGCGGCCGGCCGCCCATACATCATACATACATAGCATCCGGCAGACAGCACGGGAGACTGCAGCGTCCAGCGAACGACATTTGGCCTCCACGTGACAGTGGTAAATGCCGATCAAAATGGGCGAAATCTTGCAGTGGCCATTTTTTAAATGAGGCCAGATGGTCCAAAACAGCATTTGAGGACCACCCTAAAGATTCCATTGCCAAGAACAAGAACTACAGGAAAACATACAAGAGGGCTGCGAATAACCCTGACCGTAAGTCCTGTCAAATCATGTAAGATTACTCTAGTTAAATAGAAAATCGCTCGAAGTCATGGAATTCACGTGCTGGGAGCTGCAGGCGATAAATTTAGTCTTCACGCTTATTTTCTTTGCGTTTAGCCCGAAAAACGAAAACAATGAAAACCTACAAAACTGATCTGTATTTGGTGATCAGAATGCCATGAAGGGCGCAATTTTCTTTCACGGTGGCGAACGTCGGAACGTTTCATAGACCATTTAACCAAAAGTCAGTGGCGCAGTCAAAGGGGGGGGGGGGCCAAGGAGGCCATGGCCCCCCTTGGAGGCAAAGCAGGTCCCCCTGGCGTCTTAGCGGGTCCCGTGGGGTCGAAGGTCCCAGTTCTTTGGACAGTGTCAGGCGCCCGCATGGCGCCTTACACTGTCCGATACAGACAATTAAAACAAAATTGTTTAGCATTACAAAAGGCGTACGGACCTAAAACAACGTATTCCGAATATACAGAAGGGCTTTGTGTGCTCTGAAGAGAGGTCCATGGTCTGAATGAGCGTTTAGGGGTCAATGCTTGCTTGTAAGGGAGTTCATTGCTTGTCTGGGGAGGGCCCCTGTCGGCACATAAAGGGCCTCTGTCAGCCTGTGGAGGGACCTCCTTTTGGTCGGTAAGAAGGCTCCTGCCCCTGCTTCCAGAGGCCGACAGGGGCCCTTTATAGGCGGATTGAGAGCCCTCTATTGACAGGCAGTGTCCTCCCCACAGGCTAGCAGGGACCCCTGAACGTTCATTCAGGGGTCCCTCCTTGCCTGTAAAGATGCCCTTGCCGACATGTAAGGGGCACCCGCCAGGTCGGCAGGAACGTTTTTGCATGCAAGTACGAGACCCCTTTACACTCCAGCGGGGCCCCTTATCAAGCCGACAGTGATTTTAACCACATGGGGCCCCACTCATTACGAGGGCCAGGCGCGGATCCAGGGGGAGCGATGGGGGCGATTGACCCCCGAGGCCTGAGAAGGGACCCCTTTCAGTCTCAAAAGAGGCCCGAAGGGGCCCCGTATGGGCTTCACAGGGTCTCCGCAAGGACCTGACGGGCTCTCTTTCAGTTAGAGGGGGGGGGGGGGCTCCGGAAGGGTTAGATGACCTCTGAGACTCGCAGAGGGCCCCTGAAACTCCCAAAGGGCTCCTAAGACCATCACAGGGCCCTGAGACGACCAAGATGAGGACTGAGTCCCTGGGGCGGCAGAAGGGCCCCTAGAATGTCGTAGGAGTCCCGAATAGGTTTCACGGGCCTGTATGAAACGCTGAAGGCTCCGAATGCTGTCAGGGGGTCTACGGGAGGGCTAATGAGACCCTGAGACGGTAAGTTGGCTCCTTAGACAGATAGCAGGGCCCCTAAGGCTCCAAGGGCCCCAGGGACCGCAAGAGGGGCCCCATTGTGGTAAAGAGTTCATGAGACCGCTAAAAGTGCCAGAGAGGCCCCAGAGACAGCAAGAGCTTAAGAGGGTGCCTAGCACGGCATAGGGAGACCCTGGCCAGCCACAGAGAGCCCCTGAACGGGAATTCATCGGTAACCTTCTCAATCTCGAGAGGGACCCCAAATGGGCTACACTGGCCTTTTTGAAACCTGGGGGGTTCTTGATGTTGCCAGTGGGCCCCAGGAAAGTCAGGTGGTTCTTGAGACGGCAAAATGGGCCGCTACACGGCAAATGGCCCCTGAGAGCATCAAAAAGGTCGGAGGGCCCCCTGCGAGGCAAAGACGATAAGAGGACCCAATGACGGTATGGGGACCCTGGACGGCCAGAAGGCCCCCAAGAGTGTCGGTCTCCTGACACGGGCAAAGTCCCCCTGAGGTTGCCAGTGAGGCCTCTGAACCGCCAACAAAGGCCCCTGTTACGGCTAGAGGGGCCCTAAGACTGCCAGATACACCCCATGTAACAGAGGAAGATCCCTGATGCAGTCATGGGGACCACCTGAGACGTTCAGAGGGTCCATGCCACTGCACAGGAGCCATGAAATTGCTAAAAGGCCTCTTGTAACTGCCAGAGGGCCCTTAGACGGAACATATAATAACATTCTCATATGACGTCGAATTTGTAACGTCAAGACTGCAGCCTCCAAATTTACAATGGGCCGAGCATGTTTCCTAAGCATCCGTCGTGGATTCGCCTTTGGCAAGGTTACGATCAACGTTTTTTAACAGCGCATGCAAAAAACACCGAATCTAAAAATGAAAAACAAAAGGGTTCCGGGTGCTCCGCTCGGAGTAGGCGTCAGTGCTGTGGGGACGTGCGTTTTGCCTCCTCTGCTGGCTGACTGTGAGGCTATGTGACATGTTGATACGACTGACTGTAGATAGGATGGAAGACTCGCTCCATATGACGCAGTCTCTGCGAAGCACCAGACAGCAGACTGATGGCGTGCGCTTCATTACCGCCCGTACCGTCTCTCCACCCACTGGAAGATGTCGAAATTCCTCTTGCAGCAGATCCGCCTCCGGCGGTTATTCATCGCCGCGCATGGTTAGCCGCGCCTCGATGCGCCTCACGACGTCGGAGAAGCGCCGGGCGGCGGCCGGCCGCCTCGTCAGCTGCCGGCCGGAGATAACACGGCCCAGCGCCGCGGCCGTCTGCGCTGCAGCACCGGCATCCTCTGCCAGCGGCCGTCGCCGATACAGACCGCTATTGATGGCCGACAGGCGGCGGCTGGTCGCCGACGATAACCGGGCCCACTCAGCGCGTCACCACGTCAGAAAATACGGTAAACCCGCCTACCGCGTCACCGCGTCAGAAAGCACGACAAACCAGCTCACTGCGTCATCACGTCAGAAAACGCAGCAAACCCGCCCACCGCGTCGCCGTGTCAGAAAACACGACAAACCCGCTCACCACGTCAAGACGTCAGAAAACGTGGTAAATATGGCAACACTGCTGACGGACGGTCACTGTAGCGCCAGCTCACCACGTCAAAAACAAAACGGGCAAGCACGACAGGAAAGCTGATGAACGGCCACGACCAGTGCCTCCCGCTACGGCAGACAACACGGCAAACACAGCAGGACTGCTGATGGACGTAGCAGTTCTGCCACATAGCAGTCCCAAACATAGCAGCACCAGCTCAAAACGTCAGAAAACACAGCAAACATCACATGACAGCTGACGTATAGTGAAAGTGCTTTCACTGACGCTGCTCAGCGTCAGCTCAGCACGTCACCAGGCAAGCAAGGCAAGATTGCTGGCCTACGATCACAGCAGGTCACAGCAAGTCCCGCTCATTGCGCCGACAAACACACAAACGCAGCAGGACGGCGCGGACTTGGGGCCACATTAGGACTGCTTGCGGTGGCTCACAAGCGATCACAGTAGGTTTACCGACGAGCGATCATGATAGGTTTATTGAAAGGTGGTTCCAGAAGACCTCTTCTGTATTGGACATTTCTGAGAAGGGACATCAGAAGAACAGTTATGTTGCGAAGGGACCGCGTCGCTTGTCCTAGTAAGTTTGGACATACCGTAGTTGAAACTTTGTATTTGGGAAAACTTTGAGACTGGAACCTGGGTGTCAAGTCAGCCATGACGATGTTGGGGTTTGATGAAGGAAAAGAACATGCTGTTTCCGCCTTGACTAAGAAACTCTCTATGAGGGAGAGAGAGAGACGGAGAGACAGAGAGAGAGAGAGGGAGAGAGAAGGGGGAGAGAAAAACGGAGGGGGAATGTAATTTCTAGACATTGCCTGTATAAATACCGGCATAATTCTACTAACCCTCGAGTCTGATTAACATATAGCCGAAATGGCTTGACAAGATGCTATTTTTACCCATTTATTTGCGTGGCAATTGCCTTTGGCTTAAAGGCAGTCCGATTACAAAAAGAAAAACAAATTTTCCCACATGATTTGTTTTCCATAAACAAGTCACGGTCAGCACTCGCTGTCTCCCTATGCTGAGCCAGAAAGACAAAGAACAGAATCGGAATCACAATAACTGACGGTTTCATCCTTTTCTACATCATGTTCCAGCTGAAAAACTCGAAGATGTCTCGAGGATATTCAACACCTAATCAAATCTGGCAGATTGCTAATTGGGATTGGGAATAAAAGCCGCCTTTTTTATGCCGACAGCGGATGTCTTTGAACATCAAACATACAAGCATCCATGACTAAGTGTACTAATGTACAGCTTTACTGTACTTAATGTACTAATGTACAGTCTTACCCTGGCTGCCGGCGAGTCAAAAATGTCATGAGTTTCTTTTGCGTAATTTTTGTTTGCATGTCTTATACTATTGTGGGCGCATTCAATAAACGAGCATCGCAGAAAATAGGTGGGGTCCTAGACTATTTCAAAGCATATCGGCGTAATTTATATCTATTTGTGATTTGTCATTCATGAACATAGAGCCCTGCAGACCTTCACACCTGACAGAACAGGCTTCAGCTGGACGCATCCTTTGTAGCAGCACATCAACTGGAGTTCTCCCGGCCCGATGAGGGCATTCTGACATGTTAATATGCACTGCTATTTGAACGGTACTGACAGAAACAAACAATGCTTTCTGTGTGCCAGGGAAAGCTGTGTTTTGTACGTCAAAGATATCTATTAGTATTCGATTCAACGTTTCAGCACTGAACCACTTTCTGAATTCATCTCCTTTGTCAGTCCGATATTAACAGATATCTTCGGTGCGTAAAACCCAGTTTCTCGTAGCATGAAAACGGTTGTTCGTTTCCAGAATCGTGCCGGAAGCCCGGGAGCTGACAAAGAAGATTTTGTATTTTGTCAGGTCATTCAGATGAACGATGCCGTAAATTTTCAGACGCCGTTTGTTCCGACGAAACTGCTGAGTAAAGGCACAAGCCTCTCTTAATTCGCTGCCTCGCTCGGCGAGGCTCTCTACACGAGTCTACGCACGTTTTCGCGCAGCGTCCTGCAGACTGATGGTCGTGGAAGTAGGTGCTCTGTTAGGAGCCTCCTTTTGTAGAGACAATGTGACTGGCAATCTCCCAGCCTCCTTGCATCGAAACACGGGTAAAGTAGTTTGAAAGTATTCGCGAAGTTTTCAGCAAACGACCAAGCCGTGCTCAAATTTCTGAACAGCCTGGACGAGTGGTCGTTTCTGAACAACCGTTATGCTTGCTGTCCCCTTCGTTTTACCACTGTGCTCATAACTCGCAAGGGCACCGCAGAGGTCTGGGACGCCACTAAAGTGCATTAGCGCGCACCCAGTAGCCTGCGAAAATGTCACAGTATGCCAAATAGTTCGTAGCCTAACTATTTGACAGTGGCAACCAGTGTGGCGGACCGACGGATGAATGAAACATAATTCCCCAGTCACGTTTATAGTTTTTTTTTAAAATATTTTTGATGTCCCACTAGGCTTTTCGCTTCAGTGGCATGAAGTCACACATTTACACACGCACACACAAGTACACACCGTGTGTGTACACGGTACACGGCTATGTGCACGGCAAAGGTTTCGTTTTTTCGTTACCCTTGCGGGACACTATTGACCACACGTTTGGTGTCAGGCATCCCTTGAGCATATGCGAGGACTATTCCGATTCCTCGGGCCCGGTGAACCAGAGGACTGCTTGCTCTGGGGACATGACGCGAGGTCGTGCCCTCTAACGCCCCCGGACCGAAGAATCTATTTTAAGGCGGATCTCGCCAGCGTTCCCATTGCCGCGGGCGCTGGACTGTACAGCGGTCATCCCGCGACAAGGCGAAAACTTTCCAGTTGCTGCCATCTCCTGGGTAGGAGCCGACCGAGGACGTTTGTGGTTTTCTAATTCTGCCGCCACGGAAGCATCCCAACATCGTAGCCTGGGACCGGCTAGTAAAATTTTGACTCAAGCTTTATGAAATAGGTATGCCTGCTCCCTAAGAAATAGAACAAGGTCAGAGCCACTAAGAAATGAGCTAGTGCGGAGTGAACATGTACACAAACAAATACGAGACACTAACGCGTAGCATTCCGGTGGAGAAACTGCTGCAAGGCCACTGACTCTACTGTGCCCCCGTGGCTAAGAAAAGCCCAGAAGCATCAACAACTCGATCATGCCCATAAACTGCTGGGCAATTTCTGTGGCAGACAATGCTTCAGCGGCCCGCCACTCAGTGTTATCAGCCGGAGCAGGTCCCGGCGAGTAGGCGGTGCCGCCTGTCTGCGTCATCAGCGACGTCACCCGGGACGCAGAAGCACGAGCGGCCGGGTACAAAACGGCCCGCGCTCGGCAGCCGTCTCAGAGGAGCGCTGGGAGGCAGCGTCCACGTCTGCGACAGGTCCACAGCCGTCCGAGACAGACCCGTGCTACTGCTTGCGCCCGTCCGGGCCCCAACACGCTTCCGGCGACCCGCCAGGTACGTGCCTGTTCCTGCTGGGGCCGTGCTACGGTTAGTTCTGTGCTCTAGACCTTGCTCTGCCGGATCTGGCTGTGTACTGGACCTGGCTCTGTACCGGACCTGGCTTCGTCTCCCCTTTTGCCCTTTGTTTCGTGGTCAAAGGGACCGATGGCGACGAAATTTTACGGAGAGGTAGCCTGTAGGATGAACGTACATACCACAAAAAACAAAAGACATGTGTTGTGTCAAAGGAGGTCAAACAAAATAAAGAAATAAATCCCACGCTCTCTAGCTTTCTTTCGTCTTGTTCTGACCGATTGCAGTCAAAGTCTGTGGGAACCTAGCCCATGGGCGTAGGAACGTGAAGGGAGCCATGCTCCACTGTTGGGGAAATTTAATATAGCCCCGTGAGAAAAAGGCCTTTGCCCCTCCCTCCACATACACACTTTTTCTGGATGCGCCTACGTCCGTAAACTAGCCTGTACAGTGAAACTGGATGCCTAAAAACGTGGGCGACCTCGGTCGGGCCAGCCGAGGTCAATGTATGCCAAGCTTTTAAAATACTGCATGCTATCAAAATCAAGCAAGCTGTTGTGGGCTATTAGCCAGTAGAAAAAAAACATACACCGAATGCAGGTAACCAAGGTCAAGTTGGTTACCTCGTGAACTCATCAAACAAGGCGAAGTCACCAGAGGTTGACTGAAGTGAACAGACTATATCCCGCGAAATTTATTGGGGTACTTTGGCCATATCCGGAGAAAAGTGAAGGTTGCGTCTTTACCAAATGACCTTAGACGACCTTGTTTGACCTGACCCGGCAAAATAAAGTTGGGGCATGTGCGACGATACTGCTCTTAGAGTCTTCACTAAATATCCTAAAGCAGTCCGGCATTTCTCAGTCCTGCATCATACGTAAACTTGGTTGACCTCGATTGACCTGTTCTAGTTCACCCATGCTTCATGGCATGAATGTTCACGGTACAGGCTAGCTTTCCACAAAGTTTCTTTGCGATCGGTTGGACAGATCGGGAGACGACAACAGAATCCGTCCTGTTGTACATGTCACGCTGGTTTCCTTAAGATCGAGATTTCCATATGTTGGCTTGTTCTTTTTTTTAATATTTTATTTATTTTTTTAATTTTTTTTTTTTTTTTATTTTTTTTTTACCTCCCGCCCGGGGGCGGTTTTTTTTTTTTTTTTTGTATTTGTATTTTAGGCCTCCCCCCCCCCCCCCCGCCGGGGGGGGGCCCCCCCCCCCTTTTTTTTTTTTTTTTTTTTTTTTTTTTATTTTTTTTTAATATATATAATAAATATATAAATAAAAAATAAAAAATAAAAAAAAATTTAATTAATTTTTTTTTTTTTTATTTTTATTTTTTTAATTTTTTTTTTTTTTTTTTTTTTTTTTTTTTTTAAAAAAAAAAAAAAAAAAAAAAAAAAAAATTTTTTTTTTTTTTTTTTTTTTTTTTTTAAAAAAAAAAAAAATTTTTATTTTTTTTTTTTTTCCCTTAAAAATATAAAAAAAATCCCCTCCTTTTTTTTTAAGGGAAAAAATTTAATTTTTTTTTTTTTTGTTTAAAATATGTTTTTTTTTTTTTTCCCTTTTTTTTGGCTTTTTTTTCCCAATAATACTTTTCCGGTGTGTTTGGAGGATTTTTTTGATGCCTATGTGAACGGCCGCCTGTCGTTGCCCATGTTTAGGCTGTAAACTATCTCGGAATGCTTTCAGATGGCAGCAATGAGCACGCGTTGTTTCATTTCAGGATGTTTGCCAAAGCCAGACTGCTATGGCTACTTGGTGCCACGACTCTCTGGGTCGTGGACATCACAGCCTGCCACGAAAGTTGCCAAGATATCGACCAGGTGGAAAATGTTCTGTCTTGTATCGAAGTCCAAAAACAATACGAATCAAAACCCTTTTCTTCAGAAGGAAGCAATAATGGCATTCAAGAAACAAACATGAAAACCATGGAACAGACGAATCATGTTTTGGTTAACAAGGAAGATATTCAACAGTCTACGGCCACAAGCAGGAACCACAAGCCAGGCCACGTCAATAACAGACGTTCCGAGGAACGCCGACTGGATATGACACGAACTGACAACAGACGTTCCGAGGAACGGCGTCTGGATGTAAGACGAACTGACAACAGGCGTTCCGACGAAAGGCGTCTTGAAACAAGGCGAACTGACAGCAGACGTTCCGAGGAACGGCGTATGGACGCAAGGCGAGCTGATAGCAGGCGTTCCGAGGAACGGCGTATGGACACAAGGCGAGCTGACGGCAGGCGTTCCGAGGAACGGCGTATGGACACAAGGCGAGCTGACAGCAGACGTTCCGAGGAACGGCGTATGGACGCAAGGCGAGCTGACGGCAGGCGTTCCGAGGAACGGCGTATGGACGCAAGGCGAGCTGACAGCAGGCGTTCCGAAGAACGGCGTCTGGACACAAGGCGAGCTGACGGCAGGCGTTCTGAGGAACGGCGTATGGACACAAGGCGAGCTGACAACAGACGTTCCGAAGAACGGCGTATGGACACAAGGCGAGCTGACGACAGGCGTTCCGAGGAACGGCGTATGGACACAAGGCGAGCTGACAGCAGACGTTCCGAGGAACGGCGTATGGACACAAGGCGAGCTGACGACAGGCGTTCCGAGGAACGGCGTATGGACACAAGGCGAGCTGACAGCAGGCGTTCCGAGGAACGGCGTATGGACACAAGGCGAGCTGATAGCAGGCGTTCCGAGGAACGGCGTATGGACACAAGGCGAGCTGACGGCAGGCGTTCCGAGGAACGGCGTATGGACACAAGGCGAGCTGACGGCAGGCGTTCCGAGGAACGGCGTATGGACACAAGGCGAGCTGACGACAGGCGTTCCGAGGAAAGGCGTCTGGACACAAGGCGAGCTGACGACAGGCGTTCTGAGGAACGGCGTATGGACACAAGGCGAGCTGACGGCAGGCGTTCCGAGGAACGGCGTATGGACACAAGGCGAGCTGATAGCAGGCGTTCCGAGGAACGGCGTATGGACACAAGGCGAGCTGACGGCAGGCGTTCCGAGGAACGGCGTATGGACACAAGGCGAGCTGACGGCAGGCGTTCCGAGGAACGGCGTATGGACACAAGGCGAGCTGACGACAGGCGTTCCGAGGAAAGGCGTCTGGACACAAGGCGAGCTGACAGCAGACGTTCTGAGGAACGGCGTATGGACACAAGGCGAGCTGATAGCAGGCGTTCTGAGGAACGGCGTATGGACACAAGGCGAGCTGACGGCAGGCGTTCCGAGGAACGGCGTATGGACACAAGGCGAGCTGACGGCAGGCGTTCCGAGGAACGGCGTATGGACACAAGGCGGGCTGACAGCAGACGTTCTGAGGAACGGCGTATGGACACAAGGCGAGCTGACGGCAGGCGTTCCGAGGAACGGCGTATGGACACAAGGCGAGCTTACAGCAGACGTTCTGAGGAACGGCGTATGGACACAAGGCGAGCTGATAGCAGGCGTTCTGAAGAACGGCGTCTGGACACAAGGCGAGCTGACTACAAGCGTTCTGAGGAACGGCGCCTGGGCACGAGGCGAGCTGACGGTAAACGTTCCGAGAAACGGCATCTTAATGCAAGGCAATCGAAGAGCAGGCGTTCCGAGGAACGGCGTCTGATTGCAAGGCGTGCTGACAGCAGGCGCTCCGAGGAACGGTATATGGACACAAGACGAGCTGACAGCAGACATTCCGAAGAACGGCGTCTGGACACAAGGCGAGCTGACAGCAGACGTTCCGAGGAACGACGCCTGGCTACAGGGCTAACTGACAACAGGCGCTCCGAGGCGAGGCGAGCTGATAGCCGGCGTTCCGAGGAACGTTCCGAGGAACGCCGTCTGGACACAAGGCGAGCTGACAGCAGGCGTTCTGAGGAACGGCGTATGGACACAAGGCGAGCTGACAGCTGGCGTTCCGAGGAACGGCGTATGGACACAAGGCGAGCTGACAGCAGGCGTTCCGAGGGACGACATCTGAACACAGGAACGAGTGACAGCAGTCGTTCTGAGGAACTCCGAACGGATCGTCACCCTGCCGCGGCATGGAAGGCCCCGACTGCAGGGATTTTGGCGCCGTTCACAGCAACTCCTGAGGAAGTCACGGTCAGAGAACTATTCAATTAAGCATCATTAATTAAGATCGACACACCGTTCCCGACATTAAACGCAAACTTGTATGGTTACATATGCTAAATGCCTTAGACTGTGGCATTTAGCCAGTACCATTGCGCACTTACATGTAATGTAAACATTTCTTTGCTGACCCGGTAAGACAGCCATTGTGCATTACGTTGTTTATACTGGCCATTTCGTATTGCCGTTGAAAGGGGATCACTGAAAAAAGTCCTAATGCAACTATGCACCTTTCACAGAAATCTATTCGTATCAAGAAGCCAACCCTGAAGCCAAAATACAGCAACACTCCGTTTTATTCCAAGTAAGTAATGAAGTGTATGCTGCGATGTACTATGCATGTGGTGAACCCGTTTTGGCAGTGAAGAATAGCATTATCGCGCATTTTTGTTTTACAGAAACACATAAGGTTAGCGACATCTCTCAACGAATGTTCCTGCCTGTTTTGCTGCGAACCAGTTTAGAGGTGAATCGATCGGCAGTGAGGTGCGGCGTAGCTGCATTTCTGGACCGACAGGCCGTGCGGCGCCGTCGGTATTTTTACACCGGATCGCTCCGCTTTAACAGTGAGTTCGTCTCCTCGACAGGCCTCTCGGGAGCACCTCCCTGGCCACGTCGTTCTGGACGGGCGTGGTGGGCCTGGCGCTCTGGACGCTGCGTCCGCAGACCAAGGTGCTCTAGGGCGGACTGCCCAGCCCCACCTTGTTATTCGTCGCTTTGATTTGGTACACTCAGGCTGTGTTTGGGCCGCTTGGAGTGTACCATTGCAAATCGTTTGCATAACGTTATGAAATTTGAATGTTAAATATACATATGATGCATCTCACCAGGTTTCTACATGACAAAAAGAGCGCGAGATTCAAACGTGCTGTTCAAAGAAGATAAGAAGGGCAAGTGACTATGAAATCGCCTTGAAGAGACGGAGTTACACTGATTTGTTGAACTGTTCACGGTACTCCCACGGCTTCCGTAATATCCTGTCAGCTCAGAAAGCGTTTAGGTCTATTCACAGGAGGATATCAGGAATCTCTGCCCTCTAGAGTGCGGAACATGCGATGCAGACACACTGAGTAACAGTAACAATGACAGCACCCTGCGTGGCTACACTCAAAACGCGGGATTTTAGTAGCCAAACCAAACCCACAATAGATCACGCTAGCACAAGTCTTGTGGGTCCTGGTCACCTGGATCACATAGACTAGAGGCAGTAGACACCATGTACCGTGTCGTAGGAAAGATGCACGCTTTGAGCTTTTTGAGCTTCCGAAAAAAACTGCCAGTCGTTTTTAAAGTGCTTTGAGTGCACTGTACAAAAAGGGCGCCTCTACTGTTGTGCGTTCGGAGGGAATATGGGAGACTATTAATGATGAAAAGAGATATCTCTTTAAAATGCAGCCGTGCCTGATAAAGAAACTTTGCACGGAAGAGTAGTAGACAGCTGCAGGAAAACTGTAAAATTCAGGGGCGACTATTACGGCTAAGGGCATCAACTTTTTGGTTGCTTATTCGGCCCTTTGGCCAAATATTCAGCCGGCATAGTCTTCCGGCGGCAAGGCCTGACGCATCATAGTTTTCAAGCTCACAATGCATGTATTAACCCGCCCCCGACTGGGGGAGTTGACCGTCCCCCTGAGGTTTTTCTGGGATTGCAAGAGAACGAGCAAATGCAGATCCACGAAACTTTGTGTACCTTTTGCTTGATCATTTTTACGCCTTGTGTCAAAGTTTTGACCTGAGGTCAAGTCAAGTGTCTGACTTACATCAGGTTAAACGGGCCTATGCCCAAAAAGTTTAGCGTCCTCTAACTTTTTCGGAAAACAAGATATCACAATAATACTTTCAGGGGCTAGTGATCTTGATAAATGCAACAAATACGCCAAGTCAGATTTTTTTGGAATTTTCTGGGTCATTGACCTAAGGTCAAGCCCATTTTTAAGACATGCTGTCGATTTTTTGGAAATTGGCGGAATTTTTCATAACATTTTCGGCGCTGAGTGAAGCAGACATCTAGTTACCGTCAACGGGCAAAGTATCAATGACTTCCAGCCATTGGCCCGAGGTCAGGTCACGAAGAACTGTTGTGAGCCAAAATGTACCACCGTTAAAATCAGCGGTGAATTATTCAGAGTGGGTCGACAATGGCAGAACTGACTTGCACAGACGTAAGTAATGCCAAAAAAACCCCAAAAATTCAAAAAAATGCATATTTTGGAAATCAGCAGGCTCTCGAATATAAAGCTTTGCCAATTGTGTAGATTGGTAACTAATGAATTTTTCCAAAATTTAAGCATGGGAAACCATCACAAGAACCACTGAGATCAATAAAATTTACATGAATAGGCTTATGTCGCGAAAATAAAGGAGCCTTACAATTAGTTCCCGTTAATTTCTTACTGCGTACGGCTGCGTCGCACGCCGACAGCCGGCGCGAAGATTGCCATGTCTTTAACTCAACGTTTCGGCGTATATATTGAACAAATCGGAGAATTGGATGTGTATTAACTTGCGGACCTTTTCTTGTGCGCTGGTCCCTTTACCTATGTTATTAGTCACAGCCCTTGAGATTCAGGCCATTTCTCGGTATCATGCAGTCGGCCATGATAAAACATGTATAGCCCGTAAATTACTTACACATTATCTAAAACTAAAAATGGGACCAATTTCGAGCTCTACTCGTCACAAGCTTTTCAGCGGCGTTCTTATTTTCACCGTGCAACCAATCGTTCGTGAGTTAGGGGGGCGGCCAACTGCCCCCCCCCAAGTCGGGCGTGATCGTCGTCGACCGACGGTCGTGCGCAGGTTAATGATAGCATTGGCCCCTTGCGGAGATTAACTGTCCGATGGCATCATTGCCATTTCCTTTCGCCTGCATAAAATTATCTATAAAAGCCCACCAATTACTTCTAGGCACAAGCACGTAGCCGGCGGGGGGGGGGGGTCATGGCTCCCCTGAACCAAGAGGTCTGCATTAGATAGATAGCGATTTTTTTCGGGAATACAGAATAGTGATCATATATATGCTGCGAAAGCAAACATCATATGTATTCCTGTTAGTTATGTATGAGGCCAATTGCGTAAAATTGCTGATTTTCCTATAAATTTTGCCACCTGCCGGTGGCATATAAAATTGACACTTGCCCCCCCCCCCAGGAAAATCCTGACTACATGACTTTCTAGGACTGCTAGGGACTTATAAGAATCAGTGGACTTCAATAGGATGTAACGGCAACAGAAGCGGTCTTGTTCAGTCCCCAGAGCCATTCAGACAGACGCTGGAGAAGTTCATATCCGTCACCTCGTTTTATCGCTTCCCGTCACGGAATGGGGCAGACTGCGGCGCCCGCTAATCCCGATAGCAGCGCCATCTATGCCCGGCATCGGAGCCTGCGTCAGCCGTCTGGCTGACCAGTCGCTGCAGGCACCAGAGCAGCTCCAGACCTTTCCGCCGGCCTCCCCTCCCCCTCGCGGCGGCGGCGGGATGGGACTGGCAGCGCTCCAACTGGTTCCGCGGGGCGCCCTAACGAGCCTCAGACGGTGGTGGCTAGCGAGGGATGTGAAGGGGATAATATGCAAACCTTTAACATTCAGTTGCCTGATGGTTAGGAATATGAATTAACACTGTTCGTTAGGGTGGCGCCTTCTTTATTGCAGCTGAACAAAGCGTTTCCCTTGATCTGGTTCGCTGGAAGCACACAGCGGTTTTGAACAAAACTGGACACTATTTATGGGTCGCGTATCGAGCTCAGAAATATTAGTTTGTGGTTAAATCGGACCCATCAGCAACATCTTCCTGAATAGCGAAACTAATCATGTAGCCACAACCTCATATTCCGTCTCATGTATTTCCCAAGTTCGAAGGACACATGGCTTCCGGGGTGTCGATTTTTATGCTTTTGAGAGGGCCTGACCCACCCAATCTGGGTCCAATTTGGGCCCAAATTGGGTTGGTCAGGGTCCCCAATGTTGATTTGGGCCTCCACAATATTTTCTGCCGGTCTTAAAGTGAAATGGACAAAAATAACGAAAGGAACGCCTGCAATAGACAAGATATAGACAGAAGGTAAAGAGTAAGGTATAAAGCGATGTATCTATCTGTCTTTTTAACTATTACCTATCTATCTATCTATCTATCTATATATATCCCATTATACATGGGGATAAATGCAATTTTTTATTTGTTTAATAGTAACAAAAGTTATAAATTTCCGTGGGCAAGAATATAGTGGGCTAAATCCATTGAGAAGCCCACATTTTGAAGGGAGGTAAGGATGTAGGGCCCTCGGCTCGGCCCCCCTGAATCATTTACAGGAATTGTCACCCCTGCATGGTTTCGAGCTGACACCCACCTAGAAGCTGACCTGTATTCGATTCACGCACATTTACGTTACCCAGTAGGGTGGTTCGAAACGCACGAAGTTATTCCAATACCACGGGAACCGGTTTTTCCATCACACTTTGTAAGAGCTTTCCAAAATGATGCGACTCGACATATTTTGAGCAACTTTCACCTCGCCGCAAATCGGTCGAAATTCTGCGACATTTGTAGGTTTCCGCCGGCGCCACGTTTCCGCGCGGGCGCACACTTGCACCGTCATGCTCTGATTGGCTGTTGTGCGCAGATGTTAGATTTGTCTGCCAGGAGGTCGCCTCTGCGACTCGCGCCATCAACACTAGACCTAGAGTCTCTAACGGAGCAGGAGACCGATGATAATTCACTTCTCAGCTGTAAACTGTGCGGAACCGGGCCGTACATTATCACCGCAATTACATCAACTGGGCTATACTAAGGTTTTTCCACCCATTTTCTTTGGAGTCCGATTTGGCCGTGCGAATATCAATGCGATGGACTTCTGGCGCTGGTTTCATGAGTATTGTGGTTGGTTGTTTGTTTGGACGGTTTTCACATTTTTCCTTTGAAGCCAAATTTGACCGTGTGAATATCAATGCCGTGAACTTCTGGCGATGGTTTCATGTGTATTGCGGTGCTTGGTACCAGTGCAACTGCCGAAATCGAATGGTTCCGCCGAAATGAATTCCGCATGGCCCTATCTTAAATCCAATGGGAAATAAAAAAAATTGGCAGAAAAACGGTTTTCATTCGCAATAACTCAAAAATTTACGAGCCAAACGTTATAAATCCGGCATTTTTGGGCTCAACGTCCCGATACGAAAATTTCAAGCACCTGTTTGTTTGGGTTTAAGGTAAATTTGTCTTCGTGGCATTTGTGTGTTGTTTTCCTTTTGTGCTCTAGAATGCAAAGTAATGGATGCGATGGACGTCTGATGGTGTCAATGAGTTCAGTTCGTCAATACCTATTTACTGTCGCGTTTTGGGCGATTTCGAAGGGGTCTCGAGTTTGGGCTGGCCGCGGGCTAACCGTGGGCTGAGCGTGGGCTGTCCCGACCGTCGTCGACTGAGCTTCTGACAAATAGGCCGCGTTCAAAGCCACTGTGGTGGAAAATGCCCTAACGTTTCGCAACATGGCGCGTGTAGAGATGGTCAAGAGACAGAATTGTGAAAGAAAGGTGGTACATTACTGTGGGAAGGGTGGCGCTCGCTGCAGAAAAGGAAGAAGAAAGCCAATGACGCACTAGATTATTGCCTTGAGAATTGCCATTTTCTCTTGGAAAGAAACAATTTGTCATTCCCACTCATCGTTGCCTGACGTGAGCACCGTTGATCCTTTGAAACTGTATGCCTTCAGTTTAGGCACCGTCTGAAAGCAGTTGATTTCTTGTCACCTCTTCAACAGCGTCGAGAGCTGCTGATAAACCATATCTCGCCCAGACTTTATGAAAATTTCTCCCGGCCTTCAGCTGCGTCAGTGACTCTGTTATTGCTCGTGTGCAACAAGCGCCACTCTTCTCACAGCAATTCCAGTTTTCTTTCGCAATTCTGTCGCTTGACCATCTTTCCCGCGCCATGTTTCAAAACGTCAGAACTTTGCAACCGTGTTTTTAAACGCGGCCTTCCTGTCAGTAGCTGCCTGACTGGCATGGAGAGAGTACTGGGGAACTTGACGCGTGGTAGGCAGCCTGGCGCCACCGATCGAGGAAGGCGGCTGACCTATTGAGAACAAGTCAATGGCTGACCTTAGAGAAGGCGGTGCTATTGTTGGTGCTTTCACGCGTCGCTCTTCCGCCAGATCGGTTGCCTTCAGAGCCTTCTCACTCCTGGCTGATGTCGGTTTATCTACTGTGAGCGATGCACTCATCAGCCAAGGACCAATCGCCTCAGTTGTTCTGCAGATCCTCGCAGACCCCAGCCACAGACCGTACAACTGGACTGACGCGAGCAGAGAACTGTTGCCGCGGGCTGCCGCCGCCGGACGCGCCTTCAGCTCCAGGGGAATACCAGGGCGGCACACCTCGCACTACCCCACTCTACTTATCACCAATGCGAAGTTCCTGCCTACCTGCTTATCCCACTTATACTACCCACTTCTTTGAGGTCCACCGGTCTCCACCGGTCTTCCCAAGCCCCACTCAGACTTCCCAGCCAATCAACGCCGTCGCCGCCGCCGCCGCCGACATCTGTAACATAAGCTGCTTGTGGCTCAACAGAGACGCGTGCATCCCCGGGGGTACGAGGGCGGCACACCTCACAAATAATCTCAATAAATAGATGCTCAACGCTCCTCAGCGTTTTAGGAGCACCATGCCACCTCGTGGTCATTTCTGGAGATGATATTTTGGTTTTTCGGCACCAGGTCAGCTAGATATGCGTGAGTCGAATACAGGTCAGCCTCTAGGTGGATGTAACTTCTAAACAGGGGTGTCGATCTGTATTCTTTCGAGGGGGCCCTGACCCACCCATTGTTGATTTGGGCCCCTCCAGTATTTTGATAGGCAGCAAATACGATGTATCTATCTGTCTTTTTAACTATTACCTATCTATCTATCTATCTTTCTATCGATCTATATATATCCCATTATACATGATTGATTTATGATTTATATAATATACAAATGCAGAATAAGGCATATAGTGCTGTATCTGTCTTTCTATCTTATATATATATAAATATATATATATATATATATATATATATATATACATACACAAATACGTATATGCCTATATGCACAGGATACACGCAGCTTTTTACTTCAAAAATGTTAACAAAAAACTCAAAAATTTCCCTTGATCAAAATAAAGTGGGCTCATCCGTCGAGAAACCAACATTTAGGGGGAGGTTAGGTTGTCGGGCCGACGGCTCGGCCCATCTAATCATTCACAGAAATTGGCGCCCCTGCTTCTAAACCATGTATTCTAAGAACCTGGACAGTACATAAGACGACTTCTTTCATTGAGAGGCTTCAGAAAATATGGCTTCATGATCAGGTGTCTCTATTCAGTAAGAAGTTGCTAATGGGCCCAGTTTGACCAAAAACTAGTGTTTTCATGGCCGATGCGCACTGCGTGGGCTTCCAATGACGCAAATCATGAGCGAATCCTTGGTCAGCTGCAAGTTCCTTTTTTCAAGTACCCCACCCTGTTGTACGCACTACATCCGATTTGGGGTATCCACATGGCATCAGTGGGATATCTGGGCGTTTGACCTTTGGCCATACAGTTATCTATATCACTGTAATCACGCTTATTTGTCTTTCCGACGGTTTCATCTTTCTGGGGGAGGGGGGGGGGGAGAGAACAACATTGTCGTCTGGCGCGTAAGCGAGAATCCTTAGTTCAATAACAAATGATCAACGGATCTCCCACTCTTCATTCTGATCATACCTTTTCATACATGTCCTACGCAACAGCCTACGCAAATCGATGTGAGGCTTGTCAAGTTTATTCAACACCTGGACTCACATGCCGCACACATGTCACACATATTAGACCCAGTGACAATAATTAATTGCGCGCGACACCTCAAACTTCGCTGCGCCAGGCGATGTCAATGCTGCCGTTTCTCTCACCGTTAGTGAAGCGCACGCGACTTTCTGTCACGATTGGTAGTTTCTGGCCGCTGAGGGCAAATCATTCACGCTGCAGCGGGTACGTCCGGCCGGCACCCGGGCGGGAACCGGCCGGGGCCGAACGGACCCGGCGCTCCGGCCCGGCCCAGCGCCGGCCCGCCCACCCCACTCGGCCGCCTGAACTACGCCTCGCCCTCGTTCACGTGGGCCTGGTGGTCTTTGTCGGCCGTCACCGCGTACGTGACGATCTGGATGCGGCCGTCGGGCAGCAGGACGCGGTACTCGCCCTCCATCATCGCGCCGTCGCCGAGTCCTCCTCGGAGGAAGGCGCCGAGCGGGCGGCGCTCGTCCGGCGCCGGCGCGGCCGCCGCCGCCGCCACCAGCACGCAGACGATCAGCAGGCTCCTCATGGCTGGAGGAGTGGAGGTCGACTGTTGCCCGCCCGGCCGGGTTAAATACGGCCGCCTGCGAGACGGCCGCTGCGTCAATACGCGACGTCGTCCCAGTTCGGGAGCCAGAGTTACCGCCGTGCTTATACAGCACACGCAGGTACCTGCTTGGGGATGTTTGTTCAGGTCTGTATTTCGTAGCGACGACGTCGCAGCCGACTATTGGCATCTGCATAAGCATCATAGAGAAACGTACAGCTCGAGGAATATGCAAAGGAGTCGCATATTTCAGTTAGACTACTCATAACCCACCGTGATGCGTTCCATCTTGTGTTCTTGTGTTCCATCTTCCATCATCCATCTTTCCATCAATCATCTTTAATGAAGCCCGAGTGCATAGGATGAGGCAGCCCTCAAATCATAGCCCGTGCTGCGGAGACCTTGTTGTGTGGGCCGGACTCTACTGCCCAGGCATGTCCGAATGTGTTTGCTGTTTGTCCCAAGCACCGATCCAAACTGCGCAGGATGATAATGTTTGTCGCGCCGCTTGAGTCTACAAAACGGCCGCTCCCTGACCTACCAACCTGTTAGGTCTGGAAGTCCATTTTTTGACAATGTTGACATTCGTTGTCGAATTTGATCCAGCGCAAACCACCACCACACACCAGCTGCCCTGTCCAGCTTTGTTCGACCTCTGAATCTGCATTCGGTCAGCCGGTCACTACAGAGAGCTGCAGCTCGGACCTGACAGCCATGTCCACTTGCAGCCGGGGCTGCGTTTCTTATCGGCTCGTTTTTGATCATCTAGGGAAACCGTTTTTTCTTTGAGTCGGCCAGTGTTCACCGCGTGGTAAACGGACTTGCCTTATCGTGTATTTCAGACGTGAGACAGGGTGTGGCAGGGGTGAAAAAAGTTATTTGGTGGTCGCCGACCAAATGTGAGAACTGCCAAGTGGTCACCTTGACCAAAAGTCAATACAATACACCACAACTGACTGTTTACAATTAACCATGAGTGCCAACATGGCATATACAGACATCTGAATATCTAGAGATCATGCTATCCCAACTGTGTACCTGCAAATGTAAATTTCAAATGTGCATACAAAGTTTTAGTTGCACTGGCCATATGCTCTTTGAATGATGGGTATATGGTTAAGATGCCTTGTTAAAATCGGGTGGTAAGAAAATAAATGGGGTGCCACATAAACTCATGGTTGATGCACACTTAACCCCAAATCATCATCACTGACAAGCATCCTGCTTTTCCAAAACCCTTATGACTGTTTGTCTAGGTTTGGCATAAGCTTCATTCAGATTTCAGGGTGAATGCACACCAATTCCAGCACAAACATGTTGGTGTTGATAGGTTTCATGATATGCATAATGAATAGAGTCTGGTAACATATGGAGGTACAAAATACAAGGGATGCCACATAATGTTATGGCTGAGTTGCACTTAGCCTAAATCATCATGACTGACAGACATTCCACTTTTTTGACAAACCAGTGACTGAGTTTCAGTTTGGCATCAGCTTCATTCAAATTTCAAGGTGAATGTAAATAAATTTCAATACTGATGTGCTTCAGTTTAAGTAAGACTGTGCTTAATTCTCAACATACAAAGGTATGTGCCAGAATTTGATTCATGTGATGTTCTGTGACAGGCACAAATGTACAACAATGTACCTAAACAACATCACAGGGATTGTGGTGGAATTCTGGCAGTATTGTGCCAGAATTTCCCCACATGACATAACACTGAACAGTGTGATGAAATTATGGAACATTTGTACAGATACCAAACCTTAGATGATGCCATCTCACAATCCCATTTGTCAGTTAGAGAAGGGGCACCTACCAAATGATTACTCCTCCATCCCTATAAGACCAGTCTGCAGAACATTGCAGATCTCAACAGATGTCACTGGGGCAGGGTTAGGGCAAAATATGAAATCTGGGGTAGCTTTTTGAAATTCTGAGACAAATTCTTGTATCAGGGCAGCTCACACTACCAGTGGCATAAATCTGACAGAAATTGTGTTTTGATGGGTAGGTTAGGTTACCAGAGGCATGACCCTTCCCCAAATGGATCAGCATCTGCCCCATTCAGGGCAGGATTCCACATGGGTGTAGCCACAATTCAGAAATTGAGGGGATCAAGCTGACTGCAGTCCACCAAGAACAGGTATGGCAAGGGTAAAAATCACTTCTTTGGGCACTGTATGAAAAACTATGGTTGAAACCATTATTTATTATTAAATTCTGAAGCTCAAGAAATTGTCTCTTATGGAAAATCATGATTTTACACCTTAACTATCGGGGTAAATTACCACTTCTGGAAATCTGTGGGAGACATGCCCCTGCAACCCATGAGAGATTGTGCCCGTGGGATTCAGGCTGCCTGTAAAATTATGTTGGCATCCTTACCATGGTTTGCATACTGGTGCACATGAGTTCTCATTAAGTGTGCCCTATGTTGCAGACAGGCTATAACGAATTAGGAGACCTTTGTCCCCTGAACTTACCATTCGCCCTGCTGACCCAGCTAGCCCATTGCCCTTCAGGACAGAAGGGGCCTTGCACCTTTATTTTCACAGGTTTTCCCGGGTGTTTCAGCTTGATGAGCCTCGGTAGACTCTGCTTGCTACCATCATACGAGCAGTTGGCATGCACACACTGAAATTTCGGTCGAATTCTTTTCGGTTGGCCGGCCTTCCGTTCTCCATCACAATCTCCCCACGACACTTCGTCACCAAAAAAGCTGACTGATCAATACGTATGCACACTGATTTTGCTGGGTTTCTATGGCTTGGGCTTCGCTAGTTAAGTATAGGTACGTCTGAAAACTTTTAACTTTGAACCGCCGCGTCTTTTTCGAGCTTGTCGTCCTCAACTGTCAACAACTTCACCGCAGGGTACTCTTCCCCAGTATCATGAACACTTCTACTATATCTGGTGCGTTGATTCTCCTAGGTGACCATTTCGTCGGCGCTTTCAACCAGCCGGTCGGCGCTCTCGTGGCCCTAGACTTAATACGGCGGGCGACCACTGTACCGTCGATCTCTGCCGATATTGTGACCAATGGTCACCTGGTATATTTCGCTTTAGACTAATAGAAATGGTGTTACCTACTGGAAATGGCAGCGCGGTACGTTTTCACATCGCGTAGGGGTACCTTTTGACGACCCAGAAAATATAAGCTGTTTTTACAGTGTTCTCAGTCGACTGATGTTATTGGCATATTTCAGTATGGACAAATGGTGAAGATCATGACTCGATTGTTTTCCAAACGTTAGAAAATTTAGGGAAATTCTTCTTTCATCGCATGTCGATTTCCCTATTTTGGTCACCCTAATGCAGGCAAACGTAGGGCTACTGGTCACCGATAATATCTGCCAGGTCGGCGTATTTTTTCACCACTGGGGTGTGGGTCGCTGCCGGCAGCCATAGTCCGGCTGCTTTGCACCGTGGCTGGCAGTGCACAGTGGTCTTTCACGGTGACCGTGTGATCAAACGATCTGTTCTTCACCGCACGTGGAACGATGTGTTGAACATCGTTGGGTCGTTCTATTATATTCTTGTAAAACAAATTTAAGTCGTGGCTTTGGAGTTCCCGTACCGAAAGCCTCAAATTTCGCTGTTTTCTAAATTTCCCTGAATCTTAGAAATTTTTCTTCTAAAGTCTTTGCGAAGACTTCTAAGACTACAAGGTGTCTTCATCCCTAGTTCTCCGAGTCGGCACCGAAGGAAATCAGACAAAGACGTTTCAATACCCATCAACGCTTCAAGTACCTCAGTCATGCCGCAGTGCCACTAGATGAATCATATCTATAATGTTAAACGATACCTCCTTTTTCCTACCTTCAAATAGCATAAACACACCAACGGAAACTTCTGAGCTCTTGCATACACCTTACATCAGCCAGTTGTTAGAATTCTGTGGGTTCTCACGCTCATTCATTGGTTAAAGCTGAGTCATTTCAGAAAACTCAGATAGAAAAACGCCTCCTGATTGGTCAGATATGATATCATCAACGCACCATCGCTTTTCATCATTTCCTTTTGTAGGCAGTATATAGGCAGGGCCGGTTTTCGCTCAGTATCGGCTGATCTATACACTGTGCTCTCGATTCAGCTCAACTTATGGTGGACCCATGACGCTCGTGACGTAGTGAAGTGCTAGTGCTGAGGGTGGCAGCGCTTAATGCCAAGAATATAGGTGCTGAAAGTCTCTGTCTCTGTCTCTCTGAAGAATGACGAAGAGCTTATTGGCAAGAAGAACTTGTAGATAGAAAAGTACTAAACAAAGAGAAATATTGGCACAAGTCAGGCGGTAAAAATGTCTCCCAGAGACGACAAAAAAGCATTGAGGTCAACAGGGGGTCACTGAGACTGCCAGATATGGGCCTTTGAGACTGCTAACGAGCCGTTCCTAGTAATAGGGCCTCCTGAGACGACCAGAGGGGTCCCTGCAACTTCTAAACCTTGAGACGCCCGGACAGCTCCTGAAAGGGTAAAAGGACCAAGATCATTGCCAGAGGCACCTCCGTCACGACCGAGAGAGACTTAAAGAGGGCTCTCGGTACTGCTAGAAGGGTTCTTAAGACGGCAAAAACGTTTCAGAGACGACAGGAGGGACTTCGAAATGGCCAAAGCGTCCCTGAAACTGCCAGGCGGGTCCCTGAGACTGCACGAGATGCCCCTGAGACTACCAAAGGAGCGCCTGAAACGTCCAGACAGACACGTGAAACAGCAAAGAAATCTGAGACCATTAGAGGTCTCTGACACGGTAGACGGCCCGAGACCACCAAAAGTGCCCCGTAACTGCCAAAGGAAACCTAACCTAAGCTAATCTAAGCTGGCAAAAAGTTTCCAGAAACTACCAGGGAGTGAAGGGCCCCTGGACTGTCCCTCATCAAGTACTTAACCCGCCCCGACTGGGGGGGGGGGGTTGACCGTCCTCCCCTGAGGTTTTTCTTGGATTGCGAGAGAAAGAACGAACGCAGAGCCACGGCACTTTGTGTACATTTTGCGTGATCATTTTTACACCTTGTGCCGAAGTTTTGACCTCAGGTCGGGTCAGGTGCCTGACTTAGGTCAGGTCAAACAGACCTATACCCAAAAAAGTTTAGCGCCCTCTAACTTTTTCGCAAAACAAGATATCTCAATAATACTTTTAGGGATTAGTGATCTCGATCGATGGAACAAATCTGCTATCTCAGATTTTTCGGAATTTTCCGGGTCATTGACTTAAGGTCAAGCCCATTTTTAACACATGTCGTTTTTCCGGAAATTGGCGGCATATTTCATAACATTTTTAGTATGGAGTGAAGCAGACATCTAGTTACCGTCATTGGGGAAAGTATCAATGTCTTCCATCCATTGGCCTGAGGTCAGGTCACGAATAACTGTAGTGAGCCACCGTCAAAATCGGCGATGAATCACTCAGAATGGGTAGAAAATGGCAGGACTGGCTTGCGCAGACGTAAGTAGTACCAGGAACCTCAAAAGTTTGAAAAATTACATATTTCGGAAATAAACAGGCTCTCGCGAACAAAGTTCTGCCAATTGCGTAGAATAGTAACTAATGAATTTTTTTCCAAAATTAAAGCATGAAAAACCATCACAAGAACCACTAAGATCAATAAAATTTACATGTATAGGCTTTTTCTCGCGAAAGTAAAGGAACGCTAAAATTAGTTCCCGTTAATTTCCTACAGCGTACGACTGCGGCGCACGCCGACAGCCGGCGCGAGAATTGCCGTGTCTTTAACTCAACGTTTCAGCGTATATATTGAACAAGTCGGAGAAATTATATGTGTATCGGCATTTGCGGACCTTTACTTGTGCGCTGGTACCTTAACCTATGCGTTATTAGTCACAACCCTTGAGAATCAGGCCATTTCTCGGTCTCATGCAGTCGGCTATGAGAAAACATATTTAGGACGTAAACTGCTTACATATTACCTAAAACTAAAAAATGAGACCAGTTGTAACATCAGCCTGTGACTGCAGCCGGCATGAATTCTTTTTCGGGATAAATCTGCGTTAGGATGTGCAGGACTTTACCAAATGATCTATTACAGACATGTCACAACAAAATACGACGATTTTTTGGCTGTTGAAGGGCGCAAAAGAAAGGGCTACACGCCAATGTGATTTTCATTCCAAAAAGTCGAAAGCTTTTATGCGGAAATGAAGTGGAATCTATATGGGGTTCGACAATGAGTACATCGTCTGCTTCCAGGCGGCGTGGCGCCCGAACCGTGGGCCGGAACCGTTGGGCTGCTGATACGAACGAAAGGCGGTACACGGAGCTACACCGTGATGCTTTTTCCGAGTCGCTACGATCTCTGGACCGCCAGCACCACACACAATGCTGAAAAACGTCCAGAAACAGCTTTTTCACATTGCCGTTGCTTGCGGGTGACACGCGTCGCGCACATTGAAATGTGCCGTGTGCCACGCGATTGCCCGTTCAATTGTCTTTCTACGTAGATGCGTTTTGAGCCGGTCCGACCCATGGCTTCTAAGGTTATTGGTCGGATCCAAAACGATGTTTGGTGGTCTTTGCGTTTCCCATTTTACGTGTTATTCCTGCGGGCCAAAAATCTGCCTTGAATCACGCGGCACACGCCAACGACGGGTCGCAGAGCGATGAAAATTGGCGGATACTCTGGCGGCGCGTTTAGTTTTAGCCCCGCCGTGTTGGCGTTACATCTGCCAAAACAGCCGTGTCAACGAAAACAAGCATAGCATATACGGTTGCACGGGCGTTCGCAAACATGGCGGCAGACATCCATGATTAAACACTAATATTTACACCAGCCGCGCTGACGTTGTTCCCTGCTATCAGAGCCATCAGTCGTCAGTGACAAAGGAGTTCACCGGCCGTCACTGATAACGGTCTGTGAAGTCTTCTGCTCTCTGAGAGGACGAAGTGATTGAGGGGACGCTGGGATCCGTCCCGGAACTTGTCGGCTGTTGCACTGTGCTCTGTGGGTCTCGCTGGATGTTTGATGGTCGTCCGCGCATCCATATCAAAGCGTGTTTTTGCTCAGACGTTTGAATAGTTTCGGGAATTTTGCGCGCTGGTGATGACATTTGGTGTCGTTGTGAGATCGGGTAGGTAATTTTCTCTGCACTCTCGGGTACTGTCGAAGACGGCCTTTCATAGCCAGATTGGCTCAGACGTCAGTGTACTGCAAATGAGCAGCTTGGCTTATTTAGGTTTCAAACGATTTGATGCACTGGCTCGACAGTATTCGGTTGGATTGTGTTGACGAAGTTGTCCACCCAGTGAAAATTTGACTAGGTTTAGAGGAAAATTCGAAGTTAATATAAAAACGTTCAAGGAAAAATTAACGTGCTTATGCGCGTCTATTATCTGCGGCTCGTAACTTTCTAGCAAGACTATTAGAAGCTTGAATTCAAACTTCTTGGGAAGCAATATATGATGTGTTTGAATTTAGCGGTCATAATATGGGGATGACATTGGTTTAAACTATATTAAACGGAATATTGCTTGATGGCACAGGAACAATACTGAATTCCCTGTGAAGCGTGTGTTGTTCTGTTGTCCTCCTCGTTAGCTCAGTGGATGGAGACTCGTAATCCAAAGGTTTTGGGTTCAAATCTTGGCGCCGCCAGCTCTCAGTCATTGACACGTGTGGTGAGGATTGGACACCGGACGTTTGAGGTCAAGTGGCTGTGCACCATAGCCCAAACCAACCAACCAGCCAACCGTGCTGTTTTGTTGTCGCAGATTTCCCCATGTTTTTTTTTCTTTGAACACCACGTGGAAGTTGTACAGAATGTTAATGTGGCGTGACTACTTACGGCATTGGCTGCTTAGGATAGCCAATATGTCAGTACATACATTGCCAGGCGGCACCTTACCTAAATCCCAGTCTGCATTGCCAACAAGGTGCAGGAATGAAAATCTCCTGCGGGCAGAGTAGGAGCGCGACAAAAAGTGGGGGGACCATTTGTCCGGGGGCGCCGACCTCCAAGGGGGACGTCGATCTCCGGCAGAGGCGCCATCTGTTTCGAATGACATTGGTAGTTACTTACATATTTACGGATTTAAAGGCACATATGTCAATATTTTTTATTTAGATACATGTACGAGTCCTGCACGAGCGCCTGATCTGTAGACGGGGCACAAAATACATCAGGGAGGCTTGATCTGTAGGGGGAAGGTTGTGTCTGAAACGGGTGCTTGCATGGGAGACGTGTCTGGTCTGGAAGGCGCCCCGCACGGGCGCCTGGCCTATAGAGGGGGCACCAAATAAATGAGGGGAGCCTGATGTGTACGGGGCTCCTCGTGCGCCAAGAGCGCCGATCCCCGAGGGGCGCCTTATCTGCACGGGAGACGCCTGACCTGTAAGGGGCGCCTGAATCGTAGACATATCTGGTCTGCGAGGGGAGCCAAATTCTTGGGAGGCGTCTCATCTAGAAAAGAAGAGGGGCGCCTGGCCTGCATGGTGCGCAGGGCATTTCAGAGTTACCTGGCCTGTACAAGAGCGCGTACCGGCAAGGGGCGCCATGTCCGCAAGGAATGCTTGATCAGTGCATGGGAAGGGGCACCTGGACGCTGATGGCTGAAGAATATTTAAAAATTTCTTCCGTCAGGAAAACAAGAGAAGAGAAGAACAACTCCCCGATCCGGTATTTATTGGGATAGCGTTAAATATTTTTTTCTTTCATTTTCCCTCGAAACACTTTTTTGCTGTGACGTCAAGGGGGCGCCCGCGCCACGGGCCAAAAAGTGGGGGACATGTCCCCGTCCCCCCGGAAGTTACACCATGCCTGTGGGGCACCCAAATCATGATCCGTTCTCAAGATCTGAGCAAGATTAGGCCCAATTATAGAACATCATTTCTGGCAGATTTGTAGTCACCGGGGCCCTTACTTTCACTCAACCTTCATACGATTCTAGAATCCACCTGAAAGTTCTTAGAGCCAGCCTAAAATGTACAAATCGAACTCAAATTTCCGATGCTGCTGCTCCATTCAGGCTGCCTGGGGGGGGGGGAACACATAGGAATTCAGACCATTTTTTCCAGTGAATGCCACAGGCCTTATGTTAAAATCCTTGAACATTGGGGAGGGAGGGGTACGGACCACGCGCCACCCAGGATCGCCAGCCATGAATATGATGCAGGCACTTGATTTCCTGGATGTACAGCATTGTCCGTGTAGTGCACGTCTTAAAATGTGTTTGAAATCAATCTTAATCACTGTAAAAAAGTAAACAGTGATTACAGACCTCATTCAAAGGTCCTGTTGATGTGGTACCTGGTGTTTTTTTTCTTTTTTGTTAGGTGGTGCAATTTTTTGCTAGGTGGTGCTAATTTTTTTCGGATGGTGCACGAGAACCACCTGAGTGATACAAAACTCCGCATGTGTGGCGGAGAATATCTCCGTGACCTCATTAAGTTTTACCACTGCCCGCCATGGAACGGGTCAGACCATGGCGCCCCCTGCTCCTGATAGCAGCGCCATCTAAGCTCGGCATCGGAGCCTGAATCTGCCGTCTGGCCAGCTGACCAGTTTGGCACTACACCAGCTCCAGATGCTTCCGCCGGCCTCCCCTCCCCCTCACGGCGGCGGCGGGATGGGACTGGCAGCGCTCCAGCTGGTCCGCGGGGCGCCCTAACGAGCCTCAGACGGTGGTGGTTTGCGAGGGATGTGAAGGGGATAATATGCAAATCATTAGTATTCACTTGACCTGATGGTTCGTATTACGAAATGCATACCGGTACGTACCACACCCGATTTGGGGTATCCACATGGCATCAGTAGGCTGTCTGGGCGTCGGGCCTTTGGCCATGCAGCTATCTATATTATTGTCGGGATGTTCCAGGACAAATCGACCAGACACCTGCCAAAATTAACACACCATGGTCTCAAACCTTGATGAAATTTAATCTGGTGGGTGGTCTGTGGCTTGGATTTCATGTTTTCATTTGTCATCTCTGTCTGACAAGTGGTTTTTGCGCTAGATCAATCCGATTTTTTTTTTTAATCTGATGATCTTTGGCCAAACCCTTGGTGAAATAATGACATTGGCTATTTCAATAACCAATAACCAGGTTTTCAAAGACTGGATATCGTCGAGATGAAAACGAAGTACTGCATCTTTCTGCTACTGGTATTTTTCAAATTATTTTTTCTTTTGTATTCGACCCTGAAAGCTATTTTGAAGGTCAGATTTTGATGGTGTAGCCAGTAACTCCGATTGAAACCTTAACAGGTAAAATGGTCTTCACAAAAATTCTGATGTGTTTTAGGTCAAGACAAGTTCCCATTTTGTTTTTAATGTTAGACTTTGCGCGTCAAGTTCGCGATGTTTTCACCCAAACCGTCCCTGTCCGGAATTCCCAACCTGGACCGGCGAAAATTAGTATGAGAGACCGTGGAAAATGGTTCTGGACATCCGAGGTCAATGTATTCTTCCATTTATATGCCACACCTTCCGTCATCTCATTAAATTCATCCTCATCTGTCGGCCGCTGCGAATGTATGGTTATATTTCGTTTTCCACGATAGATGGCCATGTCGCATGGCCTTCACATTGCACGTTACAGGAAAGTGCGTCGCGAGGGCGGTAAAGCGCTAAAGCTCAGTTTACACGAACGGTATCCCGTCGCGGACTCGACCAATGTCGTCTGTTCCTCTGACTAGTGTACTCGTCAGTGGCCAGAGGAAGCCGCTTACCGGTCCTCCGCTTCTCTTTCAGCTCTGGAAACATCCATCCTTTAGCAGCACATTTCAGCGTAAACTGGGTCACAGTTTTATGATCCTGATGCATAACGAAACCTCGATCTGCTCCAACAGATCCGAAGATTGTCTAGACATTTACACATGACACGGTCCCCAAAAACATATACAACTGTGACACGTCAACATTAGAGGTCAGGCTAAGTCATATGCATGATGGCAGTTGGACTGTTGCATTATGAGTGATAGAAATGGCTGCCGCTGACCTCCACCAGCGTTCAAGCCAGACAAACAAATCTATATGCGTCTCTTAGCAAGGTTCATACCAAATGCGACGTGAGGTCATATCAGGTCACGTCATAGGTCAAAACGAAATGAAATACAGCACTGTCTGTGGAAAATCGTTCAGTAGCAACAGTGATTGTTCCTAATCAGAAAAAGAAGAATGGTTATCTGATCTGACCCGGCTTGACCTTGACCCGCTAAAGAGCAGACGAGCAGATTTACTTGTCACGAGATGCCACTTCAGCTCTGTACATGACGCAGTTACGAATCCCAGCCAATAATTATTGGTCTTCGGCAGAAAGAGTAATGCAACCTTACCTGACCTAACCTAGACTAACCTCGACTAAACGAAAAGCAGGCAATGCAAAGTTGATCATCAGAACGTTTTACTGCATTCCTTTTTACCACGTGATTCAAAACGGTTGCGAGTAAGCATCGATCTTTGGCTTGTAAAGTAAAACCAGTATTTTGCCTGACCTAGGCTTACCGTGACCCAACATTTTTTAACATTTTGGCATGCTTCTGATGTAGAAGATCGTGACTTTTCACTTGTTACCCAGTTAAAGGCTCTATGACCAGTATTGCCGATGATATGATGCGCAAATCGATGTAGGTTTCTCGGCGTTGTGCTATGCATTTTATGTGACATATGACGTCTCAGTCACGTGGCCAGGGCTAACATAATATTTTCTGAATTGCAAGACTCAGGGCTATCGATCGGTCGTAGACCGGTTCAGATCCGACCGTTAGATCCTGGCATAACACGGGATGCCCTTTCTGACATCCAAGTGGTCGCGGAAACAAAGACACGCCAGGGGTGCTGGGTTAAGAATGCTTTTATCTTTGGCTAGCTGCTACTTGTCTTGGGTTTCTCGGAATTTGAGCCGTTCGTGTTTGTATCACCGATCTGAACCTCATGTTCGTTCTGTTGATAATATCGGAGTACTGTAGTAGCGTTTTTGTACTTCATAATTATCTTGCACGTTTTTGTGATAAAGACACAGATGGACCAAGTTCCAAGAAAGTCAAGACAAGTAGCAGCCAGCCAAAGATCAAATCATTCTAAACCCAGTTCCCGGCAGGCGGCTGAATCCCCCTCCCCTTCGGGTTTTTTTGCTTGTCAATTCCAGGGTTGTTGACGCAGCTTCACGAAATTGGGTCACGTTTCCTAGCTATCCTTTCTACGTATTGCAACAAAATTTAGTAATTCTGTTTTGCTCAGGGGCGGAGCCAGGCAACGGTGTTGTGAGAGACCTCAGGTCATTTTTGGCCCTGTTGAGGGTAAAAGGAAAATGGCTGTCAAAAAGAGGTTTTAAGATGGAACTTAAAACGTTATATGGATGTTTAGCTGAATAGTCGGGCAGTATACAAACACAACTTTGTCATCTAAGATCACTTCACAAGGTCAGATCAAGGCCAAAAGTCCAAATTTGGTTTGGAGTTAGTTTTTCCAAATGCAGAACCCGGAGTATATATGGCGCAGAAGGGTGCTCTCTACTCGTGTATAAAGTTTCAGTTTGATATCAGGTAAGGTAAAGGAGCTATGACCTAGAATGCCAGTGCGCGCACCCTATATCGCAACAGCCGTAAAATGAAATTTTAGAAATACAGTGAATTCAAATGTTTGGAAACGCTTTTAAATAACATAAGATGTACACAAGATCATTTCAAGCGACTCTAAAGCTACTGGAGTTCATGTAAGGTCAGGGGTCGTAAGCTGACGTGAAGAACATGCGACCATGACAGTTCCCCTTTTTTCACGTCCCTAGCACCGCCTGTGCTAGGCGGTGCTAGGGACATGAAACATTGGTCATGTTTGGACAACAAACAAGGGCCATTATACAAACATTGCAATACGATTTCTGCACCTTGAGCGTAACATGACTATTACAAGCTAAAAAGGTGTCTTTAACGGTCTTTTCAATTCAGTTTCTGAAAAACTAATCCTCATATTTTTGAAACCATGTCATCGCCTATGAATTTTTCCAAAATTTCAAGTTAAGAATCGCCGGTAAAAGTCCCATCCATAATCTCTCGATTCATGCCAATTTCATCAAAATCAGTCCATAAACAGTAGAGTTATAACAAGTCCAAAAACATTCCCCATTTTGATTTTTCCCCCTGTATCCACCCCTTTTAAAATGTTGAAGCTTCTTTTTTAAAAATGCAGTTTTTGTCAAGGCAAATCAATTGCCGTTTGTTGCGATGAAATCGGATGTGTTGTGCTTGAGATCTGGGGGGAGGGGTCGAATCCACCCTCCTGCGGGAAATCGGCCATATCGTCTAGCCCTCCGGGAACAGGGTTAACCCTATTCCCGGAGGGCTAGGCGGTATGGTCGATTCCCGGCAGGGGGGGGGGGATTCGGTCCCCCCTGAGATCTCGAGAACTACGGGTCCGATTTCATCGCAACAAACGGCAATCGATTTGCCGTGGCGTGAACTACATTTTTATAAAAAGAAATTTTCAAAATGTTTAAATTTATAGATACAGGGGGGCAAAAATGTCAAAATGGGGGTACTTTTGGACTTCTTATAACTCCGTTGTTTATTGACCGATTTCGATGAAACTGGCATCAATCGAGAGATTATGGATAGGGCTTTTACCATGGATCCGCAAATCTGAAATTTTGAGAAAATTCATGGGCGTTCACAGGGTTTCAAAAATAGGAGGATTAGTTTTCTAACAGCTGGATGAACAAAAGAGGCAATCACCCTTTTTTGGCTTCTGCTAGTCATGTTATACTAAAGAAGTACAAATCGCATTACAATGTTTGTACAATGTTAGCATAGGCGGTGCCAGGGACATGAAAAAGGGGAACTGTCATGGTCACACGTTTCTCAGATCAACTTGCGACCTTTGACCTTAAATGACCTCCAGTGACCCTGGGGTCACTTGGAATGATCTCCTGTGCATTTAATATTATCTTTAAACGTTTTCAATCATTTGAATTCACTCTATTTCAAAAATTTCGTTTTATGGCTATTGCGATATAGGGTACGCGCACGGACATTTTAGGTCATAGCTCCGTGACCCGACCTGATATCAAGCTAAAACTTGGTACACAAGTAGAAGGCACCTTTCTACGTCATATATATTCCGGGTTTGGCATTTGAAAAAAAGGTCCCGAAATTATAGGGAAAACAAAACAAATTTTGACTTTTGACCTTGACCTGACCTTGTAAAATGACCTCAGGAGAACAAAGCTACATCTGCACATTGCCCAACTATTAAGCTATACATCCATATAAAGTGTTAAGTTCTATCTTAAAAACTCTGTTTTTGGCAGACATTTTTCTTTTACCCTTAACATGGCCAAAAATGGCATGACGTGCCTCCCAAAAACGTTGCCTGGCTCCGCCCCTGAGCAAAATAGAATTTTGAAATTTTGTCACGGCACGTAGAAAGAATAGCTAGGAAACGTCATCAAGTTTCGTGAAGCTGCGTTAAAAAGCCTGGAATTAGCAAGCAAAAAACCCGAGGGGGGGCGGATTCCGCCCCCCCCCCCCTGCCGGGAATATGGTTAAGGAAAGAAACGTTGGTGGAAATACCGGGAAGACTCGTGTCTTTGGACGGCTTTGGTAACAACGCTGTGACGGAAAAGCTCCTTCGTTCGGTCTGCCGAAGCAGATCAAGGGTTGTTCATGACATATTGTATCGGGCTGTATTCGTTCGCAAGGTCGTCTCCACACTGTGGCTCTTTGGGCCCAGGAAGTACAATATAAGGACATTTAACGCGTCTCGCATAATAAAGCACTCCCCTCCCACCCAGCCCAGCACCCTCACCGTGCCCCCATCCCCCGACCCCACAGTCAACAACGCCAGAGGTTCATAAAACTGTGCCAAAGTTTGTGTTGAAATGCGCTGGGAAAGAGCAGGCAGATGTTACCAAGGAGATGAAAGAAAACTGAGGACCGGCAAGCGGTTTTCCCTGGTCTTTGATGAGTACATGCAGTAGTCGGAGGAGCAGACGACATATTAACATTAGGATGTATCCTCGGACAAAATTTTCTTGGAGGAGAGTGGTGAAAACTGTCGCAAATGGTTAACAGTTTGTCTTACAATTTAGGAAACAACGCTTTTATAATAAAAAACAATTTAGAAAATGTCGAGAGATCCATGAAAAACGTCGTTTTCTGGTGTCGCCAGGCCACGGAAGGGGTTCCCGATCGAACCTCCCGGCGTTGCAGTCTCCAGGCGCCACGCGAAGGAGTCTCGGTGAGCTGACACCAGGCTGCGGTCGGCGGCCGAGCGGAGGTGACCGTGCACCGGCAGGTAATACTTGTGAGTGTTTTATTCAGTCATTCTGTACCTGGCTAGCGAAATCTTGAGTGTAGGCTGCATGTGTGCGGTTTCGAGGGAGTTCGCCTGATTCCGTCAAAAGCTACGGCGCCACGAACGTTCGAGACTACGGCATCAGGTATATGAACAGAAAGCCTGGAAATCGAGAACGGACATGGTGCTGCAACTTGAAATATTTGAGACGACCACTCTAAAATTTTGGCTTTAGACAAAGTATGCACATTTTTAACAGATGGGCTGACCTTCAGACGAACATCCTTCCTGCTGCAGAATGACAAGAAAGCTTTGCGGTGCTGAGAGCTGCACATACGAAGCCATGACGATTTTCTACCCGACGGCGCCTGCTGAGGCTTCAGAGACCACGTGCACGGCGCGCTGCACTGCCTGCGTGTGCACAGGATCTGCATCGGAGAGTGAAGCATGCCCACGATGTCCTCGCTGGAGACGCTTGCCAGCAGAGGCGGCTGCGTCCCGAGCTCAGACTCTCAGTCGATCAGGCTCTCAGCGAGCTGTGCATGCGGTCACTGACGCCTCAGCAGCCGTCGTCGAACAGGAAATTGCCAGGTTTTATCTTTGCCATCCTGTCTCATCGCCATGCCATGCTGTCTCTCTGTAACAAGAAAGATGCTTGTCTTTAAAGTTCAGTCCATCTACTAAAAATGTACGTGCTGAAGCCCACTACGTACGTGCTACGAACCTGCTACGTACGTGCTAAAGCCCAATGTCTGGTACACCATCTGCAATGCCTGGAAATCACTCCCAGCGTCATTGAGAGAACCCAGTTCATAGTTTCCACGAGACAACATTTCAGAGTGATCGTCTGAAAGAAGCCAACCGTTCTCGATTTCCAACTTTTCTACTAATTTACCCAATGCCGTAGTCTAACACGTTCATAGCACCGTAGCTTTTGACGGGTTTAGACAAATTCCCTGAAACCGGACACGTGCGGTCTACACCTCAGACTACCCTGGCCGCGTAGAGAATGACTGAATAAAATGCTGGCATCTTTTTCTATTTCTTGCCGATGTACGGCCGTCTCTGCCCGGCCTCCGCCCGCAGCCTGGTGTTAGCTTACCGAGACGCCGCCGCGTGCCGCCTGGAGACTGCAACGCTGGGAGGTACAATCGGAAACCCCTTCACTAACCTGGCGGCGCCAGAAAACGTTATTTTTCGTCCCTCTTGGGCACATGTGCCACCTTTTATCGCTCTCCATTTCAGATCCGCGACAAAATTGTCATCACGATACATCCTAATGAACATTCGTGCTCACCAACAAAACCACAACGGAACTTGGGTATGATAAGAATCGTGGGTGGTATGAAAGCCGTTTAACAGCTGTGTGGGTCGAGAAGAGTTTCGTTGGAGTTCAGACTGTTCATGGCTAGCGACGTAGCTGCTGTGACTTTCTGACGGAGCGTCGGTGAAGACGAAGTTTGGCAAAACCTTGTCTGTGTTCCTTGGAAGCCTACTTCACATAAACCACGAAATCACGCATTCTTTTTCCTTAAAATAACATTATAGTGCCCCTGATGCGTCATCAGAGTCCGGAGCATTAAAACGATGCAGTTATTTTACAAGCTTATGAGTTCTACACGTGCCTTCACTCTACCCTCTCCCCCACTTCCACCCATTAAGACATGAGATATATATGTATCTAAGTCTATAAATCTACCTATATACCTATCTATCTATTTATAACCCATGCATCCATAATAGCCCCATTTTATTGATACATCTGTCTCTAATCGATGAACAGAGTTCAGTTCTATCGTTCACCGATGAAAATCAAAACCTGCGTCAATTTTCAACCATGGTAGCGCAACCAACGTTGACGCAATGACGTTGATAATATACGGCCCCATTCCACGCGGTGCGCAACCAAGAAGTGCGTTATCGTCGGTCTCCTGCTCCGTCGGCAGCTCTGGGTCCAGTGCTGACGGCCCGAGTCACAGCGGCGACCTCCTGGCAGACAAATCAAAACGTCTGCGCACAACAGCCAATCAGAGCTTGGCGTTGCGAGTGCGCACGCGCACGAAAATGTGGGGCCGGCGGAAACTTTAAAGTAGAGCGAAGTTTCAGCTGATTTGCGGCAAAGTTAATGCTGCTCAAAGTATGCCGTGATGCATCATTTTGGAAAACTCTTACGAAGCGTAATGGAAAAAACTCGGTGCCGTTGCATTGGAGTAGCTTCGTGTATTTCAGATCACCCCATTGTAATCACACCTACCAGTCTTATTGCTGGTTTTATTGTTCTGGAGGTTGGGGGAGAAACACATGACCGTGTCGGGCGTAAGCGAGTATCTTTATTTCCGATGAATATTATTTAAGTTTTAAGAAACTAATATCCTCCATTTGACACTGGATATGTTGGGTTAAAGGTAATACGTCGCCTACGAAAGTTACTGAATTTAGGTCGCGCCAGTAAAGAAGATCGGGTATTCCGTTCTTCAGCTTGTCATGTGTTGTCACATATATGCCATGCAACAACATCTGCAGATCGATATGAGGCTTGTCAAATTTATTCAACGCCTAGACTCACATGCTGCACACATGCCACACATATACACCCGATGTCAATAAATAATTGTGCGCGCCACCTCAGATTTCGCCGCGCCAGGCGCCGCCAATGCTGCCGTCTCGCTCGCCGCCAGGGGAGTGAGCGCGGAGCCATCGTGCTCGCAGTATCTGGCAGCTGCACGTGGCGCTGAGGGTGAACCGTCCCCGCCCCGGCTAGTAGCCGTAGCTAGTGCTGGGCACGTCCGAGTCGGGGTCCTCGCTGGAGGGGAACGGCGAGCCGAGCAGGGCCGCCGAGCGGAGCGGGTAGGTCCGGCCGGCGCCCAGGCGGGACCGGCCGGGGCCGAGCGGACCCAGCGCTCTGGCCCGGCCCGGCGCCAGCGGCCCGGCCCGGCCCGGCGCCGGCCCGCCCACCTCGCCCGGCAGCGGGAACCGCGCCTCGCCCTCGTACGTGACCTGCGCCTGGTAGCCGCTGTCGCCCGTCACCACGTACGTGACGATCTGGGTGCGGCCGTCGGGCAGCAGGACGCGGTACTCGCCCTGCGTCACCACGCCGTCGCTCTCCTCGGCGTGACCGTAGTCGTTGCCGTACTCGGGCTCGTCGACGGCCCAGCTGAAGGCGTACGGCATGCCGGGTCCGTCGAACAGGCCCGGCTGGCCGGGCTCGACCAGGGCGCCCCGACGGCCGCCGCGCACGCCTCCGCCGAGTCCTCCTCGGAGTCCGCCGGCGCGAAGCCCGCCGGCGCGGAGTCCGCCGCGGAGTCCGCCGAGTCCGCCGAGCGCCGGCAGCGCGGCGGCCGGCGGCGGCGGCGCTCCGTATGCCTCGCCGTCCGGCGCCGGCGCGGCCGCGGCCGCCGACACCAGCACGCAGACGATCAGCAGGCACCTCATGGCTGGAGGAGCGGACGTCGACTGTTGCTGCCTCGGCCGCATCTCCGGGTTAAATACCGTCGCTGGCGGGACGGCACAGATGGCGGTTTGCGCAGGCGCCGTCCAGACCGCCGGGGCCGCCGCCGGCTCCCAGCCGCCTGCTAACGGCAGCGGCTGCGGCAGGCGCTCCCACCGCCGCGCAGTGGGACGACGGCCGGCTCCTCAAGGGCAGCGAGCTCCGCGCGGCCGCCTCTCACCGCCGACACACATCACTGGCACCTGGTGAAGCCATTGGCGGTCTGGGTGACTAGTGCAAGAATGCCATGACACCGTTCAGTGTTCCTGGGGTCGTCGTCTTCTAATAAGGCGGTGACAGAAAATGCTTACAGGGTAGTAGAATAGTAGAGTAGTAAAATGCTTACGAAAAAATAATAATATTGCCACGCGCAATAATATCACAAGCTGAGCCACCATCTTACGCACATCCGTCTAAAATACAATTTTCAGGATCTGTTGTAAGATATCAATAAGATATTGTCTTTTAGTAGTGCCGATAGACATGCGAAGTTACAGGGACATCAACAATCACATAGCCAATTATCTCGCCCTGCTTTTTCGTCATCTCATTCATCGTACAATGACACGCACCAAATCTCACCCGACCTATCCACGCGGCGGGGGTTGATTCTCTCCCATCAACAGACTGCTCTTAATGGAGCTGATGTCAAGGAAAATATTTACCCCAATAAGTCATAATACTTGTCCAATTTAACTAATGGTTGTGGTCCGATAGAGTTGTTTTTCTTTTTTTATGAAAACAGTAGTGTTACAGAAAGATCATAGGCTTCATCAGCTCACCAAAACGTAACTGCAACCTGATTTGGGTTTGAGTGGTTGGATGTTTTTATCGGATTGCAGGAAAATGCAGCCACCTTATGCGTGGGGTGACATAAATAAATATTAAAGGCATAATGCATGTGTCTTTCGTATGCAGTTACTGACACTACATCGAGCTGTCGATGGTTGGCCTGGGAGACCATGAGTTAGAGTAGGAGACAGGCGTTTGGAGATAATGCTGTCCCGGTATACCACTTGGAAATCACCGCTTGAATTTTGTACGCAGTACAAATTTACGCTTCTTTTGTGGTCTTCACAAAAAAGTCGCATTGTAAAACGATAAACGGTCGAGCTGAATCTCATCAGATTTGGATAAGAGACGTAATAAAAATAACATTACGTGGCTAAAGAATCAGGGATGCCCCCCGCAGACATTTCTTTAGGTCCAGTGTGGTTTTGGTGATGACGTGGCGTTCCCGCGTGGCTCGTATAATCGAATATCTACGTCTTTAGGTGCATTATTATTACGGTTTGTCATTTGTATGTATTTCGCCAGTCTGTCCGCCGCACGCTCCATGAATACTGTCATGGCTAAACAGTTAATGGTATGGATGTTCATAGATCACTGTAAGTGTTTATCAGCGCAAGAGAAAGAGACTCTGTCTGAGATTCTAACAGCTTTATCAGAGTTTTAGACAGGGTCTCTGTGGCTCGAGCAGCGCGTGAAAACGTACACCCAACGTGGCAATGGTGTATCTAACGAGGAAAACGGTAATAGCACATGGTACAAAAGGCCATTTCGGGTCGTTACTGGGGGAAAGTATGTGCTCTTCGCCAGTATTTTTTTTGCGAGGCGTTTACGGCGTCGTTTTCGCAACCTTCGTGCCACATTAGAGTTTTGCATTGGGCTGATGTACGAAACGTGCAACTGACTCTAGCGCGTCGCAAATCCTTCAACTGCGAGTGTTCGCGGTACAGCTGTTATGACACAGAAAGTGCAGCGCCTTTTAAAACTGGGAACGGTTGGGGAACGAACAATGATTAAGTGTGCTGAATGCACGCGCCTATGGCCCTCTAAGTAAAAAGTGCACCGGCGGTGGTATACTGATATAACCAACCGATCGCAACGACATTGGTGGGAGCCTAGTCTTTGTCAGATGTTGAATATAAAACACTGTGTCTCTTGCCCAAATCTCCTTCATTGCTACATATTATTGTCTTGGGGCTTGCAATGCGCCATTTTTGCTTGCAATGCGTTGTATGGTGTCGTATGTACGTACTTTGTTCTACCGCATTGTACATCTGTTATTTTGGGTCTTGGTTAACCTGGACTGATTTGACTTTTTCGAGCTACTAAGCGTATCCCACAGAGCTGTGCTATTGGCCGGCCGGTGGTGGCCTTTCTAACGCTATACACACGGGTTCAGCTCGGCGGCCCGGCACGAGTACGGCCGCCGCCGACGACGGATCGGTGACGCGACAGGCAGCTCTCCCCTCCGTTGTGCAGCAGCGGGCAAAGCTATGGGCCGATTTTAACAGTTGAAACGGCAAAAGATGCGCTAGGACTCCGGCAGCAAACGTCTGAAACGCGTTACTTTAGCGCTGCTGGTTGACGGAGTTCCATAAAGCATGAGCGGTGGCAATTTTTGCCCCTGCTTCATGCCCAGCATTATATCAAGTCTGCTTCGCAATGAATGAATCATGAATTATGGCGAACAGTGGGTCAATTCTCTTCCTATCGCATACCTTTATAAGGAAACGCTCGTATGGTTTAGGCAGATTGAACCTTCCAGGGAGTCACCAATGCCAGTGAAGCACGCCGGCAACTTTTCTGTAATAACACGGCAAATGACGTAGAAGGAAGGCGAAGAAGACGTTGGCCCTTTTGCTCTAGATCATTTAACCCTGTTCCCGGAGGGCTAGACGGTATGACCGATGCTCGGCGGAGGGGAGGAGGACTCCCCCACCCCCAAATCTCCAGAATTACACATCCGATTTCATCGCAATAAACGGCAATCGATTTGCCATGATGTAATTTTTTTTCTTATAAAAGAGGCCTTTAAGTTTTGAAAGTGGTGGATACAGGGAACAAAAAGGTCAAAAACATTTTCTTGGCATTTACTAGTTATGCTATGCTGAAGGAGTACAAATCGAATTATATTGTTTGTATGATGTTAGCATAGGCGGTGCCAGGGACATGAATAGGGGAAATGTCGTAGTCACATGTTCATCAGGTCAGTTTACGACCTTTGACCTTAAATGACCACCAGTGATGTTAGAGTTACTTGGAATGATCTCGAGTGCATTTCGTTTTGTTTGAAAACGTTTTCAATCATTTGAATCTATGCTATGTCAAAAATCCCATTTTACGGCTGTTGTGATATAGGGTACGCGAACTGACATTTTAGGTCATAGTTCCGTGACCCAACCTGACATCGACATGAAACTTGGTACACAAGTAGAGGGCACTTTTTTACGCTATCTGTATTCCGGGTTTGGCCTTTGGAAAAATAACGCCTAAATTATTACCATGAAATCAAATATTGACTTTAACCTTGACCTGACCTTGTGAAATGTTATCAGATAAACAAAGTTATATTTGCATGCTTGCCCAGCTATTTACCTATGCATTCAAATAAAGTACCATGGTCTATTTTAAAAACGCTATTTTTGGTAGCCATTTCTCTTTTACTTTCAACAGGGCCAAAACCGGCCTGAGGTGCCTCCCAAAAACTTAGCCTGGCTCCGCCCCTGAGCAAAAGAAATTACGAAATTTTGTCACAGAGCGTAAAAAAGAATGGTTAGGAAAAGTGACCAAGTTTTATAACGCTGCGTCAAAAACCCTGGAATCGGCAAGCAAAAAAACACGAGGGGGCGGATTCAGCCCTTCCCCCTGACGGGATTAGAGTAAATAGTGCTATCATGAACGTAATTTATTCCATTGCTTAATGGAATATAACATGTTGACGACTTTCTGGATATTCAGGGAAAGCCTTAACGTATCAGACGTTCAGTACAAGATGCTCTTTTATCCAAGTGAATCCACCATCTTACATGGGCTGGTGTCTGTTTTTTCTCCGCAGTGGAGGAGCACTTAATAACATAGTATGCCCCTTACTGAGGATGAAGGAACGTTGCACCTGCAGTTAAAATAAATGGTAAGTCTGCATCGCTACGTTTAATCAAATCAAACGCATTTTACGCACGACCGATGCCTGATATCATGCCAACAGCACAACAGCGACCGGAAAGTGAAGGTTTTAATTTCCGGGAAATCTGGCAGAAAATATATTCGATTCCGTTTCCAGCTACCACATGAACCAAGTTCCAAGCTTACAGTATAGAATCACCCATAGGTATTTTCCCACGAGCCAGTTTCTTTGCAAGAGGAAAGTAGCTGATGACTCATTTCGTGAGAGCTGTGAAGAGATCGACACTATACAAGATTTCTTTTTCCAATACACAAAGGTTCGAAAAACCTTGAGATGAATTAGATGCTATCAGCCAGACAGTAGAGAGAAGGCAAACAATTATCGTCTCAATCAGCAATGCACTGTTTGGATGTGCGAAGACTGAAAATGTTATAAACTGTTTGCTGTTGGTGACCATACATTTCATAGCTAATCAACATTTTAGAAATGCCCAGCTAACATGAAATTCATTTCGCATGCTAAGCACCAAACATTGAGGAAACGTATGGCATTTAAGGCAAGGAAGCCAGACAAATTTAAAACACGGTGGGCACTTCCCCCTTACGGAGATGTCAACTTGCAAAGTTGACATCTCCGAAGAATTTGAATACTGGATATCTCGGCAGGGCAATGGAGCGGTACGCCTCAGGAATGTTGGATTCCTTGTTCAATGGCATTGCGTTACAATTCAAGAAGTTGTGAGTTAGTTTGGTTCTGTTGCACTTGTATGCTTGGGTTTTTGTGCCGACAGGCGTGACTGCAGAATGTGTAGTTCCTTATTATTCAACAAGAGCGCGTTTATGAGGTGATGCGTCGAAATGGTTGCGTTGTGTTAATGTTGTCTAGGTGTAAGATTTGCAATGGATGTGTACATCGTTGGGCATTACAATACCCCTGCTCCGTGCTCTTGCCCGGTGCGTACGATTCCGTGCTGTGGGGGGGGGGGGGCAGATTGCGCCCCCAGCGATCTCAAGAGCTACTGGTCCGATTTTCTAGCTAAAACGGCGTGCAATAGCCTGTGGCGAGATTTACATTTTTAAAAAAGAGATGCTGAAAATTTTGAGAAGGTGATAAGAGATTTGAGATGAGAGTATAAATAGGGCTTTACTCATACAAGCTTTCTGACCACATTTTTGGCCAACTTTGTACCGGCTATGTCATTCTACCTACAATTCATAGGTCTATCACAACCATTAGAGAGAGTTAGATTTTCGGAACTCATGGATGTATCCAGGGCACTGAAGAAATAGCACACGTTTTTGGGCAATGTTAATGCAGTCTACACCACATTTTCAATCTGGCGAGCTTTCTTGTCGGCGGAAAACATGTCCAAATGTGTCGCATGTCATACCTTATGCATGTAGATAATGTGGCATGCGACACATAAGGGAACGTTATCTGTCACGCGCGTGTGACAAATGCCCATAGGCGGGTTCAGTTACCAGAAAAGGTGGAGTAACTTTTTACACGGTGCACTATTAGTAATTGACTGTCACATTCAAACATACTGAGACTGCCATTTTGTACTGTGCTTAAAGTTTGCATTTTAAAATTATAAACGCATCACATTTTGAAATAAGAAAATTATGGGCACAACCAAGGCACGTAAAAAGAGGGCAATTTCTTTGGAAAATATGAAGTTATTTGTCATATATTTTGAATCTGGTGGGATAATGTGTGTCAAGAAAACATGTCCATGTTTGTCATACGTCATATTATGTACACATCGCAAATGCTCATAGACGAACCAAGGTGTCGAGACAAATTTTCTCAGGAATAAGAATAAATAAAACACACATTTTACATTACCCTGGAACCGTCTCTGACTTTATATATATCACTGGAATATATGACATATTATCGTAACATATCTGGAGCTAACAAAACTAATCACATCGATCTAGATGTCTGTTAGGCCACTAAACATGTTATTTGACGATATATACCCGCAAATCAATGCCTGGAGAAGCCCCTGGTAGCATATTTGTTAGTGAATTATTTACGTAAATTAAGTTAAAGGTGTCTATATTCCACACATCAACTCTGTTTTATTCACACAATGAGTCGTAAATTCTAAGGAATAAGAAAATATAAACACCCCTTTTCACGTGCTCATGGATGCGCCATTGACCAATATTTTTCTTGAAAAATAATTGTAAGTGTGCAGGTTACAAGTATCTCGATTATTTGGACTGTCCGTGACGTGATAAAAGACATCAAAATAGTACATGACCACGTCGGAGTGCGTGATTTCCAGATAACGCGATATTCCCCAAACAGGCCCCCCAAAAACGTGTCCTGGCACTGTCGCTCGAAAAGGCAGATGTTTGAAATTTTGCCACAACATTTCAAAATCATATTTAGCAAAAATAACCATGCTTCATGAAGCAGTTGCCAAAACCCCGGGCATGGCAAGCGAAAAAACGGGGGGGGGGGCAGAATGAAACCTTGAAATCCCAAGCACGGAATGGGATTAAGGAGGAACAAGCAAAAACAACGAAAAAAATCAACGGTAATACTTCGGAATAAATACGGAGGAATGAGTTTGGACGGCAGATTAAAAAACATATGCCAGCTTTGCACTCTCCCCCCCCAAAATTTTTGATACGTTTCAGGTTTTCTGACCTTCTAACTTAAACATGACGTTGCTCCTTTAGAAAAGAAACCAAGCGTGCAGCACAGCTTTGAAATAGTCGTCAGTTCAGTTCGATGAACTGTTTCGTAGGCATCAAGTAGGGTGCGCAGGGAGGGCGTACAGAAAAATTTAAGTGTACGGCGATAATGCACATTTGGCCGAGGTAGTTCGCGCCAGGGCACGAGGAGCTGGGATGTAGAATCGACAGGTCGGCTGAAATCGTGCTGTTCCCGCTGGTGACAGTGAATTCCGAACTGCCTTTTCGCTCATATTCCAAACTAAAAGTTAAAAACAAACTCCTGTTTTGAAAGTGTCTAAATTGGTAATCTCACAATAGTGCAATGATGTGGCCTTCGGCGACCTGGCCTGCTTGTTTGAGCAAAGGTATGCGTTATTCGGTCGGAGTTTGCGCATATGACAGAACCGAGAGATGGTGCAGTAAACGGTTAAAACAGAATGTGAGCCGGGTCCAAGGTGGTCTGCCATACAGACCTTCCGGTGCTCAAGTCTTCCAATGCTGAAAGAAACCCACCACATACCCGTAACAGATAGGATAACGATATATAATATACGGTGAAAAATGCCTCAATGCAGGATAAGGATACGGTGAAAAATGCTCCCAGTTTCTCGAAGGTGGCAAGCACCCTGCGAATCGGGCGGGGGGGGGTCAGATTGCTGGTAACCTGACTGCTCACTCAGTCCCTGATTATGCTTCATTGGTCGAAGCCTAACGAGACTACTTTTATGCGGGTGGCTCCCACATCAAGTCACGAAGCCGAACCTGTTCTCTGCGCTTGCCACGGAGCCGACCATCCGCTGCAGGCCGCGCAGCAGCCGTAATGGGGGGATAAACTGTCGGACGGCGGCTGCCAGCCCGCGACACTCTGCGGCGCCTCGGGCCGAAACAGAGTCCTCCCACTCAGGCCGCCGTCACAGTTGCACAATGGCCGTGCGACTGCGGCGGCGGCGTCTCTCACAGGCGGCCGCAGATGGCCGCCCGATGGGGCGCCGGTTCGCGTCGTTAGCCGCCGTTGCAGGCCGGCCGGCGGCGGCGACGATTCGCCGGTGCCAGGTCGTGCCGTGCGTGCGCCGGCCGCCGACCCGGCGCCGGGTCCGGGCCGGCCTGCGTGGCCCGGCTATCGGGAGCGGGTCTCTGTCGACACCTGGCGGCGGCTGCCCGCCGGGGCAGGGTCGGGGTCGGCACGGGTCAGGCGGAGGTCGGCTCTGAGGCGGCGACTGCCACGCTCGGCAGATGCCGCGGCAGGCCGGTTGTAATCGTTGCAAATCATCGCCACCGCAGCCCGCAACAGCGCAGCGTAATCGGCGTGAGCTGGAACGAGAGCAACGGATCCCCACGTCTAGCGCCAATCATTGCATGAAGCTGTCTCAGCTGGATCTTATTCATGTGCGCCACGACAAGACGGCATCATACTGTCTGTGGTGGATGCTGCAGGTCGCTGGCAATGAACTGCTTAACGCGCCATTGACAGTGGTATGCCGCTTAACGCCAATGACTGGGGTTGGCGAATATTGCCCTCCTTCAGGAATCTCCTTGAACTTCTGGATGGATCTGAATGATGCAAACGCCAATTAACGGCCTTGAATGATGCGACGTTGGAACATTAGATAATTTAAGTTCAAGGGCAATAACGAGATTTAAGATCAATGGTCAAATCCTTAATTCCTGATATCTTTTAATGATGGTCGAGGGAGACATGACGCCGCCAAAGTTTATTCACATTCTGTGCTACCTAATTCAGATGATCTGCGTGTGTCATGCACACCGACCTAGTTGTATGTTCAGATGAAGGTCACAGGTCAAGGTCACATGATATCCTAATGCTGTGCCATGTCTTGAACTACTAGAGCAATTTGATCAAGGCGAACACTAACCGATAACCCTGCGCTGTACTATTTGGTAAAAAGTATGTATTTTGTAAAAATAAGGTTGCGGGTTAAAGTTAAAGGTCGGATGGGTTGAAGATCGGATGACGTCAGTGCCATACAACTATAAGTCTGCGACGAAAAAAATTGATCCCTGGTAAGCTAACATGAGACAAGTGTGATACACATGAACTTCTCAGAACATAATGATACGATCAAAACATCTTGACAGCTTATTTGCAAAGGACTGAACATGTGAATTTGAATCAAATGGAGAAGGACCATAAACACAATGGTCTGTACGATGTCATTTGAATGTAAGAATGAACGGGATTGGAAACAATTTGTGTACCAAAGTATGCAGATTTAATGTAAGAAAAGGTGCTGGAGTTTTCAAGGCGATGAGACGTTCGTTTTTAGATATCAAGAAATTTGCCAGGAGCAATATTGGCTTCCTCAGGCAATGGCAAGTTGAACATGACTCATACTTAAAATGGCAATTCATACGCGGCGCTTCCAACACCTGATCGCAAAGGCGTCAAACAGGCGAACATTGGTCACCATCAGCTGAGGGGCAGTGACGGTCACAACGTGGCAGACCTAGCTCTCCTTTACGGTTGTCGAATGAGAACTGCATCGTTTGGTTTTATGGTTTTATTCCGAGTTTGGCGGAATAAACACATACATTTTTAGACACTCCAGGTATATGCTGTACGCAACTCCACAGGCAGTGATGAGCGACCTTGATTTGGGCTGGTAGCTGCGGTCGGTATCTGGCGACATTGAGGCCTAAATCCATCATGAAGTCTGTACTATGTACATAGCCAGAAACAACACAAGACTGAAACTTGTGTGCAATGCTTCATCAACGTCCTGCCGAAGAGTCAGATACCACGATTATTACATGCGTTGTCCGGCCCAAGTTATCATGAACCTGGCGGAAGTATATTCAGCCGTCTGGGACGGTTTGATGGCTAATTTCAAGGAAGGACTTATCGATAATATCTGAACCCCCTCCATCGGGCGCAGCTTTTGCTGCACTGGCCTTTGAAACATGGCTGGATTTTTCAGTGGCAAATTCATGTAATGTTCACCATTTCGTCAACAGGTGACGAGTCTACAAGCTCACTGCTCTTCCGTTGCAATGTACAGCAACAAATGTGATTGTGACAAGCGGCCGAAGTAAGTCTGTCATTCATTGGTGTCTCTGCCACTGAGATGTTTTCCTTCTACACGGTTCAAAAATGTCAACATAATTCATAACTTGCAACTGCTGCTGACAAAGGGTCTAAGTCCGAGCAAACAAGACTATTTCATGTCACCGGATGCAACAAGCAAGACATAAAACGCGGCTGCTCGTTAACGTGTTCACAGCATGTCCTGGAAACGAATCCTAAAAGATCTGAAATGGTTTTCAGGCGAATATTTCAGGCGAAATGACAACATCTGCGGCCATCATGCACTCGTTGGCTGTGGAAAAATCCGTGAAAGAACTCATGGTTATGATAATGTATTCTTTCATTCGCAATCATCCGCACCGTTGACTAATGCACAGATTCTTGTGCATCGTTTTTAGCACCACTGAGGCCATTCCAGCGCTGTACGGTTTGACTCCAGGTGCCTTCGCTGCGGCAAAATGTCGCAATCTGCAGTTACTTTCAGTCTTTACTGCTGAATATTACCATGACGTGTCAAGACAGCATCAGCTGTATAGCCGAGAAGTAAAGAAAGCCCCGTCACGGACAAGCCACTCGCGCGTTTCTGCCGTGCAACTTTTGTACGGGCCCACATGGATCTGCTACAGCGGGTATTGGTTCTGCTTTCGCGCAAGGCTTCGCGGGCTCCTCGAAACTATTGCCCTCGGAGAAGAAGCTGAGCTTGATCGCCTCCTGACAGCTGTTGAACTCGCGCGACGGCCGCGCCAGGACGCGATCCATGATGACCAGGTGCTGCACCAGCGGCCCGATGTCCTTCACCGTGCCGTCCACGCTCACGCCCGCGATACGTTTCGCGCAGGCCTTCTTGGACTTTTGAAACTCCCGAATGGCCGCCGGGTTCTTCTCGTGGTAGCAGTAGACGGGCGGAGCGTCGCAGACCTCGCAGCGGAAGAACTCGTCGTCCGGCAGCTCTTCGTGCAGGGCCCAGTCCTCCGTGCAGGGCCGGCAGTGGCAGGCGAAGTAGTACTGCTTGCGCAGGCCGTCCTGCCGCTCCGTCCAGCGCTGCACGGCGTAGTGGAAGCCGTAGTTGTCGAGCAGCTCGTCGCCGGCGCGGACCGGCCGGATGACGCGGACCACGCAGCTGGTGCCGTGGCTGACGCGCAGCACGTTCGGGTCGCACGAGTGGTTGAGCATGCTGACGGTCGGGAAGACGGCGGCGCCGACCTCCCGCAGCTCGACGTCCGGCCCGCGCCGCACGTGCTCCGAGATCTCGTGCGCGTTGCACGGCAGCGACTGCAGGAAGTGCAGCAGCGCGGCGGCCGTCTGCACCAGCAGGTCCGTCTCTTCTGGCCCGGCCGCCGCTGGCGACGCCTGGTCCTGTCCAGCCGCCGATGGCTGCGTCCCGTTCGGTCCAGTCGTTGCTGGCGGCGTCTGGTCGGGTCCTGCCGCTGCTGGCTGTCGTCTGGCACGGTCCCGTTCCCTGGGCCGATCTGGCCGCTGACGGCGTCTGCGGCCGGCCGGCTCGGCCGAGCGGGCCCTTCTGCAGCAGGCGGGCCAGACAGACGGCCGTGGTGGCGCGGCGGAACAGGTCGGCCACCGAGCGCCGCCCCGAGTGGTCCACCAGACCGTGGGCGGCCTCCAGCGCCTGGTCCGGCTGGTCCGTCTGGTCCGGCTGGTCCGGCTGGTCCGTCTGGTCCGGCTGGTCCGTCTGGTCCGGCTGGTCCGTCTGGTCCGTCTGGTCCGGCTGGTCCGTCTGGTCCGGCTGGTCCGTCTGGTCCGGCTGGTCCGTCTGGTCCGTCTGGTCCGGCTGGTCCGTCTGGTCCGTCTGGTCCGGCTGCTTCGGCCGGTCCGGTCGGTCCCGCCGATCCGCCGGACGGGCCCGCCGCCGACGGCGCAGCTGGACGGCGCAGACCAACCGTAGCGCCAGCAGCGCCATCGGGCCCAGGTCCAGGGTGACCAGCCGGTCCAGCAGGCCGCACTCGAGCTGGTGGAGCGGGGCGGCGGCCGCCTGGCACTGCTCGCCGCAGTACATCACCTGACCGACGCACGAGCAGGCAGAACAGTTACCACGCGGGCTTAGGGAGCGCATTGCCTCATCGTTCACTCACAAACGACCGGAGACAACGTGACGGGGTTACAAGGCACATCACGTGCGTAAAGAGGGCGGAAAGCAATGGGAAAGGGCTAACAGGCTCACTGCTTTACGTATAACGCAAACAGAATAATGAGAATAGGTCTTAGATAAGACAGCACCGCCGATTTACTGAAAATGTTGCGGAGGAGTGAACAGTAATGGTGTTAACGCCCTATGGTCATGAAGATGAGCAGCATACGCCAGAAGCGGCGCCTTGTGCATGCCCAGCGCCTGGTAGGTAATGCCGCCAGCTCGCTCCGTACTGACCGTACAGCAGCCCGGGCAGGGGACGGGCGTGTGCAGACGCCGGCAGCACTGGCAGCAGTGCGTGCTCCACGACTCGGGCAGGACCGTCCAGCAGACGGCCGGCTCTACAACCACAACGTCCCCTGGCGACGGCGTGCCGGCCCGGTCAGCCGCACGGCACGAAACGGACCGGACAATCCGGCGGGCCGATCAGTCGGCCTGGATTTAGTCCGATACAGTCTGGATATCCATTCCAATACGATCAGACTGGATGCAGTCCGATCCAATCCGCCACACTGGATCCGGATTGGATTGACATGCCTGTTCAAAACGCAGATCGGATTTGGATTTGGAGTGTCATGAACTTATGCTATTTAAGTAACCGACAAAAATGCCTAAAAATTTGCTTAAAACAAGTCAAAGTTTGCATTGACAGAGCGCCTTAAACTTTAGGTGTCTCCCCTTCAACCGCCCTCAGCTTGAGCTTTCTGTGTCCTGGGAACTGATAATAATCACCTCCACAAATCAGCTTCAAAAGCGTTCAGACCATTTAACTGGATGGAGTGCCCGTGTGCTGCCATGAGCTGATAGTGATTGGGAAAGAATCCAGATGTTGGTTGGTGAAAAGTTTAAAAAGAGATGATATATCCTGAAAAAATAAACTATGTAGGCAAATGTCAGTGGCTTACTGTCATTAATATTCATCATTTTTGATGAATTTTGCTTGCGCTAGAACTAGACGGTTTTTAACCATTTTTTCATGCAACCGCCATACACGCTTGCAATAGATTGGATGTAAAGGTTTCCCATTCTGGCTTTTTCAGGTTTAGGCGTACTGTTTGTGGCGGATCGGATAAGCCCTGAAAGAAATTTAAAGATCTGGACTGAATCCGGATTCAGCCTGGCCGGATATCGATTTGGTCCTCCAGAATATGTCAATCCAATCCGGATCCAATGCGGCGGATTGGATCACACTGCAAGATGGCCGGATGGATTGGATCGAGCCGGATTGATCTGTTTCGTGCCCTGGTCGGCCGGCTGCGGTCCGGGCGGAGGTCAACGATCCCGTCAGAGGTCACTGACCCGACCAACTACGGTTGGGGCGTCCAGCGAGGGCCAGGAGGCGGGGGCGGGGGGGGAGGGCGTGCGTTGGAAATGATGCTGCTTGCCGGTTCCCTGGAAGGAAGAGAATGGGAACATGTCCAAACAGGAGAGCTGGGAGCCTCAGTGGAAATGGGGAAGGGAAACTTGATTTTTACCTCGTTTCTTTCCATGCAGCGTCATTGGGATTTATGCCAAATGTTGTCCAAAGTTGGCGGGGGCAGCTGCCCCCGCCCCCTGCTCCCTCCGGTTCCAACGTCTCTGTGTCCAAATTCAGTAGCAGATGGGCTGAACCGTCGAAGGTGGGAAAAGAATCGGTGCACGCCATACTGGGACACCAGCTGGGGGTGGGGACGAAGGCTACAGCGTCTGCCACCTGGAGATGGCAGCCATTCAGCTGCTGGAAAGAAGACATGGAAGACCAAAGGCTTGACTCCTGCGCAGGGAGAACAGCTTGCGGAACAAAAGAGATAATGTGGTAGAAGCAGAAGAAGTGTTCGCAGGAGCCGCTTCAAGCGCGTGCTTTCGCTGGAAATTGGCATAACAATGATGGGTGGGGGCGGGGGGGGGGGGCAAAGTGTCATATCCATGTGCGGGGCGTAAAGGGGTCATTCAGATAGATGAATATTCACGTGATATTCTGCTGGAAAGCCTGGAATAGCTGACTTGTAGCTACTGCCCGGCCCCAGGCGAAGCAAAGTCAAGCACACGATTCGCTGAAAATGAAGGTTGCCACATTACAGCAGGCAAGGACAATGAAATCACATCATATCCCGTGTGAAAACATGTGACGAGTCGGTATCGTGAGAACGCCGTTTCTGTGTACGTCACCGGAACAGAGCCTCCGAAAAAAACTCAGAAAGAGCCATTCGCATTGCTCAACATTACCCGCATTGCGTCACGTGTGTGGTAAGCGCGGTACGCACCTGGCAGCAGGTCCCTGTTGGCCACCAGCGCCCGGCCCCGCTCCTCGGAGGTCACCAGGTCCACGGCGGCCGAGGCCGCCGCCAGGCTCGGGTGCCGGCCGTGCGAGAGCTGCGGCAGCTCCGGCGCCTCCTCGGCCGGGCCGCAGCCGCCGCCGTCGCCACCCGCTGAGAACAGCGGCCACGCGGTAAGCCGCGCTCTGGCCGATGAGCGCGTCCAGCCGGACCAGCAGCTGGCGGCGGCGGCCGGCGTCCAGCGGCGCCGCCCGCGCCGCGCCCAGCGCCGCGCAGAACGCCCGCTCGGCGCCCAGCCGGTCGCCCAGCCGCTGGCGCGCCACGCCCAGCCGCTCATGCAGCTTGTAGCGCAGCTCGGCCGGGTAGTGGAGCCGCAGCGCGCGCGCCGCGTCCTCGGCGCATCGGCCGTACTCGCCCAGCTGGAAGAAAGCCGCCGAACGGTTCGCGAAGGCGAGGCTGAGCTGTGGCGGCTGTCCGGCGGCGGCGGCGGCCGGCGCCCGCAGCACCGCCTGCCGGTACAGCTCCAGCGCGCCGGCGAAGTCCCGCGCGGCGAAGCGCCGGTTGCCGGCGGCGCGGAGCCGGTCCGAGTCGGCTGCCGACTTGGGCTCGGCGCCGCCGGCGGCCGCGCCCGCCTGCAGCTCGGCCGTCTCCGGCATGGTCAGCACGAACCGGGCGCGCTCCTCGTCGGTGGAGAGGCGCGAGAAGCGCGCGGTCACCGCCTGCACGGTGCCCTGGTCCACCAGCGACGAGTGGAGCCGCCGCAGCAGGCTCTCGAAGTCGGCCGCCTCCGCCATCGTGGGACGGAGCTCGGCCCCTGCCCCGACGCGGCGGGCGCAGTCACTGTGTTCTGCCGGTCTGGGCGCGCAGAGAGGCAGTGGATTCCTGCCGTCGGTAGCTTGTCTCCCGGGGAAGGCAGAATGGCAGCGGGCTGCTGCAATCAGGAGTCCATTGACCGGGCGGTCTGGATCACAACAGGCTGTTTCGGTCAGAGTTCACTTCCCGAGTGGGCAGAATCACGACGGACTGCTGTAGTCGATGTGCTCTCCGCTGAGACAGACAGAGTCACGAAGAACTATTGCCGTTACAGTCCACTCCACCTAGACGGGCAGAATCAGTCTGTCGCTATTCGCCTCCACTCTACCCTGGCGGGCAGTCAGTCTACCGTCATCCGCCTCCGCTCTACCCTGGCGGGCAGAATCACGCAGTTGGCCGCTGCCGGCGACCACTCTGCCCGTGACGGTAGAGCCACACTGCCGTCGTTCGTCTGCACTTTACCTGTGTCGTCACTTCCAGCAGTCTGCCGAGCTCCGTCCCCACTGTGGGCGGCGCACCGTCACGGCAGAATCTGCCACGGCTCGCCGCGGCCGCCGCCGGTCACCCGACTCCGCCGCCGGGCCGCCGAATACGGCTGCCGGCTATTTCAGGCCGGAGGGGGGCCTCTCAGTGGCCGGTACCATCTCCGACCAACGACGCCAACGACGGCGGCCGGTGTGATGGTCCCCATACTGCGCTGATAACGGCCGTGGACGGGGAGGTGCATCAGGGCTCCCTCACGCACTGATACCGACCGTGGACAGAGACGTGTATACGGGCTTCCTCACTGTACTGCTCCGCACTGATACCGACCGTGGACAGAGACGTGTATACGGGCTTTCTCACTGTACTGCTCCGCACTGATACCGACCGTGGACAGAGACGTGTGTACGGGCTTCCTCACTGTACTGCTCCGCACTGATACCGACCGTGGACAGAGACGTGTATACGGGCTTCCTCACTGTACTGCTCCGCACTGATACCGACCGTGGACAGAGACGTGTATACGGGCTTCCTCACTGTACTGTTCCGCACTGAGACAGACCGTGGATGGGTATGTCACGTGCCGTACGTGTATACGAGTCCTGTCACTTCACTGTACATACAGGCTCTGCCGATTCTTGATGAAGACACACGTGGTGTTCATCACAGCAGAGCAAGAAAAAAAAAACGTTCAACTTACGCCGAGAGAACTAAAGGTCACCAGGTCATCGAGCAGGTGGAGCGACATCCCATCCAGCACCACTGGAGATTCCGGGAGTGGACCTGTGGGGGGTCTAAACTCCCACTTTTCAGATGTTTTAACATTAGGCCTATGGAAATAACTGGAAAAGAAACGGTTTACAATCCTTGCCAGACCAACGTAATTTTCGAAAATCTCCAGCCCTTTTAGCTTGTTTTTGTCCGAACATGAGCCCTTTGATTCTTTCATGAGAGGAATCGTTTTCCTCAAAATAGCTGCGGTCATAAAAAAGATTCCTGTGCTCTGTGGACCAATGGCACTCTAAACCTCTATACCACCATATGCACTAACGTATCAATGTACCTCTATACTACTATAGGCAAATAATCACAGGAAAGAATTGATCAACACCATTTGGAGCCCCTGCTTGTTGGGAACAAGTAGGGGTCCAGCTGATGTTGATTCCTTTTCATGCAGCATCTTAGCACCGAAAGGAATGGATCCATCGTCCCTAATTTCTGTGCATACGATTATGACCAGGCAACTCTGCATTGCTAAATGCAGTCGAAAACGTGACCGATAGTTTTGGCAACAAATTCTTGACAAGTTCTTAAACGTGAAGAAAAATGAAGCAATACTGTTTTACTGAACTGCAAAAAATAGAATGTGAAAATACAGACACCAAGATTAGTAACTGGGGCAGGCTAATGTCGGTTTTGCTCATCGACCAAAGGCAAAAGATTTTGCTTTCAGAAGACACAAATTAGCCAGATGTATGAAACCCTTACGTATGTGACGGAATGAGGTTTCATTGTACCTCTTAACTGGGCCACGAAAGGGCCTAATTGGTCATTTAATTCGCCGAGAACTGAGACCGTACGCTTCATGTATGTCAGAGAGTGTAAATATGCACCTGGATTCTGCTCGATTCTTATCGGCCTGCCGACACAATGAATGTCAGAGAGTGTACGGACCCGGCGGTCTCGGCCCTATCAGGTGCAGCGTCGGCGGCCGGGGGCGTGGCCTTCTGCGTGGTGTTCAGTGTGGCGTGTGAGGCGGTGTGGAAGTGTGCCGTCCGGCTGTCCTCTGTCGTCATGGTAACCGTGAGTGCGGATTTCGAGACCTTGTATAAACAGCTTTGTGCGGACCTGTCGAAGCAGGGCCAAGTAAAAGATCTCACAAAAGAGTTCAACTCGATGAACTCTGATGAGTCCCGCATACGCTTCCTGCTCACGCTTGACGTAGTCCGCGCTCCATCTGTCGAGGTGAGTTCGAAGCTAAAGTGCGCCGAGGAGAGCAGCCGGCTGCGGACTGCAGGTAACGCCACCTACAGCCGGCCGGGCCAGGAAGCTGCCGCTCTCGAGCTGTACACGCAGGCGGTGCTGGCAGCGCCGGCCGCTGCCAAACCGGCCGACACGCTGGCGCTGGCGCTGGCCAACCGTTCGGCGGTGCTGCTGAGCGCTGGCCGGCTGGGGCCATGCGTGGCGGACATGCGGCGCGCCGTGCAGCTGGGGTACCCGCAGCACCTGCGGCCGAAGCTGGAGCGCCGGCTAGAGAAGGTGCGGCAGGAGGCGCTGGCCAAGCCGCAGCCGGAACTGACCGGCTCGCTGCAGCTCGACGGCGACCTGGACGAGGGACGAGGAGGAGAGACTCGTGTCAGGTGCGTTGTCAAGGGCGCCGTACGCTGGGCATCCTAATTTTACCCGCGTATGTGCACATGTAGTTCGAAACAAGGGACTGCTGCCTATGGATTAGTAAGGAACCCGGCTGGGTAGTGTCTAGGCGACTTATATCGGAGAGAAAGAGCCAAACTGTTTAAAAAAATCGACAAGGCAACCAACCAAGAACTCGTGATAGCGAATGCGAATTCTTGGTTGGCCGTCTAGTTGTTTGACAGAAATTCCTTCCACTCGATAGTCTCTATCTCCAACATTCTACATGCTTGCAGATGTTGAAAAGGATTTTTGACTTATCACACCTGCTTGAAAGCGTGTCCTGCAAGAACGCCATCGCTCCCGCACAGCTTGTTAATGCAGGATGGACTCCCGGTGTTCCAGGAACGTACAGAGGCCGGCCGGCGCCGGAGCTGCCCTCTGTCAACAGCGCGCTGCCGTCCGTGTCTGAGGCCGTGACCGTGCGGGAGGCAGAGGACAGGGGACGCTATCTGGCCGCCACTCGGCACGTCTCACCAGGTGAGGCTGTGTGACGTCGCTCACTCGGCTGCACTCGCCGCGGACTGGCGGTACTGCGACCACGCGTTAACCCACGGCTGGGAATTAGTTTTTAAGGATTTTTTAATTAGTAGATGATTAGTAATTAGGGATTCCACTCGTGAGCCCACGTTTGCGAGTTAGTTGACTGGTGGAGAAAAGGGCTGAAGTCGGGTCAGAGGAGGATACTGTCGTACTGGATGATAGGTTTCGGGGTGGTGAGCTACCAACTTACCTATCGTGAAAATTGGAAAGGACCGATCATGCCCCGATATCAAGCTGCTATTCTGTAAGAGAAGGTGCCTTGTCAGGACTCCGGTGGTGTGAACAGAAATAAGCTGCTGGCTTTTGTAGTTACGCTCCTTTGCATCAGACATTAACTGTTTGATACACAGTGAAAAAGACCGATGGAACAGTTCGATTTACGATTTAGTCTCTAGCCCAAATGTGGCGTATACAGGAAGTAGCGATTCTTAAGTTGAGTGCATTTTTTGAGCCTGAGGAACCGGTTATATCTATCGATCCAACTTGGTGTATGTATACGTTGGCGTCTAATGACTGCCACCTTTCCAATGTTGTCGTTTGTGCTATGTTCGATGCTAGTTTCAGAACTGTCCGAAAGGATGATAGTTTTTAAGCTCAGATCAGGCCTAGTGATGCGTACGCCTACAGCCATTATAGAGGTAGTAGGTTTATGCAGTCGTAATGTTCTTAGCTTTTTGTTTGCTTTTGAAGTTTGCTTGACTTAGCATGGTGCGTACATGACTTAGTATAGTATAGACTTGGCTAGAGAGCACAGTTTTATTATCTCGCATTGTTTTCTGGTATCTGGCCCCGTTTGTTGGCTGTCCTTGGTTTCACCGTTGACAAAGGACACGTTTGTTTCTCGTAACACGCCACCCTTTCTCCCGTATAACGGAGGATCTTCAGACCTGCAAAGTGACGTTTTGAAGACGAGGTAAGCTTCCATTGTGAGCCCCCCCCCCGCCTCCCGGGTTTCTGTGCCCTTTCACAGGAGTGAGGTGACGGATAATTTCCGCCGCGCATAGACTATGCCCCCGTTCGTGTAGTAATAGCATGTTGCATGTGAGGTGGTATTCGCTCTTCGATGGTAGAAGCGGAACGATTGCTGCTCTTATCTCACAATTGTATGAATATGGCATCAGATAATAATGACAAGCCTCATGTAATGTGGGTCGAATACATGCTGCCTGTTGCGCCTTGTTTGCGCTGGAGGGAACTGACAGTTCGTTTGTTTTCTTCCGATCACATCAACATTGAGTGTAAGATTTCGATGCATTAGTTATGCACGGTTTAATTTCCGTTCTCATTTGACGTTCACACAAATCTTTGAAGTTCTCTTTGACTATGGGGAATACCGCTGCACCCTGGTTTTAGGAAAATGATGGAACGACAATCTTAATTATGGTTTGGTTAACTAAAGTGGTTGCTGGCTGGCTGGTGGCTAAGTCTGGGACCAGCACCTGCCCGAGCATGACCTCTGATGCTGTATCAGTCCGTATTGCCTTATGTCGGGTTTTGTCACCCGACGGATATAGAGAGGGCCATCGGATCCATGGTCACCGTGCGTTAAAAACTCAGGCTTAACACATCTGTTTCCTCTCTCCCTCCCGTTTTCTGACAATATTACAAAAATTATATTTGTGGAGAAAAATATGCAGATAGAATAGAGGCACTAATTTTTAAGAATGGACGAAACAAATTCACCGGAATCCAACAATAAATAAGCCTTTCGTAGTAGGGTACGTTGACACGGATGGGGGCTTGGCTGCCTTTAACACGTGTCCTAAATTGCAAAACAACAGTGGTCTGAATCCGCCAATGCTTGTGTCAAATTAAGTAAAAGACACAAACGTTCAGCTTCCCAGCATTTTACTTTTGGCAAGCCTCGCTCATCCTGAAACTTCTCGTTTGTGATATGAAAAAAATACAACCAAACTGGACGTTCGATTTCGATCGCCAACGGCAGTTCAATTGGCTGCTTCGAGGAGGTTTTAGCGTATGTCTCATGGGACTCATGTCCATACTTCATACGTTGTCTTATTCTTATTGATGACACCATCGTTTGCGAATAATACAATGGCTGCGAACTGAGAGTATGCGAACATGGCTGGTGATTCTCGAAAATTATGCGGGGCCTGAATAAGATTTCAAACCGTTTCTTGCCTCTCGTTGCCACAGAGGAAAGAAAGCCTAGACCTTCGCAACTCGCAGCGCAACAAAACTTCCAGTCATATATGTAAATCACCGTTTGTGCGAAGTTATATGTATATTGTTTTGGACTGGGAAAGCTTATTGGCTGTGGGCAAAATAACTGAAAATCATCTTGTTAAGTTAATCCGGACATTTTATTTTCTTGTCAGTCGCTGTTTCAAAACGGATGTCACATGGTCTGTTTCACATGGGAAAATGCTTGCGAAATATTTGGTGGTTTTGTGGATATTCTTATTTGGCAGCCACGCCATCCGAACCTGCCCTTCATATTTGCTGCGATATCCTGTAGGTGTCTGAACGTACGAAGGAAATGACAAATCTTACAACTTCATCACAATTATCACGATTCGCGTGAGTGTTTGAATGCTGCACCCCACTACCCTCAGCGTGAAAATCTCTTCTGTTTCGCATCTCATTCATATGTGTTGCCCAAGTGCTTCGGTAAGTACATCGTTGCTGTGCACCCGAAATACAACAAACCCTGCACAGTGCACATCACTGAAGTGTCAAGAGTTATGCCGGTTTGACATTCTCACCGACTTCCCGACCCCTCTGTCTACTGCCCTGCTAATGGCTTGCATTCTCTCTCCTCCCAAAGCCGTCACAGCGTTTCTGCTGCATTTGCCAAAGTGATTGCAGCTTGGTCCCATCCTCTACTGTTTGCATTAATTATGCACCTGACTCTCGACAAAGCGTGCCAAGATTCTCCTTAAGCACATCCTTTGTCAAAATGAAAGTACTTCATGCAAGCAGCTAGAATCCTTACTACGTGTATCGAAAGCTCGGTAAGCTGCGACTTCTTCCTGGAGTAGGCCTCCGGCGACGTTGTTCGGCCGAGACCGTCCCGGCCACGCCCTCACCCGGCGGCGTCTGCGGGCCGGTGCAGGTGGTCTGACGGCGGGCCTGCGCCGGCGACTCTCCGTCAGGTGAGGTGCTGGCCGTGGAGAGGCCCTACTGCGCCGTGGTGCTGCCCGAGCAGAGCGTCGGGCACTGCCACCACTGCCTGCGCTGGTGTCCGGCGCCCGTCGGCTGCCTCCACTGCGCCGAGGTGAGCCGCCGGGACGTCACGTGCTGTCGGAGGTGGCGAGGTGAGCTAACTCGCCTACCGTATAGTGCGGTATCGTGGTGAGCCGGCAAAACGTGCGCAGTCTGCGGCGAGAAGGTGAAGAAGCTCACCTTGTGGCTAGATCAGACTGCCGTTTAGTGTCCAGTGCCGAGATGGACCAAATCGCCTTTCTGCGTCCATAAAGTGCACAGCATCGAGATGTACATACTAGTGGACTCCCCAGAACGTGTGCTGCGGCAGTCAGTGCACTTCGCACTGCGGAGCATGTTTTCTTTATATACGAAGGCTGCTGTTAGTACTTGTTCTGCTGTCAGTCCGTGCTCCGACGTCAGTCTGTGCTCCACCGTCAGCCTGTGTACCGTAGGTCCGTCCTCCGCTGCCAGTCTGTGACCCTCTTTCAGTCTGTGCTGCCAGATTATGACTCGCAGTCGGTCTGCTGCCGCTGTCTGTCTATCTTATGTACTCCTCTGAAGGGCTGTGTTCCGCTGTCGTTCTGTATTCGGCTGTCCGTCTGTGTTCCGCTGCATGGTTGTTGTTGCGGTCTGTGTTCATGATTCGCAGTCTGTCTGCCGCCGCTGTCCATCTGTATTTTCTACTCCTCTGTACGTCTGTTTTCCGCTGTCACTGTGCGTCTGGCTGTCAGTCTGTGGTGCGCTGCCAGTCTGTGACCCTCAGTCGGTCTGTTTCCGCTGTCTACCTGTGCTCCGCCGCCAGTCTGTGAGCCTCAGTCGGTCTGTGACTGCTGTCTGTGCTCCGCCGCCAGTCTGTGACCCTCAGTCGGTCTGTTTGCGCTGTCTACCTGTGCTCCGCCGCCAGTCTGTGACCCTCAGTCGGTCTGTTTCCGCTGTCTACCTGTGCTCCGCCGCCAGTCTGTGACCCTCAGTCGGTCTGTGGCCGCTGTCTGTGCTCCGCTGCCAGTCTGTGACCCTCAGTCGGTCTGTGACTGCTGTCTGTGCGCCGCTGCCAGTCTGTGACCCTCAGTCGGTCTGTGACTGCTGTCTGTGCTCCGCCGCCAGTCTGTGACCCTCAGTCGGTCTGTGGCCGCTGTCTGTGCGCCGCTGCCAGTCTGTGAGCCTCAGTCGGTCTGTGACTGCTGTCTGTGCGCCGCTGCCAGTCTGTGACCCTCAGTCGGTCTCTGGCCGCGGCAGGTGCGGTTCTGCGGCGCCCGGTGCCGGGCCGAGGCCTGGCAGCAGTACCATGGCGTCGAGTGTCCCATCTACGGCCAGCTGGTGGCGCTGGACGCCGGCCAGATGGCGCTGCTGGCTGCCCGGACGGCCGTGGTGACCGGCTGGGAGCGGCTGGAGGCGCGCCGCCGCCGGCCGGGCTCCCGTGTCCTCGGTGTACCGCTCGGACGACTACCAGCGCGTGCGCCAGCTGGTGGGCAACACGGCCGCCCGGCCGGCGGCCGACCTCTTCAAGCGGGCGCTGATGGCCGTGCTGCTGGGCCGGCTGCTGGAGCGCTCCAGCCTGCTGCCGGCCGGCGGCGGCGAGCTGGAGCGGCACGAACGGCGCGTGCTGCTGGCCGCCGAGCTCCTCGGCCTGCTCCAGTCGCTGCCGTGCAACGCGCACGAGGTGAGCGAGCAGGTGGTGCCGGCGGAGGGCGGCCTCGCCGGCACCGTCAGCCGCCAGGTGGGCGCCGCCCTGCTGCCGGCGCTCAGCCTGACGAACCACGCCTGCGACCCGACCGTGTTCCGCTGCTACCACGGCACCACGGCCGTGCTGCGCGCGCTGCGGCCGCTCGCCGCCGGGGACGAGCTGCTCGACAACTACGGCTACCACTACGCCGTGATGCCGCTGGCGGAGCGCCACCGCGGCCTGAGGCGCCAGTACTTCTTCGGCTGCAGCTGCGCCGCCTGCCAGCTCGACTTCCCGCTGTACCCGCACATCCCGAGCGGGCCGCCGCGCGCGCTGTGCCCGCGCTGCGGCGCCGACGCGGTCGCGGCTGCCTGCGGACACGTGGCGGACGTGGCCGGCCACGTGGCGGAGGTGGCGCGCGCCGCCGACTGGCTGCAGCGGGCGGTCAGCACGGTGCTGCACGGCCGGGCCGGCGACGCCCGTGACGAGCTCGGCCGGCTGATGGAGTTCCTGGAGCCGCGCGTGGCGCTGCCGTGGCGGGGGCTCAACGACGCGCAGGAGGCGTTCAAGATGTGCTTTCTAGTCGACGGAGACGTTTGCCCCGACGTCTGAAGCTGTCGGAGATGAAGAAGCTCAGCTGAGTGGTTGTAGAGCCGTTGTGTGTTGCTGCCGACGTATTGATATTATCTGTTATATTGTACATCTGTTGTACTGCTAGGCGTTTGCAGTGAGAATGTCAGTTCATGCGTGGATTTTGCGTAGGAATAAAGTGACAAGACACTACTGTGGTTTTCACTGTCTACATGGGTGGCCCAGAAGGAAACAGGTCGCGTGATTTCTGTTACACACGCTGGAGCGATGGCTGACGCTTCTGTCCGTGCGTTGTATTTGTTTTTTTTTCTATTTTCATTTATATTTGGCTTTCATGCGTACCAGAATCGTTAAAAAGTACATACGACTTCGGTATCCCCATTCAATTTGACAGACATAAAAAAGGTGCAGATAGGAGTTTTTACCATTGAAAGAATGGAACCAGCAGTACTGCATTACATAGGACAAAAATACGCTCCAATATAGACGTGGTCGCTGGATACCACTAAAACTGGAAACGGACACAGATTGTTTTGAAAGTGAAAAGACAAATCTAAGGAAAAGTACCCAACAAGACACGATGTAAGCCTGCCATAAATACATGATCATGCTCCTTAGGTGACTGCTTGCCTTCACCACTCATATTCCAATTTTAGTCCTCCCCTTTCATATGGATGTAAGACGTCGCCCCTTAGTTTCACCAAACCCGTTCTTGGACGATTTCTCAGCACTCGCTGTCGAAACAGCCCATCACGACGTCTCTGTTAGATTGTAACAATTGTTCGCATACTTTTCGTCCTCCGCTCGATGATATAAGTCACAATATACGCTCCATGTGTGGATATCACGGCAGCCGAATGAAAGAAAATCGGGTCAAGTCAAACGCTCATTCGTGCGTTCTTGCGTGCACGTACGCCCGAAAAACCACTGAAATGACACAGCCACCCCTGATTACATTGAGCCCCAGCCGCTTAAAGAGCCATTCACGCAATCAGTCTCGGCAAACACCGTGACGCAACCCACCGTGGTCACCGCAGGCCTGCCACATCATGCACAGGTACGGGGAGTGCCCAATCGTCCCGCGGCGCACGATCACACCCATTACTAGCCGAGCGTGCCGGGTGCCAGTCGGGCGGCCGGCGCCGCTGGCCGGGCCGCGTGGCCGGCGGGCCCGGCACCTTGTCCCGGTTCTCAGGCGTGAAGGGCAGCCCGCGCCGTCGGCTCGGCTGCCCCGGGGCCAGGGACGACTGCAGCCGACCGTCGCCCCGCTACAGCCGGACTGCGGCAAGGCAGCCTCGGAACCTCCTCCGATCCTGGCCACGCCAGATCAGGAACAGCCTCTGACAGGCACGTAGCCAGGATTTTCCTCGGGGTGGGGGGGGGGGCAAATGTCAAATTTTCCTTTCATATACCATTGGCATATGACAAAATTTATAGGAGAAAACAGCAATTTTATGTAATTTATCTCGTATTTAACGCATAGAAAACACATAATGTTTGCTTTTGCAACATATATGTGATCCCTATTCCCTATTCGCGCGAAATCGTCATATACCAAGTGAGGACCGCTTGGCTCGGGGGGGGCATGACCCCCCCCCTCCCTTGGCTACGTCCCTGGCCGCAGAAACCCTCTCCTTACCCCGACTGTCCCAGGTCAGGAGTAGCTTCAAAAGGCCTCTCCTGACCCTGACTGTCCCAGATCAGGAGCAGTTTCAGAAGCCCCCTCCTGACCCCGATTGTCCCAGATCAGGAGCAGCTTCAGCAGGTACTTCCTGATCCCGGCTCTGCCACGTCAGAAGCAGCTTAAGAAGCTCTGTCTCCTGATCCCGGCTGTGCCAGAACAATGGTAGCTGCAAGAGGTGCTGCCTGCTCCTGGACGGCCCGACAGGACGAATTTCTGGATGATCATTCATCGCAGCCATTCAGCCGCCCCTATGGCTATTTTTAGCAGCATTTGCCGTTGTCGTACTCCTGGACAAATAAAGCGAGCATTATCGCATTTCTTTCGGCACGTGACAGATCTCTCCCCAGGACGCACCCCGTTTCAGTCCTGACAGCTTCAAGCCGCCTTTGACTCGGCTATCAGCAGAGACAATGGGCCCGCCACGTGCTGACTCAGTCCGGCCGTAACGGGTCGTGACGTCATCGGGGCAGGGACCGGCTCCGAGCCAGCGGGAGCGGTCGGCCAAACGGGCGGCAGGAAACCTCGGGAAAGGCCTCTCACTCAGACGAGCGGCAGGAAATGTCGAGACAGGTGCGGCACCAGCTCGTGAGGCGAGGCCAAGCACGAGGCGGTGAGAGGGCGCAGCAGAACGGACGGGGTACGCCGAACCTGACTGGAAGAGTGGCGCAGTGGTGACCTGGTTATCTCGTCACGGGCTGCAATACCCTTAGGCGGGTACTACGTTCTCTCTGCCTCTCCGTCTCTCTGTCTGTCGCTCTTTCTCTCTCTCTGTCTGCGTGTCTGTCTCTCTCCCTCTCTCTCTCTCTGTCTGTCCCTCTTTCTCCCTCCACCTTCTCTTTGCCTTTTCACTGCAATGAAAGATCTTTATCTCACGTCGCGACCAAACGAAATGTACAGCCTTGCACGCGCCGACCACCTGCAGCGGACTGACCTGCGTGACTCACCGGAACCGTGTGGTCTGCCGTGTCGTGAAAAAAAGGATCGTGAGGTGGGCAGGACATCGTGTTGTATAACCTTTCAGCCCAAACGATCTGTGCCTGGATGAAACAGCTGCTCCTAAATCGAACCACTCTGATGTTCACTGTGTCATTTTCAGGAGCATTAAACCGTGATAAGTCGGATATTTCTTGAGATCTTCGCGTCATCAGCCAGGTGGCCCACGTCTGGGCTGTACCGTGGGTTCCACTGCGCCCGAGTCGCTCCGCTGCACGTGCCGGCGGACATGCTGGGACTCGAATCGCTCCGCTCCACGCTTTGACGGACACGTCAGGACTCGAGTCAATCTGCCATACGTGTTGGCGGGCACGCCAGGGTTGGAGTCGCTCCGCTACACGTGCTGGCGGGCACGTCAGGGCCACAAACAAGCCAGGGCTGAACGCATCAACTGGAGCAGCTGTCCGAAGCGCTCAGGAACCCAAACAGGCTCCGGTCTGTCGCAAACACGCAGTTCTCGGATTGCGGTGTTTTTTTTTGTGCTGATGACTGGTCTGTCCAATGGCATTATAAACACGCAACCCGAAGCCGAATCCGGACCATGTCTCGCCCACCGATTGCAACGTTAGTCGTGGACTAACGTTGCAATCGGACGTGTTGTGTACGGCTGTTCGGCAGAAAAAAACAGCTGGATTCGAATGTTGCACTTTTAAATACGCAAGCCGCAGGGAAAGAGGAAATGCTTTCTTAGCCGTGAAAGTCGCGTCGATTACACGCATTGTAAAACGCCAAAGGATGCCACTAAAGTATTTCGACTGATTCCGGAGCTGACTGGAGAACTTCACCAATTCTAGTCCGAAGGGGAGAGAACTTTTTCCTCCTTGCGTATGTCGAGAACCAATGGCCCCATTACGATGATTTAAGCGAGAAACAATAGCCCAGCACTCTCAGGCCCCAAGTATTCCCCACCTGTTAGTGGGGGAATACCCCACCCAAGTATTCCCCGCCTTAAAGTCACCGATGACGTCACAGGTCACGTTAAAACCCCAAATTTTGCGCTGTATGTGCCGACTACTTCAAAGCACATTGACAAGGAAAAATGGTCAGAAATGGTGGTATGGAGTATCAAACCACCTCATTTTGACACCAAAAAAACGTCGTCTGGCAAAAATGGACGCGATGCCTGCCTAGGTCGCGAGGCCATTTTAGGACATGACCTACGCTATAATCTCGTTTTTTTAGCGTGGAATTTCGGCACAAACTAAAAATAAGAGGTATCAAATTTCTCAGTCAGTATTTAAGTTGCCAGAGCTAAATTTGTGTAAGAGAAGACATTAAATCGGCCCTGTGCGAAGGTGACAGATATCATCGATGACCTAATCCGAGGTCACTATGGCCCTCGTGGCCTGTACTTGATGTCTGGATTATCCCTGATGAGCTTCTTGCAAATCGTGTCAAAAGGGAGGTTAGGCACCGAAACCTAACAAACTTGATAACTATGCCTATGATTCAACACATGATGCTTATAACCTGGCCGATCACGACCAGATCATTTAATGCTCTCCAAAAGGTGGCCGGGTTATTTTGGTAGGGGTGTCAAAAATTTTGGGCCGTTGCCTTCCGTGGTCCAGACGTTGTGCGAGAAAAACCAAGTCGGCTAAATGCTCCCCTCACCAGTTATCGCGCGTTGTTGCTTTCTGGAGATGACACAATGTTAGGAGTGAGGCAACGATTTCAAAGTTGGGGGTGGGAGGTGGGCGATGGCATAAAATCAGCGAAGCGATTAAGGATACATCCAGACGCTTAGTCATTGGACCCATTCTCCCTTTCTCTCCCTCTCTCTCTCTTTCTCTCTATCTCGCTCTGTCTTCTCAATGGGCTTTCGATAACACCGGACCAGCAAATACTAATCGTTATGCAAAATGTCCCGCAATATAGGCTATAACGTTTCAAATTTCGCACGATTGTGGGTTCGCCCTAGTCCCGTGCTTGTAAGGCTCCAATTAAACATAATTCCAAGAGTCTTATCAGCTTGTTCAGTTAGCTTATCCGACGGACAATGGACACAGACTGAAAAGGGTTACTTCTGAACGAAAAATACCAGTGAAGATGATTATAGCCCTTCCGTCAAAAACTGAATAGTGTATACAAAGACATTCAGTTTACTACGGAGTTCGAACAAAATGAACAACTGGCATTCCTGGACGCTCTGGTACATGAAGCTTGCAACAGGCTAAAAACAAAAGGCATACAATAAGACTGCGACACTGAGCGCATTCTTGAAATATGACCTGTCTTATTTGTCTTACCTGTCTTATTCAAGAAACAAAGACCTGTCTTACAAAATGCCTTACGAACAGGGCTCATAACATTTTCCGGGACGAAAAAGATCTGAAGGAAAAACTAACAAATATCAAAACATCTTCCCTATCCAATGGCTACGCAGAACAGCCCATATGAGCGGTAGAGATAAGAAAGAAACCTCCACCAGTCCGAGGTACTACCGACACAACAAAAATACAGGACGCAACAAAGCAAATGTGCACCTTCATTCGGTACGTCAAAATAGTGAGAGAAACGATATCCAGACTCCTTCGGCCTCATGACATTCCGTTGGCACACCGTTCCAGTCGTTTACGCTATTCACTTGTTAAACCTATGGATCATGTGCCTCGAGAAGAGGTAAAGGGCGCTGTGTAAAAACTTTTTTGCCAATGCGGCGCCATCTACGTCGGTGAGACTGGTTAAGTCTCTCAGCGTCCGCCTGATAAATTGATCCCTGCGGAGAAGCTGGGGCGCATGGACAGCTGAGCCCCAGCTTCTAGTGAATTCTTCCTCATTGCTCAAGTTATGTTACAATGGTATGCGTACAGCGGCGTTTTTGAGTGAGATCAGTATTTACAATTAGTGTACTACGTAGAGGCATGGTAACAAAAGTAGTTTAGGCCATTGTCCATTTTTATTTTTGGAATGCTCTTTTTTTGTGATCTATTGCAGTTTTTTTTAGAACAGAAACGGATTCACTAGTAATTTTCTGGCCGGAAGTATGAAAAATACCCAAGGAAATTAAGGCAGTCAACGACAACCTACGGATAATGCAAACAACCGGCACGAGATGCACACAAAAACACCACTAATGTCGGGTCAGACGACGAATCAGGAACATGACGCATTGCTGGAGTCACAATTTCCGGTGACTGACTGGGATGCCTCGTCGTAATGACGTTAGGTTAGTCCATTTACTGCATCTACCAGATGTCTGCCGCCCGTCTGATCCTTTTTCTCTCGGGAATACTTCCGCTGCGCACTTAAATCACATATCACCTGTTATGTTGCAGAACTGCAGCATCCAGTGACGTAAACAGGATTCTTCTTCGGGGGGGGGGTTTAGAGGATGAGAGGGCCCCCAACGCTTAGGGGCCTCTTGAACATTATGGGGGCCCCATGGCCAGGGATGTCGTTCTGTGTAAATAATTTGGGGCAGGAGGCGGACCGAGGGGCCTCACAACCTAATCTCCCCCAAATGTGAATTCTCAGCGGATTTCGGGCACTTTGTTTTGAACGACAGAAGTTGATCTAAAAAAGACTTACAGAAAATTTTGGTTTGTTTTCATGTGTATATATACATATATTCACATATTTATATATTTATGTATATTAGTAAAGCTAGGAAGCAAATTGTTACGTATGCACTGTTTGTTAAAAACTACAGCGAACTTGGCAATGATGATCTTTGATGTGGCTTCGATTATTCGTATAAGTCGTTTCGTTTCCAATAAATGTTCATTAAGAACGTTGCCAATACTCATTATAATATAACGAAAAAGCAAAACATCATATTTTATTATCGATCTAACGTTTCGTCTGCACATGATTCATCTTCAGACATAAGTATGGGGTCAACGACATTTGGTTTAAATTTGAAAAATAAAGCACACCGTTAGTAAAGACATGGACCTTCTGGTTCGCACACATAATAAAACGTGAAGGAGCAGCGCTGAAACAATACACGAAAGATCAGTGCAGCACCTATTTACATATTCATACTCTAGGCCTTAGTGGTGGCCCTTCAGACAACTGCAAGGCCCCAGGCGCTTTAACCCGGCGAATAATTAGTGGGTCCATATCCCGAATGAATATGGCTTTGAGAGCCGCTAGGCGCCGTTTATCCGGTGCCTTCGCCAGGACCTTTATGTTTGAGGTGGTGCAACGAGTCAAGTGCTCATGGTAGTGTGGTTCTGTGTGAATACATATAAATACACACACACAGATATATATATATATATATATATATATATATATATATATATATATATATATATATATATATATATATATATATATCACATTTATCCAAAACGTCATTAGAGTTGCTGAGGTGCCATCAAGGAGAGGGTCTTTGATGCTCCCAGAAAACCACCAAAACATTAAGGAAAAATTATTAAACCACGCTAGGGCATTGTTAAGAATTACTCCGTAAATACGATGATCAAGGGCCCACCCAGAGAGTTCAAGGCCCACAAAAACTCTAATGGGCCCCCTAGATAAGTTCAAGATTGAGACTTTCCCCGTGGTCTCAATGGTCCTCGTTGAATTCGTCTCGAGATCTCACTGGAGTTTTCCGTGGAGACCTCAAGCTTTTTGAGGGGGCCTTTGGTATCTTTAGGGGGCCCACAGGCACTTCCTTGTCCAGCTTGAAACTACGCTCCTACATGTGGTCCCCCTGAAGGAAATGAAGGCATTCTCAAAGGTTTAAGGGGTCCACAAACATTTCAATGGGTCCTCTAGATGAATTCAAATAGACTTTCGGGAGTGCCTCTCCTTGAATTTATATAAGTGTCCATTAGAGTTTTTGTGGGCCTCTTGACGCTTTAGGGATGCCCATGATATTTTCAGAGGGCCATGAAACATTTACTCGTCCAGTCCACCTTTTCCAGAATATATGAGGTACCTATGAAAATATCAAGGGCATTTCGAATAAATTTGATGAGTGTCCCTCGAACGCCACAGAGATCCCTTCCTTTCTTTAACCCTATTCCCGGCAGGGGGGGGGGCGGAATCCGCCCCCCCTCGGGTTTTTTGCTTGCCAATTCCAGGCTTTTTAACGCAGCCTCACGAAACTTGGTCACTTTTCCTAGCTATTCTTTCTACGTGCTGTGACAAAATTTCAAAATTCTGTTTTGCTCAGGGGCGGAACCAGGCAACGTTTTTGGGAGGCACCTCAGGTCATTTTTGGCCTAGTTGAGAGGGTAAAAGAAAAACGTCTGCCAAAAACAGAGTTTTTAAGATAGAACTTAAAACTTTATATGGATGTATAGCCAAATAGATGGGCAATGTGCACACAAAATTTTGTTTATCTGAGGTCACTTTGCAAGGTCAGGCCAAGGTCAAAAGCCAAAATTTGTTTTTTTGCAATAATTTCGGCGCAGTTTTTTCAAATGGCAAACCCGGAATATATTTGACGTAGAATGGTGCCTTCTACTTGTGTACCAAGTTTAAGCTTGATATCAGGTCGGGTCACGGAGCTATGACCTAAAATGTCCGTGCGCGTACCCTTATATCGCAATGGCCATAAAATGAAATTTTTGAAAGAGTGAATTCAAATGATTGAAAACGTTTACAGATAATATTAAATGCACACGAGATCATTCCAAGTGACCCCAGGGTCACTGGGGGTCATTTAAGGTCAAAGGTCACAAGTTGATCTGAGAAACGTGCGACCATGACAGTTCCCCCTTTTTCATGTCCCTGGCACCGCCTATGCTAACATTATACAAACATTGTAATGCGATTTGTACTTCTTTAGTATAACATGACTAGCAGAAACCAAAAAAAGGTGTTTGCCTCCTTTGTTCATTCAGTTGTTAGAAAACTAATCCTCCCATTTTTGAAACCCTGTGAACGCCCATGAATTTTCTCAAAATTTCAGATTTTTGGACCCATGGTAAAAGCCCTATCCATTATCTCTCGATTCATGCCAGTTTCATCGAAATCGGTCCATAAACAACGGAGTTATAAGAAGTCCAAAAGTACCCCCCCCATTTTGACATTTTTGCCCCCCTGTATTCACAAATTTCAAAATTTTGAAAATTTCTTTTTATAAAAGTGTAGTTCACGTCACGGCGAATCGATTGCCGTTTGTTTCGATGAAATCGGACAAGTAGTTCTCGAGATCTCAGGGGGGGCCGAATCCGCCCCCCCTGCCGGGAATCGGCCATACCGTCTAGCCCTCCGGGAATAGGGTTAAGGATCAATTGAGTTTGTGCGGAACCTCAAGCCTTTGGAGAAGCCTCTTAATATTTTCGGAGGGCGCCTAAGACATTTCCTCATCCGATTATAATCTCTTATCCTGAATGTCTCAGAGGGCCTTCGAAATATCAATAGGCCTCTCAAATGTTTGAGGGCCGCACGGAAACTTCAATGAGCCTTCGAGAGGAATTCAGTGAGGGTTTCTTAGATTTTAGGGAGCCACCCCTTGAATTTATCTAAAGGAACCTGGAAGTTTTTCTGTGGGGTTGTCGATCTTTTCAGAGAGTCCTTGATATTTCCAGACGGGCCTCAAGCATTTCCTCGCCCGGTATATCTTCCTATGTCTTAGGTGTCCTCTTAGAATATCAAAGGCCCTGCAAATGTATTCAAGGATTTCGTTGTAAGGAATTAAAAGGAATTTCATTTCAAAGGAATTCTTCTGGTCTCATGGGGGGGCCCCTCCTTAAACAAGTTTAAATGGCCCTTTGGAATTTTGTGGGCCCTCAAGCGTTTCGACAGACCCCACCTGATATTATCGGAGTGACTCTCAAACAATGCCTCGTTCTATTCAAAACCCTCTTCCTGAATGTTCGGAGCATCTAAAAAAAATGGGGGCGTCGCAGTTCAAAAGGGAATGCTCAGACCTGGAAAATGGTTATTCCTTCAGTTCATCCAAAAGGCCGAGGAGAGTTTTCTTTAGACCCCTCGGGTTTTCGAGAGACCTCTTGGTATTTTCAGAGGGCCTCTCAACCATTTTCCCCGGCACACCGACACCATCTCATGACAGGAGGACCTTTCCTGGCTTGCGGCTCCTTTGCAGAGGAGCATCCTTTCCCGTACTCGCCTTTTGAAAAGGTACATGCCGGGGTACCCACTTACCTTCCCGGTCAGAGGGCATCCCGCTGTTTGTCAAAAGGACCTTTGCCTGGGGTCTGGGGGTCCTTGGCGGAGGAGTGGATTTGTCTTTCCCGGCCAGGGGGGTCCTTTAGGCCAATGCCAGGGGACCCTCGAAAAAGTTCGTGGGGTCCCTAGGACCCCTAGGACCCCCTGACTACGCTAGTGGCAGGATCGGTAGGTACTGCCGCATATCGAGTACCTCTCACGACGTGTCCTTCACGTCATGCATGCCTCAGCTAGTGCTTATATGCACGTATCATCAATCGCGCGCTTGTTTTGGTAACTCGCGCCTTTTTGTGCAGGTCAGTCACTGATTTCACTGACGGAGACATATGAAGCTGTGCCGAAATATTTGGGCTTTAATTGCATCAAACCCGTTACGTTTTCGTATAATTCGAGAAGCTTAAGCATTCCGCTTTATACCACCTGTATCACCGGCTGAGCCTTTTGGCAGTCCGAGATAAAAAATATGTACCTTGTTGAGGTCATCCTAGGCCTTCCTTTTACTCATAATAGCCAACAGGGTCAGCCGATGACATTTCATTTCTCGGTCAACGCCGTCGCCACAACCAAACGTGACAACCGAAATCGAAGTATTTCCCCTTGCCACATATGCATACAAATAGTCTGCAGTTTGCGCTGTCCGTTGTGCTAGCACATGTTTTCTTTCCTTCGTCCGCCCTTCCTGGTTCTTCAATTTTGTTTCGTTTGGTTTTGTTTTGTTCTGTTGGCTATTCATTTTCCATTGAAAGGTTTTGTTTTGATTGTCATTTACGCACTTCCATACCCCAGCTATTCGTTAAATCAGCCAAATAGCAAAAGCCAACATACCGCATATCTTCAGTGTTGAAAAAGATGGAGGCCGCGACCTCCCCCATCTGAAAGTTGGAGGGGCTAAAGCCCTCCCTTGTCCCCATGGCTGCCGCGCCCCTGCTCAAGGCCGTAAAAGAAACGGTTTAGTCGAAAACGTCATAGAATTAACGGAATCATCATATATTATGGAGCAGTGGACTTTGAGTCCAGGCACAGACTAAATTTTTTCCAAGCAGAACTGGAATGACACAGATTTGTTACGTGTTTCATCAATCTGCTTTCTCATACCATCGTGATTTCTGAAAAAACAAATGGCAAAAAAAAAATTTTCAATATAACCAGCTGAAAAGAAAATGATAGACAAGGTCCAAAAATTAAAAAAACTTAACAATTTTTTTTTTTTTTTTTTTTTTATATTTTTTTTTTGGGGTGGGGGGGTTTTTTTTTTTTTGTGGGTTTTTTTTATATATATTAAGGTTGTTGGAGCGCAATCACCAAGGTATAGCGGGCCAAAGTCCAGTCATAGTTTTTTGGTGTAAAAAATATGTGTCACTAATCAAAGTACGGGCCAAAGTCCAGTCATAGTTTTTAGAAATTTTTAGGGCAAGCTTCAAACTGCCGCCACGAATATAGCTTTAAAGATAGATTTCCGAAGTTTTTTAAGGGCGCACAGGTAATGAACTAAAACATATAGAACTAGTTTGGTTGATCTCAGGCCAGGTGATGAGGTCAAAAATTATTTTCAAACATAAAAGTTATGTTCTTGTCATCTTAGCCAAAAAAGCGAGATATATGTAAACGGCCACTTCTTTTACCCGTATACGAAGTTCCGGTTCGATATCAGGACAGGTCACGGAGAAATGACCAAAAATGTGTTCGCGCGTACCCTTTTTCTGTAGAGGCCAAACAATGAATCGCCACCAGTCTCCTCCTCAGTGCCTAAATCAAACCTGAAATGGTACAAGATAATGTCAGGAATGACATCTCACATTGTGATGTAACACACATTTTGATCTCTTCTAGGTCACTGCCCTGAGATGAACTTTATTAGCCTTGGTGCACCCGTTTCCGCAACAGTTTGCTTTCTAAGACGTTTTTTTTTACACTGATTTCGAATTGATCGTTCAAAATTACCTAGGTATAGCACACGTAAGTGCGATCAGGTGTCAAAAAAATGCATTATACGGGTTTTGCCTGCGGTCCAACATTCTGTTCCCGTGTACTTTTCCGACGAAGCCGATGGACGCAAAAAAGTTTTTACTTGCCAAGGCTAAATATTTTAGTGATAAAATTGCGCTGGACGACGGTAGTTGGCTCTTTGGAACACATTTCCGCAATTATTATTTTTTTTAGGTCACTTTAGGTCAGTAACCTAGGTTGACGTCACATGGCCTTGGATGGCCTTGGTGGAAGAAATTTGAACTGTGCGTCATTTTTGGGCGCCAAGTTCGAATTCATGACCAGAATGTAACCCGAGATACCACAAAACAAGATGCATGACACTTCAGGAAATTATAGCCAAATGACTTGAGTTGTGCTGAAATGTTAATTTAAGCCAAAGTTCTGACCTGACCTAAGTACTGACTCAAACATTTTCAATTATATACCATCTATTGCAGTTATGTGTAACGTGCAAAAATGACTCATACATCCTGGCGTTGTGAGAACGGTTTTCGCGGCAGAAGCGAAAGTCTGGCGAGCCACACCAAATTTGACCCTCTTTGGCCTTATCTGGCCTTGAAGGTTACACTTTAAAAACATTAAACCTCTTCGCAAGAGGGTTTTTAGGGTTGCATCTACGCTGCTAATTTGGTGGCTCTAGCCCCGCTTTTTTGAGATCTTGAGAATGGGGACCAAATTGACCCCCCACCCGTGCGCAAGACATTTGACAGGTTTTCCGTGCGAGTGTTAATGTTCAGATAACACTAAAAAAAACAGAAAGCACGGTAAAGTAACGTACCCGGGTGTCCTCACACCAAATACACCAGAAGTAAATTCCGATATATGCGTTCTTGCGCCGCATTGTTTACCGGGATGTGGGGTGATGACAATCTCGGGCTGCGTTCAGCTGGCTAACATCGGCAATGCCAGTCCGATAGAAATGTTCCACGACACGGATTCAAGTTTACAAGGATTTGGAATTGGAGACTAGGAATATTAAAGCGCGGCGAACGGAAAAATGAAAAAAAATATGCCTACGGTTTTCCCTGGTGACGGAAGATGTCGCCTAATAATGGACGAGACAGGAATATTATCCTTCAAAATGTGAAGGAACAAAGGCGAGGGCCTCCGAAGTTACAAAATGGCTGCACTGTGGTTGGATTCGGATAAAAGACACATGACAGGCGCGAACAAAGAAACAGAGAAGACCTTGAGGATGGATTTACCACTAAAACGTCGGCCATGACAGCTATCCCTTATGCTATGGAAAGGCCTGCATTTTGAGCATAGAACGATCATACTGTTTTAAAGGGTCATGGAGACTCACTTCCAATAAACATACGGCATAATGGTTCGAAAATTAGCGGAACTATAGTTCAGGACCCAATGTGACCTGCTGACAGATATGAGTCCCATGAAGACAAAAAACCCTGCGGGAAATGTGCATGGGGATGGGAATTAGAAAACACAGTGAAAACACGGCAGACACCTACGTGTTTGGCCCGGTGGCCTTGTTTGAGGGAAAAAGTGTATTGCACAATGTTCGAAGAGAACCTGTCCGACCAGACGCTAACAACAGAGAGGAACTTTTGTGGGCCTTTTTCAATGGAACCAGACAAGTGTGCTCAAACTTGCCGTTTGGAAATAGCGCCCCTGGGCCTGTCAGGCTTTGATTGGGATGTCTGCACTCGTATACGAAGAAATCAGTTGACATGACAGCATGTATATTACTGATGCCAGTCGGTAATTACTCATGCTAGCACGATAGTCGAGCTGTTTCCGGGAAAAAAGAGCGGATAACTGGTGAATGTGCACGGCTGACCTCAGCGAGAGTGAGGTGTCTCCGAGGGGGAGGGGTTCTGCCCATTCCCAGACCGAACGGCGGCAGTGGCCGAGCTCCAGTGCAGGTGAGCTGACCACAGAGCCGCGGGGATGAGCAGTCGGGAGGTGGTGCCGGTCAGCCCTCAGTCGGTGACCGCGGCTCGGGTGGAGCTGGCTAAGCCGCGGGCGGAGCCGGCGCCGCGGCCGGCCGGCCGGCCGCCAGTCGAGCTCTAGGTGCGGCCAGGAGCGGCCAGGAACAGTGCGCGAGCGGCGGACGACAGGGCAGCGGGCAGCGGCAGCCACCGTCGCCGGCGCCGGCTCCTGGCCAGCCGCCAGAGGGCGCCACCGCGCCGGACTCGTCAGCGCCGGGATCGGTCAGTTCCGCCGCGCGGCCGGCCTGAGCCACGAGCGGCCAGCTGGTCACTGTTGACGGCGGTGCCCGGCCGCCCGGCGCCGCCGGCCGGTCACCAGCTGGCCTGAGCCACGAGCCGGCCAGCTGGTCACTGTTGACGGCGGTGCCCGGCCGCCCGGCGCCGTCGTCACAGCGATCAATGACCGTGGATGTCGAGCGATCGTTACGGCGGTCGCCGCGGCGCTTTCCACTGTACCGATGATTTTATTGACTTCTGGGTTTGTCGGTTTTGTATTTCGTGTTTATTGAAGATCGGTCGGGTGTAACAATCCGTTTTAAAAGCAGGTGCGGCATGGACATAGACATAGCTGATCATGCGTATAAGGGCGTGAAATGCTGTTACGAAACTACTGTTTTTGCATGGGAACTAATCCTTTTGACACAGTATTTCGAAACCGTCATTCCGTAAGAACTTTTCCAAAGACACTCCGGAGGAAACTCTGAACCCGCAGCTGCATTCGAGCTCGCACGACTTCGAACGCAGCCTATGATTCAGAAGACGGACGGCCAGTTCTTGTTTTCGGCCCGGCCGCCGGTCGTGTCACGCCCATCTGGTCTGACATTGACCGCAAGGTTATGCGTCGATCGATGCTCACTAGGCCGTGCGGTCGCCGTCCGGCCGCCGTATCGGTGGCGCTTGCGGCGGCCGCCTGCCGCGCGTGACGGCCGCCGGTGACGTCAGCCGGGCGCAGCGTCGGGTCCTGAGTCACGCCAGCGCCGGTGGCGGCGCCGCCGACTGCCGCCCCCGAGTGCCGGCACTCGGCGACCCTGAAAACACCGCCGCCGGCGTCCGGTGCGCCTGTCTGCTGGCGACCGCATGCAGTGTGTCTGTCGGGCACTGGTGTTTAACGTGTCTCGCCGGGACTAGTGACTGGTGTGCATGTCTGGGACTGGTGACTAGTGTGTATGTCTGGGACTGGTGTCTGGTGAGTGGATATCAGCACATGGAAGCAAGTCAAGTCACATTCCGTGAGAGGCTTGGACCTCCCGTTTCCCTGCGAAAAAAAAGAACACGTGGTATGGTCAATGACTCCTAGTTATTTTCTTTGCAGGCATTTGTTTGGCATGGATGCATGCACAGATATTATGCAACCTAGTTTCTGATCATTGGCGCACGCGGATTCCTAAACGTTATGGAAGGGCAGCGAATTACCACGTTTTTCTAGTCAAGCCCGTCACCATGTGGGTTTCTCGTTGCACGCGACCACTAGGCGGGGTGAACAACCGAATGATTTTTAACTTCTTTGTTTTCGCCTGACTAATATAGTGATACACAGGCATGGTGTGAGGTGAAAAGCAGGGAAGGGGGAAGGCAACCCCCGAAAGTCGAGGCCGAATGTTAATTGCAAGCTCTAGTTAACGCTGTATGATCATGCCTTCACCCAAGGGCCGGAGAAGACAAGGCACAAAATCGGATGGGTTCCTTACACAAGAGGCACACTTCCAAATGTTCAGTGCCTGCTACAGGCTGCTGAAAAAGATGGTGCAAACTGTGGATTAAAATGCCCTTCGTGAAAATATCCTTTATTTCATGGCAAGCGTAATCTACAAAAGTTCGTTGGCTTAGGTGCCGTGAACAATGGTACATCTGGGGACCATCGACAAATTCCTCGCGACGCATGCTCTTGTTTATAAAGCTGATCCAAGCGTTTGTTCGAGTAGCGTTGGAGATCAGAGTCGGTGCTCAGCAGAGCTTGCTAGATAAACTCTGTCGCCTGATCTTGCAATTTCTCGCGACTCTAGCCCGTTTGACCACACAACTTTCCCATTTCAGTTTCCGATCACGGATCCCAGCTCGAATGCTTGAAAACCTAGAATTCGATTGGTAAAAAGGAAGGTTCCAGCGCGATAACTTGTTCGATTTCTTTTTCAAATTTTTAAAAGCTGTGTCAGCCGTAATTTCCATTCACGGAAATAAGACATTGTTCTCCCTCGCAGCTGGACTGTGCTTTATCGTAACAGTGTCGCTTCACGTTGACAACAATTTGCCTGCATCTTGTGCAATTTGGCACTTGTCTTACTGATCCCATTTATTTGTCTTGCAGAGTGGACAGTTCCATATACAGTCGCCACCGTTGCCATGGAGACAGCATTTAGCCACGACACATCTTCAACTGCCGCTAATCAGGACCTATTTCCGGAGGAAAGAAGGGCTGCAGGAAACGACGCTGGCTTGTTGCACACAGTCAAGCACGTGACTGTTCCTGCCACAAGTGACACCGTGGAAGACGATTTGTTGAACAGCAATGAAGCATCTGAAACTTCCCTTGACAAGGACAACAATCCAGCTACGTTGCGGTCGAATGCGTTCAGCAGTGGGTTTGATGAGGCCAGTTTTACGAGTGGAGCCTTCGAGGATCACAGTCATGGTTCCCACCAATTAGGCAAGCTGGATGAGTTCAATCTCAGAGAGGATGCGAAGCGAACAGAAAACAAAGACGACCATTCCTTTGTTCTTAGCAGTGACAGGGAAAGCAAAGATGAACAGTCGCACGAACAAGAGGTATTTGAGAGGGTGAGCCATGGAGAGCTAGACCTCTTTGGGCACGAGGTGGAATGGGGCAAAGCGTTTTCTGGCGGCATCAGCGACGTGAGCACTGTTTTGTTGGATGACCTGCATGAGTCTCCTGAATCTTTGGGTCCTGGATTTAGTAGTTTTGACGCCGCGAAAGACTTGAATGCACAGCCAATAAAAGACCTTGGAGCAGCAGATGGTGTTCAGGATCTGGGCCAGGCTGAGTTGATGAGAGAAGGCGCTGAACATGTGGACCAGGCTCCTGTTCTGGTGCCCGCCAGCCTGAGGGAAGACGAACCGGATCTCCTGAACGACATTTCCGGGAGCCATTCTGGGGTTTTAGAACCCAGTGAGGTCACAACGAAACCGGCTCTGTCTGACACCGGACATGACGGCCTGTACAGTTTCAGCACCCCTGTCTTGGGAAGCGCAACTCATGGGAACCCGCAAACGGATGACGTAGACACTTCGGACGTGGTCGATCGTCGAGTGACAAAACAAGAGCCGAGCCAAGACAAAACGGCACCTGACGAGCTGAAGACGACAGACGTTGTCAAGGACAGTGGATCGAACTTCGGAGAGAACACAGTTAAGGAGAACGAAAGGGCACGTTCACACAAACAAAACGGCGGTCCAAAATCATACCGGGACATGTTTTACGCACCGGCAGGCGACATGCCCGACGCATCCTTCGGCGGCAGTGACGACACGGCAGGCACAGATCTGCGTCCGACCGACGAGAAACGCGCCGATGCGAGCGACGCAGTGCTTCATGAGAACCTAGACGACGCGGAGAGCGGAGACGTGTTCTTACACGCACGAAGCGATGGTGCAGAAGCTCCAGCGTCGGGTGCGCAAGTGGGCCTTGCGGAGAACGTCCCATTCCCGTCAATCAGAGAGCAAGACGAGGAGGACCAAGACGTCTCAGACATTGATTTCTTTCAAATGAAGTTCGAAACTCCTCAGCGGGATGATGCAATCGCTTTCGACGCAGTGAATGAGATGTTCCGGGCACCTGGAGCAGGGGTTGCAGTTGCTGCTCATAGCAACCTCACAGAACTTCTCCGAAGACGAGCTCCCCCACCAGCCCGCAGACACTGCTGCTGCAACGCTCCTTTCGTCAGTCGGGGAAGTCGAGGGTCATTCAGCTACGGTCTTGCAAGAACAACCGCTAGGCCCTTCGTCAACGTTGGCCGATCACGAAGTACAGCATGCCGATGCGTCTGATGAGTTCGGAAACGAGCTGTTCAGCGTGCCGTCTCAAAAAGAGCCCCCTGGACCAAACGATGAGTCTGATGACGCGGCAGACACGAACACACATCAGCCAGCTGATGAGCAGGACACGAAACCGTCACAGTCGCCTGATCAAATAAATGATGGCTACAACGTTCCCTCACAAGAAAAGGACAAGGCAGAGACTGAAATGATGAAACACAGAACGAATAGCATTGGCCAGGAGGGAGAGGTTTTGCTAACGGCTGGCGGCCCGCAGGCCACTGAAATGACTGATCCAGAAGCACAGGGCATCGTGAAGGATGTTACCAGCTCACCTGATCACTCGGCTGCATCGCTTGACTCAAATACACTTGAACCTGCAACGACGATAGTGACGCTGTCGGATGAAAATCCAGCTGAAACCGCCGACGCATCACTTCCAGGTCGGGGCCAAACTGGCCAGGACCGCGCGACTCCTGGCAGAGACCCAGCTGATGTGGACATCATCACACACTCCGACAGGGAGCAGGCTGGTGCAGTCGGCACATCGCCTTCTGACGGAGGGGAAAACTTTGTGAAGGACGTAATTGATTCCAATGGAGGAGACGCCAGCGAGGATGACGTAACATATCTCAATGGACGAGAAAGCGATGTAGAAGTTTCGTTTCTTCCAGTTGCAGAACAAACCACATCGGAAGGTGCAACATATCCTGACAGAAGCACAGCACTCTCCGGTGAAACCCAAAGCAGTGTGCTAAATGCATCGGCGAATGTTAACGCAGTCGGTCTCGAGAGTGGGGAACTGCAAAAAGTAGAACGGCCATTCGACGTCCAAGATGCCAAATTACAAGAGCAGATGGGTCCCCCAGCTGTCGAATCTCCGTGGTCTGATGGGAAGCTCGCTGACAATGATTTATCGTATGAACCCGACAACGACTCCAGGCCGGCTTCCTCCAGTGCCGATCGCGGCGACGACACCAATGGAGTCCACCTGGATCAGACAGGCAAATCAAAGGAAGACGATCCTGGTTCCGAAGTGCATTTTACGGATCTTGGAGACACAGCTACACAAGGACATGTGGTTTGCTCAGACAATGGAAGTGTTCTTCTGGAACAAGAACATGTTGCAGATGAAATTGGTACGACCGCAATCGAGCTTTTGAAAGAGTCCAGCCTGGACTTGCCTTCCCACGGACAAAGTGGCGATGCGCACGACGAAAAATCCAGTGCAGATATGTTGGCATCAAAGGAAGAGCCATCACAACATGTTAAATGGACTTTGGAAGAGGACGAATCGGTCCTCCTAGATGTTTCCAGCCATGAAGAAAACAATCATCATCTGCTTGGCGTCCAGGGCAACGATGCCGACGAAACACCGCCAGCAAAGGATGTAACGGAGCCAAGCAACGCCCAGCCAAGGGTCCATGACGGGACGACCGATGTGACAAGTCTGCAGCTGCAAGGGCTTGAAAGCAGACCAGACGGTGAAGGCAGTCAGCCACACCTGAAACCCGATGATGTCGGCGAAACTGAGGTACCAGGGCCTTTTGGCGAGCTCAAGACTGAAGTGCATCACGACAAAGAAGAGGCCAACGTGGAGCACGGTGTCATTTCTGATGACATGAAGTCAAGAACTGACCTCCACACCGCCGAAGGAGATCGCACGGATGGCGCGGGCTTGCATGAAAACTTCGATAAACCGACGTCTAGTCTGTCCGAAGGATTAGCTGAGGTCAGCACAGGCCTTGCAGTTTCGGATGGAGAACATGATGATCAGCTCCACGAGCTTGAACGGGAGTTGACGGACGATCAAAACACCGAGATGCTTCAGTTGGAAGGAGAACTTTCCGATGTTCACGTTGCAACAGACAAACATTTGGACGACTCGCAGGATCATTCTCCTCAGGTTGGTAATGAGCCCACCAAAGAAGAAATCATAGCATCGTTCAAAGGTGCAAATGAGGAGCAGGCTTCCAGTTTTCTGGAGGAAAGAGAAAAGACTGACGTGGACATCAGTGATCCAAGTATACGCAAACAAGGCGGTGATTCGAAAGAGGAATGGCGTACGACGGACAAACAGCACGTTTTCGGAGAGGAGGAAGAACTCAGCAGAGCAGGCAGAAGGGTCGACAAGCGCACTGCAAACGTCCAACACCGAACTTCATCTCCACGGAGGCCGGTATGCTGATGAGAATGAAGCCGTTCTAAGTGGTGGAGTGAACGTTGAGTTGTGGTCTCAAGACGACCGTGGATATGTGGGAGACCCAGCCACTTTTGAGCACGAGAACAAGCTCAAAATCGACACAGTTAATGCAGGTCACGATGATGTGCCTGGAAGAGCTTCACAGAAGCGGCTGGATGAGACGGAGGACGATCTTCTCGGTTTTCATGCACAGCAAACCAGTGCAGATGACACAATCCTTCGTGGCCAAGATCCGGTGCCAAGCCCCGATATGCCAGTCTCCAAAGAACAACAGAAGGAAGAGGAGACAGCAGAAAAGGGAGACCCAAATAATGGGGTTATTTCACCAGACACTGAGCTTTGTGGCGAAAAAGACCCCTTGAAAGATGAGCTTGAAGATGAGGTGCATGTGGACTTTTCTGAATCTGAAGGCCTTTCGGTGACAGACACCAACCTCCTTCCGCGTGATCATTTGCAAAATTCAAATGTCCAGCCCTATGGAGATAATGAAGCTGACATCATCCTAGCTGCTGACGCTGCACTGGATGAGCAGAACCTCCCTGGTGACACTTCTCTTCAGAAAGTGGCAATGTCAAGTTCGAACGACCGCGATTCCACCAGTAAATTGGTGCACCTCAGTGAGGACTTTTCAGGCGAAAATGGTGACCAGACCACACGAGAATCTCTTGGCGAGCCCGAAGTTTATCGATCTGTTGAGAAAGACGTTGTCAGTGACCCTATGGCACTCGGTGACCAGGACAATTCCATCAACGAAATGTTCAGCGTTGCAACTGAAACTGCAGACAAGAAAAGGGATGAAGTCACGACAACCACGGCTTTAGTTGATGTCGAGCTTGCTGATGCGGAGGCAGCCATGCTCCTTGGGCATGTGGACGCTGCCAGGGCTGATCTGAGGAATGATAAACTTAACGACGACGACGACCTCTCTGATAGAGCTGTTGCGGGGTCAAGTGCCAACCAGGTCGATGTCGGACATACCGCCGTGGACACATCAGGCCTACGTGAACTGGAAGATGAGCTACTCACAGGGTCGTTGGCACATTTTCAGGGTGGCGGATACAGCGTAGCGGACACATCAGACCTTCATGAACTGGAAGCTGAGCAACTCATAGGGTCCAACCAGTCCGATAAAGAGCATGATGCTTCTGTGGATGCAGTCTCGGTCGAAGCTGCACGCAAAGAAGAAAACGGAAAGACCATCCCTGAAGGAAAGTATGCGATCGAGAGTGCGCAGTTCTTTGGTGCGCTTGAGAACGATTTGCAGAACCAGCTACCCAAGTCGGATGGTCAGAATTTAGAGCAGGGCAGTGGTTCATTGTCACAGGAAGACCAGGAAGAGCCAAGGACGGGGCTTGCAGTAGCTCATGAAGAGAAAATTCATTCGGATGAAGCACTCCCTCTCAAAAAGGGAGTAGATTCCACTCAAACATCGCCTTTGTCAAACACTGACGAGGCCGAAACAGGCAAAGATGCAAGTCAGCACGAGTCTGAAGACGACTCAAAGACCGAACTCCACTCGTCGTATGAAGAACGCATCAATATTAACACAAAAGCATCAGCTGAGCACGATTTGATCTCCGTGGAAACATCGCCAACTCCCAGTGGGGAGCACACCGGCTTCGATGCTGGTTCAAGCCCACAGACGTGCGGAGACGTGAGAGGGATGGGAAACTTTGACGGTATACTTACAGAACAAACAGACGCAGAAGTGGCATCTCATCATGTCACTGTCAGTGACCTTCAGAGTCGCCACCACCAAACTGCTGGTGCTGGAGCATCAATGTCAGCTGAGGACGAGTCGTCCAGCGAACTTGTCGCGAATGAAGACCGGCGTGATGTGGGAGAGAAAATCTTGCAACAGGCTGTTAGCGAGGCAGACACAGAGCCTCCTAAACCCGATGAAGGCCGAGAAGACGTTTGTGAAGCACACTCCATGGAGCATCCAGACCAGTTAAGCTACGACCAGTCCCAGTCTCATGTGCTACCTTTAGAGGACAAAGATGCCGTTACGCACAACACAACTCACCTTTCGAGAAAGGACGTGCCCAGGTCCAACGGACAGAAAGCGAGTGGTGAAACTGAAGTACCCCCTGTGGATGAGAGCAAGCCAAATGACGGACTGCATTTGTTCAGCGAGGATCTGACTGACATGGATGGAGCACTGTCGTCAGAAGCTAGAGATGAAGGACAGGCACTGTTTCCGCCTGGCAGGAATTTTGCCAGTGCGAGTGGCTTAACCCAGCACCATCAAACTGGCGATTTAAACCATGACCATCTCTTTGATGACCAGACATTCGACGTGGAGGCAGCTCGCCCAAATGACGATGAACCAAGACTAAGGAGCGATCTCCTGCGGGCTACTGGGAATCTGGATAGCCAAGAGAATGATCGTGACTCGCAAAAACGAGATTACGAGACAAAGTCTGAAGCACTTCTGGTCTCTGATGAGCTCCCTGGCCATGCTCGCGAAATCCCGCACGAGCGCGAAAACAAGTCGAAACCGGACCTGGCAGGATCAAATGCCAACGCTGCTGAGTGCAAATAACGACGTCACATACAACGATGCGTGCGAATCAAAGAGCCAGCTGAGTGCGTTTAATGGAGAACGCGAAAACGTGGATGAGTGCAGAATATCACCGGAACAGTCAGGTGATCCACAAGGAGAAATTCAACTCCTAGAAAACGGCCTTAGAGCTGATGGTGCACTATCACAAGAGAAAGAAAAACGGATGGAAACAGGCCAGTCCCTATCCGTAAACGGTTCTACCAATCTGGGTGCTTCCGCTGAACATGTCGACAAGCTGAAGTCCAACACTGCATGGTTCGATGTGAAGGATGCAAGTGGAAATGAATCGATTTCAGAAAAGGACCATCCTTCCGCAGCCTGGGTTGATGTGTCTGGGTCAGACGATCAGCTGAGGGATGTTCATGACCTTCACGAAATTTCTGAAGCGCCAGACTCCGGGCAGTCTCAGATGGACGGACAAAGTGCTTTTGAAGATGTCTCAACCCTGATTGAACTAGGAAACAAGCCAGACTCAGACTTTGACCGGGCCATTCATGGTGATTTTGGTACTGCAGCCTCGGAAGAAATTGGGGAAACATCAAAGACAGAACAAGCACAGTTTGTAGACAGCCACCCGCAAGAAGAAGGAACGATTGTTCACGACGCTGAGGATGATTCAAAATGTGATCTGCCTGAATCTGACAGAGAACAGCTCAGCAAAGACCAAAATACAAAGCTCCTGGAAAGTGTGCAAAACCTAGAGTCCGAACCAAGCGTATTCGATGGCCCGAAAAATGCACCTGATGGCGGAGATGATGATATCCCTTTCACACGGGGCATCGAATCGGTAGAAAAGCCACCCCCATCAGACTGGCAACATGCCAACATGGATCATCACCCCAAGGGAGAAATACAAGAAGACGACCTGAAGACCGACGTGACTGACGTTTCAGATATCGAACAACCTGACTATGATGCTGGATTTTCACCTCAAGACGACTCAACTTTTGAGGATCTCATGTATGACGAGAACCAAGAAGAAGCGGTAGGTACGCATGAGACAGAGAGCGAATTTGAACTCATCCAATCTCATTCTGATGGGCTGCTTTCCGATGTGAAAGATGCAGTCTTTCGTGATGAGGCTGAACACCTTCAAAGCCGAAGCGCCATTGCTCAGCGAACATGTTGCAGATGTGGAAGCTGCACCGCCACAGGAGCACAGGGAACGGCCATGGCTCGACGGAGGGAACGACAGCAAGCATGACGTTTCGTTACCTGAGGTCACAGATCGAGTCGAGGTCATGGCAAAAGGACAAGAGAAAGTCGAGATCGGTTTACGTCAGTCCAACGGAGATGACATAACCGGGAATGACGTCATACAGCACGGTGTCATAGATGAGTTGACAAGTGACGTTTTACTCGACGTTGAAAGCGTGAGCAGTTTTGAAGGACTTCTTGAGAATGAGAATGCAGAAGCGCCGATGACCGACCCAGTGCTGGCTGCCGGACTCGATAATCTCAGCGCCCAGAATGCAGCAAATCTTCAGAGGCAAGTGAGCGAGCCAGAGGAAAAACTGGGTGCATCCCACGAGAAGCAGTATGACGTGGACGGGCTTGTTTCACGTGAGCGTGACGGCACAAGCTTCAACCAGGCATGGTTTGATGAAACGCCCGTCGAAAAATCAAAGACATTCACGCACCAGCCAGCGAATGAGCCAAAGAAAGAACATCTTGAATGCAACGCGGATGACGTGGATGACGGATGTCGAGAACTCGAGTCGAATGCTGAGCTTCACCCGACCAACGAAGAGCGTGCTGACGCAGAGGGACCCAACGCGCCAGCTGAGGTTACCACGCCGAAAACTGCACCACCCGGCTCCGAAACGGAACTGGTCGTCGTCGACGTCGGTCGTGGTGATACTGATCTGGCGCCTCCTGACAGTTTAAACGAACAAACGGTCAATCTGGACGAAACGGTCCTGGAAGAGGAAGACGTGTAGATGATCGCATACCACCGGAGCGCAGGGAAGAGGCGTGCTCGGCGGGTATCGCACCACAGGAGAGCGCTGCGAGGACTCGCATGTGGGTGCTAAAGTACCGCAGGAAAACAATGAGGTGTGGAATGTGGATATTGAGACTCCACGGGAATACGGACAGGAAAACCGCTGTTGATATTAATGTACCGCAGGAATACAGCGGGCGTGCAGATTTGGATGACATAATGTCTCAGATCTTCAAACGGGAAACAGCTGAAGATGAAAATGCGAGACAGGAACGCAGAAGGGACACAGACATGGGAAGTGATGCACTACAGGAACGAAGAGAGTACGGAAGTGTGGATGTTACCGGGTTACAAGAAACCATGGAGAAGACGAAGTCGGACAATACTACGCCGCAGGCCAAGGAAAACATGGCAAATGTAGATACTACCGCTCCGCAGGACCACACATTGGAGGAAAACGTGCACAGTAGTGAACTACAGGAACACCGAGAGGAGACAAAACTGAACATCATCGAATCACGGGATCACATACAGGAAGCGCAGGTGGATCAGACCGTGTTGCAGGAAATCGAAGAAGGCTCAGCGAAACGGACTGCTGGTCTGGAAAGCCCCCCGATTCCTGTGCGATCTGACATGGCTGAGGTGGAAGTGCCGTGGTCTGATCACGATTACACTAGCGAGGATGACAACAAGAACTCAAGGCTGGCACTTTCCGAAGGACACCTTTTCGGCCAGATTACGCCTTTCCAAAATATCGTCATGCCAGAAAATGATCAACATCGATCAGAATCCAAGCAACCGTGTGAGGAGGAGCAAGCCTCATCAACGAACACAAGAAAACCGAAACCCCTTCCCCGTTCCCAAGGTGTTCCCACCGACGTGGACAGCGGCACAATGTCACAGGAGCACGCATATGTATCACAAACAGCGACCTCTCCACCCAACGTCGATGGCACAAACTGGAAGAATGCAATCAGTGCTGTTGAGCCGTCTGAGCTCCAGGAGGCAACCGCAGAACTCTGCGAGTCAGAGCAGCGGCACCACGCCGAGGACAAACCTCCCAGCCTATCTGAAGCGAAGTTGGGCGATACTACGCCGCAGGCGAAGGAAGAGGAGACAGGTGTAGATATTGTCGTGCCACAGAACCACACATTGGAGGAAAACGTACGCGGTAGTGAACCACAGGAACACCGAGAGGGAACAAAGTTAGACGTCATCGAATCACAGGAGCACAAACAGGACGCGTATGCGGATCAGACCGTATCACAGGGAATCGAAGAGGACTCAGAGAAATGGACTGCTGATCTGGAAAGCCCCCCGATTCCTGAGCGGCCTGACATGGCTGAGGTGGAAATGCCCTGGTCTGATCACGATTACACTAGCGAGGATGACAACAAGAACTCAAGGTCGGCATTTTCCGAAGGACACCTTTCTGGCAACGTCCCGCAATTCCAAAATATTGACATGCCTGAAAGTGATCAGCAATCGATCAGTGGTGGTGAATCGTCCGAACTCCCAGAGACAACTGCAGAGCTCTGTGAGTCGGAGCAACGGCACCACGCAGAGGACAAGCCTCCCGCTCTACCGTCACCGCATCGCCAGAACGGTGCCGAAACGCATCACCCTCAACTAGATGCGACAAAGGGCGTGAGGGAGGTGGATATATTGGATGATTCACGTGGCCAGCAAGAGGCTACGCCGCTCCACAGTGCAACAGGCACTGATCTACCAGAACAAGACCCACCCCGGTCTGAAGGAAACCGTGTGGATATTCCACTTCGAGGTAAGCGGCGACAGTATCGTTGCGAGTTGCCCCTAATGCCGTATATCGAAAAGGAGATAGATGCTTTGTTCCATAAAAGGATCCATTAAGTTGCAAAGGGACTTTCAGCTTAAACTAGTATCATGTTTACATTCATTATGATGTAAACGTACCCTTCTTGTTCCATCACTGCAGTGTTCAAGAACTAATACCGTCTCGGCTTCTTCAAAATGCAAAATGACAAACAACACGCATTGATCAGCTGCTCTGGCACAATAATCGGTCCAGATCTTGTGCAGGGCGGGGGGGGGGGCAAATCTCCATCCGTGTAATGTAACCTAATCCCAGATGTTGATTTCGCCCGGATTTCGGTCGCTTTCTTCCGCCACTTTCCAAATTGACATTTGTTTTTAACATAAAAGTTTGAGAAGCAAAATATCTAAACTTGGCCGTCCGAAAAAGGTCCAAAACACATCTAGTCCACCTTTTCCAACGAAAAGGGGCCATGACCCTAATGCCCCCCCCGGATCCGCCATTGTTTTGGAATGTTTGTAATAGTGACAACATTTACAGCTGAACACAATGATGAAGAACGGTTGACATCCGGCGTTAACAGCAAGGATGAAATTCCGTCAGCACGTCCGGAGAAAAAAGAGACCATGGTGGCAGATAGTGGCAAAGTCCGAGATAACCAGGAGGGGCACCAGGGTGAGTCTGTGCAAGACGGGCGACGCTCGTCTGACTCATCTCTCTCTCTCTCCCTCTCTCTCTCTCTCTCTCTCTCTCTCTCTCTCTCTCTCTCTCTCCCTCCCTCCCTTCATCTCTCTCTTCCTCCCTCCCTCTCTCTCTCCCTCCCTCTCTCTCTCTCTCTCTCTCTCCCCTCCCCCCTCTCTTGAGAACGTAGACTAATAAGAGTCATTATTTTCAGCCAAACATCATCGTGTTTCAGGACAAGCTGAGGAGCGTCATTCCGGAAGTACAGCCGAATGTGATGATTCCTGCGAAGGCACAGCTTGGCATTCCTGCATCGTCGGCGGCCAAGAACACGTGATTGACATGAAAGTCATCGAACCATACAGAAAGGTAAAGCCGACACCGGCAGAACTGCCATGGGAAGTCTACAGCGTGAGTATATCGGGAACATTTTGTACGCGTAATGGTGTGAATGAAATTACTGTTTAGAGAAAGCAGTCAACGTTTTGTGTAGCGAAGCCTAAAAAAAACACTGCTCAAGAGACTCGTACTGCAGACGAAGTGCAATGCCATAGAGTTCCTGTGGTCTGGGTTAATAGGAAATATTTCTTGGGAAACATTGGGGTCTCTTAAACCTGACGAGCACCGTACTGCCTGGTTAATATTCATTATGTGATATTCTAAGGCGAACGGTATTGCACAATTCCTACGATATTGCATTCATCAGCTATGCAACAGGGGTCCCTGTCGCTGGTTCATTGGAAATTTTGAGCCATCTGTGATGTTTTCGTTCTCTGGATATTGGCCCCAGCTGTTAACGCAGTAATTCTGTCCAGGTGCTGTCACACGGCGGGTACACGGATGGTCGTGACGAGCAAGCCATCATCGTGTTCGCCTCCTGCTACCTGCCGAACAGAAGCAGGACCGACTACAACTACGTCATGGACAACCTCTTCCTGTGAGTGTACAGGCGTGGCGAAGTAAAACACTTGGCATGACCATGTTAGGATTGTTATAAGGTATTTGTTCACATTTCTTGACTTGAGGTATATGGTACATGTTCACATTTCATGACATCCTTCTCGTCTGCTCCAGTTTGGCTCCTGTTTTACTGCTCTTTTTATGACAGTGACTCAGTCATAAAAACCTCAGAATCCGTTTTAATCCATTAGGGTGTCGTTTTCTTAAGCGCAAAGATTACTAGGTTTTCATCGTTGCAATGCAGCGCCTTGTTTCCAAACGAAGTGCATCCACCAGATCCCAACTGAATTCCTTTCTCAGATAATAAAACAGCTAATCTCAGTATATCTCAGATGGCGGGCTGTTTTGCTACGCTTAGTATTTCTTTTTCCTGGGGAATGCGTTTTGTTTATTTCAAACGCAACTCCACAGTTTGTAACACTGATGATTCTACATCGCTGGCAGACATCGTACCGCGGTGCTCTCCGGTCGTTCGTTGACACCCTGCGCCGATGTGCGCAGGTACGTGCTCGCCACCCTGGACGAGCTGGTCGCCGACGACTACGTGCTGATCTACCTGCACGGCGCGACCGAGAGCTCGCGCTCGCCCTCGTTCTCGTGGTTGCGGCGCTGCTACCAGCTGATCGACCGGCGGCTGCGGAAAAACCTGCAGGGCCTCTACCTGGTGCACCCCACCTTCTGGCTGCGCACCATCGTGGCGCTGACGAGGCCTTTCATCAGGTGCGCGGCGATTCGATGGGGCAGAATAATTTGGCCAAATGTTGGTTGGGCGTCCCGCTAGCAGACTGTTGGACACGCGAGCTTAACCTTGTGCGTTGCTGTGAACTAAGAAGACAGCAGTCCGCAAAGCTCCTCGCAATAACTGCGATGTATTTAAACTATTCGGTCCACGGCTGAATGCAGCCTACCTCGTATATTCGCTTTACCGTGCAACTTCCGCACGTTTCCTTTTCATTTCCAGTCCATTTTGCAATGAGCAACAAGGAGCCTTGGTTTCCTTCTCCTTCGTTCCAAGGTAATTTTCCTTATACTTTTTTATATTAATGACCAATAAATTCCCGTTATGTGGCTTTCATTTCAGTTCGAAGTTCAGCCGAAAGCTGCGCTACGTGAATGGACTGAGAGAGCTCAGTGACCTCCTGCCAATGAATCACGTGGCCGTGCCGGACGAGGTCAAACAGTGAGTAACCATGAACAGCTGGCAGTAGCGGCTGTGGGAGCAATGACGATGGAAAGCTACTTCAGCACTAATCGCACCAAAAATACGCAGAGGTCCTGTAATGACTTGGATACTACAATGCGAATCACCAAGGGAAGAAAAACAGAGCAAAGACCTCTTGTTGGTGGAGCCTGTCTAAAATTGGGCGTCACCTAACAATCACCGATGTCCGACAAAAGCGCCATATGGCGCCGCTGTACAGTACGTCACAGAGCTCCCAGGCATTGCTTGCTATAAGCAGCCGTCCAGGATGCCCTATAGTGCCCAGTGTCTCGATGACCATGACCTGGGGCAGCGAGCCTAAACGTCTGCCTCTTAACGTTTGTCTTGCGGTTTAAGTCACGTCGGAGGTGCGCTTTGTGCGAATCATAAAAGCTTTCGCGTTCCATGAAGAGAGAAACGTCTTTCGACTGGCCTAAACTGCAACAACATTGTCAATGTTTTTTTTCGTTTCAGACATGAATTCAAGCAGATGATCGCCGAGAGGAAGCGAGAGCTTCACATCAAATAGAGGCGTGTGATATAACGTCATGGGCTTGATCTGGTACAGTGAGGTAGCAGCGGGTCTCAGCCGCATGTGCCGACAGTTTGATCAACTTTGGTGCACGACATTGGGCCCAGAATGCCGGCAAAACTATGCTGCACATGACATGTCAGGGGACGTTCGTAATGAACGTCACGTGGATGAGACGACTGACTGGGCAAAGAACGGGGCCAATGAAACGTTAAGCACCAAAAGAGTGTCCGTGCCAAGAGCCGCGTTGGCAGCGCAACCACGTCAGATAACCACAGGGGACAGCTGATTACTGGATTCTGGACAGACTGGTTATGTGTTGCATGTTTGAGGGCCCAAAGCCTCACAGCCGAATGTAGTGAAGAGTGAATGGAGGAGAGAGGCGGGGAGGCAGAGAGAGAGAGAGAGAGAGAGAGAGAGAGAGAGAGAGAGAGAGAGAGAGAGAGAGAGATCCAAGAAGGTACCACAACGCAGGGTAGAAGTAACAGCGGAACGTCAACAAAAGGCACAACGACGCCGTCGTGTTACGTATTTAAAACTTGCAGTATTTACGAAGCACTGATGGACACGCATGTATATGGCGTTTGCTCGTGACTTATCGGCTTGTCTACTAGGAAAGTTCCATTGAGATCGCTGGCTGTGTGCTAGGAGCTTCTGGACGACGTGACGTTTGCTGAACAAAATGTTCAGCTTAATTTTAGAGAAAGTGTAACAGCCATGATACGTGCAGGTTGTTGGAAGCGTAGCTGGCATGATAATGTGATACTTAACTTATTCATGAATGTTTGAATTTTGCTCCCTGCCACGTTGTATAGATGTGTACTATATACCTATATCTGTTGATGTATGTTGGTATGAAATGAAAAGGCCCAAAGAGAGATTCTAGTACTTTACAGCAATACAAACATAACCCGACCTGGAACATTTGAATTGTATGAAACGGCCATAGGAGCAGCTCATGGCAAGGATCGCAAGAACCTGCGCACCTCTAGAGTCCTGACGACCCCCGGGGAATTTGCAGAGGATGGAAAGGAAGCAGAATGACACGAGAACATGGAAATCTGCGTACCCCTTTTTAAATGTCCTCACGAAACTCCATCACAAAATCGTGTGAAGTCACCGAAATTTTGTTTGCTTATAAATTTTGTCACCTAAATTTTGTTTGATTTGTTACTCTTAAAATGAGAAACAAAGGGGACATTTGATCTAGTATATCATGTTCCATAAAGTTTAAATTATAATCTAATGCTTACAAAAAAAAACAGTTATGAGGAGCAGATCAAACTGAGTCACGTCGGTTTCACGTTACCATTCCTGAAATGTCACAATTGTGCATATATATGAACTGGCCTGGCATGACATGATGACTGTTTACCTGCTACTCATGAATGGTTCTTCAATCTAAACAGGCCACCGTCGTCTAGTAGATTAAAATCCACTCGTGGCCATAAAGCGCGCTCGATGGCCGTTTTATAGGCGCGGAACGGGTGTGCAGTCCGAAACGGTGCGCTCCGAAATCTGCCTGAACCGCCAGCTTCGGTTTCCAAAGCTGGCTTCGACCCGTAATGCTTCCGACCATCAAAAAACTACTCAAATGAGGTCAGTGACAGGCGTCAGCCGCCAGGATCGCACGTGCTTGAAATCGAGTATCACATAGCATTGCACCCACGCTAAAGATCATTGGTGAGATGATGCCCTGTGCTCGTGCGCTATGTTGCATGTCCTGCTTTTACATCCGTGAGAGACGGCCGTCAAATAAATTTTGACCTTTGATCGTCATGTAAGACAGCAGATGGGCACGAAGTACCGGGGGCTATATGTACCACATACCCATGGCTGAGGGTCCGTGGGGATTGGGGGAGGAACCCCCCCCCCATATTCAGGGATTTTAACATTAGGCATATGGCAATGACTGGCAAGAAACGGTCTGAAATCCATGAGGACCCCTCCCCTCATATTTCTTGGAAATCTCCAGCCACGCATGTACCGGGCAATGGTGCGGTACATACAAAGACTAGCGGGTGGACCCGTTGTAGTTTTAATAACGGCCACCAAGGACGCGACCATCGCGGCTTACCGGCACGTGGAGTCGAGTTGACGTCTGACGGTGAGTGAGTCTGGTCAAGTACTGGTAAAAAACCTCGTAAGTTAAGTATGCTAAACTGATTAGGTCGGGAATTATGTTCTTGATTGTGTCATGACATTCTAGATAAAGCTGACTAATTACGCCTGGCCATTTATGCGTTATTGACAGCCGGGCCGGTAGTCACCGATATACCGAAAGAGTGCAGATTCATCAAACTGCACATTGGTTTAGGTTAGGTTAGTTGAGGTATACATGAGGTAAGGTTGGGTTACAGATAATAATTGTTGTACTGTCATGGCGCACAGTTGGTGACAGAACTGTGGCATTGGGGTAGGTTCCTGGAAAAGGTCATGATGGAGGCTAACAGGTATTGATTGCACATCCTGCTCAGTCAAAAACTCCAAAGTTATTTGGAGCAATAAATGTTGATAGTTTCATGCAAGGACTCTGGAAAGTACATGACCTAGTCGAGTTTGTGATTCGTTATCACATGTTGGTTTGCTTTTCTGTCTGTTAGGATTCATAGCTACGGACGGTCGGGCAGGCGTCGGTTCACCCTAATAGCTGGCCGTTTGCGACAGTGGCGCCATGGACGGTGGCCGTGAAACTGCGCGATGTGTAGACTCGTCTTTCAAATTACCTTGACGGGGTGTTCTGCCATTTTCCATTGTCCGCGGGAGACGCGCATGGGGCGTAATGTTGCGTCAAAGGCGTGGCATAGAATACTAGAGGCCTCAGGCCGATAAAAGAGAGCGATCGCATTTGGTTCTGTCTGACACACACACACACATATATATATATATATATATATATATATATGTATATTGTATATTGCGGCCATACCTCAAAATTGCCACTGCTGTGTTGGTTTCTTGCTTACGATTTATCAAACTTTTTGTCAGCATTGCACTTCCTAGCTCATAACTTAAGATCGCTCTGTGCCCTTCACCCGCCGGCGATGCCATGGCGTGTAAAAATCTAATGCAGTCTTTATTTCAGGTGGGAAAGAACTTTCAAGGATACGCTGACGTGGAAGTTACGTGAACCTATATGTACTAGCGAGCAGACCATTTTGTTTTCACTAGTCGCCGTGCGAGGCGCCACTGTCGCCTGTGGCGGGTGATTCGGGTGAGCTGACGCCTCGCCGGACGTTCCAGCCAGCTTTTTGGGCTCTGTTTATCCAGAGTTTTGTGTAGTCTTGTGTTCTGTCAGGCATCAGTCATTCATCTGTGCTTACTTGTTTTGAATGTTGGTTGGGCTCACCTTTGTTGTATAGTGCATCTGTGTTTGGTATGATCATTTGCCCCATGACCTGTTTTGTGGCATGCAGTGGTGGAAAGAGAATATTGGGCAGCTTGTTTAATTTTTGAAAGCTTGAAAGTGATATTAAGTGTAACTGCCAGCCATACAGCAAATGGAACATTGCAGAAGATATAAGTAATATGGTGGAACTACAGTAGGTAAAAATGCCAAACTGTTATGTTTGTAGGAATTGTAGGAACAGTAGCTCTGGTAAACTGTCATGCAAGTGTCTGCTACCCTTTTTATTTCAGTCCCATCTTAAGATGGAATGCTGGTGTGAATGTGGAAAATAAAGTGTTTCAGCATGTTGTGGTTTCTCATGATGTCATGATCAATGGTTACATGACAGTTAACCAAGTTTTTCCACATATCAGTTAATGACATAATGAGCTTATTAAGCAAATCATTCCATCTGTAAACTCAGCCTGGGTGAAAAATTATTGTATTTTGTATTGGTAGAAAGGTTTCCTCTCTCCGCCAGATGGCTTGGCCAGCATCATCTGCCCTGATTGAGGGTGCTCCGCTCTGGAACCGGCGCCATCTGGCAGCGCCGCCGGAGCTCTGGATGCCCTACACAGAGGCCGAGCTGGCGCCGTTGGCGGCTCTCTGCGGCGCCGTGCCGGCCGGCCTGGGCCCACGGTTAGCCGGCCGACTGCGCCAGCTGCTGGGCGAGCTGCACCTGCTGCGCTCGGTCGCCTACCGCGTCGGCAACCAGTTCTCCAACTGCCGAGGCGTTCGGCTGCGTGCGCGCCGTGACGGCGTGCGGCCGCAGGCTGCGCGAGCTGGCCGCGCCCGACTGGCTGGCCGAGCGTCTGACGGTGCTGAGCCGGCCGCAGCGCCGCGCCGGCCGCGCCCAGCTACCCAGCCGCCAGCTGGCGCAGCACCTGCTGGTGGCGTGCCAGCGCGGCGGCCTGCTGCTGGCGCGGCTGGCGGCGCTGGCCGAGCGCGCCGCCGGCCAGTGGCTGCAGTGGCTGCGGCTGGGCCACCACGTGTCGCTGGCGGTGGCGTTCGTCAGCCTGCTGAGCCGCGTCTGGGTCGGCAGCCGGGCCGCCTGCGCCGGCCTCTGCCGCGCGCACGCCGCCGTGCTGCCGCTGGCGCCGGCGCTGCGCCCGGCCGGCGCCCCGTGGCCGCACGAGCCGCCGCCCGCCTGCCTGCGCACCTGGCTCGGCCTGGAGCCGGACCTGGAGTCGGGCCTGGAGCAGGAGGAGCGGCCGCCGATGGCGGCGATCGGCTCGTTGCGAGCGGCGCTCCGCCAGCACGAGCTGCCCTACGAGGACCAGAGCCGCGAGATCATCGTGTCGCTGCTGAAGGCCGGCACTGCCTCCACCTCCAGCTGCCTGGGCCGTGCGTTCGTCAGCGGTGAATCGGATCGTCCCGGTACGGAGGGCAAACCGGAGGTCGGCGGGGCGGCCCGGGACGACGCCGGAGAGGAGGGGATCGGCCGTGATGCGCTGCCGTGTGCGGGAGGCGGGGAGGCGCCGGCGTCAGTGGAGGACGTCGGAGAGCCCGTGGCGGCGCCGGACCTGCTGCGCGACCGGAAGTTGTACAGGAGGGTGCACAAGCTGACCCAGGCGTGGAAGACACGGGACGACGTGGCGAGGTTCGTCAAATCGGAGAGTGAGGCTCGTCGCCTGTGCCGAAAACGCTGCATCACTGCCAGGCTAAACAACCGGCAGTGGAAGCTCTTCAAAGGTGGTCTCAAGCAGAAACGTATGAACTGGAGAAAGCAGGAAAAGTGTGGTGATGACAAGGCTGTCGAGAAAATTGTGAAGCGTACCAAGCTGTTAGTAAAGTTATGGGTGTTGTTCCCTTCTTTGGAAGGCAAAAAACCAACCGACTGGGGCATGTTTCTTCAGATGGTGAAAAATAAATGGTCACCACACTACTTGTCTGGGTTTTGAAAAGGGTCTTACCGCATTCTCTGCTCAATGTATTGGGGTTTTTATTACACCGCAGTTTACATGGATCTTGGCGCAAAAAGTGGTCCTATTATAAAGGGGACCTTTAGCGACAAAATCTGTCACATACCAAAGTTCATTTGTCTGTGCCTGATGGTGATGCGCGGTACCCAGGATGGCTTAACAACTTCCACCAGCACAGCGGTTGTAGCGTCTTTTTGCATTTTCCGCTGTCTGGATTTCTTTTTTTGTACATTTCGCCATTGGTTGAGTGGCGTGCTTTTCGTGCTCGTCAAGCCAGCGATGTACGCATTCGAATTCGGGAAGGAATGTTTGCTTTACGACAGATTTGGATCTTTGGCATTGTGGAGTTCGTTTGTGCATTGCCGTTGAAATGGGCAATCCAGCAATTGCCTATAAATCGCCCAGGGGCGTTTATAAGTGGGGGTCTCCGGCCCCCCTCCCACCCCCCCTGAATCGCCCTGTGTTGGTGAAAGCAGCCATTTGGACAGTAAATTATGTTTTTTTTCTGTTATGTCTGCCTTATTTTACGAGAACAGTCATACAGATTAGTTTTTTTGACGATGTCATCAACATTATAACACAAGATATAGCACATGATTCATATCGATTTGGTTGAAGGGAGATGTGAGGGCAAATTATTTCAGTGACTGGATTTAACAGTTTTTGGCCCCTTCGTCACGTGGCAGCTATTTTGTTGCCAGTGCATTTCAGAATCTTACATATCTTACATCAACTGATCATACTGACTCGGTTAAGGCCTTTTCATTGTCATCCATCGTTTTATAGTTTTATGGTGGGTAAATGACGCTTCATGACGTGGAATTGGCAGTTTTTTACTGTTGGTCACGCGGCAGCTGCATTTTGCTCCCTAAACTTGAAGTCCATGAGTAAATGAAACATTCTGTATCAAACATGACGATGTTTATCTCAATTAGGTAGTAACGAGTGGGCCAATGTTTTATAATTTGACTTCCAGTTTTTTAGCAGCTTTGCCGAAATGAAACTTGTGGATGTTGCAGCTCTGGCGCATCACAGACGGATGTTATCGACAATTTCATCGAATATATGAGAGTTTCCGCACGACTCACCCGGCTACATCTTACAGCTGACGCGAAATCCAGCTTTCGGGCTGCATATAAGGGATCTTGTGGTTGAAGTGGGGCATGTGTCCAACAGGCATGTGACGTGACTGAACCCAGCGTCGTTTTCCTCATTCTGATTTGAGAACCATGAGTAGGCTGACGTGGCCACAAGTTATTGCTTAGGTCACCAGTGACACCGATTCAGATTCTGGGACGATTCTGTCCTGATCAGGCATTGGAAAGAGCAAGGCAGACTGGAGGAAATATTTGGGTTCTCTGATTATATTGAAACAGGTGGAAGACACAATATCAAAAGAAGCAGATTGCTGTGAATCCATGTGGTATTCCTTGGTGTTAATATCAGGCCATTGCAGTTGACCTCACAAACCTGAGTGTTTTCTCTAGGATATGTTCTGTCCTTGCTGAAGACAATTTTTCATATAGAAGAAATTGCTTGGCTTTAGATATACTTTAAAATGGGGAATCAGCCCAAACCTCTTGATGATCTCATTCAGTCACTGTCATACCATAATCTTCGTCCTCTGATCCTTCATGGTTACGCTTTGCCTTTCATCACACTCTACCTTACTTGGCTCTACCTGTGGGTATTTGTTCGTGGATTTGAAGAGAATTATGAAGTGGGGCTGGTAGGCATTGCTGTGATAGGATTCATTCAGATTCTCACAAGCTTGTTTTGCTTGTGGTCTGTGTCTGTGAAGGTTCTACTGACTACCTCCATGGTAAGTGCACTACATTTCTTGCTCCCTGAAGAGCATTCAGAAAGTAGTCTTAAATGCCATATTCTGGAAAAAGTTTGAAACAATAGAACAACTGAGTATTTGCAAAGGCATTAAGTTGCTGATCATTTTCAGGAAAGTTATTGTTTATATTTACCTTTTAAGCCAATGTCCTTCTTGTATTTTGGGTTTGATTTAAGCCATATTTGTCAGTTATTGTTGCCACAGATTTCCTGTAAATTATGGAGGACTTAGAAACATGCATGGTGTTATCTCATTACAGGTGAAAAGCCCATCAAAAGCTGCATATGTTAAGGTAGTCCCAACACCCAACAATGGGTCATCAGAACTCATCAGCTTGCATCACCAGAAGGGTGGAAATGGAGATGAAGTCATCTGGTTTAGGTTCCAGAAGGCCAAGTATTTCTGGGATGCTGACAAAAAGCAGTTTAGGGTAGGTTTGCAATACTTGTACAAACAAACTTTTCTAGGCTCAAATTTATTCTGATCATTGTTTGTCTCAAGAATTGTTAAATATGCCTATACCATGTATGTACCATCAAGATCATTTTAGGTCATCACAGCTGTTGTCATGTAATCAACCCTGACCAAGAAGTTATAATTGAACAAGACAGCTCTCTGTTTTCATCTTTGCTACCTTGCATATACTTATGAACAAATGGAAAGCATCATTTGAAATGGAGATGGAGACACTAGGTAGAACTACAATACATCTTTAAACTCAAATATGAACAGCTTCCCAGATATCTGAACATCATTGATCTCAAACCATCAGCAAATAGTCTTATGTCACATTTGTCTGCATTTCATAATGACCTGTAAATTGGGATATGGTGCACTATGGCTGAGTATTGCATAGGCTGTGGTATGCCTCAAACTGTGTGTTGTATATTATGTGTGCTATCTTTGTTGCCAGGCTATAGAGTTTCCAGTTCATCACACCTTGGAGTGGTACAACTCATGGAGGGGTTATGAAGATGAAGAGCAGCTCAAACAAGCAGAGTGGACATATGGCACCAACATGTGAGCAAACTTCATCTTGAACTTTGAGGAAGCCACAGTTCTTTTGATATGTCAGTTCAGTCTGTGTGACAGATCTCTGATTTGTATTGTACTGCATTGTAACACCACTATTAATATGGTTTTCACACCATTTTGGGTGATCTCACTTCCAAAGTGATTGTGTTAGCACACTGCCAGTTGGGTTCAGCCCATTTCATTGACCCTGATCTTTACACCTAAATGCCTTGAGTGCTTCATGATAGTTTTACATAAACTGTAAAAATGTTGAAACTGAGGGTTCTCTGTCATGGATCACAGTCCCTTAGTGTGGTCACCCAGGATGATGGTTTGTTTTGTCACAAATGTAGCCCAGTGTTGCCTGGTGGGCTCAGAGCCATGCTTTCTGACATGTGCCATTCTGTTCTAATCATTGTTATTGTCAACACTGTAGCTGTGAAGACTGAAAGGCTTCATTGTTTCAGCAGGCCGATGTGGGATTTCATATTAAGCACAGGTTAAGAGAAGTGGTTTCACCTGCACCATTTTTCAGGCTGGATCTGGATGTGCCTGAGTTCTGGGAGCTCTTCAAGGAGAGGGCAGCTGCCCCATTCTTTGTGTTCCAGGTCTTCTGTGTCGCCCTGTGGTGCATGGATGAATACTGGTGAGACTGCTGTGGAGCATTGCAGGCAGGCATTGTGTTGCATGGATTGGGCCACCATTGGTTTGTCAACCTGGTCTGTTGTGGCTGGTAATCAGGGGCTAGATAAACATATTTGTGGTTGGCGATTCAGGGTCTGGTCAAATCTTAAAATAGTTCTGTTGGGATTTTGTATTAGAGAAGAAGCTAAGATTCAGTGTTTGTGGCCCTCTTGTTGTGTGTGCTGGGTGTTGTGACAGAACCAGGATTACATGCATTTATCCATTAAACATGCCATAATTCTGGGAGCATGAGATGATGCATCTGCATCTGTTAATGTTGCAAAGTTGTGTTGCTCTATATGGGCTGCTTCTTTTTCTCGTGATCCCTGACAGCCCGCTCATTACCATCCATGTTTCAGGTATTACTCTATCTTCACACTGGTGATGCTGGTGATGTTTGAGTGCACTCTGGTGCAACAGCAGATGAGGAACATGTCCGAGATCAGGAACATGGGCAACAAGCCTTACACCATCCAGGTGCGTGCCATTAGCTGCCGGTCCCGTACCCTGGACGCTGCTGTGACGGAGGGCGCTGTTTTGTTAGGCTTGCAGAGAGGAGGCTGCTGTTTGACATCTTTTATTCAGCTGCCCCCTGCTCTGACGGCTCCGGCGTCTTTTGCACCCTGAGCTGGACGGCACGGGCCGCGTCCGCGGGCAGGCCTAACACGCTGCGGCGGCCGCCGGCCGGCAGGTGTACCGCGGCAAGCGTTGGCGCCCGCTGCCCTCCGACCAGCTGGTGCCGGGCGACATCGTGTCGGTGACGCGCTCCGAGCACGTGGTGCCCTGCGACCTGCTGCTGCTGCGCGGGCCCTGCATCGTCGACGAGAGCATGCTGACCGGTCAGTGTCGCGGGCGTCCGCTGAGTCGCCGGCGGGCCTGCTCCGTTCGGGGCGGTCCAGGATGGGCGTCTGAGGCGGGTGGGACCGTTGAGATGCTAGTGTGGCGTGCTTCGCCGGGGTGGGTGTTTAATCACGTGTCAACCCGACGGGACGCACGCGTTTTCTCCTGGAAGCTGTCTCGTTGATTTTCTCGGAAATGTCCGTGTCGTTCATCATGCATTCCAAACCATTGCACATGCTGGGACTTGCTGATGCGACTTCACATGCCATTTTTTATTTTATTAAGAGCCATTTGTTATGAAGATGTCCAGGTTTTTCACCACACACCATTCTCCATGCGTCTGAAATGGCCGGGTTGCGTGCTCCGCAGGCGAGTCGGTGCCTCAGATGAAGGAGCCAGTGGAGGAGTGCGAGCCTTCCCAGGAGCTGGACCTGGAGACGGAGGGGAAACTGCACGTGCTGTTTGGCGGCACTAGAGTGGTGCAGCACACCACGCCCCCCAAAACGACGTCCACTATTCGAGGTATGTGAACGGCGGTCTGTTGACCTGGCCCGTCCACAAGCGTGCTTTGGGGTCTGCTGCATGGCGGGCCATTCACGATGCATCACGTTGTCAGAATAGACGGGAGTAGCACCGTTATCGGTAGCTCGGTATGTTAAACCGCTGGTCTGCCCGTCTTGGCAAGATTGCGTCGATTCGCTCCGGTGATCTTTGGCTTCGGGGTCAGTGACCTTTTTCTGCAAAATCTGTCATTGCCTGGAGTTGCATGATGGGTTCAGGATTCAGAGTGTATTAAGCTCTGCACGTGCTGTGGTTTGGAACGCCACCGCAGGGAACGCACGGATCCAATTTTTAGAGAAAAAAAAGCCGAATTCCGAACAGCTTGTTATTGGAGTACAGGCCTCGCAGTGGCGTGAGATGGACACCACGCGTAAGCCTGGCCTGGCCGCACCAGGCCTGGCGTCCTGCCGTCCGGCACGGGCCGACGGCGGCCCGCTCTCCGCGCCCTCCGGACCGCCGACAGCGCGTGTCCCGCCCACAGCCGCCGACAACGGCTGCGTGGCGTACGTGCTGCGTACCGGCTTCTCGACGTCGCAGGGCAAGCTGCTGCGCACCATCATGTACGGCGTGAAGCGCGTCACCGCCAACAACCTGGAGACGTTCTGCTTCATCCTGTTCCTGCTGGTGTTCGCGATCGCGGCGGCCTCCTACGTGTGGATCGAAGGTGGGGCCGGCCGCCGCCGGGTCTGGCGGAGGGACGGGACTTATCGGCGCGGTGGGACGGGTCTGTTTGGCCAGCGATAGCGCCCGATTGGGGGCGTAGCTCTCGTTTGAATGTTTGCTCGCTCGTCGTGGGGATTATTGCCGTGGATGTATTGGAGATGCGTGGTGTTTGGCGTACTGATCAGCGCCGTCATCTGGTGCAATTACTGGTGAATTTGGTGAAGAGTTAGCAGATGGGCTTGACAGCCTCAAACTGCTGGCATACCGTAAACCATAGCTAGTGGGGCTGGTAAAGTTAGCTGCATGATTATCGAACATTTGGCGACCATAGTTTGCGGGGAAATTGTCTTGCGCAGCTTCACCAAGTCGACGTACGTCTGTCCACCCTCACTGTCGAGACCCGTGTCTGGTGTCATAACGCGCCTCCGCCACGTGCTGCAGGGACCAAGGACCCGAACCGTAACCGTTACAAGCTGTTTCTGGAGTGCACTCTGATCCTGACGTCCGTGGTGCCGCCGGAGCTGCCCATCGAGCTGTCTCTGGCCGTCAACAGCTCGCTGGTCTCCCTCATCAAGCTGTGTAAGGCCGGGTGGCGAGCTTCTGTCTGTGATGAGAGAATGGACTGTGAGCGGTGTGTGGAACATAGGTATGGGGATTTTGTCTTTTGCTGATGGAATGGCCATTGGATTTTGTTTTGTTTTGTTTTGGCTGCATTCCAGCAGGAATATTTGATGGGCTTGTGAAGCTTGCTCAGATTACAGTTGGTAATTGTTTTTACCAGGTAGCTGTATCAGGCGTCAGATCTAACACCAGGCCCAGACCCTGGCGTTAGATGGTGTCGTTAAGGTGCTGGTTACGTCTGAAATCGCTTGCTCCGTCCTCTGCCTGCACGTGGCAGGCTGGATGCTCCCCTTCCATCGTGCATCAATACGTCCGCTCGGTAGGCTGATGGTTCTCGCAGCCAGTGGTGTTCAGGAGCTGGCTGTGTGGCCACGTATCTCGTCTGTACCCCCTGCCAGCCAGGTCGGAGTATGTCTCGGGGACTCGCCTGTCGTCCCCGTGACGGCGCGCCCGCCGCTCACGGCCGTGACTGTGTCGCCGCCGGCAGTTGTCTACTGCACGGAGCCGTTCAGGATCCCGTTCGCCGGCAAGGTGGAGATCTGCTGCTTCGACAAGACGGGCACGCTCACCAGCGACAACCTCATCGTGGAGGGCATAGCCGGCCTGAAGTGAGTGTCCGGGCCCGGTCCTGCGTCGTGACGGCTGGAGTTCGATCGGCGGATCCGCTATGTGTCCGTCGGACTCGGTGGACCCGGAGAATTAGTCTGTTGAAATTTAACGATGATCTGATCTAGCTGAGCTGAATCCTTCTGCTGAAACATTGCTTAGCGGCTACATGAATGTTGTGGCGTGGTTTGTCTGTCGTTTGTCTGTTAATGTAACAGACTCCTGTCCGCGGATTTAACCTCGTTTTAGCCACGGTTGTACTGCGACAATATAAGCCTTCTGTTCCCAACGAATCGGCCAGCCTGGCCGGCGCGTAGCAATGGCAGGCCGCCTGTTACCAGCGGCGTCTCGCCACGACCACGGCTCTGTGGGGGGTCGTCCGGCCGGGAAGTCGGGCCGGTATCTTCCGGCACGGCGGCCCTTATGTGGGCCGTCAGGAGCGCCACTGACTCCGCCGACGGCGCCTCCCGCCGCGCGCTGTCTAGCCACGTCGGGGTCAGGTTCGGCGTCTTCGGGGGGGGGGGGGTATCAGGCTCATCATTTCCGGCGTTCGTCATCTTCCTGCGTCACGCGGACCCCGCCGGCCGCGCCCCCCCCCCCCGCCTCCCGCAAAAGATGTTCCGGTGCCGATGTGTGTGGCCGGCCTGCCGATTCTGTGACGAGCCGACTGGCAGGCATTTTAGCAGGCGACGCAGGGCAGGAGGGAGCGTCAGGGCGAGGTCCCTCTGCCATCTTCTGTGTGTTCAGAACATAGCGTAATCGGAAGGCTGCGTCTGGATCAGCCTATAAGATGTGCAGGTGGCGACCAGTGCCGCGATACCGTTATAACACTGACCCTCCTGTGTGGGTTCCTTACGGAGCCGCGCACGCTCTGACCCACCTTAGGCGCGGTTACTGATCTGTGCTGAAATGACCCGTGTCTATAAAACAGGGACCGGCCTGAGATCTGCGCTTAACTGACTCGTCTGTATGTGACAGGGACCGGCCAGAGATCTGATCGAACTGGCCCGTCTCTTTGTAACAGGGACCGGTTAGAGATCTGCACTGAACTGACTCGTCTGTATGTGACAGGCACCGGCCGGAGATCTGCACTGAACTGACCCGTCTGTATGTGACAGGGACGGGCCGGAAATCTGTACTGAACTGACCCGTCTGTATGTGACAGGCACCGACCGGAGGTCTGCACTGAACTGACTCGTCTGTATGTGACAGGGACCGGCCAGAGATCTGGTCGAATTGGCCCGTCTCTTCGTAACAGGGACCGGCCGGAGATCTGCACGGAACTGACCCGTCCCTGTGTGACAGGGACCGGCCGGATATCTGCACTGAACTGACCCGTCCCTATGTGACAGGAACCGGCCTGAGATCTGCACTGAACTGACTCGTCTCTGTGTGACAGGGACCGGCCGGAGATCTGCACTGAACTGACCCGTCTGTATGTGACAGGGACCGGCCGGAGATCTGCACTGAACTGACCCGTCTGTATGTGACAGGGACCGGCCGGAGATCTGCACTGAACTGACCCGTCTGTATGTGACAGGGACCGGCCGGAGATCTGCACTGAACTGACTCGTCTCTGTGTGACAGGGACCGGCCAGAGGTCTGCACTGAACTGACTCGTCTGTATGTGACAGGAACCGGCCTGAGATCTGCACTGAACTGACTCGTCTCTGTGTGACAGGGACCGGCCAGAGGTCTGCACTGAACTGACTCGTCTGTATGTGACAGGAACCGGCCTGAGATCTGCACTGAACTGACCCGTCTCTGTGTGACAGGGACCGGCCGGAGATCTGCACTGAACTGACCCGTCTCTGTGTGACAGGGACCGGCCGGAGATCTGCATTGAACTGACTCGTCTCTGTGTGACAGGGACCGGCCGGAGATCTGCACTGAACTGACCCGTCTCTGTGTGACAGGGACCGGCCGGAGATCTGCGAGATCGGCGAGGCGCCGCCGGAGACTGTCCAGGTGCTGGCCTCGTGCCACTCGCTGGCCCAGCTGGAGGACGGACTGGTCGGGGACCCGCTGGAGAAGGCCACACTCACCGCCGTCGACTGGAACCTGACCCGAGGTACGGACTGGAGCCAGATCCTGATCCGAGGTGCGTCCGGCACCGCGCTCACCACGGACCTGGCTGCTGGTTGGTTCCTGGACTTGCCAAAAGCTTGGCGAAAGAAACCGAGGTGTGTTGACCAGTTCCAAGTTGTCACCCTGACGAGGGTTGTGAAGCGGTGACGCCCCTGCTGCTTGATCAGTGTCACACCATCCTCACCAAGTGTAAGTGCTCTATCCCGCGATTCATTTCAGACGAACGCCGAGTTAGTATATCAGGTATACGCTGCCTCATCTGCGTTATTTCATTTATGGCAACTCGTGATGTGCCGTCTGGTGGCAGTCTGAACACCGAGGAGAAGGCGCGTAGCCAAAGATGTGATTACCCGGTCACGCACGCACCTGACCCGGTCATGCCGCTCTCTAGGAGATGCCGTGATCCCGCGTAAGGGCAAGATGCCCGGCATGAAGATCTTCCACCGGTACCACTTCTCGTCGGCCCTGAAGCGGATGTCCGTGCTGGCCGGCTACACGGAGCCGGGCACCTCGGAGACCCACTACCTGGCCACCGTCAAGGGCGCGCCGGAGACCCTCAAACCCATGGTCAGTGCGTGCCGGGGTCTGCGCCCACTGCCGGACGGCGATTGGTCGCACGTGGCGCCATTTATGGACATCCAAGTCTGATACATCGCGCAGGTGGAGGGGAGACTGGGGTGTTTGTAGATTGTCGCGTTTTTGTCGATTGTTTGTGTTATTGGTGTTTTAAGCGCAGTATAGCTGTTTGTGTTGTTGGTGTTTTGCTCGCAGAGTATAACGAATTACTGGTGAGACACAGTTCCGGCCCTCACCGGTTCACGCTGGTGGCTTACATCTGTACTGAGGGTTAAACTGCCCTGTGTGGCGTGGCCTGCCTCAGTGCTGCTGTTCCCTCCTGCCCTGCCTGACTGTCCCCCGCCGTTCCCAGTTCGTGGACGCCCCGGACGACTACGACACCACCTACCTGAAGATGTCCCGGCGCGGGGCGCGTGTGCTGGCGCTGGGCAGGCGGGACCTGGGCCGCCTGAGCCACCAGCAGGTGAAGGAGCTGACGCGCCAGGGCATCGAAGCCGAGCTGGAGTTCGCCGGCTTCGTGGTGATCTCGTGCCCGCTCAAGTCCGACTCCCGCGCCGTCATCAAGGAGATCCTGGCCTCGTCGCACCAGGTGAGCCGGCGCGGAAACTGACTTACGGTGTCGCAGGACCCGAGAAGTACATGGGGCACAGGGACGCCCGGCGAGACAGTAGCGGATAACGTCTGGGCATTGTTTTGAGAAATGGAGTGTATTTTTTGTTTTTATCGTAATGTGGCTGAACTCAGTCGGAAATGTCCGGCCTCTTCGTTCGAATTCCGGCCATTTACGGCGTTCCAGCCCTGAGCTGTCGTGATTCTGACCCTCCCCCCTCTTCACCAGGTGGCCATGATCACGGGCGATAACCCGCTGACGGCCTGCCACGTGGCGCGCGAGCTGCGCTTCAGCGGCGGCGGCCGCACCATGCTGGTGCTCAGCCGGCGGGCCGACGGCTGGGGCTGGCTCAGCATCGACGAGACGGTCTGGCTGCCGCTGGAGCCCAAGTCGTGGCGCGACATGCTGGCGCAGCACGATCTGTGCGTCACCGGCGAGGTACGACATTGGACCGGCTGGCCGCCAGGGGGCCGTTAATAGCGACGGTGTGTGGTTCGATCGCTCAGAATCATTGCTCCGATAGTGTTATTGCTGTGTTGTGATAATTGTGAACTGTTCTGGTGGGCATTTGTTGCCATTCATGGCTACCGCTGGCGGTGGGCATGTTCAGGTGCTCGGTTTGCAGATGCATTTGGCGCAGTTTGATCATGTCTCGGGGGCCATGTGGAAGAGGGGATGACGGATGTTTCCCAATACTGGCCTCGCCTGAAACGGTTTGTGTGTTCCACTGCTGGGATGGGCGAGTGATGCGAGCCGTTAGACTGTGGACTCCGGGGTGATGTCTGCTTGGGGTCCCTTCTGGGGACTACTCGGCAACCTTCAGATATTTTTCAGTGTGCGTTAATGACACAGATACCGAATTTAGTCCCGTCGTAACACGTAATGGATCTTAGAAATGCTGCAGGATGTTGCGTGACGGTGATTAGGTGCTGGGGTTGTAATAGTGTTTGGTTACGTTTGAAATGCGTATTACTTCGATAAACAGTAGTTTGGCGTTAGGTTGCGTTGATATGCGTGAATGTACGTAGCATCTTCATTGCATCTGTTGCTCCTTGTATGACAGCGTTCGGTTGAGATGGCCGTAGTAACCGACTGCGCCGATGGTTCCTGAGATCCAGAGTTCAGATGTTCTCACAGCATCCCCGCGAGGCCGCGTTATCTGCAGTCCTGCTGACGAGGCTGACCGTCTCCGGCAGGGCATCACGTTCCTGCAGCAGCGGTCGGAGCAGCTGCTGCAGACGGTGCTGCCGCACGTCCGCGTGTTCGCGCGCGTGGCGCCCAAGCAGAAGGAGCTGGTGATCACCACGTTGAAACACCTGGGCTACGTCACACTGATGTGCGGTGACGGCACGAATGACGTCGGCGCGCTGAAACACGCCCACGTTGGTAGGTGGCGCTGCGGTGGCGGCCGGGCTGGCACGTGGTCCGGAGGGGTGTCAGCAGGGCTTTGGTCCTGCTCAGCGAATAGTGAAGTATTCGCTGAAATAATATATATAAAATAAATATATATATATATATATATATATATATATATATATATATATATATATATAAAAAATAATAAATAAATATATAAATATATATAATAAATAAATAAATATATAATATATATATATATATATATATATATATATATATATATATATATATATATATATATATAAAATATAAATAAAACAAAATGCGAAACTAGCTCTGTCTGCTGGATGATGTTGGCGACGAACGTTTGTGGGACGCATGCAGAAAAGCAAAGCGGGTGATCACGCAATTAAAAATATGCGAAGTGGACATTGGACATTGTCCCTGGATATGAACATTTCTGTTGAATCCAATACTTTGGGCCGAACTATAATCGTTTTGGGGATGTTACTTTGGCAAGTGAAATACTGTATCAACGGCGACCGTTTATATTTCTTCGCGCCAGACCGTTAATATTTGGTCGCGTTGTACCATTAGTGAGAACGCTGGATACGGGTTGCGTTCAAATTTTCATTTTTCCGTGGCTCCACGGCAGCTGGCTAACCTCTGCTGCCGCTCCCGCCTCCAGGCGTCGCCATTCTGGCCAACGCGCCGGAGAGAGTGCCGACGAAAAAGAAGCGCGAGCCTGTGGCCGGGCCGTCGTCGGAGGCGACCACGCCGCGGGAGAAGCTGGACCAGATGGTGGCCCGCGGCAAACTAGGCCGGCGCAACGACCGGACCCGCGCCGACCGGCCGCAGGCCGCCAGACAGGTGTGTGGCACGGGCCCATGCCGCCTCGGAGACGCGTCCCAGGGCGTCGCAGAGACGCGACGTGGGCACGGTTGGCGCCGCCCCGCTGGGGGCTCGGTTTCGCGTCGCCAGGTGGGCGTTTGTCGGCGGGCGCCGTCCCGGCGAGACGCCTGGTGCTCACGTGTCGCAAGCGCCCCTCTGAGAGCCGGCCCTGGAGATGGTGTGGACGGCGCGCCGGGCCGCCGGCCGACTCTGACCGAGGACGCCGTCCGGCAGGAGCGGATCCAGCAGCTGCAGAACATGCTGAAGGAGCTGGAGGAGGAGGAGGGCGCCCAGGTGGTGAAGCTGGGCGACGCCTCGATCGCGGCCCCCTTCACGTCCAAGCTCTCGTCCATCAGCAGCGGTGAGTCCTCGGCCCAGCGGTCCGGTGCTCGGGGGCTCGACTCGCAGCGACGCCGGGCGGGTCTCGGCGTTATCGGGATAGGCGCCGCCGAAACTGGGTGAGGTGTTAGTGACATCGGATGTAGGAGCTTGGTTTCACGGTTGAAAGGTGAATATTTGGTTGCTGGTCCTTGCACACATTTACAAGCTTTGTGGGCAAACCCCAGTTTAATGGTGCTACAAGTTGTATGGATTTTGGTGTGGTTCCCTAGTTATCCTTTTTGCTCTTACAAAGCTGCACTGTTATGCATAATACTTTTTTCGTTAGTTTTGGTTGTTCAAAGTGCAACTTGACCCACGTCATATTTTCACTGTGCAACATTAAGAACAATGATATCAGTGTGACCTGACCTGGTTTGTCCCCGTTCCAGTGTGTCACATCATCAAACAGGGCCGCTGCACGCTGGTGACCACGCTGCAGATGTTCAAGATCCTGGCGCTGAACGCGCTGATCCTGGCCTTCTCGCAGTCGGTGCTGTACCTGGACGGCGTCAAGTTCTCGGACGGCCAGGCCACCCTGCAGGGCGTCCTGCTGGCCGGCAGCTTCCTCTTCATCTCTCGCTCCAAGGTGGGAGGCGCTGATGGACCGGACAGGACCGCCGCCCGGGGCGAGGCCGCGATGTCGCTGGCGCGGTCTTCGACTGTGGTTTGACGCCGTTTGAACTGTGATCTGTATCGAAGCTGTTCTTTGGCCTGGTGAGTTTTGTTTAACTGCGTAGCTCGTCATCGCTGTCCACTGGCTTCTCTTGCTTCAGTCTCGTATTTCCTCCGGCAGCCTCTGAAGGTGCTGTCCAGCCAGCGGCCGCTGCCCAACATCTTCAACCTGTACACGATCCTGACGGTGGTGCTGCAGTTCGCCGTGCACTTCAGCTGCCTGGTGTTCCTGGTGTCCGAGGCCACCGCGCGCATGCCCAAACGGTGCGTCACGTGGTCCGTTAGGCCCCGATCAAGTGTCGCCACACCCAGTCAGGGGCTCTTCCTGGGGCCCGGTCCCATGGAGGCCGGTGTGGCGATAACTGCGGCTGTGAAGGACGCTGGTTGAATGTAGTCACTGTGTGGTGGGGTGGTTCGAATCGGAGTCAGAATTTTTGATTGACGTGGCCCACCTATGTTTGCCTCGGGACAGTCAACCTTTTCCACAGTGGAGTAGCAAAAAAAAAATACATAAAGAATAGTTTTGAGCATGCGCGCTCACAATCTTGAGGCGCAAAAACACCGATGCCCGGCGTTGCAGTCTCCATAGGCCGCGCAGCGCCGGCGGCCGCAGTTAACACCAGGCGGCGGCCGGCGGGCGGGCGAAAACGATCATTGCTCGTGTTGCTGTAACTGCTAATCCGTTCCGAGGATGGACCTGAAAATTGTACAGGTGAAATCTACTCACCAGATTAGCTCAGACCTGTACAAACTGGTTCCATGAAGCATTCGGAAGTATTATTTCCCGATACGTGGTCGTTTTCGCTCGCCCACCGCCCGCCGCCCGCCGCCTATTGTTAGCTGCGACGGTTAACGCTGCGCGGCCAATGGAGACTGTAACGCTCGCCGTCGGCGTGTTTGCGCTTAACCCTATTCCCGGAGGGCTAGACGGTATGGCCGATTCCCGGCAGGGGGGGCGGATTCGGCCTCCCCCTGAGATCTCGAGAACTACTTATCCGATCTCATCGCAACAAACGGCAATCGATTTGCCGTGACGTGAACTACATTTTTATAAAAAGAAATTTTCAAAATGTTGAAATTTGTGGATACAGGGGGGCAAAAATGTCAAAATGGGGGGTACTTTTTGACTTCTTATAACTCCGTTGTTTATGGACCGATTTCGATGAAACTGGCATCAATCGGGAGATTATGGATAGGGCTTTTACCATGGGTATGCAAATTTGAAATTTGAGAAAATTCATGGGCGTTCACAGGGTTTCAAAAATAGGGGGATTAGTTTTCTAATAACGGAATGAACAAAAGAGGCCAAAACACTTTTTTAGCTTCTGCTAGTCATGTTATGCTAAAGAAGTACAAATCGCATTACAATGTTTGTATAATGTTAGCATAGGCGGTGCCAGGGACATAAAAAAGGGGGAACTGTCATGGTCACACGTTCTTCAGATCAACTTGTGACCTTTGACCTTAAATGACCTCCAGTGACCTTGGGGTCACCTGGAATGATGTCGTGTGCATTCAATATTATCTGTAAACGTTTTTAATCGATTAAATTCACTCTATTCCAAAAAATTCATTTCTTGGCTTTTGCCATATAGGGTACGTGCACTGACATTTTAGGTCATAGCTCCGTGACCCGACCTGATATCAAGCTGAAACTTGGTACACAAGTAGAGGACATCTTTCTACGTCATTTGTATTCCGGGTTTGGCATTTGAAAAAACGGCGCCGAAATTATAGCGAAAAAACAAATTTTGACTTTTGACCTTCACCTGACCTTGTAAAGTGATCTCAGATAAACAAAATTACATATGCACATTGCCCAACTATTTAGCTATATATTCATATAAAGTTTTAAGTTCTATCTTAAAAACTCTGTTTTTGGCAGACATTTTCCTTTTACCCTCAACATGGCCAAAAATGACCTGAGGTCCCTCCCAAAAACGTTGCCTGGCTCCGCCCCTGAGCAAAATAGAATTTCGAAATTTTGTCACGGCGCGTAGAAGGAATAGCTAGGAAATGTGACCAAGTTTCGTGAAGCTGCGTTAAAAAGCCTGGAATTGGCAAGCAAAAAACCCGAGGGGGGGGCGGATTCCGCCCCCCCCTGCCGGGAATAGGGTTAAACACTGCGAATGCGCATGCTCAAAGTGACCGACTAAAACTTTTTGATGGCGATTTTCTCAATATGCAGACCAGAGACCAAGTGCTCATACCCTGGCCGTGTGCAGTTTTTTTTTACCACTCTTTTGTGTGGCGTGGCTTTCATGTAACGATAGCTGTGGGCGCGCCATAGCCGGCGGTGAATGGAACGGTCGTTCTGTCATTGTAGACTGCCGGACAGCGGCATTGTCACGCGATGCCGGTGTGTGACTCAGGAGAGATATTTCGATCTCAGCGTTGGTAACCGTTCTTCGTCATATCACATTCGTTTTCGTCCGTGGTGGTGATGACTTGATGTCAGTGACGAAGCATTCTTCGACGTGCCACGTTTCCTTTTTTTTGGTCATGTACCGTGTTTTTGTAATCGGAGCGATTATCTGAGGTGTTTGTACGTTCTACTGTTACAGTGAGAGCGGCTTTGCCGATCTGGAGAAGGAGTTTGAGCCCAATATTCTGAACTCGACCGTGTACATAATATCGATGACGCTTCAGGTCGCTACATTTGCCATCAACTACAGAGTGAGTCGTTACTTCGAGGAACCTGCCCCAGCATTCAGGCATTTTTGCTTGCTGACTATGTGAAGCAGAAAGGAACAGGTTGTCGTTTTTGTTTCTGGCTATCAAGGGTTCCTTTGTTTGAAGACCATGAATAACTCACAGCGCACCTTTCCAGTTTATATTCGCACGTGCTCCGGGCATGCACGATGTTGTTGCAGATCGGCCTCATAACCTACCACTAATTTGTAGCATTAAGATTGGGTATATGCTATCACCTATTGCAAGCTATTGCGTCCTACATGAGCTTGCTGTGATTGGTGTTATCAGATTACGATACTGTGGATACCATTAAAATTAAGTAGTTTCTACTGGCCGGCTGTCGTCAACTCCTTGTGTTACCTTTTTGACGCGTCCTGAGCTGAGAGCCCGGCGATTATCAAGAGCGAGTCAGTAACGGCGTCCGCCTGCCGCCAGGGTCACCCGTTCATGGAGAGTCTGACCGAGAACCGGCCACTGCTCTACAGCATCGTCGGCTCGCTGGTCGTCGTGTTCACCCTGGCCCTGGGCCTGATGCCCGATCTCAATCAACAGTTCTCGGTCGTCGAGTTCCCGCAGGATGTAAGTGCTAGTCCGTTCTCTAACATGCCGCGGTCTATATATATATATATATATATATATAGATATAGATATAGATATATATATATATATATATATGTACGTATGTATGTATATATGTATGTATGTATGTATGCACACATATATATCCATATATTCCGTTCCCTAGCATAACGTCATGCGCCATATGCTTAGCTCATGCAGGCTAAATTTGTTCTCATGGTTGTGTGAGTTGTGCTCGTATTTTGTTTATCCTCGTATTGTGCTCGTATTTATGTTATATTGTATTTTTTATCTTTGAACATCAAAATTGCTCCCTGCTGCAAAAACCTATGCACTCATCTGTTGCGACTTAATGCTTCACAGAAAGCACACCAAATTATGGGTCGGGATGGCTGTTCCACTGTTACGTTTATTGAGTATTCCTTGCCATTGTCAAGTGTCGCGTGTCACACCTGTCCGCTGTGACGTCTGCCCGCTGTCATGTGGTGCCGTTCCCACGTCACCCATTGTTGAGTGCCCGAGGTTTGGCGAGCTGTGCCGTCCTGTGACCTGACCTGGTCTCCGGACCTGCCGCCGCTCTGACCGTCCCCCTCGGCGTCCGTCCGCAGTTCCGCACCGTGCTGGTCCAGGTGCTGATGACCGACATCGTGCTCTCGTACGTGGTGGACCGGGCCGTGCGCTTCCTGTTCGGCCAGGCGCGGCTGCGGCGCGAGCTGCGCGACCGCTAGACAGTCGCCGCCGGTCTGCGGGGCCGGTCGAGCCCCCGGAGGGCTCTGTGGCGGCGGCGGCACCGCGCTGGCCGCCCCGGCACGCGGAGAGGTCACCGCCCGGCTGCGGGCCCCAGCGCACTCACACGCGCGTCGCGTCGCGCGATGCTTAGCTTGTCCCGTCGGGCCGACGGCCGTGTGTTCGGCCCGTCGTAGCGCCGAGAGTCGTCGTTGTGTTTGGCTTTCTCCTCCTGCTCCTCTTGCTGTAGGGTGTGCGGCGACGGGGCGGGGGCGCGGGCTGGATTCGGGCTCTGCCGGCGGACGGGGCGCCTCGGTGACGGCGGGCCGCCAGGTTTTGCATTGTTACTGGTCGAGATGTGGGCAATATACACGCTACTGACGCCTTCACTCCGTTCAGACGTCGTTGGTTCTCATCCCTGGACGTGGTCGGCGTTTGACGGTCTCGATGCATTGAAAAGCGATGCGAAAATGGCGTCTGGTGCCGATTCTAACCCTGTGCTCGTGAGCTGACCATTTGGAGGTTACGTATCATCAATGATTTTCCTAATGGAGCCACGGCAAGTGGCTCCGTCGAGTCAGTTTGTCCAGATGGAAGTTCTTCCTTCTTAATGCGTCCATGAGGAAGCTTCAGTGAACGTCATGGCCGAATGCGAGGTTGCATCAATCTGACGCTGCAGTGCAAAAGACAGAGGAATTTTGATCGATAGAAGCGCCTTCCGACACTTGTGCTCGAGGGCACTGTATGCGTCACAGATCGAGCTGCTTGTTCGTCACCTGCGAGCCTTGTGACTCGTGAGTAGCACATTAGCCTACCTTTTATGCAACGTCGGTTGAATGTTGAAATTGTGGCTATCTTCCTGAGTGGCCTGTCACGAAGTGTTTCGTACTCGGTTTGTATGACAATCACACCTGAACTAGTGTTATCAATGGAATTCTACGTTGACTGAGGGCTCCAGACGCGAGAACTCGACACTGACACCTGGTGTATTGGTTGGCGCCCTTTTCAAGCTCCAGTTCAGAGAAAGAGGGAGGGCAGACGACATAAACTTTGATGACGTCAAGTTGAGGGAAAGCCTAGAGAACCGGGCCACAGCCGCGGCCGTTACCGTAGAAAACAAACCCACGCGCCGGCCGCGACACCGTTTTCGCGGGTCACGTTACCGTTAGCGCCGATAGCCGTCACGTTTCGCCATCGGTCGGGTCGGTTCCCGGCCCGGCCCGGCCGCCGGTCGGTGGTGGCCCTCGTCTGGGCGCCAGTCGTGGGAGCCGCTCTGGCGCGGTACCGTGCCGCTGGGAGCCGGCCGCCGTCGCGTCACGAGGACCGTCACGTGACGGCGTCACGGTTTGCCGGCGGGCGGCGGGCGGTGGGCTGCCGTGATGGTTATAGCTGTCCTGCCTGGCAGAGGGAACTGGGAACGTGCCGTGCTGTTTCGCCGCTGTTTGTCAGCAGCGTGCGAGCCAGCTGTAATTCTGAAGCGGCGCTGTGCGAGCGAGCCGACGAAGATGGACAGCACGCACCAACGTCCGCTTCGTATAACTTGCGTTTACAAGTTATACCCATTGATACCATCATGCACCCCGAATACCAATTCCTCTGATGATTCAAGCTTGTGAAGTTTGAGATCTGCGGAATGCGCTAGTCGAAACGAATATTTTCGGTCTGTAATACTTACCCAGAAAGGCCCAACAGATGCCGCTATCTTACGCGTGCGGAATGTCAGCAGTTCACAGCGTTATCTCCTGCTCTCAGCCTGCTTCTGGCGCCAACGAAAACCACAGTAGCCGCCATAATGTACCGTATTGCAGGACTCGCGGAACGCGTCTCGAGTTACCCGGATACGATTGGATCCGTTCGTACGGAGGCTACGTTAGCGGCTGAGCCCACCCGGTCCCGACACGAGCCTCCCGCTGGCTGCGCCTGATCACGGCGCACCTCCAGTCGCACCGAGCGCTGGCTCCCCGATCTCTGCGGTCCCGGTTAGCTTTGTGGACAGTGATTCAGATTCACGTCGCAAGGTTGTGGCTTCAGATCTCGACGCCACTAGCTCTCGATCGGTGGCACGTGTGGTGTGGTTTGGACACCGGATGGTTGAGCCCGAGTGGCTGTGTGCCCGAACCCAATCCAACGAACCGACTGATCTTTATAACGTGCCGTTATCCTGCAGGCAGCAGTGGAGGCGGGCAGGGGCGGCGGCCAGTGCCGCGTCCATCACCAGCGCGTAAACTGACGGTGGGGGCCAGAGAGGGGGGGGGGGCTGTAGCGGTGCTCGCCGTCCGCGTGCCGTCGCTGACCTGGGCCACCGAGGCTGGAGTCTGTTGATGTGACGGACTTCCGAGACGTGGCTGTAGGCGTAGGACCTGTGAGACTCCGCGAACTCAGGGGTGCGAAGATCAGCCGGCCATGGCAAGAAGTGATCAGTGATGGACTTACTTCTCGATGATCTTTAGTGTTAGCTGGGACGTCCCAGTAACAGCAACTTTGGGGCGACTGGTCTCGTAAGAAGGCCCTAAGACAGCTGAGCGAAGTTTGCACAGTGCTTTTGTGAGGGTAGCGAAACGTGAGTGGTCAGAAACTCAACGCCTTTACGCATTCCTTCACCGTCTGAAATCTGGTCTTGAGCGTGGAACAGTAGTGGGCTGCGTAGCAACCACGAGGGGGCGGTTGCCGCTTGCTGCCGCCTTCACCCCGTGGCGACTGTTTTGTCAGAGAATCTTCTCGAGGTAGGACACAACTTGTAGCCGGCTGCATAAATGGCAATTACTTCTGGAGTAGTTAAACGTCACATTAAACTTTTATTACCTATTGCGGGCCGAGAGCAATTCGAAGACGGAGCTCCGGTCCTTGAGAGACCAGATGGAGTCCAGCCCAATTTTTTCTGACCTATGCTGCGCATGACGGCCGGCAAACGGTATTTTTCATCTCGCCGAGGACATGCCGCACCCTTGGCCTCGCACCGGCAGCCGTTACCGAGCCGACCCAGCCGTCCCCAGCAACCGAAAATCACTGCGCTGTGACACCAACAGGTCACGACTGGAAACTTAATGTAATCACCGCTGGGAACCCCGCCCCGATCTCGCCCGCGGGGTCCGTTTATCGTGAAGGTAACTCGTATCAAATGGGCTACTCCAGGTCCGTTTCCTCACGATATAAGCCGACTCAGCATGTGAAAGATAAAGCAATTGATTCGGATTGTATCCCTTCGTAAAAACAGTGTGCGGCATGCTGGGTTACCTCAGCTTTTACGAGATGAATGCACTATAAAGTAAGATGTATCGCTGGCATGGTGGGTGGGGCAATCCATACTGTATTTAGGCTGGTGGCCCCGCCAAGTTTTGATGATTTTTACGTAAGGCCTATCATGTCGGACAAGAAAAAAATATCATACCCTAGAATGGGCCTGGCTCAATCAAGCTTTAAAATTTCCTGCCTCTGCGACTTCATATTTATATTTGTCCGATTTACGTAATTTATACGATTATATTTAGAATCTACTGAGACCCGCACAAAGAACACGTCTTATCTGACTGACCACTGAACCACTAAAATTTGCGATGCGGCTTTCTGGTGTCTGTGAATGGCTGAAGCATCAGCACCGTAGCTCCCAAAACACATGTGGCATTTATTTCCCCAAAAGCGGAAATCTGGAAGAGTCACTGTTATACTGGTCACTGAAACTGCAATCTTTACCCGGAAGCTCCCACGCCGCGAGGTTTTCTCCCCGCGTTTCAGTGACAGCAGTTCCGACATGGTTCCGCGCGGCAAAGCCATGGCGCCTGCTGACACCCTCTAGCGCTGCACAGTCATCTCTTAAACACGTCCATGCTGAGCTTCGTTTGTACCGTTAAACGGCGTCACAACGTGGCCCCACGACGTTTTTACCGCACATCTACCTCATTACCTTCAGGCATTAACTTCACAGAGTGTCAGCAGGTTTGGAGACCGTGAGGGCGCCGACGTCACGTGAGGAAGGACGGACATGGATGGCCACAAGATAACCTTCACCTGAATCACTGCAAATTTATCGCATAGCGTTCCTTGAGCTATAAAGTTCCCTAGTTCTCGCGCTGGAAGGAAGCAGGCAAAATACGTCGATCGGATGTGGCTCAGACTACGGGAGATTCTGTGAAGCCTGTGCCTTCGTCATCACACGGCGGACACCGCGGGCCGTCTGAGGCTCTAGTCTGACCCTGGTCTGCCGTCAGACGGCACGCGCCGTGGGCCGTCTGAGGCTCTGGTCTGACCCCGGTCTGCCGTCAGACGGCACACATTGCGGGACGTCTGAGGCTCTGGTCTGACCCTGGTCTTCCATCAGATGGCGGACACCGCGGAACGTCTGACGCTGTGGTCTGACCCTGGTCTTCCATCAGGCGGCGGACACCGCGGGCCATCTGAGGCTCTGGTCTGACCCTGGTCTGCCATCAGACGGCACACACCGCGGAACGTCTGAGGCTCTGGTCTGACCCTGGTCTTCCATCAGACGGCACACACCGCGGGCCGTCTGAGGGTCTGACCCTGGTCTGCCATCAGACGGCGCACACCGCGGGCCGTCTGAGGCTCTGGTCTGACCCTGGTCTTCCATCAGACGGCACACACCGCGGGACGTCTGCGGCGCAGCTGTGACAGGGGCGCCGTCGCCCCCTGTCCTCCCGGGCCGTCACGAGTGGCTGCGCCGATCGTGTCCGCCAGCCGGGCGGCGGTCAAGGCCGTCGCCGGCGACAGATCCAGCAGATGGTGTCGACGCCGGCCGCCGTCGACGGCCGCCTCTGCGTGAGCCGTCGCCCGCAGCGCCGCGGCCGTCGAGGGCCCTCTGGTGGCGATCAAGATCGACTTGACCCTCTCGGCTACAATAGAGAACTGCAGGGCTAGACGACTGGAGAGTCCATTGTTTTCCGGAATTCCTCGTGAATTGGTGTTTCTACCTCGCTTCTGATTTGAAGACCACGGTGAGTGCTTTATTCTAGTTTCTTACTGTCTTTGTTCCCTCCATTCCTGCCGTACCTCAGACGTCCGATCCGTAACACGTCAGAGCGCGACCTTATGGGTATTTGATGAGTCTGGGACAATTTTTGGAGCTATGACGTGTTGAAATAGACGACGAATAAGTCGGGACTGGTCAAGAGCTGGCGACAAAAGCCAAAGGAAGAATAGCACAGCTTCACGCGTGGTTCTACTTAGTGGAGCATGAAATGACTTAAGGGATAAGTTGGAATGCAGTGCTGGAAAGCAGAATCGGTTCCTATTGTCATTGAAGTTAACTGATTATCCAAGGGGAACGATAAATATATCGACCAATGTTTTATTAGGTATGGTTTAAGGAGAAGCCAGATCTGCATCAGAGTGTTTCCACCAGACACACGGGAGCTAAAAATGCCGCCGCCGTGGGCAGGCAGATCAGGAGTCGGCCAACAGTCAGCGTGTCAGACACTGGCTCCGAGTCCCAGAGTGAGTGCAGGTATTTGGCCCACTACCGCAGACGTCGCACCACGGGCTGGTTGGTCGGTTCCGGGGTTGTTTAGCGGCGCTCTTGACCGACAGGGCTTTTGTGCGTCGCGTCCTCTCCTGCAGGTTTCTGCGGGGACGGCGCAGTGTCGCCATTACTCGCTGTTACTGACGAACCGAGGATGTTTTTGTTCTAAGGAGAGTACAGTCGCTACAGCACTACGCCGCTCCCTCGCGTCACGGGTGACAGGACGTGAATTTGCAAGGCACGATGAAGGCCCTCCATCTTCATCTTGCTCGGTGTCTGTCGTAAAGTTAGTCCATATTTCAGAACACTTGTGGTGGCCGCAGGGTCCACGCAACAAGCTTGCCTTAGCATCGTTTCTGGCCTGGCTGAGTCATGGGGCCGCCTTCACCTTCTTCAACAGCCTCGAGTTTAAATTATTTAGGAAACGAACTGGATGAAAATGGCCCATGGGCGCGATTGAAGGTGACAATAAAAGACTAATTTCACTCACGTACGAAATCACCCAACCGATCGAGATAGGAAGTGTTCAGTAAAACGTTACGTTGATTTATCGCCCTGAACTGTTCCATCGAACTGACAGCAAAACTTTTTATGCGTCATGCCATCCTAGTCAGTCAGGTCGGTCATGACAATTTTGTTTATGGGCTTTTCGCGTCAACGGGAGAAGCATGCTCCCTTCGAATTCCACTACTAAACCATCGACGCGTCCATCGATCGTAAACAACAACAGCTGGACCACAGTTCAGTTAACATCACAGGACCTCGGTCGCGTGCTAAGATGACGCGCGATAGCTGCCAGCTCCTGCTATCTAAACTGAGTCTCAGTTGCGTCACAGGGTCGCGGTCGTACGCTGAGATGAGCTGAACGACAGGCGCCTGCTCCCAGTCTCCGCCGCCGCCACACCCACGTCGTCCGGGTCCCGGCGACACGTCCGTTTGGCGGGTCGGTCGCGTCTGCCGCCGACGCCTCGGACACGATCTCCGTCAGTCGGGCTGCCGACGACGGATCGCCGGACGCCGCAGGAACAACGTCGCGGAGGAGAGCAGAATATTTCATCCTGTTTACGACGCGGCTAAGCATTGATGGAAATGAATGTCGGCGAGCAATCGGGGCCATGACGCAACGCCGGTGTATCTCCGAGCCACTGGGCCCGCCAGAAGCCGCCGGCGCGGCCGCTCCGGCCCGGAGACAGATGTTACGAGACCGGAGAGGCTCGGGACAAAACAGCAGGGCCAGGGCCGCGCTCGACGCCGAGCATCGGAGCAGCTTGAACGGGACCAAAGCGGCCGCGCCGTGCCGCCACACCATCAGATAGTCTTCGGCGGCGGGTGCGGCGTCGCCGGCCCTGTCTGGATGCCGGAGCTTCTGGAAGACGATGCCGACTTTTGCGACACGGTAAGGTTGCGGCGTTTGAGGTAGGCAGACGGCATGTAATCAGGCGTCCCTGTAGTTTGCGTTGTTTGGGGCCGGACAGAACGTTTAATAAGGTATGGAGCAGTGCAGTTTTAAGTCTCTGCATCATGGATACCACACGGAAAGATGCCGGAATACAAGCGCATGACGGAAGAGGCGTCATCCGGCGCGATGACAGTATTGTATATATTGTAAGCCAGTACAGGCGAGGCCATAATCTGCGGCAAGTGAGCCACGTTCAGGTGAAGCAGGTGGAGCGAGAGCTAACCCAAAATGTGCAATGTATCTCTGAAATCGTTTCTTAATCAATCGATAGGATTCGGTTGTTGATGTCGTCTTATTATGTCCTGTCATGTACCTTTGCGGAAGTCAGAGCAACCGGCCTTCTGCAATGCAAAATGCTGCAGCACGAGCGGCGACGGCCAAGGTCGATAGCTGCTGACGTACATTACTACATCATTACGAGCAAAATATTAGGCCGAGTGAGCTCTAAATCTGCTGGCGGAAAAAAACGCTGTTCGGCCCCGTTCGGTCCGGCCTAGTCCTAATGCGTTCTGCATGGTATTAACCGATATGTAACTTCTCTGCCACTTAGCATTCAATCATGCGATTCAAACCAGAATACAACCGAAGTCTTAAAAATGCAAAATAATTAGTAATACGATAGTCCGCATGTTTTGTTGCCCCGTAACTATTCCGAAAGTGGTGTTCCGCTCTTCGACGTTTCTTCCGTCATACTTGTGAGCCGGTTGGATGTCGACGATATTTCATAGCAAGTATAGGAATGGTGACGAGTTTTCAGCCAGGGATCTGGCGTATGCGCAACACTGAAATAACAGGGCAACTCTCCGTTTGCTTTCATTTATGCAGTGAGATGAAATAAATGTGTCAAACGATTGTTTCAAGCATTCGCAAATTTGGGGAAAAGCGCAGTAGATCTCGGTCGCCGTGCGCCTTACGAAACATGCCAATGGTGTGTAAACACTACATACTTCGATTGACGACTAATTATCAGATTCTATTCCACTTGTGCACATCCGCACGTCTGCTCCTACTTCGCAATAATTTGCTGGAAGCTACAGTTGCTTAATGAACCATTTGACTGTACGGCTATTCTGTGGATACGCTCAAGAAGCTCATCCCGGCCAAGCCTTTATTAGGGCAGGACCGCCTGGGCTGTTCGACAGGCGCCGCCTGACCGCACCTCTGACGGCCCCCTGGCTCTGAGCCCGTCCCAGGCGGCGCATCAAAGCCCGGCCCGTCAATGGTCGGCCGCACGTGACCGGTCAAGGCCAATCAGCGCGCGCGCCGGCCGCTGCCAGGTCCGGCCCGCCGACCGCACGGCCCAGATCATGCGAATCGCCCCGCGCTGAGCGTCAGCTGCGCTGGCGCCGGCGCCCCATCCCGCCCAGATCGCGTCTGTTACCCTCCCCCCTCACCGGGCAGTCAGGTCCTCGCCGCCCGTGCCAACGTCCTTCACACTGTCGAACTCATGTTCCTCGTGCCAGAGCACGTAGCGTCCTTGTTTTACCGCTCACGTGCCCTGCGCTGTCAGTACGGTGGTGACTACGCTAGAACACGTTCGCTTCGGTCTGAGTAGGACGAGGAGCATTTTCCAACGACCTTCCCCAGTTTGACCTCACGCCGTAACGTCTCGAAGGTTTCTTCAAGAGAGACCGACGGCCGGGTGGCATCAAGCTCAAGTATGGGGGTTTATCGAGACCATGGACCGTGGCCAAACAGGGAAGTAGTCTGCTACCGAGGGCCACACCCAAACCGGGCCCACCCTGAGACAAAAGGCCGGTCTTGGAGCGGAGACCGCACTGAGGCAAGAGACCACTCCGAGGCCGTGGTTCGTCCTGAGACACGGGGTAGGGTCGGTACCGTTCGAGACCGTTAAACGTCTCCCGGTCTCGGTAGCCAGTTGTAAGAGCTGTTATTTATTTATCGCTCTGAGACATCAGATCGGATAGGAGTAAATATGGTGTCAGTATTGCACTGACATTCCTCAGCAAGCCGTAAAGATGGGCATGTTACCAACAAGCTGGACAGATACAGTACACATTTTTCAAACATCAATGTTGATAGCCGACACGGGAGTCGTGCAGGGGTTAAAAAATTGCCTTGTTAAGCATAGCTTGTTGCTTGGACTCCGTCCCAAGGTTTTTTCAACACGTCCAACCCATACTCCTGATCGCACAATTGCAAGTCATGACTGATTTTGTGACGAAACCTTAACGTGCCGCCAGGAAGACGACACCACCCGAAAGTGCATTTCATATGCAGCTAAATGCTAAGTGGGTGTGGGAATCGAACGAGTCGCATATAAATATTCTTCAAAAAACACAACATGATGCTGCAAGTGATCCGCGGCAATACATGCGAACAAACAGGATGCAGCCGTCCTAGGCGATGCGACCGCGGGCATTTCCGCCAAAAGAGGTGCCCGGCTGCTCCGCCCAGAGCCGTATCCCTCCCCAGCGTGCATGGTCGAGTCGTGCATGGTCGCCGCACGTGCTGGCCGTGATCGCGGGCGACGCGCCGCTGCGAGCGCCCGGCCGCAACTGGGCCGAGCCGCCGGCGGGCCCGGCCTTGGAGCCGGTGACACCGGGCCCGGCCTGCTGGTAACGGTTCGTCGGCGCCGGCGGCGGCCGGGCGGGGCGGGAGGCCGGGTCGCCGGGCCGCTAAACTGCCGGTCAAAGCCCCCCGCGACCCGGCCCGCTCAGGCCGGCCCCAGCTCGCTGAAACGCCCCGGGCCGATCTCAGATCGAGACTGGATGCAGGTAAAGCCGGGGAGACGTAGCGGTGAACATGGAGAGATGTGAGAATCGATGCTGTTTTGGAAGCTCGCGAAATTTAAGCAGTTGCTGATATTGCCGAGCGTTGAAAGCGAATTTTATATGATAATACTTCCGGTGGTCAAGTCCTGTAGAGTTCGAAAGTTCAGACGTTTATGATAAGTTCTAGGAGAACGTCCTGTGAACAAATGTCCAAAAAGGAACGAGCAGCCGTTTTTCTTATGTCATGCTGGTAATGGTAATGATATTTATGTCAAGCGGATGTATCATGAAGGTGGTTTGGTGGCGTCTTGACGAAAAAAGGTTTGGGCACGTTTGTCCATGACGAAGGTCATGACCAAACGCCCAATTGTTGAAGGAATGGAATGATAATCACTTTGTAAAATACAGAATGCATGTTCGCGATACGTCTAATTTGAGCTGGCTTAAACTTCCTGTGGGAACAGTGACGTGCTGCAAGACTCCCGAACTTCGTCACCAAATCAGGTTATATGTTTGACACTGTGCATATTGCTTCTTGCGTCATGCACCGTTCAAAATTAGCATTAACCCATTGCGACAAAGTCTGAGAAGGAGTATTGCGCAACAAAGAAGCACTGAAAATATTCGAATGAAAATGCCCAAATACAACTCATTGATCAGGGACGTAGCCAAAGGAGGGAGCATGGGAGGCCATGGCCCCCCCCCCGAGCCAAGCGGTCTGCACTAAAATATAAAGCGATTTCGCACGAATACGGAATAGTGGTCAAATATATGTTGCAAAAGCAAACACTATATGCATTCCTGTGGGTTGAATATAGGGTCAGTCACGTAAAACTGCTGCTTTTTCCTATAAATTTCGTCATATGCCACTGGCATAAGGCAAAATTTGACATCTGCCCTCCCCCGAGAAAAATCCTGGCCACGCTGCAAGAAAGGTCTGATACAGTGGTAATGCTGCTCGATAAAAAAGTTGGTCATGCATCATTGAGAAAATATGACTGCGTCTGCCACAGCGCGCACCAAATTTCACGAATGTTGAAATGTCAACCATGCATGAATAAATGTATGAACGAATAACAAAGGAGATCTGCCTGGTTTAGCCAGATGTCACATTTTTTATCCCCAAATTCTCGCTGGTTTTCTTATTTGGAAATAAGATAAACGCAATGCCTGTGTTATTTTAATGCTTCCGTTATTCTTCTTGAGAAGTGGGCCGGAAAATTGTCACCATTACTACACGGATACTACACGGGGCCATATCATAGCACAGACTCACTTCCTTTCCTGTGGAAATGAGAGAGCTGACCTTTCTTTTTGTCTGCACGATGATTCGGAACACTGAAATACGCTCTGAAACGTAAAGTGTGCCGGACTTAAACGACGTAAAGCGGCAGGTGACGGCTGCTTTCTATGCAGAGACGTGCCGGTTTCCTTTCGTTACGTGTGACCAGTATATCTGCCTACGTGTGGGTAGCCGATTCAAGCCTTGACGATGAAGTGCAAGGGCGAGACAATAATGATAACACGATATATCTATTTTTCCGCGCACAAGAGTCTCAGACTCTCTTTGTTCCATTATTTTGTATGTGTAACTGATGCTGGTGACAATCACGCATTATTGTGCCCATTTCGGTGAAAGGTGCACCGATTACGTTTTGCGGTTTCCCTGACCACCGGCCACCTTGTCGTGCGCGCCTCTCGTCAATCAAAGATCGTCTGTTTTCGAGGCGATCATTCGCAAGACAAATGACCTCGTCTTCGACTACTGGCGTCTCCCCATTCTGTCGCAATACACCCAATTGTTCTGATTTCACAACCGGAGACGGAATTCCAAACGCCGCCGAGTCTGCACTTTGCACGTTCGGAGCGAACTGAATGGATTTCAGGTAGGTCGCGGCGCGCCGGCGCTGCTGCTCGTTACTCCGTGCACGACGGAACGGCCGGCGCGCACCACCGTTCTGCGCAGCTCGCCGGGCCAGTGACGTAACCGGGCCCTCCCTGGTCCTACCGGGACCCCGCCGGGCCTCCGGGGACCCGGGCCTCCCAGACTGCCTCATGGACCCCGGGGTGCCGATCTCCTACCGTGCAGGGCAGCGTGCTCGTCGCAGACGCACGGGTATGATTGGATTACCAGTCGGACCTATCGCGCGCCGCAGACCCACGATAGGCCTGACGAGCGAAGAACGGAACGGTCGGCTCGGGACTCTTCGTGGCGCGTGAGACGAACTGTGGCTGCCGACATATTGGTGCACTGCACTGGCGCGGATATCGAGAAACTTATCGCTTCGTGCAGATAAGGTGCTTGGAGATGTGCAGTGCTTAGATTCGAAAGCACGGATAGTCAAGGTTTGACACTGTTAACCCTATTCCCGGCAGGGGGGGGGGGCTGAATTCGCCCCCCCTCGGGTTTTTTGCTTGCCAATTCCAGGATTTTTAACGTAGCTTCACGAAACTTGGTCACTTTTCCTAGCTATTCTTTCTACGTGCTGTGACAAAATTTCAAAATTCTGTTTTGCTCAGGGGCGGAGCCAGGCAACGTTTTTGGGAGGCACCTCAGGCCATTTTTGGCCTTGTTGAGGGTAAAAGAAAAATGTCTGCCAAAAACAGAGTTTTTAAGATAAAACTTAAAACTTTACATGGATATATAGCTAAATAGTTGGGCAATGCGCACACAAAGTTTTGTTTATCTGAGGTCACTTTACAAGGTCAGGTCAAGGTCAAAAGTCAAAATTTGTTTTTTTGCAATAATTTCGGCGCCGTTTTTTCAAATGTCAATCCCAGGGCTATATATGACGTAAAAAGACACCCTCCACTTGTGTATCAAGTTTCAGCTTGATATCAGGTCGGGTCACGGAGCTATGACCTAAAATGTCAGTGCGCGTACCCTATATCGCAATAGCCATAAAATGAAATTTTTGGAATAGAGTGAATTCAAATGATTGAAAACGTTTACAGATAGTATCAAATGCACACGAGATCATCCCAAGTGACCCCAAGGTCACTGGAGGTCATTTAAGGTCAAAGGTCACAAGTTGATCTGAAGAACGTGTGACCATGACAGTTCCCCCTTTTTCATGTCCCTGGCACCGCCCATGCTAACATTATACCAACATTGCAATGCGATTTGTACTTCTTTAGCATAGCATGACTAGCAGAAGCCAAAAAAGTGTTTTTACCTTTTTTGTTCATTCAGTTGTTAGAAAATTAATCCTCTTATTTTTGAAACCCTGTGAACGCCCATGAATTTTCTAAAAATTTTAGATTTTTGGACCCATGGTAAAAGCCCTATCCATAATCTCTCGATTCATGCCAGTTTCATCGAAATCGGTCGATAAACAACGGAGTTATAAGAAGTCCAAAAATACCCCCCATTTTGACATTTTTGTCCCCCTGTATCCATAAATTTTAAAATTTTGAAAATTTCTTTTTATAAAAATGTAGTTCACGTCACGGCAAATCGATTGCCGTTTGTTGCGATGAAATCGGACAAGTAGTTCTCGAGATCTCAGGGGGGGGCCGAATCCGTCCCCCCCTGCCGGGAATCGGCCATACCGTCTAGCCCTCCGGGAATAGGGTTAAACACATAAGACGCAATTCCGTGTCATTTTCTTAGCGATTTGTGTTTGTACTTTTTGTTTAACTGGCAAATATAAACAACGTGGACGAAACGACGACGCAAAGAAACAAACCAGAGGCCGAAAACGTTTGTCTCTTGAAATCTCTTCCAACCACCACTGGCAGCAGATTACACGAAGGAAGTGGCGGGCTCGGAGAAGCTAACATGTCATGAATCTGCAAATGCATTCTGATTTGTTCGATGCCACGGGCTCTACAGAAGCGGCAGGCAGTTTGTTACCGATTTCATCGCTCAGTGGCAACTGGCAGAAAATTAGGACCCGGCGATAAAGTCAGCGGCAAAGGCCGCCACGGAGGAAACCTGTCCTTGACGCTGATTAACGGGAAGCGGTGTTTGGAATTTGGGAAGCACGGCATAGCCAGCTGTCCGCTGACAGACACACGGACACACCCACGGGGAGCCGTCCGGACGTCTGGACGTCCGGCTGCCCCAGTCCGGAGCAGGGAGGCTAGGACATGCATTGCCGACCGACCGATCACGGTTAGCCTCGACCGACCACCCCGCCTTCAGCGAGACAGCCGCCGTCTGAACAGTGACCTGGGGCACCGAGCACCGCCAGTGGGGGGAGGGGAAGAGGGGGCAGCGACCCGGAACAACGAGTATCTATCACCAGCCTCGGGAAGCGACTGCCACCGGCTGAACCGTCGCGGTCCAGCCGGTGGCAGCCAAACCCGGTGGCGGACCGTCGAACACCACCTTCGAGAAGAAACAGCGCCTGCGGTCTGCACAGCCCCATTTCGTCGCGTGCTCCCTGTCTGGGGAAGTGGCCACCTGGAGAGGGCGCGGCGGGCCCCGTCCCTCAGCAGCGCGGCGCTGACCCGCCCTCAGGCAGGTCCGGCTCCAGGAGGCCGGACGTGGCCCGGCTCCGGCTGCGGCCGGGCAGGGAGAGCCGTGACCTGGCCCGGCCGAGGGCGCCGGCCGTCCGTCGTCGGAGCGGTCACGCTGCGCTGCTGCAGGCGGCGCAGGCCGGTCCGCCGCCTGCCGTGGCCGTCGGTGAAGCTGGAGGAAATGAGAGACAACGACCTCCAATCAGGTCAGAGGACATATCGGGACGGGGATGTTAGTTAAAGTTTCCCTTGTTTCACGACGCTGGCGACGTCAGAGAAGCGTTCGAAACCGTTTATTCGCTGGCAGAAAGCCTTTTTGGGTGGCCTTTACTTGGATGCGCCCGCGCCGTCGAGTCCGTCATTTCGCTTGCGCAGCGAGGAAGGCGATTAGCCATTATGGCCACAATGGGTCACGATATGGATACCGGGATGTACCCGGTCGACCTGTATGGGCTCTTAAGTGAGGTGTGGCTATACAAGGATATGCGGCTATCTACAGGGGCTCGCAGGCCCAGCCTTCCCACGGTGTAGCACGTCTTGAGGTGACCACTTGGCGGTCCGTTTTGACGTCTACGGCAATCGATGCCGTGAACATCTCGGCATGCCGTGAAGGCCGAGCCGGCGGCACGTGATTCACTGGAATGAATATCCGAGTATGGCGTGAGGCCTCCGATCGTGTGGAGGACGCGTGAAACACAGGCGCCGTTCCCGTCTACAGGGAGCTGCAGACATCTCGAAGGTCGCTCTTTATGATCCCGGATCACATTTCATGTGAGTACAGGACAGTGGTGTCCTTCGCGAGGGCCCTGCATAACGCGCATTGAAAATGATCGCCAATTACGAGAAGCAGCCTTGTCTTTCCGAAGCCGACGGTCCTTACTGCCTTCTTCGCAGCCATCAGATGCTTTATGTGGTACTCAAAATATGACGGAATAGGTCTCTAACAATGGCCTAAATGCCCTGAAGCCGGTGTAGTCGGTAAAACATGGGACACCTGTCACCATGTTTTCGGAACTGCATATCTGTAAGTACCCGACGCTCATTGTTGTTATTCTCCTTTGCCGTAAATTTCATCTAAACGGCAGATCATTGTCTTTATTCAGAACACGTTCCAAAAACATGACTTGTTGTGTGCTATAGCCTTGATATCCTTCGACAATACTGGCGAGATGGCCCGTTGAAGTTATTAAACTGAAATAGCGGTGTCGGATTAGGCTGTAAATGACCTTGGACTGCGCTTACAGGAACTGGTTCGCGGCCCATTAACGTAACCTTCAAGAGCTGAAAACTGCGGCAGATCAGATCCGGAAATGTATCCGAGATGGTAACATAATTTTGTTAGAAGGATTTTTATGCATGCATCCGACCATAGAAGAGGGGAGAAGTTTAATATTATCTCCAAAAGCCTTAAAAAACCTACCTAAAAACGGCTCTGCCCATACCAACTCTGGAAATGTGTTGGCCATCCGTAGACGTGTGTTTGGATGGTCTGTCTGCTGGTCCAGTCCATCAGTCTGGACAATCTGTCTGTTGACCCGGCTGACCGGTTCGAACAGAATAGACAGTCTATTTTTTGTCTGTTGACCCAGCCGGAATCACTTTTTCTTAGAAACCTGCAAGCAATGGTGACTTCCCATGTTATGAAATATTTCAAGACGTTTGGCGAAGGTTTCAATCCAGAAACGTGCAAGTCCATGAGGCATAAGCAGTTTGAAGTACTTCATGTTGACCCAGTTTTTGCGTTAAAGTCTCCATCGGAATAGCGTAGGAAATAAAAAGATAGCCGTCTTGTAGACCACAACCGCAGGTTTTCGTTCAGGATAAACGGAGCACTAAGTACCATGTAGCTTTATTGCCAACTATCCTGGTTATCGGTATCGATTGCATCCTTAGTTCGAATCCCACCAGTGGCCGAATTTCGTTTCTCGACGTTTTACCCAAATATGCGATCTAGATCTTGCTATTTCTTGGCCTTAATGACACCTGCAATACTGCAAGCAATATAACAGCAAACGCATTTATATTTCGTCCTCCTAAAGAGCAAACGATGTTCATATTTACCTAGATTACCTGTTCAAGGCCTCAGTAGCTACTGATATGATACCTCCACTGGCTCGTTTACAATATTCAGTCATCCACATCCAGAACAGGATAAAATCAGACATCGTAAGGATGCATGGCGAAAAATAATATCGCGGCCCCCTTCATGGTGGAATGGTGTGTCCTGCGGTGGGGCTCGATAGCCAATAGGAGGGCCTGAAACTGGCTTTCGTCCTTCGTGCAGCTGAGACCAGGCAAGAAGCCGGGTCTTTCCTGGGGGGGGGGGGCAAATGTCAAATTTCGTCATATGCCACTGGCATATTACAAAAATCGTAGGAGAAAGCAGCAATTGTATGTAATTTACCTCATATTTAAAGAACAGGAAAACGTACAATGTTTGCTTTTGCGACACATATATGGCCAGTATTCGGTATTCGTGCGAAATCGCCATATGTTTAGCGTAGATCGCTTGACGCAGGAATGGGGCCACGGCTCCCGTGCCCTCCCCTTAGCTACGTCCCTGACTGACACAGTCCTGAATCAGCGTGATAGCCCTTTCCGCCGGGTCATTGACACACTTCACAGTCAAGACGATAGTCGCCAGCTCGAGGTAACCGACATATAACGGCCACTGGCTTGGTTTCACCCGCAGCCGTGCTGACTCGATATTCAGGATGTGGAATGAGGCCCAGGGTCGGGGACCGACTAGATGCCAAGCCTCTATTTGTCAAAAGAACGGGAAACTTTGGTCGGCCGGTAGGATAATCAACTCGGCGCTCGGTTTTCGGTTTCGGTTCGCAGCCCTCGGCCGCCTGCAGGTGGCCTTGCTGACCCGGACCTGGTTCAGCTCAGCCCCGCCGTCTTTGACCAAGGCCATTGTTACGGCGGATGTGGCGCTGTCAGATCGAAACTAGCGGCCATGGTGGTCATTGCCTGGGACCTGAACATTCCGGGGTGAATTTCAGTATTAAGGGCTGATGAGCTCGGTTTCAGCTTTGCCGCGTAGTCCGCGTCGCATCATCGTCGGAGTCGCATCTGTCAGCAATACTGAGCAATTCATCTTTGTTTGGATCGAGGGGAGGTTTATGTCTTTGGGTTCCGGATCATGCTCTTCCTCTTTTCTCTCTCCCGGCCGCTTTTTGTCCCATTTTCGCTGGAACACCTTGTCAGGCCTCTCCATACGGCGAAGGGGAGAGGAACATTGGTTATGTAGGAACGCCAGATCGTCCTCCTTGTCTTGGGCTGTACGGAGCCGATCGTGCGATATGACAGCTTTAGCGCCCGGCGCTGCGATATCGGAGAGCTGGTCCACGCCGGCTTTGAAGTCCTGGCGCTTCGCTTTCTCCGCATCCGCTGGCCGATATCTGGACCTCTTCAGTTTCGTGTAGCTGTTGTAAGGCTGCGGGGCAAGCCTGACACGGCGAGGACATGGATAAAGTGGGAATGCCTCCTCTGCGACAGAACTCTACCACGTCTTCATGTATCGCACCGGAGAGGTGAGATACATTGTCATTATAGCTATTTATCATAGATCATATAGATATTTGCATAAAATTAAAAATACATAAAATACAAATAGATAAAAAAATACAAAAAAATACATAAAAAGATATTACATTAAATACATAGATATTTAAATACTTGAAAGGCAAAGAAACCCAGCAAGGTCTGACGCTTTGCGGGAAGCTGGGAGCCACTGATATTCCTTGGCTTTCCAACCAACAACATGCCCTTCCTCGCTGATCTCACACATTCCTTGACCTTTTTATCTTTGGAGATTAACTAGGCGTGTCTAAATTCGCATATAAGCCAGCGCGCCTCCTCGCCAGGTCCGGTCAACCTCACTTACATCGCAAAAGTAAGCAAGCGTCCTTGAAACAAACAGTCATGGCACCAGTTCTGGCGCGAACCGCCACAAATGCCACCAGTGAGGAACCAGTTGAGTCCAGATTCAAAACATAGGGAATTATTTTGAGCACGACCCCAAAATCCAACTACCCAGATATGGGCAGTTTATTTTGGGGTAAATGTGTTGTCAGACTAATATATGGTTTATTACTAATATGTAAATTATTTTGGGGTTTTTATTTGGGTAGCCGGTGACACGATGAAAAATATGGCCTTTGATGAGATTCATACCTGGGACCCATTAGGCCGAGATATCCAAAAGGATTTGCAGCGTTAAAACTACGTCGTATCTAGTGCTCCGCTTGTCCTGAATGAAAATGCCGCGGTCATTGTCTACAAGTTAGCGACTACTCCAAAATAGATGTTATCGTTTTTACGTTCAATGCTATTGCAATGACGTCTAACGCAAAGGATGAGCCAACATGACCAACTTCAAACCATTTGTGCTTCAAGGATTTTTACATTTTCCGAACTATACCTTATATATAAACCTTCGCCAGATATGCCTTCAAACAGTTCATAACATGGAAAATCGCCGTTGCTCGCAGGTTTTTAAGAAAGTGTTTTTTTTTTTGCACCGGTCTACTGGACAGTCTGTCTGCTGCCCCAGCCGACAGTTTCGGCAGTCTGTCTGCTGACCTGTTCCGACAGTCTGGGCAGTCTGTCTGCTGACCCTGCCGGCGTGGTGGTCGGCAGCTGACGACGGCTGACATCGGTGCGCTACTTTCGCCGCTCGCCTGACGCAGGGCGCGCCGCGTACGCCGCGTTCGCCGCGAGCCGGGTGTACGTGTCGGCCAAGGCAGCGCAAAAACCGCCGGAGGCACGCTCAATTACGGCGGACGCAGGAGGCATCCGCACATCGCCATGCAGACCTCGTGCCGGACATGGTGTTAGCGCAACCGGCCGTTTCCCAACGTCGGACGGACGGGCGCGGCCGGCCGAGCGGCGCTTCCTTTCATTGGCCGACGGAAAACGAGCCGAGAACAGGGCCCTGAGACCCCAGCGCGCTGCGGCGGCCTAGGCGCGGGAAATCGGCGCGGTGCTCCCGGACTGCGCAGAGCCGAAACACGTGCCGATCAGCGCGGGCGTCCACTGGCCAGGCCGAGAAACGGCGTGAAAGAGACTGCAGCGTTCTCGAAACTTCGCAACACTCTCATGACTATTCCAACTGTGAGTTGTTTAAAAAGGAGCGATGCTTCTATTGCACAAGCTTACTGAGTGTGGAAGGATTCCCAGACAATGCCTGGTGGTCAGGCTATGGTAGTTATGTTGCGCAAAACACCCATCGTAGCCGACACCCATCGTAGCCGTGGTAAGAGCACTTCTACTGGCATCCTATTTCATTCCATTCCACCTCTACTATTGCATATCCCACTATTCCACAGGTGTACACCCTTCGCACACGCCTGGTGGCGAATAAGACGCACGAGCGTCTGCTGCTTTACATCCACTGTGACCAGTTGCTGCCGTATATCATTTGTGGACGACTGATGGGTGCACGCCCTGCGCACGTCACTGCACCTTACGGCCCGGCGTGAAAAGCCACATAATGAGCTGTTAATCAGAGGGCGGCGGCGAAGACGTGAGGCCGGCGCAGTTTAAAGCAGAGGCCGCCCGGAGGCTGGCAGATGAGGCAACATCTGCTCTGGTTTGCAGGCCGCTCAGGAATCAAACGAAAATCATTGGATTAAAAATCACTAGATGCGACCAGCGTTGTTTAAGGACACGATGAACATTGCGCAAACAAACCATGGTTTAAAATCAGGTAACTTCTTTTAAAATCATAATCTTGAACGACAGAACATGCATAAGGAAGCGCCGAGATACGGTGAATGACTTTTATTTTCCCTAGATTGCTTTCCGACAACTGATGGCAACAGCACTGATGCTCTCGTGTCCTCTTGAATGCCCTTTTTTAGATTTAGATTAAGTTCATTAAGCGCAGTTCAATCTGGGAATGTTTTTTCCCGGTCCAAGCCGGTTTTTACAACGCTTAAAAACGGAATGCGTACAACTATGGAAGCCGATTGCATTGGCAGTGCGGTAACGAGTCATCTAGTGAGACTTCACAAAGATTGAGACGCGTTCGGCACTTACGATGGTTCCTTGCATGTAAGTATTATAGTCAAAAAGACCAAATAATGTGCCTTGGAACACGGACCTTTTCATTTGCGATTCAAGAAGCGTTTTATCGCATGTACCCTACCTTCCTGCGTTGCTCATTCTCGCAATCTGGATAAGAAAGAATAGGTAGCTGCCTGAGTCCGTTAGCAGATTACGCGGACGGAGTGAGTGTATTCTAAGCAACTAGATAGAAAGTTGATGCAAGTGTGCCTTACCAACGTGACGAAGTGACTGTATATATTCAAGTAACAAACGACCTTCAGTATACCAGGAGACGCTGCATTGCTATATGAATCATTTACAGATCAAGAATATGTTGGATTCAATGTTTCGGGTAGGGCCATCGTCAGGAGTAACCTGGAGCATGAAGTCAAAATTCAAATGTACATGGGAAAAAGGCGCGGACAGACAGAAACGCTACCTCGACAATGCAGGCACTCAGAAACGAAGGATGTTATATCAATGGCCACTAGGAAAGCCGTTTAACACCGCAAATGAGGAGGGCAGCACGACTTTAATCTGATGCCAACTCATGTGAGCGGAGTTTAGCGAAAATGACAACTTTTTGTTACGAAACGGGTACCCCGCACATCGGGTGCATTGCACCACTCGTACCGCACGTCCTCATGACAGGAGTATATCTCCCCAGCGGTCTTCGTAAAAGGGACAATGAAACCAATTTACTTGACCAATTACCAGTTACTAATTTACATGTCTGCATGAGGCCTCTTTCGTCGATGACAAACTATGCCGGCAGGTGAGCTCGATCGTACGTTCGTCCCGTCTGAACAGTGTTAGTTTAGTGTGGAGTACCGGATCCACACTGAAATCATTTTTGGTATGTTCTGCTCTGGAGAATCCCCCGTGCACTGCTGGTAGGAGAACGTGCTACATTTGCACCAGTTTAAAAGGCAAAAGTGCACGGAGAAACGTAGCATATAAGGTTATATGCAATCGCTGTCCTGGAACTTTCTGTATCGGAGAAACAAAACGTAGCATCAGGGATCGATACAACGAGCACCTGGGGGGTGCCAGACTTCAGAAGGCAAACACACCCCAGGTGAGCACGTGATTGATAAACATCCTGGAACGGAACGCAGTGACAATTACACCAACTTTGCAGTCGAAATCCTGACAACAGCGAGAGACAACGCCGACCTGAAAGTTCTGGAATCTCTACACATCAGAAATCTCCGGCCGCAGCTAAACACACAGACAATATCTTTGTACATAATATGAGTAGTTTCGCTTGTATCGCTTGGAGCTGAGTTTTCGTTGGCTTTAAGAACCACAAATGTATATATAGCTCGTCTCTCTCTATAAGGTTTTGATGGTTTGATGTTGTTGGTGTGTACGTATGTGTTTTTTGGAGGATGGCGGTCTATCATTGCTTACTCCCTAGCTACGTAATTTATGAACCATAAATATATCACTGGCTCTTCGTGACTCATATTTTAGTGGAATCCCTCATTGTTTTGGGAATCAATAAATCTGAGCCCATTTTTATTGCCCGCAGTGCTTTGCTGTGTGGTATCAGATTCCTCTTTTTGAGCGTTTGCAGTGTTGAGGTAGCTTTTCTGTTTGTCAGGCGCCTTTTTCCTTTTTGAATTTTGACTTTGTGCTCTAGATGACTCCTGATCACTCCTGACGATGGCTCCTGGCCGGAACGTTAAGTCCAATATACTTTTGGTCTGTAATTGTTGTACATAACAATGCAGTGTCTCCTGTTATACTGAAGGTTGTTTGAACGTTATACGAAACGATATGTTCCCGTGATTATGGGTGCGTTGGTTTGCATTTCTGTGGTATTTTGAGCAAATGCAGCGTTTCTTTTCCGCTATAACCCCATTCCCGGCGGGGGGGGGGCTGAATCCGCCCCCTCGGGTTTTTTGCTCGCCAATTCCAGGCTTTTTAACGCAGCTTCACGAAATTTGTTGAATTTTCCTAGCTATTCTTCTATGTACTGTGACAAAATCTTGGAATTCTATTTTGCTCAGGGGCGGAGCCAGGCAACATCTTTGGAAAGCACCTCAGGCCATTTTTGGCTCTGTTCGGGGTAAAAGGAAAATGACTGCCAAAACTAGCGTTTTTAAGATAGAACTTAAAACTTTATATGGATGTATGTCTAAATAGTTGGGTGACGTGCAAATACAATTTTGTACATCTGAGATCACTTAACAAGGTAAGGTCAAGGTCAAAAGTCAAAATTTGGTTTTATAGTAGTAATTTCAGCGCTATTTTTTGAAATACCAAACTCGGAATACATATGACGAAGAATGGTGTCCTCTGCTTGTGTATCAAGTTTCAGCTTGATATCAGGTCGGGTCACGGAGCTATGACCTAAAATGTCAATGCGCGTACCCTATATCACAATAGTCGTAAAATGAAATTTTCGAAATAGAGTAAATTCAAAGATTGAAAACGTTTACGGATAATATTAAATGTACGCGAGATCATTTCAAGTGACCCCAAGGTCACTAGAGGTCATTTAAGGTCAAAGGTCAAGAGTTGATCTGAAGAACATGTGATCATGACAGTTCCCCTTTTTCATGTCCCCGGCACCGCCTATGCTAAAATTATGCAAACATTTTAATGCGATTTGTACTTCTTTAGCATGACATGACCAGCAGAACCCCCAAAAATGTTTTTGCCTTTTTTGTTCATTCAGCTGATGAAAACTAATCCTCCTATTTTCGAAATCCTGTGAACGCCTATGAATTTTCTCACAATTTCAAATGTGTGAATCAATGGTAAAAGTCCCATCCATAATATCTCGATTCATGTCAATTTAATCAAAATCATTTTATAAACAACGGAGTTATAAGAAGTCCAAAAATATCCTCCATTTTGACTTTTTTGCCATTTTATCCATCCTTTCCAAAAATTTTGGAAATTTTATTTTATGAAAATGTAGTTTACGTCATGGCAAATCGATTGCCGTTTGTTGCGATGAAATCAGACGAGTAGTTCTCGAGATCTGGGGGGGGGGGCGGATCCACCCCCCTGCCGGGAATCGGCCATGCCGTCTAGCCCTCCGGGAATAGGGTCAAGGCACTGATTCAAGCTCGACATTCTGACAGACTGAGGAGAGCTTCGTTAGAACACAGTTTGCAGCCAAGGATACGCGAATGAGGAATACAGGCAGATTTCAGAAGTTTACCTCACGACTGAAGAGCCAAACACCAATTACGCAATCCGGAGAAGGGATGTTGCGAACAGGCACCACCTGAGTTCCTCGCGCTGCGGTGCGGTGACTGCTCACACTGGGAGGAGACGCAGAACATCGGAATGTGGACTCACCGGATTCGTAACGGGTGACGGCGCAATTGAGGTGCAAACAGCCATTACAGCCCTGGCCACGGCTCCGCCTCAGTATTTGGAAACCGCGGGCGGCGCGAGCGTTCGCAGACGGGGCCGGGTGATCACGTGATCATCAACCGCATGCCGTCGACTCGATGTGAACAGTCTGGAGTCATAATGCGAAAGAATCGTGCGGCTTCGGGCCTCAAAAAGAGACGCAAAGAAACGCTGTAAATCCTGAACATCGCATATTTGCAGCTACTTTGGCTCGTTAGGATAACGTTGCAATCATTTATTAGACGAACAGCGCTCCGAAATGCCCCGATTTCATATTAAGTTCTGCGTTTGTGAGCCTGACCAACATTGCTATCATAGATCATTCAAGACCAGCCCCCGAACGATGACTACTGTCCCCACCTGCGAGCGTCAGCCCACATTTCCTAGCAGACGCCGCGGCCGTCAGGCTCACAAACAGCGCGCTGTCCGGTCGGTGCGGCCGGCCGGGCCGAGCTCGTAAGTGCGTCCCTGGGTCAGTGGACCACTTGCAGCGCTGTCTGACCGCACCTGTCCAATCACCGCCGCTAATTAGAGCTCGCCAGACGGCGCGACAAGGTCGCCGCGAGGAGCGTCGACCCCGCGCGAGGCCGGACCGCTGCTGGGTCAGCCGGCCGGTCAACGGTGGCACTGCTGAGCCAGGCAGCCGGTCAGCGGTGGCACTGATGGGTCAGCCGACCGGGCATTGGCGGCATTGCTGGGTCCGCCAGCCTGTCAACGGCGACACTGCTGGGCCAGCCGGCAGGTCATCAGCGGCGCTACTGAGCCAGTTGGCGGGGCAACGGCGGCACTAGTTTCTCGTGGACCGGGAATCGCTGATCCACGAGATTGGCTGTTCGAAGTGAGGTCGGTATCTGTGGACTTGGGAAGTAAAGCAAACAATGAAATATCGGACGCGTAGTTTTTGCGGCCAGCGCGCTATGGCTGTCCCTAGGCCGGGCTGGCGCGCTAGCGGCGGCGCCTTGAATGCCTTCTGGACCAGGCCTGGCCCCCTCTGCAGACGCCCGCAGCGTGTCCATACTTCGGCCCCTTCCTGGAGGTGCCGTAGCCGGCGGGCGGCCTTCGTCCGAGCCTGTTCGGACGAACGATCTCCGCTCTGATGAAACGCCCGCCGGGCTACGGCAGAATTGCAACCGACCCACGGCCGCACGCCCTGATGAGGGGCTCTTCCACGGGCTCAGTGCTCAAGCTGGGAGTGCAGCGTTCAGCCGGCTGCTGGCTGTCGTAGGGGAACTCGCCAGATATCTTATATTAGCTCCGTGCTGTCTGACATCAGCTGGCTGCTATGGCTGTTTTCTGACCTCGACTGGCTATTGTCTGACATCAGCCGGTTGTTATCTGGGCTCAGCTGGCTATTGTCTGACCTCAGCTGGTTGGTGTCTGGCCAGTTGTCTGACCCCAGCTGGTTGTCGTCTGACCTGTTGTGTGACCTAAGCTGGTTGTTGTCTGGCCTGTGGTCTGACCTGTTGTCTGCCTTCAAGAGACTGTTATATGACCTGTTGTCTGACCTCGGGAGGCGGTTATCTGGCCTGTTGTCAGGCCTCAGGAGGCTGTCGTCTGACCTGTTACCTGACTTCAGGTGGTTGCTGTCTGACCTGTTGTCTAACCTCAGCTGGTTGTCGCCTGACCTGCTGTGTGACGGTTCTTGTCTGACCTGTTGTGCGACCTCAGCTGGTTGTTGTCTGGCCTGTTGTGTGGCCTCAGCAGGTTGTTGCCTGATCTGTTGTGTGACCTCGGCTGGTTGTTGTCTGACCTGTTGTGTGGCCTCAGCTGACTGTCATTTGGCCTGCTGTGTGACCTCGGCTGGCCGTCGTTTGGCCTGCTGTGTGACCTCGGCTGGCTGTCGTCTGACCTGTTGTGTGGTCTCAGCTGGCTGTTGTCTGACCTCAGCGGTGACACCGGCCGCCGGCGGACCGCTCCGTCAGCCGGCCCTGACCCCGATGCAGCGGTCCGATGTGCGTGAGAGCCACGACACCCTCGGAGACGGGCCACGTGCGTGTGCCAGCCCAGCCAGCCGGCGCACCGCTTGGAAGCGGCCGCCAGTTTAATTACCTCAAGTTTATGGTGGTCATTAAACGGACACTGCAAAAAGCGTCCGGTGTAAGACTCTGCAACAGATTGTGCTTACTGACAACGGAGACAGAAGGCACCATAACGGTCTGATATGTACCAAGCTGACCGCTGAAAACCAATAAAGACGGATGTAATTTTTTTATAGCGTATTTCAGCAGGTAAAACTAATTGCAAACAAGCAAACTGTAACGTAATATACGATTGCTTTGTGGTAATAAATGACAGAAACCTATTAAAAACTCGCGATATCGAGACATACATAAAACGCCGACAATGCAGCTCCAGTTTTCGTTACTTTAAAGTACAGTCTGCTTGGTCGTTTTTCATGTTTCTGATGTCCAAGGTTTTACCCTTATAACGGTGATACGAAGACCTCCATCATCACAGAACCACCACAGAATCATGTAACTTGAACTTCTGCAGTCAAAAACGGACAATAACTGTAAGCTACTCGGAGTAAGATATATAAGGTCCATTACCGCATTGTAACAGGGATAATTATGTGTGACATTGAAATGAATCCAACGGAGACCCCTGATATTTTAAACTGAGTGCGCAGGCGTGGCCTTAGTGTCCTTATTCGTGCTGCCTGTTTGTATTTGTCCTCATCTACCGTCTTTATCTGCCTTATCCATGCCAAGAAATAAGCACTTCAGAACTGTGCCTTCAGCCATTACGCCAAAAGGAGTGAGTGTTGTAGTCCATGAAATTATTTAGATACAAACCCTGAAGCGATTCATACCTTTTCGGACAGTTTCCTTTTCAAAGGCGTTGTTTGTCACACTAAGCCTCGGGCCGTAAGATCTCCAGACGTTGTCAGGTGTCACTGTTCAGGTGGTGTTCAGTCGGGCGTTCAGTCATCGTGAAACTTGATTCATCACAAGCATTCCGTAAGTCTACAAACTATATAAGTTTGTTCTGACGAGTCACGTGTACCCGTGAGCCTCGATATACAAGCCCATTTGACAAAGATATCTAAGTTAATAACACTCCTTAAATGCAGCAGCTGTCACACGAGCAAAAACCACTTCCCGCCATGACAGTATCACAGAACATGTAACAGATATCGATGACAGACCATGCTGCTCATCAGTACCATCAAAGCTAGTCACCATGCTGAGGATTGAGCCGACATCCGGGTCCCGTTTGCGATGTTTCAGCGACCCCCGGCTACGGCCGCGTGACTCTGTGACGCGAGGCCGGCCGTGAGGGCGGCAGGTCGTGTCAGGGCGCCAGAACCGAGGCGGCCGCTCTGAACCACAACTGGGAGCCTGGGCCTTCTCACCGCCAGGCGGGACCGCCGGACGGTGGCTGCAATGTCTCGGGAACGGTCTTCGTGCGAAGCCGGCCGTGAGGCCCTGAAGGGAAAGTTCGGCAGAGCGTCAGTGCTCGACTGTTGACTTTGACAGGGTTGCGAGCGATCGGCACGACAGAAACGCCTGTCTGCCGGTGCCGTCGGATAAGGGCTTGTCGTGCTCCGTTCCGAGACAGAGGGGAGAGCTGCGAAGTTGTGAATATGAACTTATTTTGCTCCTGTGACCGTCGACTGCTGTTTCTCTGATTGCTGAGAAATGTCGTGCCAGCTGCGCTTTGCACAATGTTGTTGCGTATGCGAAGATTGTCGCGAAATGATCTTCGAGACTGATGACTGCTGTCGTAAAGCAGCTGGAGTCTGTGGGAAGTGCGGGTTTGCTGGCGGCCACAGGCAGACGAGGGTCACTCCCCTATGAGCAGCCGAATAACTGGTGCAAACCGCCGAGAAGCGGGCGGCTGAGTTCACTCGATGCGCCGCTGGTGGCGCACCCTCGAAACGCCACTGAGGCCGCTGGCAAGCTGCCGCCACCGCAGAGGTGCTGCGGCGAGAGACGGCGACGGCGCGGCGACAAGGTTGGAGAGGTGAGAAGCCGAGACGTTTCGAGTGGCTGGGGCGCGAGACACGCGACTGACGTTCGCGGCCGCCGACCGGCGCGGCATACGAGTGAAAGTCCGCCCTGGCCGGGCCGCCGCGCCCGGGCGGGGGCTGCGACCCAGGCCCGGCGGCCAGACCCAGCCGAGGTCAGCGCGCCGCCCGGCCGGCCGCCGGTCGCCAGTGGTTCAGCCGGCGGCGGCGCGACAGCACGAGCCCAGCCTGACGACGACCACCGCGCCGAGACGCCAGCCAATTGGTCCGACCAGCCGAGACAAGAGCCGCGCACGACCACAGACCGGCCGCCGCGCGGGACGCAGCCTCTGGAGACGCCGCCCGGACGGCTCTTCAGTCGGGACAGGAGCGAGACTGACCGGTGACGCTGCCTGCTCGGAGACGGACGAGAGACGCCGAAGCAGCGGGCTTCAGGACACCGACGGGCAGAGGGCGTCGGCCGCTGCTCCGAGACGCTGCGCCGCCGTGCGATGCTGTAGCGTCGCCGCGATGCTGCCCCTGCTGGTGCTGAGCGTGGCGTGCACGTGCTGTCTTGTGCCGGGCGCCGCTGGTCAGAAGCAGTGGACGCGCCGGGATGGAGCCGGGCCGGCGACAGCGCAGCAGCCGTCCGACAGGTGAGTACCGGCAGGGGAACACCATCTGCGGTGTGACGCGAGTGTGCTGCCACGCCAGAGCACACGCCGCGTAACGAAGGCGCGCCGTCACAGCACGGCAGGTCACAGCCCTGCGACCGGTCGGTACCAGCGGAGTATACCCGGCGCAGTACACTGCCAGACAATAACAGGTTACGGACCTGACATGCACACCGCAGCACACCGCTTCATGCGTCAGCGTCAGCGTCAGCGTCACCGCTTCATGACAGTGGTCCAAGCGGAAAGGAGCCCGCAGGTCGGCAGGACCTCTGCGGAGTCGGCAGCTGTACCGTGACAGAAAACCACAGCAGAATGACCGAAACGGCTGACAGGCGACGGCGTGTTCAGATCTCACGCCGACCGTCCGACCGTCACGGCGAGTCACGGCAGACCAGCCGTGGCCCGACCGTCACGGCGGTGGCTCCGGCCGCGTCATGCCGTCCTGACCGCCGGATGAGAGGGACTGTCGACGTGGAATTATCTTCGGACTTTTATTATTCATCATATAGAGTTATAGAACATGGAATAAGTAATTTACACAGAAATTCTATATAGAAAATTGATATAGAAATACCTAGAAATATGTACAGAAATATAATAAATTTATATAGAAATGTATGAAATTATGTAGAGTATAATACAGAAAGAGGATATTATAGAATATAGAAATTTATAGAAGTGAAGAATTATCGTACATATCATTCATTATGTAAAATTATCCACTCACGGACCTTGCTAGCCTTGCGTGAATGCCACTGTGCTGCTGGCAGTGGGTTTTGCAGAGGTCCGGTGGCGAGTGCCACTGGCTGTCAGTGGGCGAAAGATGGCCCCTTTGGTTCAATTTTTCACACACTCACCGGCAGCCTTCCCGCATTCGATGGGAATCCACCGTGCCGGTTCCCCGAGTACGTATCCATCCTGCATTCTGTGGCGAGCTCACTTCGGAATGCATACCCACTTTGTCTCACAATCTGTGAGGAGATCCCGTAGAAATCTGGGGCAGTGTGCTGAGCATAGGATGTTGCAGGTTCGCGTCATCGTCAGCCGGACCGATGACGATTTTTTACCTCTAACGCTGAAGCGTTAGAGATAAAGAAAGTACCAGCCACCAAAGAAATATTACGGCGTCTCAGTCGACAAAAGTCCAAAGGACACGTGCCTGTCACAAAGTCCGTGTGACAGATACTTGTCACACCTGTCATCTCAGCCGACCGCATGAAATTCAGATGGTAATTCATAATTAAACTCTCAAGATCAGTTGGTGAATCACAGCCGCGCAAAACCAGAAGACAAAGAGTGGTATATTTTTCCCAATGCCCCAACTTCCACTTCTCACTTACTTACATATGAATATCGAATGTGTTGGAATATCATAATGATACTACCTGACCCTGAATATCTTTGATTAGTTGTACTTTTCGTTCAAATGTAATTTCGTGCTTTTGAATACCGAAACGTTTGAATTGCAATTCCATGTTTTTCTTAAAACTTGCTGTCCTGTAGGACGTTGCATGCACATTAATCACAGTTTTTACCTGTTTTGCCACTACGTGACCACGGCAACTTTTTGTAATTTCCTGAAGTTGTCGGTTTCCTGAGGTGTGAAAACGTTCGGTTTTCCGGCGGTGCTGTCAGCCAAGGGCATCATCTCCAGCTGAATCTGAAATCTGAGATTTGTAGTATTTGGATTGGCACTGAAGGTTTGATGACTGATCATTAGCACTTCATGACCACATCGTCCAAGCCTGAGCTGGACCACGAGCATTCTGTATTCGGGGTCAGCGAACAAACAGTAATCATGTCTCAGGTGGGAGTCATTACGCAATTAATCGTTTTTTGTATAGAAAGATTCTCAGAACATGAGGAATATAACGGAGCCCTGACGGACGGAGAGCGGAACATGAGACGCAGGGAAGCCAGTCAGCCGAAGTCTAGTGGCAATGGTTCGGACCAACAGACCAGGGGTCAGACCAAAGGGGATAAGATGTGACAATTTACTCCAGTTTTTCATCGCAAAAAAAACATTTCCCACTGCAGACATACCTATTACTCAGAATTCTGGCTTTTCTTGGGGTCTCCAGGAGCCGTCAAAACGTATATTTTGAACTGTGAAAGATTTTCTTACTTCCATGAACTTTTGAATCTTCATTCATCCGAAGCATTTTTCGTATTTATTATTATTAAGTCCTACTTGCACGACAGCACAAAATACATGAGACGTCAGTTGAAACGTTCTGAAAAATAGGCTGGTAGGCAGGAGTTCTCGCATTATAAGCAGCTCCTCTTAACACGGGATATGACGCAGTGGCCGGTGACGCCGCGCCGGTGGCTGCCGGCAAGTTCGACCCCCCAAAAGAAGCCGTTACCGATCGGGGCGCCTGGGCTCGCGCGGCTCTAATGGCGCCGCCGCCTGTGTCAAGGCGACTGGCTGCACCGCCGCCCGATGGCCCAGATAGCCCAGTTTGTTTTGCACTCAGCGGTAATAAGCGTAACGAGCGCCCGCGCTCGGCTGCTTTATGAAAGCCGCTTGTTCGGAGGTGTTGCCACCCGCCGGGCCGGCTTCCCGGCTGCCGGCCTGACTGCTGTCGCGAGCTGTCGGCGTCGCCTGGCGGGGCCGCTTCTTGTCCGCGGCAGCGTGTCGGCCGGCCGCCGGAGAGGGCAGCTGACCAGCTTTGCGGCACGGACGGCCCCGCCGCGGACGTGGAGCTGCGGTAGCGTCCGGCCCGAGAACCGCAGCACGCGTCGGTGTTCGCACGTCGAAGGCGCGGTTAATACGTACATAGATTCTGATGATTAACCAATGCTGTCGGGTGGCACTGGACATTAAAAGCTGTCTGACATTGAGCAAGCATTTAGAAGCAAGACGAACACCCATGTTTTTGTGCTGTACTGCTGTAATAACCTGTCCCACATATCACCTATCAGAGTAACGTAACGAGTAACGTAACGTAACGTTACTTGTTACGTTACTCTGATACCTGGAGTAACGAAACCCTTGCATTTGGGTGGAACTAAAACATATTCGATTCGGAATGTTGATATAAAATAGCACACGGTGAGCACCATATATACTGGATAGCGACAGGACGTAATGACGACCTGTTCCCATAGAAGTTAGTGATATTTGTTAATTTAATCATGCGCGTGATGGTTTCACTTCCTAAGCACGATGCTGCTGATACTGATTTGAATACTTTGCGCTCTTTGATGTCTCTCAGGAGAAAACCGTATTTTTTCTGTGTCAAGACTTTTTGACGTCACTGCTGTTTTACAGTGACTACTTACGCTACTTTCAATAACTACGGCGGCTTTTACAATGTAGCTGCTACCACCTTCATGCCTGAGCAGACAGTTTCGTTCTTGAGTAGTTAGAACATGGCTCAGGTATGCGCCAGCCTTTTCAAGAAGCAATGTCGGCCTGTAAATGCTACAAAACCGTAATAGCCTAGGTGCCGAGGTCGTTGGTATGCATCAATCCAACTCAACAAGCCAACGAGAGGGAGAGTAATCATACCCTTCATTTAAGGGGGAGCGGGGCTTGTTAGCGCGGTTCGGGTTCGGAAACGATGCTACGTTTTATTTGGCCATATTTAAAGTTGCCTACGTCCTGAGTCATAAGAAATTATGCGCCAAATCAGGTTTGGCTGTCCATCCACCGACCTTAATTTGAATACGCTACATTGTCATATTTCTCCGCTTCGTGGCTAACATTTCTGCAGGATGGCTGAGATGTTCTGGTCGTTTTATTGGCCACCGATTTTCATTGAAATCTTTTACATAAATGTGCCCTGGTTATTCTCGTCAGCATAGAGCAGAAGGGAGATAAAGGCAAATAAGCGTGTGCAAGCGGAAACTTTTGCCTTAAAAACACAAAGATGGGCCGTATCATGCAATTATACATGTATGCATATATATATATATATATATATATATATATATATATATATATGTGTGTGTGTGTGTGTGTGTGTGTGTGTGTATGTATACATACATACATATATATATATATATATATATATATATATATATATATAACTACTCTGGAAACGAAAGGAGAATAAAAAACCACATCATGAGAATTGCTTTGGCCATGAACAAAATGGCAGACACGCAAAAGTTAGACGACGCCAACTCCCTGTGCCAAGTGCCACTGCTGTCCACAATGGCAGTCGACACGAGCCAGGTCACCTCCTCCCCGCTACCACTACGCGACCGGCTGTCCCAGCCGACCAGGTCAGGTCACCTCTCCCCTCCCTGACCGGACGTGCCACCACTGTACGGCCGGCTGTCCCAGCTGACCAGGTCAGGTCACCTCCTCCCTCCCTGACCGGACGTGCCACCACTGTACGGCCGGCTGTCCCAGCTGACCAGGTCAGGTCACCTCCTCCCTCCCTGACCGGACGTGCCACCGTTGTACGGCCGGCTGTCCCAGCTGACCAGGTCAGGTCATCTCCTCGCTCTCTGACCGGACGTGCCACCACTGTACGGCCGGCTGTCCCAGCAGCTGACGGCTGTGTAACGGCGAAAGTGGCCCAGACGGCGGCGGCCGCGCCGACCGCAGCCTTGACCGTCCGCCGGCCACTTATAAACAGATCACATCAGGTGGAGGCGCGACCGACGGCAGCCGACGTGGCCGCGCAGAGTCACACTCACCGAGGACGGCAGAGGGACTCGCCGGAGACGGCAGAGAGACTCACCGGGGACGGCAGAGTCACACTCACCGAGGACGGCAGAGAGACTCACCGGAGACGGCAGAGAGACTCACCGGAGACGTCAGAGAGACTCACCGGAGACGGCAGAGAGACTCACCGGAGACGTCAGAGAGACTCGCCGGAGACGTCAGAGCATCGCATTCACCGGGCACAGCGGCCGGACAGAGTCAGACTCACCGGGGACGACAGCCAGACAGAGCCTCAGACCACGCAGCGACAGCCACCCCGTCACAGAGAGAGTGGCCGTGCTCTGCCGTGACAGAAGCAATGTCCGAGGCCCCAGATTCGACGGCGTCCCGACAGCTGCGCCAGGCTGACGGCGGTGACGACAGCTGACCCGCCGGCAGCGACGCCTGCTGTCGCACAGCGACACCGGCGTCAGAGCCCGTACCGCTCCGGTCCTGTCACGGACCGGCATCAGAACGAGCACCGGTGTGATGCTGCCAGAGAGCGGTGACAACGTCAGAACCAGGACCGGTATCATGCTTTCGCAGAGCGGCGCTAACATTAGAACGAAGACCGGCCGACAGGTGCCTCTTGGAGCCTCTGCAGGTGGATGTCCACGCTAGATCCTCTTGGTCGTCTGTTACTCGTAAGAGACTGTTGCTGGCTTCGGAGGTGGTTAAAGTGGCGCTGGCCACGCACACTTCTTGGTCGTGTTTTTCCAGAATAAAGAAGGAGCGAGCATCCGGAGAGAGTAACAAAGGATTGCGTTACCACCCCGACCTCTACTTCTGCTCTTGTTTGACGAACTTCTTAAAGCCACCCTATTGCGCTCTCGTTCTAGACAATAGCACGCGGACGCGGAGACCACGCCCTCAAAGCCCGAGCCTCCTAGTTCTCGTGGGCCTGGAGTCGTGATGTTAGTCTGGGCCGGGAGTCATGATGTAAAGCGTGACGTGGGGTCGTGATGCCGGCCGTGGCGCAGAGTCGTGATGCCGGCCGTGGCGCAGAGTCGTGATGCCGGCCGTGACGCGGGGTCATGATGCCTACCGGCGACACCAGTTGGCGGTCTGGCCAGGGACCCGTCGGCAGCCGCTAGCGACAGCGACTTCCCGGCCCGGGCCAGCCGCCGGGACGCTGCGCCGCAGGAGAGCCCGGCTGCTCTCGGCTCCGGCTGGCAGCGCTCTGAGCTGCGGCTTTTTTCGCCGCGGGGCGATGACCTGAGAGATCTGTCGCGGCGGACGGCCGCTACGGAGTCGTGAGGTCCGCGTTTCGAGAAAACCCGCCGTTCGGGGCAAATGCGTGTTGCATTTCCCCCGGAGCATCAGATGAAACCGGCAGTAAATCCGGCCGGGAGCTCGGGCTCGGAGAGAAAACGATTCATGGCGCTTTGCTTTACGAGCTTTCCCGCTACCGTCTGCTCAGCTTGGCTCGGAAGGAGAGCAGCTCGATGAACGGGCCACTTGAAGAAGGAAACCAGTGATTGTAAATACCCCGGATCCTCGCCGTATAGTAGCACTCATAACGCAGAGAGACCAGCTTACTTATTATTGTAATCCCGCCAAATAAAGATTGGGTGGACGCCAGATTTTATCACATTATGATCAACTGAAATCTTAAGTAGTTAGTGTCAGACACTCACGAGCATAGGCAAGGCAATGACGATGAAGCAAGAGCAAATGCAATAAAGGATTTTATCGATGGCGCCAGGCACGCTATCTCGGTTTCGCATCTCATTGTTCTTTACCGCGACCTAAGACGAACCTCACCCGTCTTGAGCCTCGGTTGCGTGGAGGCTCGTCTAACGTCCCTGAGCGGAGGAGTGGCGACCTGTCCTGGCCTGAGGGTGCCGAAGCCGCAGCGCCGGCGCGTGACGCGGTCAACCCGCCGCCCACACGGCGGCCGACGGCGGCCGCCCCGGCCGGCACGACTGTGATGAGGCGCGCCGTGAGGTCGCCGGCAGCCTGCATGATAATGGGCGCGATAAAATCGCCGGCCGCCCGGCGAGCGTGCTCTCACGCGCCCCCGACCCGGGTCCGGCAGCCGGCTCCGGGAGCCGAGCGGAGACCCGGGCCTGGGGGCCAGGCGGAGACCCAGGTCCGAGACCGAGTGTCGGGAGCCTCGGTCTCTCAGAGCCATCAGTCAGTCAGAGGTTTCATTCTTCTCGGAACTGTGATCCCGGATCTTCAGACGCAAATACCCGTGTTTTCATTCGCAGATTAAATGCGTAATTGCCTACCTAAAGCAGCAGTAATAGTAGGATGACCTCTTAATTGAGCCGGTGCCCGACTCGTCGGGTTTCCTTTTTCCTCTCCTGGAGCGGGATCTGGTGCGGCCTGCGTGACGAGCACGCCCCGCTGCCGGTGTTTGTGAATGGAGAGCGTGGGTGACCGGTGGCCGGGTGACCGGCTATCGTATCAGATGTAGAGCCCGGCGACCCCGGCTCCATTCCGTCAGCGCTGGACCAGTCAGTCAGACCCCCTGTTCGACAGACGGCGGGGGGGGGAGCGGGGTGTCACGGGTCTGGTCTTGTTGTACAGGGCGGCAAAGCCGTCACTCAACGAGAAATTTCTAAACAGCGCCATAACGTCCCGCTTTTGTTCCTCGGTATTCAACGCTGTGCATGTCTTTATCTCTGCGGAATATATACAGGCGCTGTGAGCATTACGTTATCAAGAAAGGCCGGATAGGTCATCGAGTCCATTGCCTACACTTTTCGGGGTGTGGCATGGTCCATTTGGCCTCAACCCAAATGGAGTTGAGGCCAAACGGCATTATGCGCGATTACTCTAGTTTCCTGCAAGTGTCACGAACAAACACCACTTTAACGCCAGCTTGTCGGACAGCCACAGCTGCATGCCTTTCAGTTGTAAACAAGGGCTTAAGCGGTAAACGTTAGCTCTGAACCCTGTTCTTCAGTCCATAGTAAGCCTTAATCCTCTTTTCAAACGTGACGTCATTCCCTTTGGCTTGCTGCCTCGCCCCATAATTTGCATTACGCGCCAAACTAAATAGATGCACCTTTTGTCGCTGCTCTTATTTTTTCCGGCTATGTCTCGACCAATTTATTTTTCTGGGCATGGCGAGACGAATAAATAGTCCATTTTCTGGAGAATGTACTCAGAAAATCATGTGCCCGTAGCCCTCCGACGTGCATTGCCACCAAACAGAGCACGTGACGTTGTGATAAAGACGGTGATGGTGATCAGTGCTCGTGGTGCGGCAGGCGCGGGCAGCGCTCAGCCGCTCCGCTGCACTCACATTAATGTCTCAGTCTAATTGGAACCAGCCGTGAGATGAGAAATAGGAAGCCCCGAGCACCATTTGCCGCATGGAGGAGAGGTTTGTAGACGTATTTTTTCAACCATTTGAGTGTCGCAGCGATGTGGTTCGGTTAACGACAAAGCAGAGATGGTCGATGTCTCCAACGGAATGGGCGCTTACTCGTGGAAGGGCACGGTTGTCGATAATATAAATTAGAAAGTCCTAGCTCGCCTTCTTCCAAGTGGGAAGAGTCAGGTTTGTCGGACTTCCGCGTCTGTACGAAGGAGGCACCCTCGTGGGACCAGGTACAAAGCTCTCTTTCCGGGCCGGAGGGCTACCTCCTCGTGCCCGCAGTGACCTGTGTGATGGACCTATGGCCAGTGTTCCGCAGGGTGAATGGTCACTGGTTGCCGGTGATCACTTGCCGGTGTCCTGGGGTAGACCCTCCGACCAGGACCTCAGGCCTGCCCGTCACACTCTAACGGTCGACTGCACTGACCTGCGTCCGGGTGGGGTATTGATTTCCTGGGGTCGCGGCTCGCCATGAATTCTCCGTTCGTTAGATAATTAGAGGTGGAAGCAAACTGGTCAAGAGAAACGGACGGCTCATCGCGTTTACACAACAAAGGCCTTGCGTTCATTCTTTCAACTTACTGTACAGATTATATGTAAAACGTTTCTGCATTTATTAACTTTAATCGAGCCGGTGAGTCACGATGTAACGCATCAGGCATGATGCCTGTTAACTCCAATATCCGCTAACGACGGTACGTACGCACCAGCTGCTCTGTTCATCAGCGCTGTGATGATTTGATGTTTAGATATCCCAATCTTGCTTAATGAAAGAAGTATTTCGAATCAAACTGACTGGCTGGGTCACGACGTTCAGCAGTCTCCGTCAGGCTTACGTAACCACTGCGTTTTAACTGATTACCTCTGGCCACCGATAAAGCTCATTATGGTTTCTGAACAAAAAATTACCTTTCTTTTGGGTAACGTGAGTCCATCTTGACTGTTTCGTACCACGTGACATTCAGCACGTAGCGGAGGGTGGAGGACGCCATCCTGTTCGTCGAGTCTTCATACGGAGGGCAGTTGTGTGTTGGTACCGCGTTCAAAAGGAAACAGTTCTAAACGCCTGAATCTAATCACTGCGTAAGTGGAAAGACTGGTTAAAAACGTTGCAGCGTACTGGAGAAATTATTACGAGGTACGTAGCATCACAGACATAAAGACTCGCATTTCAGTTCGTGCATGCAGTCTGAATCGCAATGCCCGCCATTTACGCATCGTCGAACTGCCGCCAGCAACGTCCGGACAGATCCGCCGTGCATCCCAAACGACCATCGGAATTCCCGGCCTCATAAAACTGCCGCCATTGATTGCCCTAGGCCTGCGGCGCTCGTGGCGCAGAGCACCTGCACGATCCACGATCTACGCACCTTCCCGGCGAGTGCCCGAGGCAGTCACTCGAAGCCAGGCTTCCCGATTGAAGGAGCCAAATTTATTGTGCCTTCAGACGTGGAAAATGTTGAAACGACTCCACAAGTACCTCGGCTGCTTAGTCATAGCTGCACGGAAGGCGCGGCATCGGGTTTGCAGTGTGGCCAGCACCACCTTCACAAAAGCAGAATCAATTTCTGTATCGTAGTAGGTCCTTACTTTGCGGCTACCCTTGCTCTCGAATGATATAGTTGAAAAAGGGTGCTGATTACATTATTCCAAAACTTCCGGAAATTGTGCGCCGTAGAAACTGGAGGAAATACAATACTGAAATGCTTCAGACTCTGAAGAGCCAATACAATGTGCTAGAATTTCATTATTTTGTGTATGCTTTAGTCGCGTCGGTAACTCAATTGGTACAGCGTGTCGCCGTTTTCCACCCTGGCCAGGTGGGTGCCTCGGCATACGTTATTTCTACCGCAGGTCATTTGGCAACTGACCTATGTTGGCAACTGACCTATATCCAGTGCCTGCCTATGGAGGCAGGCACTGGATATCGCGCGACAGTATCGTTGGTGTCGGCACGTTAAACTTTCTTTTCAAAATTACCCCGTTGACCTGGAATAGCACGATCGGGTGTAGGGATCAGACTCCGTGCAACAAACGTTGCTTAGTGCGAACTCTGATTGTAAAGCACTTAACCCAAGCATTCAGATCAAATGGGAAGGAAATGTTTTTGATAGCACATCGCCTGGGAAATTTCGGAACGGCGACATCAGTTGATTGTTCTGGCTAACTGGTCTTTTCACATTCCGTAGTTGCAACTATCCCATTGAAAGTACCATAGCATTCTGTCTTTCTGATTTCCGTCTGAATATTTGGGTACATGAAAATATGCTTCTCTTTTCTACTTGAGTTGAACGCGCCTTTTCAGAGTTTCGATTTTGCTGTGTCCTCTTAGCCATGTGCACCGTGTTGGAATGACTTGACTGTTTCAAATGGTGCCGGCAGTTAATCACCGGCTATCCATGACGAACACCACCTGAGCTTAAAAAGCATGATAGTTGCATTCAACTGTCAAACAAGTGTAATCACCAGAGCGGACCGGCCATTACCGCGGTCTAAACACAGCACGAATTTGACGAACAACGCCGAAGCAAAATTAATGGTACGATAAATGAACCAGGGCGCGTGATGGACGCACATTCTTGATTATTTCCACCCCAGACGGAGCAGTGTTGCGTAACGTTATTACAACACGACGCGCCCATGCATTCGACAGTGATTGGACTCTCCGAGCCGCTAATAAATGCGTCGCCGGATTGAACAAGCCGTCAGAGTTTGCCAACACTGTGGTCTCTGTCAACACGCCTGCGCCGCCAACGCCGACGGCAGACGGCCAGTAAAGGGTTGACCCCGTGATGCAGCGAGGACGTGTCGGGCCGCAGATGCCGCGATTGCGCTGGTGTTCCGTCGTTTACCTGCAAGAGATACCGCAAGACCAGCCGGCTCAAGAGCCTGCACCGCTGTGCATTGTGTCAGAACTCGCACAGGCTTTCATCACTGCTTTCAGTTGGTCATAGGAGTCTCCCAAACAAAACGCAGCTGAATTGGCAAGACGGAAATTGCTGGAATTTCCCCATCCTTATCTCTGGTCCATAAGTAACAATGGAATTGACTAGGTCGGAAATTCTTCTGGCGATTTCGGTTGAGATCTTGACTTCACATATCATGTACTTGTTGTCAAGACTTTTGTGTCTCAGGTTGCGCACAGTTTAAAAAGGCAGAACCCCAAGGCCGTCCGCAGATAACAATTTCGAGCTATTACAATCTTCTGCATACGTAAAACGCACACGAATGCCACGAACATCGACCGATGGTATATACGTACCGCTTAACCTCCACAGCAAGGTACTGTCCATCTCACAGGTGCGATGCATATATGTGACATCCTATAGTGTGCCACTGACATGAATTCGGCCCGATCGTGCCCATCAGGAGAAGCCCTCTCAGCAAAGAAACTGCCCAACAACGTAGCGTCAGCTTTACGGCTTTAGCCTGCCAACTTCACGGCCACAGGCGGCTCACTCTGTTCTGGCGTCACTGAGCGAGAACGTGAATGCACTCCTTTTGTTCATTAGCATACGTGACAGAGCAGTGTTAGACAGTTCTCTAGCGACGCAGTACCACTCATCTGCGTTTTTTTTTGCTGAGGTCAACAGCAGAGTTCATGAGCCATGAACAGGATATATCATTTTAACTCTATTCCTGTACCCGTAGCGTTAGTACATATTCCTACATGGGGGCGCCCTCCCCCCAGATCTCGAGAATTATCCTTCCAATTTAATCACAAGAAACGGCATTCGGTTTGCGATGATGCAAACTACTTTTTTATCAACAGGAGTTTCGAAAATTGGTGACGGGTGGATGCAATGGGACGAAAACGCAGGAGGGGGGAGTTTTTTACTTGCCATAACTCCAATGTCTGCTAACTAATTTTAATGCGATCGGCACAAATCGAGAGCTAATTGATGTACTTGATATGTAGTTTATAAGCTTAGAATTTTTAGAAAATTTATAGACGTTCACAGGAATTGGAAAATGGGAGGAATACTTTTTTGACAAATGAATTAACATAGGAGTTTAACACATTTTGCAAGCATTTATTCGTCATTCAAAAATTAAAATCGGACAACGCTGTTCGTGTAATGTTGGCATTGGCGACACCAGGGGTATGAAAAGGGGAACTGTCATAGTCGCATATTCATTGGGCCAACCTACGATATCTGACCTCAAACGACCTCAGATAACCTCAAACTTACATCTAGTAGCCTATGGTTCATTCCATGATATTTGAAAACGTTTTCAATCATTTTAATGGACTGTATCTCTAAAACTGCTGTCTATGACCGTCTTCATATACGGTACACCAAAGGACAGTGTAGGTAATAGCTACTTAACCCAACCTGATGTTAGTCCGAAATTTTAAACACCAATATAGTTCTTTTTGGTAAAAAACGGTGCTAGAAATATTCACATAAAACCAAATTTTGGCTTTTGTCCTTAACCAACTCTGTGAAGTGACGTCTGATCAAGAAAAAAATATTTTTGTCTGTTTTCCCAGCTATTTACTTAAACACTCGCATGCAGTTTTAACTTTTATCCTAAAAAACTCTATTTTTGGCAGCTATTTCCCTTTCCTTCAACAGGACAAAAAAGGCCTGAAATGCTTACCAAAGATGTGGCCCTAGCTCCGCTTTTGGGCAGAATTAAAGTTTGGAAATATGATCTATGTAGTAAGAACTCACACGTAAACTGAGGAAGTTCCGCGAAGCTTCTTTAAAAATCCTGTAAATGGCGAGTGAAAAACCGGAGGGGTTTCTGAAGCCTCCATACGGGAAAAGGGCTAAACTGCTAGCGAATCATGCGCAACAACTATCAAGGCTGGGATACCCTCCAATGCACACTCTGGGCACGGGGCTATGGGCGAAACCCGCCCAGGTTGCAGGTGTTGGGGAGAGGGGTGTGAGGGCCGGACGAAAGCAATGACGTTTCGCAAGAAAATGCAGAACTCTGGAATTGTGCTACAGACTCAGTCACATACTTTTTGCCTAGTGTTCGCAGCAGCACAAAACTGTTGACGCAAATGGCTGTCCCATGTAAGAGTGATGTGGACCGCATTGTTTAGAGTTCCCACGAGCATTCATCACAACTTCAATGACGTAAAGCGGCACTGTCGACGAAACGCTGCGAAATGATGTTAATCTCGCCTGCGATGTGCTTCACCCGTGAAGCGCAACTAGGACGGAACGCGCAGTGGCTGCGCCAAATGTTCGGAGGTTCGAACACGGATCAGGCAGACCGAACTTCCCGCCGTGCTGAGCGCCAGGCTGGCCTGTTGCAGGGACCCGCTGCTGTTCAACATGTTCGAGGTGCTGATCTCGTCGCTAGACGAGAAGTTCCAGCGGCTTGGCTCGCTGGAGCGGGGCATGCAGACCGCGCTCAGCCGGCTGGAGCAGATGGGCACCCAGCTGCAGCAGGAGCGCAACACCACGGCCAGCATCCTGGACAGGTGAGGGGCGCGCCTGTCGACCTGTCGAGACACGAGACAGGACGTTCTGACCGGGCGAGCCGCAAACCAGGGCGTCCTGGTCAGGTGTGGCGCCTACCAGGACGTCCTGACCGGGCGAGGCACAAACCAGGATATCCCGAGCAGGTGAGTGTCGGACCAGGACATCCTGGTTAGGTAAAGGACAGACCAGGATGTCCTGGTCAGGTTGGGGGGGAGACCACGGCGTGCCGGTGAGGCCAGATACAGACCAGACCATCCTGATCAGGTGAGAAACAGACCAGAATGTTCTGTTCAGGGAAGGGACGGGCCAGGACACCCTCCTCAGGTTAGGGACAGACCAGGAAGTCCTGGCCAGGTGAGGGGCAGACCAGCATGTCCTGATATGGCTACGTACAGACCAGAACGTCCTGGACACGCAACGTTTGCCTGCTTAAGCTGGGCCTGCCGCCATCCTGCAAACCGTGACGAGAGACGGCTGAAATAACAGCAAGACATGATACAGACCGGGACTTGTCGAACAATCAAGGCGACCTGGTCATCCGCTCGCCCGGTACGTCGCCCAGGTCAGACGGTCGAGGCGTCCCGCGCTCGCCAGCACGCCACGACGCGTCCGCACGGAAATCTGGAGGACAGTTCGAGCGCGGCCAGGACAACGCGGGAATGAAAGCCTGGATGGCAGCTCGGTCACGGCTCTGCGCACAGCAGACCGGGGTACTCAGACCTCGGAAAGTGCATGTTAGTTCGCAGAGAGCGGAGGCCAGTCGTGAGAAGCGGGAGAAACTCCAGCGGCCGAGTTGACACCGTTACGGTGTCGGGGCGTGGTCGCGAATAACACCGGCAGGAACAGCGAACGGGCCAATGGGTAATGGCCGAACAGAACTACGGTTCATGGCCGTAAGGTGCTGAGGCCGAACACTGCGCACCGAGCTATGTCCCTTTCTTTTCCTGCGTGAGTACAAGGAGCTGATACCCAGGCGTAGCCATGAAATGCACATCAAATGTGAACACTTGGTATTCAAGAGAGCAGCGCCAAGGACACGGCGATACTCTCGTGTCCTGTCTTTGCAGAGCAGAATGCACCCAATTATCCATTCGTGCCGACGATGCAAGTGCAGGAAAGGAATAGGGTACCAGGCCAATCAGAGTCAAGAACAGGGCTACTTAACTGACAAAACCTATAAAGTATTTGAACGCAAATAATGACGCTACATGCTTAGATGTAGGCAGTCTGTTCTGTTTCTTCGCGTTATCCTCACGTGCTGGACTTCCTTTGTGTTTTCAGTTTTCCTAAACGTAATCATGACCGCTCTCGTGATCATCCTGCTCACCAGCTACAGACGGCAACACGCCCCGGTTTTGCACTTGCTCCAGCTCAGGCCTTTCCATGCTTCATCATCAGTTAATCCACCGTAAAATATATTCCTCGGGTGCAAAAAGGCCCACGGATCTGGATCTGTCCCTGCACTTGTAGAGAGTTACCTCTGGTCGCGATGTACCCATTATCCAATCCGCACTAACCGAAGCCAAACATCAAATTCACCGCACCGAAGTAATCGTCTGTTGTCCGTTGTGCGACCTGGCATCTGACGATCAGGTCACCAGCACAGATTGTTTTTATTCTGCACAATAAAACCGTCGCATGTAACCAGGCCTGTTGATGTCGATTAGCCATCCAGTGTACGTGTGAATTCATTTATTTCTCGAAAAGTGCTGATTACTGAAGGCATGATGATGAGCGCAAAATTCCAACCATTCCAGAAGCATAAAGAAGCAGGAAGCACTGGAATTTTTTTTCTTCCGACGTCGCGGCTTTGAGCCGGGGAGTCCTGCCGTGAATCTGCTTCATGTACCCAGTGAACTCGCTTGCGCAAGGGTACCATCCTTACTCGCATACGTGCTGCCAAATCATTCTGCGCCGGCCCATCGGAGGTCACTAAATCATTACACCAGTTATGGGGCTCAGGCACGACTGCATTAATAACGCACCAGCAGAAATGGAGCAGTTACCATCCGATAAAAACTGCCATAAATTCATGCTATAGGCGACTCAATCAAACTGCACTCAGCGCGGTAGTGCAAGAGAAGCATTCGCAGTTCACGAGAGCAGAGACTGGAGTTTCACCACGGAGATTTTATTTATCTTTTGCTATGTTCTGCTTCCACTTATGCTGAACAAGAAAATTTTCGAAATGGAAAAACTAGACAAGACCGCTGCAGACAAACATACGGACGAAACGTACCGTGTCCAGTAAGTGTACTTGTTAAGTGTATAAGTGTACTTGTTAAGGACGTATGTCGTGCCATCTGCCTCCGGTATCGCCGTCAAGAAAATGTACCGACGTGGGGACCACGCCAAAGCAACGTTCCATCGCAATGCGGGGGCGGGTTCAGGATTTCGCCGGGGGGGGAGTGAATGGTCAACGCGGGGTCCCCGCTCCCGGCCGGCCTCCCATTATTTTGCTCTTCAGGTATGTAAAAACCTTGACTTGCTCGGGTCAAGGCTGAAATGTCTGATGAAATTTTGCGTTTTTTTGCCATGTAACGCAAAAAAATCCAGTGCGTCACCTCATCTGAGAAAATTTTTCGTTCTGTTCGGCTGCAAAGTGTCCAAAATATGACAAGAATGGCGGGAATTTGGCGGTTGCGCCCCTCCCTCTTTTTCAAATGTCGTTTCTGTATTTGGTCCAGAAGTCCCTCTGCCCCCTCGTAGCTTCTGGAGACTTTGCTACCTTTTTGGTTGTCTCGGGCTGTATACCGTGTCAGGGCCCTTTAGTGGTCTCAGGTCCCTCTTAAAGTTTCACGTGTCCCTCGGGACGTCTCAAGCGCTCCTTTGGCAGTTTCAGGGGCACCTCGGGCAGTGTCATGGGCCATCTGGCAGCTTCAGGGACACTTAAGTCATCTCGGAATCCTCTTGTCGTCCCTGGGGAACTTTCGCCGTCTGAGAAATCACCTTAAGCTGCAACAAGGGCCCTCTATAAGTCTCTCTCTGCCGTGACAGGGGCGCCCCTACCAATGCTCTAGGTCCTTTGGCCGTTTGAGAAGCTGTCTGGATGTCTCAAAGCTTAGCAGGTTCGGGGCCCATCTGGTCGTCACAGTGGAACCCCTGTTGCTTTAACTGCCCCTCTTGTCGTCTCTTGGGAACATTTTTGCCGCCTCAAGAGCCCTCTGGAAATTACAAAAGACCTTTTGGCGATTTCAGGGCCTCTGTGCAGTGGGGTGGACTCTATCAACGCTTCGGTAGTCTCCATGGCTGTATCAGGGGTCTTCCTCTTTTACACGGGGTATATCTGTCAGTCTTAAGACCACTCTAGCCGTATGAGGGGCCTTTGTTAGCGCCTCAGGGGCCTCGCTGGCAGTCTAAGGGAGACTTTTTGTGCCAGAAGCTCGCCAATACACTTGGGGTCAGGGGCGCAGCCAGCCACGAACTTCGGAGGGAGGGGGTTCTCGCCCAGCGATGGGCCCCCTCACTTCACGTGAGGCCCTCGAAAAAATATTAACATTTTACAAGAGGCTCGAAGAAGGGTATAGCCAGCTCAAAATTTTCGGGGGGTGGGGTGCATGACCAATGGTGAGCCGTATCCTATGAGTGGGCCCCCGGAATAAAAACAGATAGTGGACATTTTACCACAATGGTCCATTGCCGTTGCTAAACATTATCATTTACAACCAGCTAGCTCGTATCTGATCGTCGCTGGTCACCCCAACAACAGTTTTTACTGGTGGCCTCCACAGATGTCAGGGGGCCCTCTGCAGGTCGTCAGGGGGCTTCTCTACACAGCAGGGGGCCTCTCCACAGGCCGTAAGCGAACCGTCCACAGGACGGCAGGGGGCCCTGCAGGCGGCGGCAATGGCCCCTTCGTGCCGACAAGGGACCAGCTACAGGCAAGCAGGGGGCCCTTTCCGACCGGCAAGGGGCCCTTGCAGGCCGGCAGTGCCCCAAAGAACGGCAGGAGGTCTCTCCACAGGAGAGCAGGGTCCCCGAAGGCTGGCAGGGGCCCACAGGTCGGCAGGGAGCCCTGCAGGCCGGCAGGTGGTCCCTCCAGGCCGGTAGGGGCCCAAAAAGCCGGCAGGCCTACTGGTCTGCAGGCCAGTCTACAGGCCAGACAGGCCTGCAGGCGTCAGCCCCCTGCTGGCCCCTACAGGCCAGCAGGGGGCTCGTGCAGGCCGGCAGGGGGCCCTGCAGGTCGGCAAGGGGTTCCCTGTAGACCAGCAAGAACCCTACAGACCGTCAGGTGATCCCTACAGGCCTGCAGGCGCCCCTACAGGCCGGCAAGGGGCCCCACAGACTGGCACCTCTTGCGGTTCCGGGGACCCTTGGAGAATTTCAGGGGTCCTTCCATCCATCTTAGGGGCCATCTTACCATCTCATGGTCCCATTAGCCCTACCAGAGGCCCCCTGACTGCATCAGGAACCTTCAGCTTTTCACACGGGTCCGTGAGACCCATTCGGGGCCGCTGTGCCATTCCAGGGGCCCCAATGCCGTCTTAGGGACTCGGTTCTCATCTTGGCCGTCTCAGTGGCCCTGTGACCCTTCTGGCGGTCTCAGGGGCAATCTGCCGTGCTTGGGCTCTGTTGTGACCCCAGGGGGCGTTTGGAAGCTTTAGGGGCCCTTCTACGCATCGTAGGGGTCATCTAACCCTCCCCGAGGCCTCCTTACCGCATCAAGAACCCGTCACGTTTTTACTAAGGCATTGTGGAGCCCATACGGGGCCCCTTCGAGGCCTCTTTTGAGTCTGAGAGGGGCCGTTCTCAGGCCTCCGGGGTAGGGGCGATCGCCCCGATCGCCCCCGTTGGATCCGCACCTGGTGCAGTGATGTTTGACATGTGTCGAATCGAATGCAAAAACGAGTGACAAGCAGACTCACTTGACGGCACACCAAAACTCCTTTCATAAATTCCGATCAACTGGCCGCCGCGTCCATCGCATATCCCAACTAATGAATTATTCGCAGCATTCCCCCCCCCCCTCCGTACGTACCGTTACATTTGAGCAGCCTGGGTAGTAAAGGCGATAAGCCTCGCGAGTCGTTGTGAACAAAGACATGTCACTAAAATACCATCAGGACGGTGCAATTTAAGAAGGTAAATGGCACGATGAAGTTGTCCCGTATTTATATCGAGCATGTCGAAAAGCCAAGCGGTATGTTCAAAGACTGCGCGACCTCGGTGGTACTGTAAGCATTGTCCAATTTTGGGCACAGGCACTGCCGACAGCTGGTAATTTCTTGTCAGAAGAGTGTCGTCCTCTGAATAGTGGTTTGAAGGTTCAGGCGTCGTTGTCTGGCGTTGGGACACACGCGACGACGCCACCTTAACGGGATGCGCTTAATGTTCCCGTGGGCGAGCGACACGGGTAGAGGCGCGTGCCACCCTGTTGCGATCTTGCTCTGTGCCGCTCAAGCCCGTGTTCAGTGACTTCTCTGGCCTTGGATTATGGAGGGACGGGCGACAGACTGCGTATTCGTACGCCGTGGAACCACGCACGAATCTGAAAGTCCGGAGCCTTTTCAGTTCAACGTCTTTTGTTTTTTTATAGTTGATGACACGACTGGCACTCCATGCTCCGTCGAATTTGTAGGCAGCGAAGCTTCCAGCAGCCACTTCTGTCGTAGTATAACTGTCTTTGGAGACGCTGAAAGACCACGCACGTTTCAGGCAGGCTGTTTCACAATAATCGATAGTGGACGCTGAAATACCTGCACCGTAGAGGCATTTGTGCCTCTGAAAATGATGAGACTCCACAGTTAAACAGTTTTAACTTTGACCTCTGAACAGAAAACGTGGCGTTCAACGTGAACATGAAAAAACGCGTGTGAATTGTCTATTGCCACACTAACCGATCAGGCGGTTCAAAGGTGTTGGGCAAAACTGTGGACACCGACTTACCTAAGACAGGGAAACAGAACATCATGAGACCAAGCGCGCCATGACACGTGACCACCTCCGAAACCACGGGCGGCGGTTATCGTGTTGCCTGTGGACCCTGCTGACACCCGCTGACCGTCCAAGGCTGATCCTGCGGACACTGCTGACACCCGCTGACCGTCCCGAGCTGATCCTGTCAACACTACTGACGCTCTGCTCGCCGCCGCAGGATGGACAAGCTGGAGCGGCTGCTGGCGGCGCCGCGGCCGGCACGGACTGCTGGCATCGGCCAGCAGCTGTCGGCCGTGGACGCCCGGCTGCGGCACCTGCAGCAGACGCTGGCCGGCCTGCAGCTGCCGGCAGCCAACAGGACAGCGCCCAGCCCGCGGCCGGCGCAGGTCAAACGGAAGCTGGCGCGCGCGCGCGGCCGCAACGCGGACAACGTGACCGAGAGACTGGTCAAGGTAGGTGGTCAATGAGCGCGGGGCTGTGCACCAGGGAGAGGTGGTGACATTCCCAAACTTGAATGCAGGAAGAAAAGTCGAGGAAAAAGGTACCTGCGGTGACTTAACCGGCATACCGTCATCAAGGTCACAATTATGCAGTCAGTCGTAGTAAGCACCAATCAAGTGTCACACTAGGAAAAGGCCCTCCTGCACTTAATCCATCTCGTCGTCATCCGCGAGACAGCCGCCTAGGCTACCGCCAGTGTTAACGAGAGTCGTTTCACATAACTGAAATGTTTCGTCCGTTATCATTTGCCCTGTTGTGTATTTGTCTGCCCTGTCCCGCTGATGATACAAATTTCATTCACCGACATCTTCCATTTTCCTGTTCGCAGGACACTGAAAAGATGATGCAGACCATGGGTGAGCTGCGCGGCAAGGTGGTCGCCATGGACACCAAGCTGAGCTTCCACATGGGCCAGATGTCGGAGAACCTGTCGGCCGTGATTAAGGCGGTGGCGGCCGTGTCGGGCGTGCTGGTGGAGACGCCGCCCGCCAACGGCACGGCCGGCCGCTCCAAGCTGGACGTGCTCGTCAACAAGATCGAACCGCTCATGGAGGTCTCCTCCAAGATGGACGAGGTCTGGAACGTGGTGGTCGGCACCAAGTCCTCGATCGACGACCTGGTGCCCAAGTCGGACGAGCTGATCCACACGACCAGCCGGCAGGAGCGCGCCATCAACGACATCCACAGCGACCTGCAGGAGCGCACAAAGCAGATCATCGACAACCTGGGCATGGTCGAGCAGCGACTGAGCAAGGAACCGCCGGCCCGCGCCGCCGAGGCCGGCCGGCGCTTCGTGCGGCCGGTGGCGTTTCCGACGCGGCCCACCACGAGCGCCGCGCCGGCCGTCGACCGCCTGGACAAGGAGGTGAGGGCCGCCGCCGGCTCCAGCAGCCCGGCCGGGCAGGGAGATGTGGGCGTCAGAATGGTGGGGAGTCGTGGTATCGCGGTCAGCTTGCAGCGGCGATTGATCTGATGCGTTCCTGCGTCCTTATGCGTCTGCTGTCATTAAGAACCTCCGAGTTTTCTCTGTACCATCTCCCAGTTGTTGTCTTCTAACTGCGAAATGAAACTTCAGAAAAATTCCACCTCACCGTACATCAGGCCCACCGAATGCTGCAGCCTCTCCGAGCCCTGACCCTGGAGAACGTGTCGCAGGCGCCGTTCGATCTCCTGGACGAACAGTTCCTGCGGGCGCACGAGAACTACACGGCGCGTCGCAGCCCGCCGGTGGCTGCGGTGCCGCGGCCCGAGCGGCGGCGTCGGCCCAACGGCATCGTGTTCCCGGGCCGGGCGCCGCCGGCCGCCGGCCTCAACACGTCCTTCACGACCGCGGTCGACCACGAGCGCAGAGCCAACATCGGGGTGAGCTGCCAGGTCGGGGGAGGGGAGGGAGGACGCAGAGAAACGACCCGTCGGCGCCTGGCGGGCCGCGCCGCCAAACAGCCGCCGGCTGAAGGCGGCTGTCAAAGCACCCCTCGGCCCAGGTGGGCTATGGCTATATATAGATAAAAAGCTAGGTGAGCCATAGCCAAGGTGGAACGTGAGCTCAGACCAATGTTTGAGCTGGCTGAATATCTGGCCTGCTATCGATATCCTTGATCCGATGGCGTGATTACTACGTGTTCGGCAGAAATCGTTGGTGTCTCTTGGCATATCCTTGACATTATCGTCACGAAGCTGACTTTTCAGAGCTTGCGAGGGGCGATTTGATTACGTTCCAATGGACTGACTATGAAAAGTGATAGCGATAGAAAAGCCACAGAGGTTGACGGTCTTCCAGGTGAGACGGAGGCAATGCAAAATTGCAAAACGGAATGCATATTTTTGATGGTTGAATGATGCACTTACACCCAAGAGAAATCCAGCAAGGCGAAGGGTAGGCAAATATAATTGGTGAGGAAACAGAATATTCCGTTTTCATTCCCAGATTGATATGACAACATACCTCCCTCCGTATTTCAGGGCTACTCATGCAGTGACTTCCTGGAGAATGGTGTCAACAAGTCGGGCATCTATTACTTGCACATCCACGGTACCACCTACTGGTACTTGGAGGTCTTCTGTGACATGGAGACGGCTGGTGGTGGCTGGACGGTACGTGGCTTCTTCCTGCATCCCTACGTTGATCACCACAGAGAAGGTTATCAAAATGGCCCAGAGGTGTACTGGCGTTTAATTTCCGTCTTAGAAGTCCCATCGCACCAGGTTATTTTTCACATCATTCAGAATACTTGTTATGAGACTAATTTCACCCAAATGTCTCGTGGTTCTGGGAAAGACGGGTCCCGGTTGTTCAAATGATGACGCATGGTGGTGGGTCGCTCGAAAGTTGTTACTCACGTCATGATGTGTCGGATGTCAGGTAATTCAGAGACGAGATAACTACGACGAAGCAGACCAGCAGAGCTTCAACCAAGCCTGGGAGGAGTACAAACAGGGCTTCGGCAGCCCCACCAAGGCCTTCTGGCTGGGCAACGAGAACATCTTTATGCTCACCAACACCGAGGACTACGAGCTAAGGATTGAGCTGCAGGACTTTGACGGCGAAAAAAGGTGACGAACGCAGACTGCATGTCCGCTGCCAGTCGTCTTGCTTTCAGCCACAGTTTGTTTCTCGGTTTGCTTTATATGGCAGTCAGGGAGGCATTAAACGGTGGATGTGGATGTACTTTCCGTGTTGCCTGAAAACACCAGTGGTTCTGGAAATTTAGCATTATGCCTACGATAGCGCGTGGTAGTTTCTGACACTGCCAGTTATTTTGGGCATTCTCTCTCTTTAGCGGCCTATGACATGAATCACGGCTGAGTGGGGTAGGACTCAGCCTGCGTCGTTATTAAGTTGCAACAGTTCATAATCTGCGTGGCTATGAACTGTTCAAGCCATGCCACACCTCAGGCACGTAGCCAGGATTTTCCGGAGGGGGGAGGGGAGCAATGCCAAATTTTGTCATATGCCATTGGCATATGACAAAATGTATAGGAAAAAGGCGGCAGTTTTATGTAACTGACCACATACTTAACGCACGGGTAAAACATATAATGTTCGTTTTTGCATTATATTTGCATATGATCTCTATTCTACATTCCAGCGAAATCGCTAAATGTCTAGTGAAGTCCGTTTGGTAATAGACACTGCTAAGAAAAATTCTTGTGAATTTTCTCGCCTTGAAGCATGTGCATCTTTAGGCCAAGCACGTTGTGACCAACGTACTCGATACAATTATGCAGGTACGCTCACTACGGCACATTCAAAATGCACGGAGAAGAGGACAACTACAAACTGGAGATCGGTAACTATCAGGGGAACGCTGGCGATTCGATGAACGACCCCTGGTACGGCAGCAACCTGAACCCGTTCTCCACTTTCGACAGGTCAGTAGTGTCGCCAGTTCATTCGTTTTCCCTTCATTATTTTGCTCACGGAATAAATCATATCTATGGACGAATTATATACATTATAACAGCTCCTACAAGAAGCTGCGCTTCGGATGAGATGGCCGAGATAAATGGTTAGGAGCTGTTGGGAGCAATCGCGAGGAGTTCCATTTGAGAGTAGTAACATGCATTGCATCTCCTGTCGTCTTCTGTTCAGGATAGATCCAGAGACTTCGCAGTTCATGCGTAAACAGGGTGTTCTGCTCAGTTTTGAGCCATGGAGAAGCAGGCATGATTTTCACGTCCAGTCGCTCCGACATCGCCAGGCTGTCCGTCTGCCAGCAGACGGCTCGTGCCTGTCCCCGGCGTCACTGTCGCTCTCTTGCCGACAGGGACAACGACCGGTCCAGTCTGAACTGCGCCAGCATGCTGAAGGGCGGCTGGTGGTGGAGGTCCTGTGGCCGCGGCCTCAACGGCATCTACCTGGCCGACCCCAACGACCTGCTCGCCCGGCAAGGTACCGCGGCCGGCACGGAGAGGGCGTGGCCTGAGCAACGGGCTTACAGAGGGTTGTTGTGTCTAGTTGACCCGACCGGATCCCTGTTTGCTAGAAACTGTCCTAGGCAGCTCCCGATACGAACATAGCGCATAATTTGAAAGAAACGCTTTCCGAACAATCGGTTGGCCTGAGACACCCACCGATTGACGGTCGACAGCTGTGCAAAGTGCAATGAGCTGATGATTTCTCTGAAGTTTTAGGGTCAGTGCATTGTTCTATGACTTATTACTGCAGGCCTTGTAAATGCTCCAGAACTAAGGCCGTCCTATCGTATTATACCTCCCACAGTTCTTCCTTCGTCGACAGATGTATCGTTAGCACTCATAAGTCTTCTGTGGCCAGGACAGTCTGTCTTCTTGGACCCGCCCTGCTGTTGGCCATCATCGGGCGCCTGCTCACGGGTCGCCCGTCTCTGTGGACAGGCATCGTCTGGTACCGCTGGCGGGGCTGGGACTACTCCCTGAAGAGGTCCGTCATGATGATCCGGCCCCGTCGGGCGCGCGACAGACCAGCCGGCGCCGACTGAGACCGCCGTCAGTCCCCGCCCAGCATCGCCCGGACTGGGCAGCCGGCCGGTCGGGGTCACCGTCAAGGTCACGGAGGAGTCGAGTGAAGGTCACGGCCGCGGTCGACGCCGGGGTCCGAGGCTGCGAGCGCCGCGCTATTGCGGACGAGCGCCTACCGGCACGGAGAGCTCTGACCGCCATCTGGAGGACGCCTGCGAACGGTGTTGTGCCATGTGTTCCGCTGAGATGTGAGTGTGTTGAGTCGAGCCGCCGTGCCGGCAGACAGACATCGGTCACGTGATTTGTGCCTCTGAAATCTGGCGGTGCAGTGCACGCAGCAGGCGAGGGAGGGTCTCTGTCGAAGCGAGAACCCTCGGTCTGCGCTCCTCTGTTCAGCGTCACGCCTGCGGCACGGGCATGAAATGTTCCGTGAATCTGCCAGTCGGAGAGTCTGCTTTGTTCCTGACCTGGTTGTCCCGCAAGGCGAAAGTGTCGCCATCTCTTTACAAAGTTATCAATACAAAGGTCAGAGTGCTTGCTGCGCAGAGCCGAACAGCCCACTGGTGTTGGCCGAAACATTTCGGACTTTGGTCGAGGAACACAAAATTAATGCCTACAAGTTGTCGAGCTCGGTAAAAGGCGTGAGATCAGGGGAAGGGGCTCGTCCTCGACTTGCCTTCGGTTTTAGCTTGGTGTTACATGGAAAGGACACCCCGAAATCTGCCGATACTCGCACCCGCGTCCCTTCCTTCTCAAAGGTCGGCACAGTAACATTAGCTGGCTGTTATGTGCCACGACACGAAATGAAGCGTAATAAAAGGCTGCAATTTACGTCGTGGCATTGTACATATATATGGACTAGTAAAAGAACTTGCTAAAGCGACCACGTTGCTCAAATGAAGACTCGCAAATGACGCTCAGTGACAGGCCAGATCAGGAACACATGTCCTATCCGTTTTAAAGCGTAGGTTTTAGTATATGTTAAGCTGTGCGATGTGTCTTTTGCCTGCAGCAAAGGGAATGATAGTGCTTATAAACATCATTTCGAAAACGTACGGAAAAACGTCAGGGGTACCGCGTGAAAACTGAACTCTGTTTAGTTAAGTGGTGGTTCCATGGGGTAACGTACTTGCGATGTTTATGTTTTCAGGCGCTTGATAGCAGATCACTTGTGCATTCAGATGTGCATTTCTGTTTTTTTTTTGCCTTAAATGACAACGCAAACGTGTATGATCTGTGACTTTGATTCATCCACGTGCTGGCGTGAATGTAATGGCGATTCTGGTGGACCTGGGCCTGGATTGTCGAGTGGGACGGAACACGCCTGTGAGGACTGCTGTACACGTATTGTCCGGAAAGCGAATAAAGGATTTTCCGCGCAGTCTTACTCACGATTTGTTCACGGTACGATCCGCTTATTTTGTTTTATTTTTTTTTGTTTTCAATACAATACACATGCCACACTGTCCTTAGACACTTCGCATATACAAACATTGCAATCACACAATCCGCCTTGCTGTCAATGACATGCACACCACATGACATAAACACTACACATATACATACGTCGCGATTACACAGTTCACCTTCCTGTCTCACAAACGCCTCAGCGGCCCGCCAACGCGACTCCCGCAGCAGCCGCCGAGCCGGTGAATACTCATCATTATCAGTGCCCTTTGGATCGAGGGGCCTGGGAATAATCCACCAGGACTTTAATAAACACATATACTTCATCATGGCATAGTCATTATACAGACATCAGTAGCAGATGGATGGTGATATGCCACCGTTACGAATGTAGATTTATTTACTTTTTTGGGATTATATTTCAATTAAGTCATCGTTTCGCCAGTTTTAAGACTTTTTAGACCGTATATTTTAGGCAGGTTTGGGTGATAATGCAGAAATGATTTTCCACGATGGATGTCAGAACCGGACAAAGCTTTCAATCCGTTCCGGTCTTCAGGGACATATAACTCCATCATTGCCCTTTGACTCAAGTCTCTGGCTCGTGCTTAATCATAAAGAAAGCCTACCACCGGAAAGAAATTGTCCTTGCGTATACAAAAACACTCCACAATATCTTCTGCCCGTACACATGACAGATTATCAACCCGGGTAAGGGCAAGCACGCACACACCTGCACGTCCACAGACACATGCACAAATACGCTCGTACAATTTCAGTCTTAGGGAGTCATCAGTTATATCAAAGAACACACCACAGTAGCGAAACAGAATTAGATAACTAGAACGCACCCAAACTAGGTTTAGAACTAAGTGAAAAACATTGCAGCGAAAAAGCCTGAGGAGATGAAAAGCTGTAATCTCGGAGAAGAAATTACGGGAGAACTATAAAAATAAGCCGCCTTGCATGGTGCATGATAAACAAGGCCTCTTTTATTTCTCTCCATTTTTTTCTAAATTGCATTTAGAATATACTTTCTCTTCATACAGTTCTCAATACAAACGGATGTTTATCGATCAATTTCAGTGTTTTGCATCCGAGGAATAGCACATATTTACGTCATCGTGTCCATTATGTTGTTCTTTGGCATTCCTGAAATCAATCAAGTTCAGTGTTGTGTATCCCAGGAATGGCGAATTTAAACGTTACCCGTAGCCATGATGTAGTTCACCAAGGGCGCGGGAAGCGAGGGAGGGAGGAGGGGGGGAGGCAGCTGCCACCCAACTTTTTTTTTAAAATTTTACATTGACCTTACGGGCGTTGACTGGAAAGCACTCGCCCGAAATGTTTCTTTGTCCCCCCTCCCTCCTCTCAACTGTGCAGGAGTTTTCGCGGCCCTGTGGTTCATCATCATTACTAGGCGGATTACGTGCAAAAATAGTTTTAAGGTCAAAAACATTACTTGTGGAATACTTATATGAGCGTACGAGCTTTCAGACTAACCCAGTGTAAATACAAATGTATGAAATCCAAAGAAGACAAATTTATTCCCGTGAAGATTTAGTAACCAGTGGTTGCAAAGCTATTAGGCTACAGCAAGTGCAACGGCGGGGTCGGGCCGGCCCCGACTTCATTTTTCAGCCAGCTGGAGCAAGCTCATGCGGTCTACCGCCTCACTCGGAACTAGCCAGGCGGCTCATTGCAATGCACATAAGCTCAGCGTCCTAATACTCGTCAGGCACAAACGGATAAAAATGCGTCTTGCAGCAGGGCGATGGCGTCCCCGTCGCAAGTCCGCATGGTCAGAGGGAGACGTTCCTCTCCCACTTTGGACCCGCGCATCTAAGGGAAAACGCCTTTGGATCCTCACTTTCTGGAGGCTCCTACGCCACTGGTACCGCGGAACGGGGCGACGAACCTGAGCATGACAAGCAGCCCCGACACCCAGCCGTTGGTCACGCTGCACCTGTGTGTGCTGTCAGATTCCATTGGCCGTATCACTGGATCTTATCTTAGGATTGGATCTTAGCAACGACCATCAGGGACATGCCCCATGTTGCAGCAAAACCCTCAGCCAACGCCCTTTTGGCATGGTACTCGGTTTTCCGACCGATATTAAAGGACATGTGTTTCCGAAATCAAGATTTGTCCATATCAGTGGTGATATGCGACAAAGAGTGATAAAATCCGACGAGATATCATTCTTTGCGGGTAGGACATTTTACATGAACGTGACACAAGGTCTAAATTCTAAATGCGTGATATTTGACGGTTGCAGTCTCTTATTTAATGGTAATGCCTTTCACGCCATATAAAAAAAAAAAAAAATGAAAATGGTGGACAAAATAATGAAACATTTTTTCTATTGGCATTCAAAGGTCCTTCAAACTTCTGGCGCAAAAACGTACACCAAACTACTAAATTTAGATAGTTCTTTGCGTGAATCTAATTACCAGGGGGACACGGGGGACATGCCCCCCCCCCCACTTTTTGACCCGTGGTGCGGGCGCCCCATTTATGCCACAGCAAAAGAACTGAGTCCCAAAGGAAAATAAGGAAAAATCTCTTAAACACGATTCCCAATAAATGACGAAACTGGAGAGCTCTCCTTTTTCGCCAATGGAGGGCCTTTTTAAAACTTACCAGGCACAACGGAAGGGGGTTCCCGCTAAAGCGCACTGGAAAGGGGGGGGCACGAAAGTGCCCCCTCCGATCTCGGAAACGGAAAGAGCTGGAAACGTGAAATTTTATGGGCAGGGTAGGGCTACAAAAATTTACATAGTGCGCCATTTTCACGACCCTAGGTCAATATCTTTTAAGTCAAATGGGGTCGAAAAGGCCAACTTTGGACACTTTCTTAGCCCTTACAGGCCATCTCGTACAGCTTTTCGAACGAAACGGGAAAGCCGTGCGTGTCAGTCTTAAAACGTCGCGTGCAACAATTTCCATTACTTTGGCGCCTTGGTTAAGGATTTTGGGTCGAGGTCATGTCAGGTCATCGACCTATGGCGCCATTTTTTCGTTTTCTCAGATCAGATTTCGAGCAACCTGGGATACTGCTGTAGCTTGAGCATAAATAAGGGAGCTTAACGCATCTTTTAGCGCATTTTCTATGAAGATGACTAACATCGATATATTTAATCACTTCTAGCATTTACGAACCTCCGCAAGGTCAAAAGAAGTGAAACGAGGTCATTTACCTTGGACGAAGTTTTTGACCCAAAGTAAGTTTTATGTCAACTGTTTGCGCATAAATTATTCCATCATGATGGACCAAATTACACGGTTTGAATCCTCTAAAACGCAAACACACACACACACACACACACATATATATTTATATATATGTATGTATATATATATATATATATATATATATATATATATATATATATATACATGCGTATCAACCTACCAAACGTGTTGTTATTAGGGTTTTTGAGTGCATTTTTGATACAAATCGACATGTTGCAAAGGGAATCTGGACCAAGTCACAAAATAGCTGACCTTAACCTTGACCTGCACTGACCCAGGTATATATAAGCGTAACAAAGTTCGCACAGGTGTTTTTTATTAGGATCTTTGAATGCACATTTCATACAAATCAACATGTTGCAAAGCAAATCTGAACCAGGTCACAAGTTAGTTGACCTTGACCTTTGGTGACTTGACCTTCACGGACCCTGGTATGTGTGAGGATATCAATGTGCGCACACGTGTTTTATTAGGGCCTTCAACTGAATGCATATTTCATACGAGCGGGGTGCAGGCACCCCTTATACGCCAAGCGCCCCCCGTTCAGATAAGGCGGCTCTCGGGAGCTCGACGCCGTGGGCGAGCGAAGCGTCCCGCACACATCAGGCACTCTTTATATCTTTAGACCAGGCGCCCGTACGGGATTCGTACATGCAGCTAAATAAAAATGCACTGATATATGTGTCTTGAAATCCGTAAACATGTAAGTAAACTACCAATGTCATTCTAAACAGATGGCGCCTCTGCTGGAGACCGGCGCTCCCTTGGAGGCTGGCGCGCCTGGAAGAATGGTCCTCCCCCACACTTTTCGTCGCACTTCTACACGACTGTTTCCTTGTAGCCTCAAGACGAATGTGCAATCAAAAGCTAGAAGATGAAGGTGCAAACGACATTTTGTGTCCAATCCAAAGAGTACGAGTTTCACGTGTCCCTGGATACCCGTGGCCGGCGCCCATGCGAGTGCATCCATTTTACTCAAAAGCGCGAGTTTTCGTCGCTTAAAATGGCAACAAATGTTTCACAACTTGGGGACCTAAGAGGCCATGCCTTCTGGCCTTGGGATCCATTCCTGATTTCGAAACGGAGTTTCTGGATTATATTACCCAACTTCTACGTATTCAGCTAGCCTTAAAAGTACTGCAGCTAAGGACTAGCTTGGCTCCATTTATCACCAACCGGCGGCTGAACAACATAACCTATTATGATGCGTGATGCTTCATAATTTAGTTATCGTTCTTTCTTCACCGCTGGAACTTTTTAACTATTCAAATTTTGCTTTCTTGTGCAAAAAGGGGCTTAAATACGGGTTTAAGATGAATTTAGGTTTCGTGCTAAACTATTGCAGAATATGATAATTTGCATCAAGCAACAGCATATGAATGGCGGAACTGATCAAACTGGCGTCAACCAGTTTATTAAAAGTTCTGTATATTAGAGATATTTTACATATGTGGTGTGCGCCAATTACACCACTCTGGGGCAAGATCACGGCGCTGTCGCTGGTGTGTGGTGTCGAAGGCATGCAATCGTAGAAGTATCATAATATAATTACTGAGAGATTTTGTAAGAATGGTTGAGTTTAAACAAGATTTGCCACCGGCTGGTGGCTATGCAGCTGTAAACTGGACGAGAATACCGGCAAAGAAGTTTTTCACAGGTGGGTGGCTGTCGTTTAATTCGCTCGTAGAATAGCACATTTCACTTTTTTCAGGAGCATAAGTGTGCACTCTGTATGTTTCTTTCAGTTTTTTGGTCAGTTTTATCACAAATTGTGGTCCCAGTGGTCCCCTGCCCTTAGGAATGATCAGAACTATGACAACTTTGGTCAGAAGTGGAAGAGTGTTATGGCAGTACATTTTACAGTTTCTTGCTGGAAAATAATCAAAATGTTCGTTGTGTTTATTGCACTTAAGCAGTATTTGTGTTTGTGTGATTACAAACCATTGATCTTAAATTGTGTTGTCTAGATTCTGTTGTACTGGGCTCCTGGATGAAATATGCCTCATTGTTTTGCAGTGTGTTTAAGGCAGTGTTGTATGAAATGGGAATGCTTTTGTAATTTATTCAAACAAGTGTCATGTTCTGCAGCAGGTAGTTTTGAAAATCAAAACTCATCTTCCCCATCTTTCCATATAAAGTAGTCACTTTTTTAAGACAAGTGTGAATGTGCAATGTCTGCCTTCAGCAGTTCATAGAAAAGCAGGCAGATGGGCATGGAAAGCTGTGCTGTCAGAAGGAAGAGAGCTATATCCATTTTTGGGCAGTAGGATATATATACAGTTATATATTATTTATATATTATATACAGTTATATATTATATATATATATATTATATACAGTTACATATATACAGTACTATATTATTTCTACTATATTTGTCTGTGTATAGATACATATGGTATACAACCATAAGAGCACTAAATTAAATCTCAAAGAATATTGTCTTCAGAAAGAGAACCTGTGTGACTAAATATTTTGTCATTCTGCCTACAGAAAAATGGTTTTTGTGCATGCTGCACTTCTCAGTTTATTGACAACAGCCAATTTTTTCTTCTTTTTTTGGGGGGCTGGGATCTTGTATCATTATATTGTCCTATAAAAATGTTCCTGTGCCACTTGTTAAAATGTATACCATTAACATGTGCAGTAAGGGAATAGTCCACTTTGGTACATATCCAGCTATCAGTCTTAAATGACTAAATAGAGATTCAATTCTATTAGCTATTTCTGCCATGAAACCTGTGAAATGTAAACATTTTGGTGAGAAAAGTATTCAAAACCATACCATCAGATATGCAATAATGTGATGTCATGCCTGCCATAGTTATGATGGACCAAATAAGGGCAAAAGATGCTCTGTGATGTCCATTCATGCAACATCACATTGACAGTTGTGCCTGCACCATATTGGCATCAGCAGCATCACATTGACAAATGCTCAGGAAAAAACAGTCCCTGTATCAAAAGTTCTCCAGCATGACTCAGTACTGGATGTCATTCCCAGGAGTGGGAAGCTGTTGTTTGTTTTCTGTCTTCTTTTTTGATGCAACAGTTGGGCTTGACCATTAGCATTGTAGCTGGAAGCCAATAAGTCTTGCATAAAATTGTGTGTCTTGTGAGGTGCTAGTTGTTTGTCTGCGAACACACCAAACTGAACCCCAATAAAGTCAACAGCTGAGGCTGAGGTAGCCAGGGTTGGCAGGCAGTATCAACAAAACTTGGGCATTAGTACTATGATGCCACCCTGCATCTGGCATTCTCCCAAATCTGCAGAACCCTTTAAAATCATCCATATAATCTGTTCTAGCACCATAAAGGAAGAGTTAGAATAAATGAACTTTGGATCATATGATTTGTACAAGCAAGCTGTAATACTGCTACCTAAGTTCAGAACCCCATTCAGAGGTGAATAGTTCCCATTTAAGTTGGAAAGTTTCATAAAACTAATAAGTTTAAGTAGGCAGTATATGGTAAGATTATTAAGAAGCTTAAAAAAACATCATTGACAACCAGGACATTGGCTTGCTCTTAATACCCAATTATAATTATTTGTAGGTTATAATTATGCACCATAATCAAGGCTATCATGCCACTCAAAACTTTGTTTTCTAACCATGTGCCACTTTGGAAAAATATATGATATCATCAACATGACCTTTAAATTAAGCATATCCTTGTAAATCATGTCCATTAAAGTAAGTGGAGTGCATTGAACTTTTTGAAAAACTGATAAAAGAACATTGACTATAGTATTGGAATTAGGTGGCCCAGCTATGCCCCAGTTGCAAGAAAGACATCCATGTCATGACTAATGAAAGATACTGGTTTCACGTAGTTTTTATGGAATCTCTTGTATAAAAAATTGTGTTTCCCCTACTCCAACCTTTGGCCAGACATTAAACTAGAATTGTATGACAATCTTAACATGTCACAAATGATTTGTAATTTTGCTAAGCCATCACATCATTCAGTATTTCAACAATTTCTGCTGAATCTCCTCTGTTTAACAATTTCAACAAATCTCATGTTTTGATGCTCTGCATTATATTCTACCAAAAAAAGACTGTATTGTGGGTTTCATGGTTGTTTGCACTACTCAGGCTAATATTAGCTGTAATTATAATCTACTTCGAGAGGAATGCTTGGAGTATGTGGAATGTTTCATTATTCTGTGTATACTCAAGCTAACTTCAGCTGTAATCATAATCTGCTTGGAAAGGAATGCTGGGAATATTTGTATTCTGATGATTGTAAGCACATTTTTTGGCAAACAGGTCTGGTAAGACATACATGTGTTCCATGTTTCTGCCATCCATCATCAGACTAGTTCCATGTTTCTGTCATCTGTGTTCTGACTGGGTATGATTTTATGGTGAATTGTCTACATTCACGGAATCTATTCTGTTCGCAGGTTACCAAATGATTGCCGGATATCTGGGTCTGTTTGCCTTTGGATTCTGGCTAACTCACAGGATGCACAAGGTGTACAGAAATCGCAAAATAGAGCAGAGAAGCAGCTACAATGCCATCTACCCCATCCTCCTCGCTGAGAGAGACCGAGAGTGAGTGCAGTTACCTATGTTTTGCAGTTGTTTTTGGTCGCAAACATCGGTAAATTTGTGTGTCGTGTCTCCGTTCTCTTGTCTTTGTACTGCATGAATGGTGTTTTTCGTTGAGTTGTTTTTAAAACAAATTTTTGGAGTGTCCATGACAATCCATTTTACGAACAAACTTGGCTGTAAACAGTTTCACGCACATCAGTATCAGCATACCATGATGGACCTCCCAGTCCAGTCGTTACTTTCCCCTCGTCGTGTTCCAGGTTCCTGCGCCAGCTGAGGCGGAACAGGGACGAGGAGGCCGCCCTCATGAAGGACGTGCCCGGCTGGAAGGTGGGCCACCTGTACGACCTGCCCGTCTTCACCAACCCCACGCGCGGCCTCACCGAGCCCGAGATCTGCGAGTTTTACGCGCACGCCGACCCCAAGTACCTGTGGGAGCGACTAGAGTACGCCATGTATAAGTAGTGCGCCCCGCCGCAGCAGCGAGGGGTGGCGTGTGCTAGGCGAAGGCATAGTCAGCAGGTCTCGCTGTGCGTATAGGCGATAAATGATTTGGAGGTGTTTGTGTCCGCATGGCGGTTTTATGTGCGGTCGTCCTAACGTATTGCCAGGAGCAATACACGATGGTGTGGAGTGGCTGCCGTTCGTTTTATAGTTGGGAACCACGCAGGAGGTGACCTGAAGGATATGCCAGACAGTCGTGGACGCCTCTTCTTGGACAGTGGCGTGCAGCCGGCGAAATGCAGACCGTTACGTCTTCGGGATCTACCATCACTGGTTCATTCGTTTTTTAATGCTGGACTTCTTAATGCCGGACCAGGGACTTTTGCCACAGTCATTTTCTGAAACAGCTATTGAGCGAACGGGCCGACTTTTGCAAAATTTTGGTATGTTATATGAAATTCAGGTGTATATTTGCAGCCTTGGCCTTGTTGGTGTCCAAGCGTGCTGGAAAGTACGTTTAAAATCAAATGGTCTCAGCATTGCCATTAATGGCAACATTTCCAGTGGTCTCGTAGACAGATTACTAGATCATCTTTAACTACCAGCGATGCTAGCCCAACTACCGGCATCGCTTCAGGAGGGGAACTTATTAGGGAGTGCCGCGGTTTGCCACAGCTTATCCACTGTTTCCGAGATCTTATTAAAAAGCGTCTACACAAAAAAATTGATACTGAAACAGTTAAGAGTATCGATAAGTAGCAGCTTTCAAACAGTCTGGTGTTTAAACGTAGCGGATAAATTAAGTCAGGTTTTGAAATGTGGATGTGCAGATTTCTATACGCGTTGGTCGTTCCGATGTAAAGTTATTTCTCAGAAGGACTGACAGGTTTCCGACCAGAAAGGGGTGTTTGTCCAACGGTAAACCCTCGCCCAAACTGCAGCGCTACTACAGCCAGTTCCATACCGAAGGCTGCCTTCTAGCAACATGCGTGGCTTACCGCCCCATCAGACGTTCCGGGCTGGTGTCAGGCTAGACCGCATCACGTTTGTGATCGCTATGGCTGGTCTTCGGCGTGACAGCGGCATCTAGAATATTGTTGTCTGACGCATCGCAGAAGCTTGTGGCCCCGTAGCCCCCTCGCCTTTGGATTCACGCCTGGGAGCCCGGTAGTCATTGGCTGGCTGCTGATCAGTCTGGATTTCCTGGACGTGTCCACTTGGTCCGCACACCACAGGCTCCGCAAAATTCGAACAAACAAAACGCACAGTCCTCCGCCAAACTCGAGTTTCGCACGCTGTCCGCCCGATGTCGCCTCCTCCGTATTCGGGCATCGGCCAAACGCCGCTAGATGTCTCGCGTCCGCGTCTCGGATTCGGTATCAACTTGGCAGGTCGCGCGCGGCCTCGCGGCGCCCAGCGGCGTTTGTGTGCGCTGCCGGCCGTCGGTCGGTCATCCAAACACTCGGCCGCGGCGCCGACCGCTATCTGGCCGGCGTCCGGCGCCGGCCGGGCTGCACCTCCGGCCGGCCCCCGTGGCCGCCGGGTCCAGACGCGGTGCCCACCGGACGGCCGGCACAAGAGTTCGCGGCACCCCGTCCCGCGTTCCGCGCGGCCTCACGCTGCGCCGCCGCCCGCCGCGCGGCGAGGATGCGTGGCCGAGTTCGGAGGCGGGGGAGACCGGACGGCTGCATGACAGGCGGCCTCTTCTAGTGACGGAGGCGTCGAGGTGACGTGCAGGACCGGGTGTTGCTTATCCACGCCGTCGAAGGCGATTTTTAGCGCTGTTGTCACCTCAGAAGTCGGCAGAAACACATGGAGATACTCCCATTGTAGGTTATCGGCTGCTGTTTTTCTTTGTCAGCTGGGTCGCCGATTCATTGGACACCGTCGGAAGTCGAGCGTCAGCTGTTTGCAGCGAGCTCAGCCTTCAGATTACGAGTGGGCAGGATGGCCGTCATGGACACCAGTTTAGTTAGTTGCAAAGTTCGCCTTATTTTGATGACAAGAGAGATTGATGTGGATTTCAGTTTTGCAATGAAAACCACTCATTGATGGTCGGTATTCACGTTATCAGAGTCGGTGTTGCGCCGTTTGCCAACTGGCAGCAGTTTTGGTGGAGTCTGTCAAGACCAAACTCCAGCGCAAGATATCATTTTGATGCTTACCAACAGCGCAATAGACTGAAGCAATCACACTGTTTTACCAAGTTCCGTTAACTTTATCGATGATCCATGACTTGTTTAAAACTTAAACGTGAAATCGTTTCCTCTTTCCCAAAACTATTTTATTAAGTCTGGACCAAAAATATGCTCCATAATCTGAAATCTCCAATATTTCCCAAATGTGCATGCATCCCGTTTAGACAGTGAAATTCACGACATGGACATTCGATCATGCTAAAGGTAACACGGAATCAAAGGAAAAGAGTTGAACCTTTGGCACGTGCGAACATGCTATTGAATTTGTGGGACGAGGATGTCAGACCGTTTACAATTCAGCCTGAAACTAATGAGTAAAATGAAGTCACTAGAGGTGGAAATCCCGTTATTCCGTTATCAGACTTCATATGCATCTTTTATTTTCATACGTCACGTTTTTCCTGGCGTCCCGAAAGGACGCAAAATCTTCATGCAACATGATACAGTGATTTGACGTGATAAATGTCCACAAATAAAGAGCGATATGGCGCACAATTTGGTCTCTGTTGTTTGTAGAGCATATGTCTGGTTGATTTGCCAATGTGCGCCAGGAACGTGACACCCTGTTGATATGCTCAGTAAAGAATGTGAATGAAACCAGAGCGCTCGAGTGGAAAACAAATGCCGGTCTATTGAGACCACTGGCACGCTCTCGGGTCGTTTTCCAGAATCATTACGTGTGAATTGCAGCCCAACTGCTACTCACACAACCACACACGGCGGGGTAATGGCCGTGTTTCGGCCCGCAATTAATGGCCGTGGCACGCATCAGTCGGCGCGCACCGTCGCCCGTTATTAATGTTTCACGCCGACGAGCCGCCCATTGGAGACGAAGCCTCGGCCAGCCGTATCGTCCGACGCCCCGTGTTGATCCAAAAATATTTTGTCAAACGGGAAAGCGCCGCTTTAGGGCTGCGACCTGTTTTTTTCAGAGCTTCTTCAAGGGCTATGACATTTCTTGTCGATCATTGTTTTACCGAATTCCGAAATAGCTTGGTCAGTTACCTACCTAAAACGAACATCAACAATTACTTCAGGTTCTTGGCACTTCCTCTTTAACACTATCGGCCACGGTTGGGCGCAAATATTTTGCACAATTCAATAAGGTATGTTTAAGTAATTGGAACGGATTGGCATCGACTTTGTGCTTGAACCCATTTCATACATTTTGACGACGGCAGCCTTCGTCAGATGAAAACTAGAACGGTAGAAACCACGAGACGTTAGAAGGAAGAGAGAAGTCTTCGAGTCTATTTCCAAAGTAAAAGAAGAGCTTTGCCAACGTCAAACGGCTGTCAAGCCGAAACATATTGGTTTCTTACTTGGCTGGCTCTGAGATCCGCGCATCATTGATTGGACACGGTTTTATAACGAAGGCCTTCGCCGGCTTCTCTCAACTCACGTAAGCGTCACGACTTCGAGAACACTGAGGATCCGGAGCCAGTAAACAAAGGGGAATGTGCTGTCTAACACTTGAGAGGAATATCCTTGCGGCCCCTGAGACTGCTTATGTATTGTACTACCACGAGCCCCCGCCCCGACTGAGGACAAGGCCGCTAGATGGCAGCAGCGCGGCCGGCGCCGTGGCGGGTGCGGCCGCCGTCAGTACGGCGCGGCCGGCGCAGCCGAGCTCTGCGGGCCTGAACCGCGCGGTCCGGCCCGCCGCGCGCGGATGGGCGAGGCGGGACGGACACGGCCCGCCGGCAGCTGACGACTCAGCGCACACAGGTGAGACGGCGCGCGCGGCTTCCCACCGAGGGCGCCCGCTCGGCCGCCGGCGTCCCGGCGCCGCCAAACGGGCGAGACGCGCGCGCCGTTTGTTAGTGTTTTCATTCCGCGCTCAGCTGCGATCAGTGTGCTGCGCGATCTGTCTGGCTGACGTCATTTCGCGGGGCGCGTCTGTCCGAGATATCTCCCAGCGCGTGCCGCGTACGGCAGGGCTCGTCTGGCGGCCTTGGCTGGCGTTTCCGGACAGCGCGATGAGGATGTCGCTTCCGTTGACCGCCGAGCGGCAGATTACGCCAGTTCGGCCGGCAGGAGGGCGGAAGCGGCGTCTGGCTGTGGGCAGGAACTGGGCGGATGGGCACAGAAACGAGGCTGGATGTAGACTGACGTTAGGCTGGATATATTCTGACACGGGATTGGACGCATACCTACTGAAACGTGGTTGGGTGTGGACTGGAACGGGTCTAGGTGGATACTGAAGCAGGACTGGATGTAGACCGAAACGGGCTGGGTAGGAAAGAAGCATCGTCGAAAGCGGACATGACTGGTGGAAGCAGTGTTGCTGATGTGTGAGCACGTTTATGCGCATACCTCTGACGTAATGCGGCAGTAAATAGTGCACTAGTACCGCAAGGCAGAGATATTTCAAGTTCCAAGTTCTGCATTCATTCTGCTGAAGACGTCTGGGCACAACATGTTCATGAATGCTGAACGCGATCAATCGAATGGATGGAGGCTCACACCAGAAATGCTTATTGGCGTTTCACCGGAACACAGCATTAGGAACGTGACGGCGCAGACATCTGGCAGTGACCCGAGAAAAGTTTAGCACGTACGGGTATTGCCACAAGCACTTCACAGCAGCGATCCTGCCAAGTCTGCCGACATTCAGGTAACACTAGACGACCGCGTTTGCCCTCATTAGCGGGCCCCTGCCCGAGCGGCGACCGCGCGGCAATAACGAGATGCAAACCACCGCGCCGTCCGCATAACGAGCCTGGCCGCCGCTGGGTCGGCGCACCTGGGGCCGCACATTCCACTGCCGGCACCGCGCCACGTTCGCCGCCACAGGACCGCCGGCCCCGACACAGGACCGCTGGCCCCGACACAGGACCGCCGGCCCCGACACAGGACCGCTGGCCCCGACACAGGACCGCCGGCCCCGACACAGGACCGCCGATCCCGACACAGGACCGCCGGCGCAGATACAGCACCTCCGGCGCAGACAGGGGACCTCCGGCCCCGACACAGGACCGCCGGCTCCGACACAGGACCGTCGGCCCCGACACAGGACCGCCAGCTCCGACACAGGACTGCCGGCTCCGACACAGGACCGCCGACCCCGACACAGGACCGCCGGGCCCGACACAGGACTGCCAGCTCCGACACAGGACCGCCGGGCCTGACAAAGGACCGCCGGCCCCGACACAGGACCGCCGGGCTCCGACACAGGACCGCCGGCGCAGACACAGGACCGCCGGCCCCGACACAGGACCGCCGGGCCCGACACATGACCGCCGGCGCAGACACAGGACCGCCGGCCCCGACACAGGACCGCCGGCGCAGACACCGGGCGCTGACCGTGCGCGGACCGACACCGCCAGCGTCCCGGAGCGGCCGCCCGCTCATCGCTGCGATGCATGTCTGCTCGCTGAGTCTGGCAGGCTTGCATGAGAACGCGGCGGGTGCCGGCGCAATTTTGGCCAATTACGGTCGCCGAATCAGGAGGCAACAGAGGGATTTATGCGTTGACCTCTGGCAAAGCGGAGGATTACAGTGCGCTGGAATAGAAATGAATGAGCCGTGAGTGTGGCATGCAAAACCACTGCTGGGCGCAGCGGTAAATGTGGCAAACGTCCTGAAGACTGCTAGCAGTTGCTCCTTTCTCTGACAGATCTAATAATGGCCGTAAGAGACGTCATGACACTCTGCTTCAAGAATATCGGAAAAACTTCATACCTCGGCCAGTTTCAAACAATGCTGTCTGAAGGGATTAGCAAATAATCAAAGCTAGATCAATACTGCTGTACGTGCTCTCCGTGTGTACGTGGCTAACAAGTAAAGACTTGCTAGTCATGTTAAAACGCCCCATGGTACTCTGCTGCATTGCTGAATATAGGACCAGATCCAGCAGAAGCCCGCATGAGACTTCAGCTGCCACTGATACTCCTTTTGGCCGCTCTTAAAGTTCTGGCTGCCAGCCACCCAAAGTTATCATCGACATATGACTGCACTTTGCGCTGTGATATTCCGTTTGCACTGGAATAATGTTATGGTGACAGCGCTCAACTGTGCACCAGCCAGTGCGCTGTGGTGGGAATGTTTGTTAACTTTCATCGGTGGTTATGTATTTCCTGGTAACATACGACCTGTTGTTCTGACTTGAAAATTCAAATTTTTGTGGAAAGGAGTTACGGCGTCGCCTCACACGAAGGTGATGTAAATATAGCAGCAGGCCGTGAACAAAGATACCGTCATTACTTGATAGCCTGGCCTTCAAAACGGCCACATTCTTTCGAAAACAGCTAACAAGCCAGGATGAGTGGGTTTCTTTGTCCACGGCGGGTGGGCACGGAGTGTTGCGTTTGTGTAAAACGGACCTCGCTTCTTGTCCCTCAGTTTGCTTGCATGCGAAAGGTAGGCTGCCCTCCACCTTGAAATGTACGCCATCTGGCAGCCTGTCTTCCGTCCCGCTTTGTCGCGTCTCACCAAAGCCTCAGTCCAGCCTCGGCCGACCGGCTGTGCGCCCATTACCGGCGACCGAGACCGGCCTACGCCTGCTGGCATTTCAGGATCAGTTGGCTTAGTTCGCTTGTCGTTATTCAGGTAAGTGACGTCGTGCCCTTTAGCCCGGTAGGTGTGCAAAAATGTCTCAGCTGGTCTAAAAGTAACTCAGCCCGAGTCACCATGGTAACTACCAGGACACTGTCTGCTCGTGTTGTGCGTCTCCGCGTAAATGTCTGCGGTAAGACATGTCCGCCCCGGTAAGTTTGGTGGCTTGTGATCTACGTCAGGGTCGAAAAGCATGGCTCTGATCTCGGTACTGGCCTGGCGGCCTGGGGCTGCAACTCGTCCTTCCATCCATCCCTGGCTACCTGCCGACTTGTCTGTCCTGCCCACCGGCGGCCCGCGGGCGCGGGACTGGGACCGGAGCGATCATTCCGGCTGAGCGGCGAGTGACTGGAAATGATCTCAGCGGAGGGGCAACAGGCGGGAAATGATCTCAGCGGGGCGACAGCAGACTGGAAATGATCTCAGCGGAGCGGCAACAGACCGGAAATTATCCCACCAGAATCGAGAGAGAACGGAAATGATCTCAGAGGAGCGGTAACATCCTGGAAATGATCCCGCCTAAACGGTGAAAGACGGGAAATGATCCCAGCCGAGTGGCGATAAACAATACATCATCATCCTGGCTCAGCGCGAGAGACAGCAGATCATTCCTGCCGAACGACGAGAGGCAGGAAACGATCATCGGACTGAGCGGCAGAAAACATGTGATGACTGCGCGGAAAGTCGAAAAACAGACGAAAAAGACTTGACTGGAGAACGCCATTGAGGGCCAGCGGGCAAATCATCTCGACTGGGACAAGAACCAGACTCTTGCTCGGTTACAGGAAGTTCAACGAAAGCGAGGAACGCGGGGGCTGGGTACTTAGCTCCCCATCATCCATAGTGGAGGTGTTACCCGATGTAGCTATTCAGATCTAGGCTGTATTGCTGAAGAAGAAAAGAACACGAAATCGCAACAGCAGGCGTGTCAATATCGACCAGCCAGACGAATATGTTCACAGCTGGCCGATGCCCTCAGGGATGGGTACTCAGTAAACTTTGTCAGGTGTTTAGCGTACCTTCAGCAATATGTTACAAACGAGCCGTCGGGGGGCTGTCGGTGAGCTGGCACAGGTTAGGTTATTGCACGAACATTGAAGCGGTGAAAATCATCCTATGACTGTGCCCGGAGAAACTGTTTTTCCTTTTCAATGAGTATTTTTGGATGTCAGTTACGAAATTGCCGAACATACGCTTCAGTTTGAATGAGATTCTGGCGTTTAGTTGTGGCTGCATTCCTGAGAGTTTCGTCTTATTTTGGTCCGAGACGTGAACTGTCTCAGATTAGAAGTGGGGATAATTGTTGTTTCTCTTTTTTGTTTTTGTTTTTGTTTTTGTTTTAACGGTTTTCGTCGTCCAAATACGCATACGCAAAGTGAATACATTGCGTATGCGAATCGAAGTGGACAAAACGCTCTTGGGATACTCAACCACACTCAGTTGTAATCAAGGAACTGTTCCACATGTTTATACCGGCGGGTGCAGCTTACCTTCCCTGAATAATACGTGCTAGTGCTACATGGCACGTATATTTGCTTTTTCGCGCATCCAAGATAACCGTCTAAGCACTCGAGCGTCAAAACTAATGAGGCATCCCGGCGACGTGACGCATGTCTTTTGATTAATGCCCCGCTTCTAGGTAACGACCATGAGCGAATTCCGAGCCAAAGATATCGGCCTACGGGCCCAAAAGAAGCTGGCCAGCAAATTGAGCAGCAAGACCGTCGCCAAGATGATGGTGGACGACTCGACGAGTCAGCTGCTAGATAACCTCTGCAGGCTTTGCACGCAAGTGGTAAGCGACCGTAGTAATGTGAGCAAAAAATAACTGCCGTCCAGAACATTCACGATGTAGCAATTCAAAATGCGGACTGTTCTTGTCGGTACCAGTTAGTGTGTCTGGTCACATTCCATGTTTCTACGGTCACCGCGCTGGAGCTCCTGTACGCAGAAACCTTTCCTCTTTGCTCTCGAATGGTGTAGTAAGAGAGTTTCATGCGTATTACGGATGGAAATAACATCATTTGGAATGTGTCCTGTATGCCGTTCTCACTTGTCATCTGGACGGCTCAGTTACTAGTATTTGCCAGACAAATAGCCAGGACTTTTGGAAGGGGTGTGAAAGGGAGGGGAGCGAAGCCCTTGAACCCATGATCGAGAGCTGAACGTCCTGACACCTCGTATCCCACAATGGGTCCCTGTATGAGGCCCTGTATTAGACCCTGCATTAGGCTTTGGCTTGGCGACCGGTTCGTGGAGTTGCCCGGCGCAATAGAGTTGCGCCAGCGCCATCTGGTTTCTTACCGGGAACAAAGTACCCCATTTTTGGTAAGGACTTTGTGGCAGGGTCAAGGGCCGGCAGAAGGCTTGAGTTAACATGTACTCAGATTCCAAAGCTACGCACTTGAACACGTTCAGATTAAATCAGAAAATAAAAATAAAATGAAAACGCGGAGTCCTTGGCAACATAGTGACGTCTACAAATCGATGAAAACCTCAACCTACTCTCAGCATGCGTCTTGACTATTGTCAGGGACTAATGATGAAGGAAATTGGTGAAGTTTCATGAGGACCGTAATGCCAAGATAGCAATGTCATGACGCCAGTGTAATTTCACGCGCGTTTCTTAAGGCAGCGAGAACTTCACTCCAGCCGCTGGGATCACACGTTGCTGCAGTATCACTTCCTGTCCAGTGTCCACCCTGGGACGTTGCCAGATGTCCAGCCAAGTCAGCATGACGTAATCATCATATTGCGGTCCCTCCATTACCTGCTTTACAGCACCTGGGGTCACCCATGACGTCATCATCACATCCGACGTTCGGATCAGCTGTCCGCTGCCGGGAGATAGGGCGGGATCCACCTCGGGGACGGATCAGCCATCTGCCGGCCTGCCGGGAATTAGGGAAGGGCTCACCCGGAGGACGGATCAACTGTCCGCTGCCGGAAACTCGGGCGGGAACCTCCTCTGGTCATGGGCGGGGTTTGCCCCGGGGACGGATCAGCTGTCCGCCGCCGGAAATTTGGGCGGCAACCTCCCCAGGGACGGATGAGATGTGCGCCGCCGTAGTTAGGACGGGGTTTGCCCCGGGGACGGATCAGCTGTCCGCCGCCGGAAATTTGGGCGGCAACCTCCCCAGGGACGGATGAGATGTGCGCCGCCGTAGTTAGGGCGGGGTTTGCCCCGGGAACGGATCAGCTGTCCGCTGCCGGGAATTTGGGCGGGAACCTCCCCAGGGACGGATGAGATGTGCGCCGCCGTAGTTAGGGCGGGGTTTGCCCCGGGGACGGATCAGCTGTCCGCCGCCGGGAGTTCGGGCGGGCTGCGAGTCAAAGGTCACCTGCGGCCGCTCCAGCGAGACGGCTCGGGGTCCGCCGAACGGCGGCGTTGTAAACACAGACTGCCGGGCGCCCGGTGCAATTGCACCAGACCGGCCGCTGAGGGCGGCGGCTCTTGGCACAGTGGGCCCGCCTCGCACCTGTCCGCTTCAGCAGCCGCCGGCTACGTCTCGGACGGTGTGGTAACGTCGGGGTGCCAAGACTGAGGAACCCATCCTTATGTCGAGATGGGGAAACGTTTCTCAGCTTTTCTTTACTTAGTTTGAGTGTACGGGTGCTGGTTTTAGTTTGTTCAGATATGCGTTTAAATTATAAAATTATATAATATTATCATATTATTATATTAAAATATGAAATTATACTGTTTGATGACATTGGATATGGTGCTGATGAGTTTCTGGACTATCGGTGTGAAAGGTATTTTTGGGCCTGTAACTGTTTTTGTGGAATAAAACCGTTAATATTACAACTCGGTCTTGATTTTGGACATGCGACATAATATTAAAGCAAAGTAATCAAAATTAGATCGATTCATTTCCCACTGAACGATGCCAGTCGCAGTATTCTGGGTTTGTTCTGCTGGCCGTGGCAACGGAGTCAGAGAGGTAAGGTATTTTGCTTTTCATATTGTTCTCCACAAAGCAGTATGTAGTTCTCAGATCCAATTTTCGCGCTTCTTTTCGAAAGAAATAAGCAACACGGAATTAGCCCGAGGAAGATAACGAAAACCTGTCTCTGAAAACGCTCAATTTAATTCATCAGAACATGCCCATATTGCAGGAAATGCGACGCTGTATTCTGTTTATCTGACGTATACATCGGATACTGAACAGCATACTTAACCATATTCCGTCAATCCGCATGCCACTTTGGGCGCTGTCTGTGGAGCAGTTCTCGCGCACTGTCGGTGCTCTGCTCCAGACGGGACTCTATCCTCTGCCACATGTGTCACAGAGGCGATGTTTGCTGGCTGTGGGATCCCGGGCCATTATCAGCGCGAGTGCCGCGGCCGGTGAGTCTCTTCAGCGTTTCGGCCGTGTTCTGTCTTCCGTGCGACAGGTGATCTTGGCCAGCGCCGCGGCTACAGTTCGCTGGCTGGCACCCAGGGACTGGCAAACGTCACTGAGTGGTTTGATCGGCTTGTCTTGCGCTGCGGCCGGCCGACCGAGGCGGGCGTTTTTGGCCCCAGGCTGCGCGCCTGGCCTCCGAAGTGGGGTGCCAGGGTCGAATGTCGCCTCCGACTAACCTCGACCGACCGCCCGGGACCCCGGCCGACTGCGAACTGTGGCCAAGAGGGAGTGGGGCAGAGGGCCAAAACCACCAGTGCAATGTCTACTTAAAAAAAACACTTAAAGGTCACGCAACCCACTAAAAAATTGAGCAAATACATTTCGCCCCTCCCCGAAATGGTGAATGACTCCCACAAAAAAATATACACAACTGGTTGTGTCATTTCCCAGAAAAAATTGTTGTTCACCACATCCCACTCCAACCAGAAGGCTTAAAAAAAAACGATTTATATGCGCTGTAATCCCTGCCGAGCATCACCCCACTCTCACCATGCAGGGTCCGAAATTGCACCAAAAATGGCTTAGTGTCAAGTTCTACAACAATGGTCAAGGTGGCATTTCCTGGGTTCTGGTCTTACCTCCACCTTCAGATTTAAATGAAATTTGAGAAACGCCTGATTAGAAGGAAGGAATTGCTCATTTTCTCGTGTTTGAGAAAAGCTCCTTGGTTCATTTTTTCCGTAGCACTAATAACGGCCAAAATAAAATCAGCTGCTACTGGAACAACGAGAGCGATGCAAATTTTAACCATGCCAAAATTACATCGCTGACGCTGCCGTTTACCATTGCCCGTCTACAGGCCATCCATTGTGGTCTGAATTTGATCAGATATTCACACACTGGTGTTTTCAGAGCGGCAACAAACAGGAATCAGAAAAGGTGACAAAAAACCTCATCAAGGTTATGGTCAAGGTGGGCATCCTCAACAAAAACGGGCAGTTCAACGAAGAGGAGCGAGTGCTGGCGGCCAGCTTTCAGCGCAAGTTTCAGATGACCGCCATGACCATCATCAGCTTCTACGAGGTCGACTTCACATACGACCAGGACTTCATCACGCAGAGCCTGGCCGACATGAGGAGCATGCTGACGAGGCTGGTAGAGCGGCATCTGACGGACAAAACGATGCTGCGCATCGACAGTGTGTTCGGTTTCTTCGGGAACGCGCAGTTCCTGGACGACCTGTTTCACGGTGACTCCGCCCACCGCCACCTCCTCGGGACCATCACCAAAGACCTGCACACGCTACTAGAGACGCTCGAAGAAGACGCAGGCTAGATTAGAAACCAGTGATAATGCATGAGAGACAGTGCCCCTGTTTTCCTTAACGTAGGCAGTACGCTACTTTCCAGAGGACTTGTTCTCATTATTGCGCGAGTGTGTTTGAGAGCTGTCTGCTTGACTGTAAATAGTGTCGTTAGGTTCTTTTGATTTCAAATGTTCTTATGTTTCTATGTACCTATCCCGTTTCTTATGTAGCGTTAGCTTGCTCTAGTTTATTAGCGAATGGCTTACGGCCGTTTCATAGGAGACGGATTTGGCATGTTTTCCTTTCGGTCCCTTGTGTAGACATGACTGGTTTATCCGCCTAGTCAAATGGTATCGTCCGCGTCGTGTTCAGTGGCAACGGACCGAAACAGTGGAAGCGCCGGACGTCCTGAAGTCAGCGCGTGGAGGCTGCAGGGACTGTGTGGCTCTGAAGCAGACAGTAGACCAGATGCAACAGCGCTTCAGTGTGGGCTGGCTGACTGTTGTTGCGATTTGGAAATGTTATGCAATGTGATTGAGCGTGACAGGGCGATCCCCTGAAGGCTCGGCGCCAGCGGGCGGCGTTGGCGAGCTTGTTTGTTACGAATCACAAGTCAGAATTAGCTGCCAACGTCAACGTCGGAGCAACCTAATAAAGGTTGAAGCGTATTGGCTGAAACGCCCTGCTGAACACTGCAGTTGCGACATGCGCGTTTCAACTCCGACACAGTCCACCCAAAAGGGACTAACTAGTCTGACAGTCCTGGAGGACAATCATCTCAAAGAGGGCCGGCCGAACATGGTCAAGAGAATTTCCTTTTGAATCGCAGCCAAACTCCAAACTTCGCAGCTCTCACGAGATACGTTCCACTCATTTTCTTGGTCATCCAAACTCTGTATGTGTGTGCGTGTGTTTTTTCATGTCAAATATCTGCTTGAAATCAGTGATAATTTTCCCTGGCCTTCGCCTTGTCTTAAACAGATAAATATCCGAAGTTGGCAAAGGTTTCTGTCGGCAGTTTTCGGTCCGGTAGGACTTTACCTGCTCGCAGAATGTCAACTCCCGTGGGTTTACAAGTGTCAAGGAAAGATAGCACCGTGCAAAACCACAACATTTCTGACTCGGCCGAATACCACAAATCCCTACGTCACGTCACGTCACAAACTATGTGCGTCCCGATGGTGCAGAATTTTCTGTTTCACGAAATCCGGTGCAAAATCCTTCGAAGACAAGCAAAATGCAACGCAAACATCCATTGTATTTGGAAAAAAAAACAGAATGTAACTAGGCGCCCCACACGCGCTAGGTCCACACACCGAGGGTGCATAGCCCAAGAGCACGGAGATCGGGTCCACGTCTACTCATTTCTACTCGACTCTACCACTCCTCACGTCTATAAATACGCCGTTTGTATACGACGCCACCGATCACTTCATCGTCGTGACTGTGAGGGTCTGCTGGAGAGCGTAGCACAAAGGGACCTACTGTGGCACGCAGTAATGTTTTGGCACATGGCGGAGTTTGCGGACGATAGAACACTTGTTGTGTTCGGTCTTACAACGTTCTATTGTCATCCGTTACGCTAGTGCCGCTGTGTAGCGTCCCAGAAAATGGTATGACTCCAGTCAAATTAACGATGACTCACAAATGCACCAATCAGTAGAGTAGTCAGGAGGGCCCCTAGGGGTCCTGGTAACCCCCGAAGTTTTTTGAGGGGCCCCCTGGCATTGGCCTAAAGGGTCCCCTGGCCGGGAAAGACAGATCCACTCCTCCGCAAAGGGCCCCCAGGCCCCAGGCAAAGACCCCTCTGGCAGAAAGCGGGATGCCCTCTGACCGGGAAAGATCAGTGGGCACCCTGGCATGTGCCTATTCAAAAGGTGAGCACCGGAAAGGATGCTCCTCTTTCAAAGAGCCGCCAGCCAGGTAAGGTTCTCCTGACATGGGATGGTGTCGGTGTGTCGAGAAGGGTCCACGAAAAACCCCCTGGCATTTGCCAAAAGGGGTCACCCCGGCTGGGAAAGACAATTCAGTTCCATCGCAAAGGGCCCCCAGGCCCCAGGCAAAGACCCCTCTGGCAGGCAGCGGGTTGCCCTCCTGAAAGGTGTCTCTGGGGAAGGTAAGTGGGCCCCCCGGCATATACCTGCTAAAAAGCATATGCGAGAACAGGAAAGGATGCTCTGCAGAGGAGCCGCCAGCCAGCAAAAGTCCTCCTGCCATGGACGGTGTAGTGGGAGAAAAAGGAAATCCCCTGAGCTAGGCCCCTGGCATGTCCTAAAGGGGCCCCAATGTCCACTGACCTGGAAATGTCAATGGACATTGGGGCCTTTCCAAGATGCCTTTCCTGCCGGGCAGCTCCTGGCAGGAAGGGTATCTCTGCCCTGGAGTGACTGCCGGATGCCGGAGACGGGCGTCGTATCGGCGTAACTAGGTGGTCATCAAAGCATCTGAATGGAAATGTAGACGGGTTGGCGCTTGGCAGGCTGCCTGACCATGTAGCTCCAGAACAAGTGAGAGCTCTACCGTTGATGGTCAGTTAAGTTATTTCATAATATATACCCATTATTTACTATATATGTATATATAATTAGTGGCCAGAGCAGTAAATATGACCTAGGCCAGCTCTGTGAATAGAAAGCTTGGTTATTGTGGGAAAGAAAACAGGTTCTTACCAAGTATCCCTTGTGTTCTAACCATGGACAGAGACTTCATTTTAAATTCTTTTAGGGGGTGCGCACACCTCCCCTCATGTTCATCTGAGCCTCCCCAATGATGATTTCAGCTCCCCCAATCTTCACGTGGGGTCCACAATGGTATGCCGGGGCGCATGACTGGAATGACATTTAAATCTGGCGAAATATTCTGTAACTTTTTCAAACGATGGTACCACTCAGTAACCAAATCCAAGTTACAGATATATTTCCTCGTCTGGTTAAAGAGAATGCTCTCCTGGAAGTTTTCGGGCTTTCTAAAAAATAAAAAAGTGAGGTTGCCCTCAACAAGCTCTAGAGCCCAACAACATGTTCCATTGACCCTCTAGATGAATTCATAGGGATGCGACCTTCTAGATGAATTCACACCCCCTTTTGAGGGGGTGCGCAACCCCCCCTTAATGTTCATTTGATCCCTCCCAATGACGATTTCAGGCCCCCAAATCTTCAAGGGGGCATTCCACCCCTCCGATCTTTAGCCTCCCAATCCTTTAACATTCCTAGGGGCCCCCTCGAACAATCAGAAAAAAGGTTTTTAACTCAACGAGGAAATAGTTGAGGGGCCTGAGAAAATGTTTGAGAGGTCCTCTAGAAATACCAAGAGCTCTCTCGAAAACTCGAGTGATGTAAAAAATAACTCTCCTGGGTCGTCTGGAAGGCCTGAAGGAATGAATCTCTCCCAGGCCTGAGACTTCCGTTTTCAGTTGATCTCGAGGACACGTTGATTTTTTTTTTGCGACGCTTCCAAATTTTTTAGATGCTCCGAACATTCAGAAAGGGAGTTTTGAACCGGACGTGGTCTTATTTGAGCGGCCCTGTGAAAATATCAAGGGGTCTGTCGAAACGCTTGAGGGTCCACAAAACTCCAAAGGGTCCTTTAACCCTTTTCCCGGCAGGGGGGCTGAGTCCGCCCCCCCTCGGGTTTTTTGCTTGCCAATTCCAGGCTTTTTAACGCAGCTTCACGAAACTTGGTCACTTTTCCTAGCTATTCTTTCTACGTGCTGTGACAAAATTTCAAAATTCCATTTTCCTCAGGGGCGGAGCCAGGCAACGTTTTTGGGAGGCACCTCATGCCATTTTTGGCCATGTTGAGGGTAAAATGAAAATGTCTGCCAAAACAGAGTTTTTAAGCTAGAACTTAAAACTTTATATGGATGTATAGCTAAATAGTTGGGTGATGTGCAGATGTAATTTTTTTATCTGAGGTCATTTTACAAGGTCAGGTCAAGGTTAAAAGTCAAAATTAGTTGTTTTGCTATAATTTCGGCGCCGTTATTTTAAATGCCAAACCCGGAATATATATGACGTAGAAGGGTGCCTTCTACTTGTGTACCAAGTTTCAGTTTGATATCAGGTCGGGTCACGGAGCTATGACCTAAAATGTCAGTGCGCGTACCCTATATCGCAATAGCCATAAAATGAAATTTTTGAAATAGAGTGAATTCAAATGATTGAAAACGTTTACAGATAATATTAAATGCACACGAGATCATTCCAAGTGACCCCAAGGTCACTGGAGGTCATTTAAGGGCAAAGGTCGCAAGTTGATCTGAGAAACGTGTGACCATGACAGTTCCCCCTTTTTTATGTCCCTGGCACCGCCTATGCTAACATTATACAAACATTGTAATGCGATTTGTACTTCTTTAGTATAACATGACTAGCAGAAGCCAAAAAGGGTGTTTGCCTCTTTTGTTCATTCAGTTGTTAGAAAACTAATCCTCCTATTTTTGAAACCCTGTGAACGCCTATGAATTTTCTGAAAATTTCAGATTTGCGGACTCATGGTAAAAGCCCTATCCACAATCTCTCCATTCATGCCAGTTTCATCGAAATCGGTCCATAAATAACGGAGTTATAAGAAGTCCAAAGGTACCCCCCATTTTGACATTTTTGCCCCCTGTATTCACAAATTTCAAAATTTTGGAAAATTTCTTTTTATAAAAATGTAGTTCACGTCACGGCAAATCGATTGTCGCTTGTTGCGATGAAATCGGACAGGTAGTTCTCGAGATCTCAGGGGGGCCGAATCCGCCCCCCTGCCGGGAATCGACCATACCGTCTAGCCCTCCGGGAATAGGGTTAAACTAGTTCAAGGAGAGGCCCTTCCCTAAGGCCTAAATAATTTTTTTGGACTAAAATTGCTTCAAATTCCTTGTAACGAAATCCTCGAACTCAATTGCAGGGCCTTGGTGTTTTAAGAGGACACCTCAGGCATAGAAAGGATACATCGGAGGAGGAAATGCTTGAGGCCCGTTTCAAAAGATCAAGGACTCCGTGAAAAGATCGACAGCTCCACAGAAAAACTCTAAGGTCACTTTAGATGCATCAATCAACGGAGTGGCCCCTAAAATCTAAGGGACCCTCACTGAATTCCTCTCGAGGGCTCGTTAGACATTTTTTGTACGGCCCTCAATCATTTGAGAGGCTCATTGGTATTTCGAAGCTGGGTCAGATAGGGGGTGTGTGCCAAATAGAGCACCCCCTCGGTTTCTCTTGAATAGCTTCTGAGCCCTTAGAGTTAGCCCCACCAAATTTCAACTACGTATTTGTCAGTCAATTTTACATATTCACACATCGAGTCACTTCCAAGCTAGGTCAGGTCATGCAGATATTAAGTTATAAGTGAACTCTTGCCTGCATGTTTTCGCCTTTCCTGGCGGCGGCGCGAACATACTTCGTTGTTTGGATGATATTCGCGAATATAATGCATGAATTATTTGGATTTGCATGGGACACGGTCCCCAAAAGGATCTACGACCGTTACACGTCAACATTACAGGTCATACATACATACATACATGCTACATACATGCTAGGCTACATGCATGATGACAATTGGACTGATTTGCATTGTGGGTGGTAGAAGTAATTGTAGCTGACCTTCCCTATCGTTCAAGCTAGACAAGCGAATCTATATGCACCTCTTGGTAAGCTCCACCAAATGCAATGCGAGATCATGTCAGATAACGTCATAGGTAGATGTCCAAACGAAATAAAACGCAACAGTCGACTGAAACAAACGAAGGTAGTTTAGTAACAATTGAAAAACAAAAAACAAAAAACAAATAAAGAACGTTCAGTAGCAGCCAGAAAGAAAATTGCTATTTGTCCTGACCTGGCATGACCTTGACCCGATAAAGAGCAGACAGTAGATTTAATCGCCACGAGATGTCATTTCAGTTCTCTGCTTGACGCAGTTAAGCATCCCAGGAAGTAATTAATGTTCTTTGGCAGGAAGAGTAATGCGACCTTGATCTGACCTAGAGTGGCCGTGGCCGGATGAACGTCAAGTGATGCAAAACTGGTTATCAGAAGGTTCTGTTTTTTTTGTCCCGTTTATCAAAACAGCAGTGAGTAAATATCGATCTTCCGCATGTATAGTAAGACCAATATTTCGCCTGACCTAGAACAGCCTTGACCTGACATTTCTTAGCATTTTGGCATGCTTCTGATGCAGAAAATCATGACCTTTCGTTTGATAGCCAAGTGAAGGCTCTAAGACTACTATTGCCGATGATATGATGTAAAAGCCAATGTGACTTTTTCCGACGTCGTGTTATGCTTTTACATGACCTGCGACGTCATCATTCATGTGACCAAGGCTAACATAGTATTTTTTGAATCATAAGACTCATGGCTGTCCATTGGTGGTAGACCTGTTCAGTTCAGATGGCTAGATCCTGAGATAGCAGAGGGGTGACCTTTTTGACACCTCCAGGCAGTCGCGGGTACAAAAACACGCCAGGCGGTGCCGGATGTTAAGGGACTTCTCAAAAGGCTTGCAGATCCACAAAACTCGACGGTTCCTTAAAGAAAGGAAGGGACCTCCGTTGCGTTCCAGGGACACTCCTTAAATTTATCAGAAATTCCCTTGATATTTTTAGGTGCTCCTCATATATTCTGAAAAGGGCGAGCTGGACGAGAAAATGTTTAATGAGCCCTCTGAAAACATCAAGGTCACCCCTAATACGTTTAGAGGCCCCAAAAAAACTGTTATGGACACTTTATATAAATTCAGGGAGAGGCACTCCCAAAAGTCTATTCAAATTCATCTAGAGGGCCCAAAGAAATTTTTGTGAACCCCTTAAACCTCTGAGAGGGCATTCAATACCTTCAGGAGGCCAACATTCAGGAACGTAGTTTTAAGTCGGACAAGGAAATGCCTGTGGATCCCTTAAAGATACCAAAGACTCTCTCAAAAAGCTTAAGGATTCCACGAAAACCTCAATAAACCCTCGAGGTGGATGCAACGAGGACCCTGAAGACCACGGGTAAGGCCCGTCTTGAACTTATCTAGAGGGCCCGTTAGAGTTTTTGTGGGCCTTATACTCTCTGAATGGGCTCCTTGATCGTCGTATTTTCAGAGTAATTCTTCACAATACCCTAGTGTGGTTTTGCAATGTTCCCTTAACGTTTTAGGGGTTTTCTGAGAACATCAAGGGTCCTCTGCTTGATGGCACCACAACAGCTCTAATGGCGCTTTGGATAAATGTGATATATGTATATATATATATATATATATATATATATTATATATATATATTCACGCAGTACCACACCACCATGAACACTTGACTCGTCGCACCATCACCTCGAGCATACAGATCTTGGCGAATGCAACGGATAAACTGAGCCTAGCGGCTCTCGAAGCCAAACGTGCGCGCGACCTCGCAGTGGTTTAAGGGGTCGAGACTAGAGCCTACACTATGAATAATAGGTGCTGTACTGGTCTTTCGTGTCTTGTGTCGGCGCTGCTTGTCCATGTTTAATTATGTGTGCGAACCAGAAGACCCATGCCCTTACTAAACGTGTACTTCATTTTTCAGATTTAAATCAAATGTTGACCCCATACTTATGTCTGGAGATGTCTGCGTAAGAGGACGTAGATCTAACGAAAAGTTAGGTCGAGAATCAAATGCGATTTTTTGCTTGCTCTTTATATTATAATGGACACTGACAACGTTCTTAATGAACATCCATTGGAAACGAAACGACTTATTCGAACAATCGAAGCCGCATCAAAAATCGTCAATGCCACGTCTGCTGTGGTTTTTGGAAACAATGTATTCGTAACGATCTGCTTTTTAGCTTATCTGATTGCATATATGTATATATATATATATATATATATATATATATATATATATATATTTATACAAACTAAAACATTCTATAAATCTCTTTATAGATCAACTTCCATTGGTCAAAACAAAATGCCATAAATCCGTTGAGAAACTCACATTTGGGGGACATTAGGTTGCGAGGCCCCTTGATCTGTCCCCTCCCCCAAATCGTTTTCGCAAAATAATATCCCTGGCCATGGGCCCCCTTAGTGTTCAAGAGTCTCCCCTCTGCATCATCCTCCGTGAGCCCCCCGAAAAAAATCTGGCTACGGCACTGGCATCAATATGTGCTTTCTTCATTGTAGCCTGAATGTCAGGAGCATAATGTCTCTGCATCGTATAAACCCGTTACTAGTCGGACATTCAAGGCCACACTTGAAGAAAAGCTTGCACGAATGCTAAATGTAATTCTAAGTTTTTGGCACATAAACGACCTGAAAAAGTTAAACCTATAATGCATGCCTTTGGCAGTCTTTCAACGGAATCTACTCCGACTTTTGGACTCGATTGAACGGTTTCGTACGGTTTTGGAAGATAAGATCCAAGATCCATTTTTAAGTATTTTCACTCTTTGACGCCATACGGCTAACGCTAAGTTCTCAAAATTCATTGGCGGTAACTGCTCCCTTCCTGTGTTCATGTTTGCACGTGATGGTCGGCAGGCACGTAACCAGGATCTTCCTTGGGAGGGAGTGTCAAATTTTGTCACATGGCTCTGGCATATGGTGAAATTCGTGGGGAAAGCAGCAGTTATATGTAATTTATCTGATATTTAACACAAAGTGAAATATAATGTTCACTTCCGCAACATATATATGATTAATATTCCGTATTCCCCCAAAATCGGTATATACCTAGTGTAGACTGCTTGGCTCAGGGGAGCATGACCCCCATGGCCTCCCCCCTGGCTACGTCCCTGATGGTCGGTAAAATTATGGACAGAGCAGTTCAATGAGAAGTAAACCTTTCTGCCAGTTTCTCTAACTAGTCATGAATTGTTTATTAAAACAGCGCCAAACACAGCTTTTCAGGCTGTGCTGAAGTCTGCGATTGTCAAGCCACTGATGTTTCCCCTTTTATTATTTTTATTTATATCTGTATTTTTATTATTTGGGGTAAACGACACCAAATACCAAACAATCAAATATGGACCACAAGCTCCTTCCCTGCTCAACATCGACATGAATCGACTGACCGAGCCATTCCCGAGTGCGCTAGTTCAGCATGTTTGCATGGCATTCCTACACAGCAACGCCTGTGGTCGAATTCCAGCGGCATGCGAGGTCCTCCTACTGAACACCCTGGTGGCAGTATCGCAATATGTTAGTACTGACTGTGGCCGCTAGAGGACACTGACACTGACGTCGGGGCATCGTATTGCGATTGAGAAACACAAGTGCCAAGCTGAGACAGCTTGACGGACTTTAAAAGGGCAAAATGGAATGAGACGATTGCGTCAGAAAACAGAAAACGTCAGATCAGCACGTACGACAACATGAACTCGAGTTCGTGTCGAACTTTGTGTTTCGTGCTGCTCTGAACTTCGCCCTGAGTTATGTCGGGCTATCCTAAATCTTGACTTACATGCAGTGCATGGAATATAGCTCCTATGCTTGAGACGTTCGACGTCAGCTCAGCGCTACAAGACACAGCTGTTTGTCCCGTGGAATAGTATGACAACATGTCTGGCAATATAATAACCATTCGTGCTCGACAGCATTTGCATGGCATGGGTGCGCAAGACCGTGCCCTCTCACAATTGCATGCCCTTGACCAGAACCAACTAGGCCACTGCAGGCCTCGGCGATCGCATTCCTGACAGTCGAGTCATCGACCGGACCTACACTGCGGCACAGGCGGCCTGCAACCCCCAACAATTGGAGGTGTCGACCGTGTTCGGTGCACCACATGTGCACCGTGCGAAACACGTGAATACAATGCAAGATCATGCACGCACGCATGCGAATAGCCCCATTTCGCCTTTAAAGACTTCATGCGCAAAAGACCAAATCACAAGTTTGCTGTTACAATAAATCCTGACACTACTCAAACGCGACGTGGCTGCCCATGACGCGCACTGATATCACCTTCTGTACTTCTAGTGCTCTAGTGCTTCACCTAGTGCTTCTTAAAGTTATAAAATGACTCCGTAAAAATATATCGTCAGCTCCAAACAGCATTCGTGTCGGGCCTTAGGATGGCAGCTTCGTGGCCAATGGAACAGTTATTTCGGAGCAGCCAGCTACATGGCTTTGTTTAGGGGCGCAGCCAGGATTTTCCAGTGTGGACTGAAATCGTACGAAAACCGCCTGCCGGGAAGACGATGTGCAATGGTTTGTTATGCGATGTGCTAAGGGGGGTGGGGGGCACGGCCCCCCTTAATTGCGCCGACGACTTTGTTTAAGTAAGTCTGCGTGATAAAGTCACAATCCCAAGGCACAGACAGTCTAGGACCGGTCATCGGAAGTCAACTAGTATGGAATGACCAAAATGCCTGAAGCATTCCGTTTTTCCCGTTCTGATCTGTCCATTTCATTTCGGCAAAGATCTACGGGGAATTCATCTACCGAGATGAACACACTGCACATCATATAGACTGCACTACCACAAAATTTGGTTGCAATTTATCCCGTAAATCTGAAGAAATGGAAAGATGCTACATCTTCTACCTTGCACCTCCCTTGATAACGCATGACTTGACACAGGTACTTTTGACTTTGGCGGAATGTATGCACGATCTTCAGGCAAAATACCTCCCCACAAATGTTATTGCAGTCTGGTGAATAGATCGGGAAATATGGGTAATAAAATCTCCATATCGTCTCCTCCGAGGCCATTTAACTTCATAATTAGTATCAGCGCAATTCTCGTTGTTCCAGGTGAATTCTCATCAGCGCGCATGTTAACCCTGTTCAGTTCGGTTAAGTTAAGAAATAAATACGTTCAACCAGTCTACGAAACTTAAGGGGATTCAAGTATCTGGAAAGGGAAACATACAGACATAGATCGAATGACTACGTTAGCAGGGTGGCTTTTTTGAACAAGTTGAGTACGTTTTTTTGCGGCCAGTCGTCAAAAAACCGAAACCTCGAGAACCAGACTAACACTTGTCTTCAGTAACTGCACCAACCAGCAAATGACAGTGGCAGTATGGTCCCCATGAGGCAATCAATGCAACTGTTCCCACTAAGCACGTTTTTAAAAGGGAGACCTTTCCCTGCTTGTGCCCGTGCGTGAACAGAAAACTTTCCATTTGTTGACAGCTTGTTCAGCTTCAGTTTAACAAACTGCCAAAGGCTATTACGCTGGTTGGAAAGTTAGCGACATACCCGTAGTTTGATCTCGCCGTCGTTGGGTCCGTACTACCACTACGAGGTGCTGTTCGATCACAGGTGTTGCGCCATTGGCACAGGCTGAATTCCATTTTAAGTAGCCTCGGGCAAAACAACTTTATTAAAAAGGTGTTGACAACAGTAAAACGTGCAGCGGAAGAACCAGCTTGATCGCAAATTATGACTTTCCGTCACCAGCACAACCATATAAGCCCCGTAAAATTATCACCATTTAAAGTTTATCACACAGACATCGTTGGTATTGCTGAACTCAAAACCAGATGTGATGTTAACTGAACCTTTGCGCTGGTGTCAGCTGTTAATCTAGCGTTCCATTCTTCAGTTTTCTCCAGAAAGATCAGCAGGTACCGTTGGACTGTCGGGACCCAAACAAATCTGCAAAAACTGTGTATCGACCAAGCCTTCAGCGAACGGGACAAAACGCTGGCGGCGAGGCCATTTGGTTTAGTCGCGTTCTGTGCTGGTATGAGTCATATAGCTTAGCAGCCACAAGTTTAGGACAATGGTCATGCCATTTTGCAGATAAGAAGCTGGTGACAAAGTGAACCGCTTTGGATATCTTTGTTGAGCGAGTTGTTAGCCGTCATTCCAGTTAACAAGACTGCTTTTATTGTCGGAAAGTCAACGATGAGAAAACACGGTGAGTTCATTATGTCGATAATGAGAGCTCATAAATATCGAATGCTGGGATCCACAACGTGTTAAATGCATGGGCCACGGCACAGCAGCGCTCAGAACTGCCGGATTCCCACGAGCGGATCATATTCATTTCTTAAGTACTTTCTGCCCGCGCTGTTTGTGTCACCACGTGCCTCTTTCACTTCTGCACTTTAGCGACAAAGAGGTGCTCGAAAACACCTGCCGATTTCTGGCCGGTGCACGCGCCCGTGACCGGCGGGACACAGCGGCACGTGGCGATTGTTCTGGCCGCAGCAGCGGCGGTATCGACTCGCCCGCTGTGTTGTGCGCTCCGTCCAGGTGATGCGATCAATGGTGGCCGCCACGCGCTGGCCGCTGCCAGTCGCCGCCTCGGCGTGCCGCCGGTAGCTGCTCGCGGAGAGCCGCCCGACCGACTCTGAGCCGGCTGAAGACGCTGTCGAGCGTCGGCCCGCGTCAGAGTGGCCATCAGCAGCTGGAGCGTGCACAGCAGGTCGGCCGGTCGCCGCCATGAAGGGCTTCGTCATGGACCTGCAGGAGGGGACGACGCAAAGCCGGCCGCCCGCCTTCGCCGAGTGTTTCGTGTGCGGGAAGCAGTTCGGATCGCGCTCGATTGCGCTGCACGAGCCGCGCTGTCTGGAGCGGTGGCGCGCGGCAAATGCGGCGCTGCCGGAGGCGCGGCGCCAGCCCTCGCCGGTCAAGCTGGACGCGCAGGGCCGCCCCATGCCGCCGGTGGCCTCGCTCAACTCCTCCTGGCCGCCGAGCACCGATCAGCAGCGGGCGGGCTCCGAGCGGGGCCGGCGCGCGGACCGGCCGCGGACGACCACCCTCAGCCGGCCCAAGGTGCTCGACGTCGACAAGCGGCACGACCTGGACATGTCGATGCGGCGCTGCAGCGAGCTGCTGGCGCTCACGTCGCTGGACGGCCGCGGCGGCGGCTCGTCCGGCTCGTCCAGCTCGTCCGGCGCGTCGCACTCGCCCACCGACTCGGACGAGGCGGGGCGGGCGGGCCGGCGCGGCGACGTGCGCCGGCCGGGCACCATGCGGCTGGGCGTCGGGCCGCGCGACCTGAACGTGCCTAACATCGAGTACCGCGCGCGCACGGCGGTGCTCTCGCCGGAGCGGAGCCGGCGCGGCCGCTCGCTGGAGCGGCCGCGCCTGCCCTCGCCGTGCGTCACCTGCGGCAAGTCGGAGAACCCGGAGCGGCTGCACAGCCACCCGGAGGACGGCCAGCGCTCGCCGGCCCGCGGCGGCCCCCGCCTGGCCAAGAAGCGTCTCTCCATCCAGCGGCCAGTGCCGCTCAAGTACAAGAAGCCGCCGGCGGCGGCGCCGCTGGCTTACCAGGACCCGGCGGCGCAGCGCAGGCAGAAGCAGCGCAGGGAGCAGCGCGAGAAGCAGGCGCGCCTCAAGGAGGACGAGGCGAGCCAACGGCGCCGCGAGGAGGCCATGCAGCACAATCTGGCGCTGACACTGGCCCAATACGAGCGGCCGGCGCTCGGGCCCACCTTCATCGTCTGCTATGTCTGCGGCCGCCAGTTTGGCCCCACCTCTATGCCGATCCACCAGCCGCAGTGTCTGCAGGTGAGCTCTGGCGGACCGGCTCCAAACAGCAGTCATTGTCACGGATTCTGCTTCAGTCTCATGCGTCTTCACTGAATCGCTTTTTCGGGTTTTATCAGAACCATTCTGCTCGAAGTGTTAGCGGACGTTTCCTTCGCCGATGGCAGGCAAACGAGCAAAGGAAAATTGACGCGTTTTTGCTCAAGGTCTCCTGACTAATGACGAAGATAACAGACCGAAATTGATTAATCCTATAAAAACCATTTCGTCACAAATTTACGATTTCGTCACAAATTTAACCTTAGGCTAAGTAAAATAGAATAAGAGAGAACTCAGGAAGACATTATAAATAATAATGTTGATGGTACTAAGATAAATAACAAATAACATAACAGCGAAATAATTCAATAAAAAAGCGACATAAATAACAAAAACTAGTACTGGCATGACGCTGCGCTTCGCTTTATCTTTTTAATAAGGTGCACAAAAAAGACATACAAAATAAACAAGCATGGCAACAGCAAGTATGAATGTGAACATTACCCTGCACTCCAAGACGTATTCACGGGTCCCACCGCATCCTTGACCTTCAAAGGATTCTTCACAACACCATCGATCCGCCCGTTCTGGAAACTTTTCCCTTTCCCTGCCACAGTTGTTTCATGTACTGACGTATTTATGCTTGCATAGCGCAGCGGAGGTGTCGTTTGGGCCTTGCTCAAAAGTCCATTCTGGGTGTGAAGGCGCCGCGTGCCGTGCTGCAATGGTCGCAGTTAGCGTTACTGGGCCCTGTCACCGATCCATAGTTGGGCTCAGGCGCAGTGCGGTCTGGTTGGGTGTTAACCTTATACTGTGTTGCGGGGGGGAGGGCGGATTCTACTTACCCTCCGGTTTTTTTGCTCACCACTCTCGGGCCTTTGGGAATTGCTTCACGAAACTTCGTTGCTTTCCCTAAATACGTTTTGTACAAGTTGTGACAAAATTTCAAAAATCTCCCCTCTCCGGAGGCGACTTCCAACGTGGTGATGTACTGGTATGATGTCCTTTGTGTCACGGACAGTCCAAATCAACGCAATGTTTGTAACCCGAGCACGGTCAAGGATTTTTAGGAAAGTTTAATGGCGGAGCCAGGGACATGTTCAAGGGGTGTTTACAATTTCTTACCTCTAAGAATTTATGATTCTTCACATGAATAAAGCAAAACTGATTTGTGATACAGACGTATTTATCCTGATTTACGCATATAATTCACCCATATGCATTGCCAAGAGCGTCACCAGACATCTGTTTTGGGGTGCATATTTTGTCCAATAACATGTTTGGTTGATCTTACAAGTGGATCTGTGCAACTGGTTTTGTTAGTTCCACATATATTACGACCAAATGCCATACATTTCAATGAAAATACAAACCAGAGACGGCTTCATCGTAATGTGAAAGGGAGTGCTAGCATTATTTCTCATTTCCGGGAAATTATTACTCGATTTACGGAATATAACAGCGCTATCACCATACAGTTACTGACCACTCTTTCTGTGTTACTTGGGTCTGCCTATGAGCTCTTGCGATGTGTGCGTAATATGGCATGTGACGCATATGGAAATGCTTTCTTGACACACATAACCTCACCAGATTCAGAAGATATGACTATATATGGCAAAATTTTCCAAAAAGATTGTCCCTTTCTGTGCCCTGGTTAGGCCTACGATTTTATTTCTTCGGGATGTGATGCGCTTCTGATCTCAAAATGCTAACTTTAAGCGCAGTACGAAATAGTAGGCATGGAGCAATGTATAAAGGATTTCCCGCAGGTAGGGGCCAAATGTCAAATTCTGCCCTATGCCACCGGTACATGACGAAATGTGTAGGAAAAGCAGCCATTTTATGTAACTTACCTCTTATTTAACACACAGGAAGACATATAATGTTTGCTTTTGCAATGTATATATGATCGTTGTTATGTATTCCTGCGAAATCGCCGTACATCTAGTGTAGACCGCTTGGCTCAGGGGGGGACATGGCCCCCATGCCCCCCTTGGCTACGTCCCTGCAAAATAGTATTTACAATATATTTTACCAATGGTTCACCATGGAGGTATAAAGACACCAATGGTTCTCATGGGTGCCTTGCAGAAAATACTAAATTTCGTCGCTCATGTCATTTCCTGTAAACGTAAATTCCATTACATGTCAGACGTGGGAGGAGGCTTGGGATGGCCAGAGCCACTGGACCTCTTTGAATACCAAACACTCACATTGCTGCACAAAATCCGTCAAACTGATGAGCCCCAATCATTGGCTGCACTCTTCGTTAGAAGAAGCGAGCGACCAAGCCATGCAAGGAGCAGAAGGCAGGATGACCGGTTAAGCCTGCCAAACATCAGGGGCTCCGCCGCCGGTAGGATGCAGTTCGTGTACCGTGCGGCTTTTTTGTTCAAGTCCCTGCCTCCCGAATTCACCGATATCACAGTGACGTGTTTCAAACGCGCTCTGAAAGATACGTCTGGTGACAGCCTCGGGCACTGCTCGATGATGATGACGCCCATGTGTGTTTATGTGCTTTTGACTCCTGTTTTTTTTGCTACAATGCCGATCTTGACGTATAACCCTGTATATATACATCTCATTATATGCTGTATGTTATGTGCGCGCCTCCACATTGACTCTTCCTTATTGCTTGACTCGGGCTCAAGAAAAGTACCAATGACCTCGGTCATGGCTTAAGGACGAGTCTTCGAAGTGTATAAATAAACAAACAAATAAAGGGGAAGTGAAAAAGTTACCCTACTTATTGTGGCAACCCGATCTGCCTATGGGCCTTTGTCATATGCATATGATATGGCTTGCGACACACATGGAAATACTTTCCGAGTACATATAATTTCGCCAGACTCAAAATGTGTTGTGGAATGAATTAACATTTCCCAAAAACGTATACCCTTTTTGTGCACTGGATATGTCTACGAATACTAAAAATTGACATCTTCCTAATATATGTGGCAGACCTGTCAATTTTCGGTGGAATGACATGAAGTAGAACAAAATCGGTCACAAAAAAAAATTTAAGTTAATCCCTATCTATACCAAACTCTGGTCCCTTCTCCAGTCTTTTAACCTAGCTATATCTCTCCCCCCTACGTGCCATGACAAGTTTTTAATGCCGCTTCACAAAATTGGTACTTTTCCTAGCTTTTTCTACGCCAAAAATTTCAAAATTCTACTTTGCTCAGGGGCGGAGCCAGGCAACGTTTTTGGGAGGCACCTCATGCTTTTTTTGGCCATGTTAAGGGTAAAAGGAAAATGTCTGCCAAAAACAGAGTTTTTAAGATAGAACTTAAAACTTTACATGGATGTATAGCTAAATAGTTGGGCCATGTGCAGATATAATTTTGTTTACCTGAGGTCATTTTAAAAGGTCAGGTCAAGGTCGAAAGTCAAAATTTGTTTTCTCGCAATAATTTCGGCGCCGTTTTTTGAAATGCCAAACCCGGAATATATATGACGTAGAAGGGTGCCTTCTACTTGTGTACCAAGTTTCAGCTTGATATCTAGTCGGGTCACGGAGCTATGACCTAAAATGTCAGTGCGCGTACCCTATATCGCAATAGCCATAAAATGAAATTTTTGAAATAGAGTAAATTCAAATGATTGAAAACGTTTAAAAATAATATTAAATGCATAGGAGATCATTCCAAGTGACCCCAAGGCCACTGGAGGTCATTTAAGGTCAAAGGTCACAAGTTGATCTGAGAAACGTGTGACCATGACAGTTCCCCCTTTTTCATGTCCCTGGCACCGCCTATGCTAACATTATACAAACATTGTAATGCGATTTGTACTTCTTTAGTATAACATGACTAGCAGAAGCCAAAAAAGGATGTTTGCCTCTTTTGTTCATTCAGTTGTTAGAAAACTAATCCTCCTATTTTTAAAACCCTGTGAACGCCCATGAATTTTCTCAAAATTTCAGATTTGCGGACCCATGGTAAAAGCCCTATCTATAATCTCTCGATTCATGCCAGTTTCATCGAAATCGGTTGATAAACAACGGAGTTATAAGAAGTCCAAAAGTCCCCCCCATTTTGACATTTTTGCCCCCCTGTATCCACAAATTTCAAAATTTTGGAAATTTCTTTTTACAAAAATGTAGTTCACGTCACGGCAAATCGATTGCCGTTTGTTGCGATAAAATCGGACGAGTAGTTCTGGAGATCTCAGGGGGGGCCGAATCCGCCCCCCCTGCCGGGAATCGGCCATACCGTCAAGCCCTCCGGGAATAGGGTTAAGGACGAGCCTTCAAAGTGTATAAATAAACAAACAAATGAAGGGGAAGTGGGAAAGTTACCCTACTTATTGTGGCAACCCGATCCGCCTATGGGCCTTTGTCATATGCATATGATATGGCTTGTGACACACATGGAAATACTTTCCGAGTACATCTAAGTTCGCCAGACTCAAAATGTGTTGTGGAATGAATTAACATATCCCAAAAACGTGTACCCATTTTTGTGCACTGGATGCGTCTATGAATACTTAAAATTGACCTCTTCCTAATATATGTGACAGACCTGTCAATTTTCAGTGGAATGACATGAAGTAGAAAAAAATCGGTCACAAAATATTGCCAGGAAGCTCGTTTAAGTTAATCCCTATCTATATCCAAATTCTGATCCCTTCTCCTAGTCTTTTAAACAAAATTTATGATGTCCTTTTTTAGAAATGTAGATCTCGTTACAGGACATCGCAATCCGTTTTGCGCAGGAAATCAGAGGTAGGACAGAATCTCCCCCTCCCCCCAATATGGAATCGTACGAATCGGGCAGGGTTACGAAATAGGGTTAATATAAGGCCGCTTCGCAATGCTGATTCGCGACAAGGAGCCTCCGGCGGACGATGACCTCACTGTTACTGCGTCATGGTCTGCCCTGTGTTAGCCGATGTGTTCGGGCCAGTCCCAAGTACACTGTTGTATTCTGCCCTGTCCTGCGCCGGCCGGTATTTGACCTCTTGTCCATCCCCGCGGTTGACTGCCCTATGCTGCCCTGATATTGATTCATACTCAGTTCCGATACTATGGGCAGCTTCCTCGAGCCCATGGGCGTCCCTCCTGTCTCCTTCTCCGTGGGAAATTCCTGCCCGCCGCTATCCTGCGGTGAGGTCTGCGCGGTATCTGCCCCGCATGTAGCTCCCAGGTCGGTAGCTTAAAAGTGCATGGGACCACAACGTGGTTACCACTAGGTATCACAATATTTTGTTTACGGCTTAAACAAAAAGGGCAAATACACCTATATTAAAAGTGTTAGTAAAATGACAAATGGCCTTTGACTAAAACTGAAAGAGATAACTCAAACTAAAAATGGCCAAAACATCCCCGAGTAGGCTAAAATGTTCCCCAAAGATTACCGCAAATGGTGCACAAATCTCGCCTGACTGCGGAAATTGAGTGATATTTATGTGCTCTGAACTCAGATTAGTTGGCAATCGAGCTCCAGAAAACATAAGAAAACTTCATCCATTGGGCCTTCTGCCCTGCCCGTTTTTTTGAGTACAGGCCAGCGGCCCTTGGCGTTGTACCAGACAGGGCACCCGTGTTCCCGGCACTGTACCGGACAGGGCGCCCGTGTGCCCGGCACTGTACCGGACAGGGCACCCGTGTTCCCGGCACTGTACCGGACAGGGCGCCCGTGTCCCCGGCGTCGTGTCCGACAGGGCGGCCGTGTCCGGGGCGGTGAATAATTGCTGAGGGGGCTGCCGATCGGCTCGATGACTGCTATCGATCCCCGGTGGACCCGATTCCGCGGCCGCCGTTTCTGCGGCGGTCCGCGGGCGCCCGCCGGACGGCGCCACGCCGTCACGCACCGGGCGTGATCGACCGGCGGTCTCCGACCAGGCGCGGCCCAGACCTCCGCAGAGAGAGAGAGATCGGGCTGCATCGTTCTGGTCTGCCCTGGCTGCTAACCTCCGGCCCGAACTGTCAACTGTGTGTGGTATCGTTGGACGATCCTTCCCGGCTGTTAATCTCTGGCTCTTCAACGTGAAACTGCGTCCGCAGGGTGACGCAGTTCTTGGACCCTTTGCTGTTCGTCTCCGGCCTTTAACCGTGGTACCGTGTCCGCAGCGATGGCTGGACCCTCTCTGCTGTCAGTCTCCGGCCGTTAACCGCGACGCCGTGTCCGCAGCGATGGCTGGACCTCCGGCCTTTAGCCGTGGTACCGTGTCCGCAGCGATGGCTGGACCTCCGGCCTTTAACCGTGGTACCGTGTCCGCAGCGATGGCTGGACCTCCGGCCGTTAACCGTGGTACCGTGTCCGCAGCGATGGCTGGACCTCCGGCCTTTAACCGTGGTACCGTGTCCGCAGCGATGGCTGGACCCTCTCTGCTGTCAGTCTCCGGCCGTTAACCGCGACGCCGTGTCCGCAGCGATGGCACAAGTCGATGGCAGCCCTGCCCAGGCGGAAGCAGGGCCCCTCGCCCCGGCCGCCTGAAGAGCTGCCAGAGGGCGCCACGCTGGAGGAATACAATCAGCTGGCGACGGACGAGGCTCAGGTAAGCAAGACTGCTTGTACGAGCCGGGTCGGGGGCGGACACTGATGAGTGACCAATGTCACTGAGCCGAGAAATCAGGAGGCTGGATTTGTTTCCTGCATAATTTCACCGCCGAAATTGGCATAGCAGCCAGACTTTTACGTTCCAGAAAAGTCGAACGAAAGCTTCTTTTAATTTGTCGAAATACTAGGGTGCAAAGCGTTTTTGTCCTGTCGTGTTTTCTTTGCGATGCGAACCAAAGTGAACAGTTCAGTAGACGTAAGAATAACGTCGGACAAATGAATGCAAAGGCCCAATAAGGTCGCCCTCAAGTGCTGTTTCCATTTTTTTCAAAATCAGTTTTCCATGTTTTTGTTCGGCTCATTGGGAGAATCGATTGTGCGAAATTCCACCCATTTTGATCGGCGTTTACCACTGTCACATGGATGTTGGAAGTAGCTTGCCGAGCGTTGCAGTCTCCATTGCCGCCTTCATGGACGGGCGGCCGCTAGCACCAGGCGCGCAGTCACAGGTCGACTCAGGTTCCTACATGAAGACGTCAGGATCCATGTTGTTGGGTTCTGTAGCATTATTTGGCATGGACTGGGCTAGGACATTCGAGAAGCGCGATCCTGACTATTTCATGGCTTGGCTGGCAGTCCAGTGCCCGTGCTGAGTGCCAGCTCATACCTCATCACATAACACTCCAGAACTCAACAACATGGATCCCGATGGCTTCACGTGGGAACCCCAGCCGACCCGTGCCTGCATGCCTGGTGCTAGCTGCCGGCCGCCCGTACAGACAGCTTTGGAGACTGCAACGTGTGGCATGCGACATTCAAGGTCCACGGGACAGTGGTAAACTCCGCTCAAAATAGGCGAAATTTTGCACAAGCCATGACTTCAATGAGTCCAACAAAAGCATGGAAAAGCACTCTCGAAAAGCACTCTCCAAAGCAGAATTTGAAGACCACCCTAAGGTCCATACATGAATTTCTTCGAGCACATAATTTCTCAGATTTCTTGTGAACTTAATGACGTGTTAAATCTCTTAATCATCTTTAATTGCGAACAGTAACTGTTGTTCAGTCCGTAGATCTCATTGAAGTAAAATCATCATAGTCAGCCAATCCACACTGTCAACGCTGATTTTTCGCAGAGCGTATCATGAAACTGGCATGCCTGTCATACATAAGTAGCGCTGACATGGTGTATTAACGCTTACGTACAAACAAACGTCTTCGTAAGTTCCGAAATGGAACACATCATGAGATCCCTGTTGATTGAGCTGCATAATCATCTGTGTATCGCTGTACTTCACCGGTGGCATTACAGGGCAAAAGCGTGGCTTTGATGACCAGCTCACGTCTTTAGTACAATTTACAGAATTAATTGGATAACAGCTAATGACAGATAATAGCGCGGAATTTGCGACTCTGACATCCACAGGTGTGCAGATTTAAAGAGCTTATTTGGCACGCAAACGCCGCTGGGGCTACAGTTCATGATTCCCTGCTTTGCGAGTGTGTCCGCTTCGGATGATAACATGATGCTTTATGTAACTTAAGGATATCGACACTACTACGCTTCTCAAAGCGCAATGCTTTCTATGGCGCGTGTCTTAATGGCGTAGGCGTGAGAAAACATGTGCGGAGTGGATGGCCCCGACTTTTCAGAACCTTTCGCGTTTCATGTTTGAAAATGTCGGCTAATATTTGGCCCAAATGTTGCTAGCGTCACCATACCGCAGTTTTTCCGGGTCCCGGCGCTCACGTGTTAAGGGGTACATCTACGGGCGCATTTTTTTTCCACACCCTGCTCGTAGAATTCAGGGAATGGGAACATTGGCGGCACCGGGCCATCGGCAAAAGGCTGTCGGTCGATATCACGGACCCGCCATTACCAGACCGTTAGTCACAGCCGGAGCCGTCCGTCCGCGAACTGGCGCAGTGACGTCATCATCCGAGGCGACGCGGGCGCCGACGATTTCTCGGAGACATCGCGGACGGCGAAACGGCGGCGGCGAACCGGTCGATGATTGCGAAGAACCGTTCGGGGTCGCTGACCTTTCTGCCAATTGCGTGACGTGCTCATGGTGATGGTCCAATGGCCAGTAAAGACGGCCAGCCTCAACCACCGCTTCATTACTGAGTCATTATGCGATTCAAATGACCAGTGGTTTTCCGTGCTTTGCGTTATATTTCGGGCGTATTTTCGCTTGAATCGGTCCGTTAAGATATGCTTTACACAAATAGGTTGAAGTATTTGTTCTCTCTTTTATGGAGCAAAAAATCAGAGCGAAAAAAGACACGGTGTCAGTAAACGCTGGTCACTGATCCCGGGTGACAGTCACTGGTGCCTGATTCCCTGTTGTAATTTTGAAGCATAATGGACTCTGTATCGACATGTCATTACAAGTGCCAGTTATCTTTCTTACTCAACAGATCTTAACGTTTCGGTGACATAGTTTTATGTAAACGGGTGCAGGTGCAGATCGAATCTCTGAGGCACATTTATTGCAACACAGTTTGGGCTGAAAGGTATGCAGGGTCTGTCATGCAGTGCTGGGAATTTGCCGTGTGCAAAGAGAGTCATTCGAAGAGATTCCAGGAGGATATAAAACAAATGAAAAGCCTCATAAATTAAGCCAAGGTTTTCTGACAAGAATACCTCTTTTCCAGCCTATAGGTCTATTGCCGATGAGTGGCATCCAAAGTAAAATGCATTTCTTTTCATGACGAGCTTGAATCTTGTAAGGGTTTCTCAGACCTATATGAAAACCCACAGATATTTTCTGGAGTCCTTCAAAGCTTTCTAAATGTCCCTCAGGCACGTAAGTGGGCTCTTGTATTCTACAACTGTCTCTCAGATAATCATGGGGGGAGGGGCATCAAACCTTTGCAGGGATCTTAAAATTGTCTTGTATTTTGTCAGATCTTTTTGGAGTTTCACAGATGACATAAACGGCTCCTCTTGATTTTCTGAAGTCTACTCAGTCCCTCCTCTATGCAGAACACTTCTTGAAGGGCAAATGGATGGTGAAGCCCTACGGCTTTTGGTTGCGTTACTTTCATTTTCCTGAAGTCAGTTCTGTAGTGTCTCCCGTAATTAACATAGGTCCCTTCCTGAAAGTGCTGTAGACTGTTCTACTTTATAGTTTCTGAAAGCGCATTGTTTTACAGAGTGTCTCAAATGTTGTTAGAAACTTTAAAGGACTATAAATTTGGGCCGCTGTTGCGAAATTGCAATGCTATTGCGTAGCGAACAAAAAATGGCCATCACTGAATTCGTGGGGCTGTGCGCCGCAGGTGGCGCCATTTGAAATATGACAGAAAAGCACTTTAGCATGGTCCAAAACATATACGCGTATTGCGAATGCTACCGATAACAACCATAAACTATTTCTTAATCAATTACCAGTCATATCTGTCATATCAGAACATCTATTGCGTTGGTCGATGAAACTCAGCCGGTACAAAGAAGTTTCAAAGCTGTGATGTCGGGCATTTCCAGCACGTAAATGATCTCTAAAACAACTCCTTTGTTGTTTTTCTATCTGCCATAGCCTAATTACAGTATCATTATCCGCATTATCAGGCGCAACAAAAAAAAGGCATGTTTCAGATTTGCAACGCCACTTTTCTCAACTTCGTACGTTGAAAATTCGAACGGTCCTGGGGTCAAAGTTGAGTGTTCACATAAAAACGATAAGCAAGCACCTCTCTATGTGTCTCGGGTTCAAATCTCAACTCATGACATGACGTTTTCGCGATATAATTGAATCAATCCCGGATTGGTTGAGATGAGTTGGAGCGAAAACTTCATCTGTGAATATACGCACCAAGGATACTTGAGATGTGTTCATAACGGATCATGGTAGGTTACAGATTCATTGTGGCCCGTTAGCATAACCTTCATGTCCCTTGGTGCAATGCATTAAATTACTCATTTGCTTACATAAACAGCATGCTACTTAGTCCCTCGTTCCATTGAGATAACCAAAGGCCCAAAAGACAATCCATGACACTTACCAAGACTGATGCTTCCTTACCAATGGCCTTCCCCAATCCGAAAACATGCAGCAATAAACTTTCCACGCTGTATGTGTTCCAGGCCATGAATTCTTCCATCCAAAGGTAGCCAAGACAAAGGGCTGTTCCATAGCAAATACAATTATGAAAAACGATGGAATTAACGATCTAATAGTTTGAAATTAACGGACCGGCTCATTTATGCAAAAATTATAGTAGTACATACACTATACCAAAACCATTAGCTTTTTGAGTAGCGGGACGCTCCATCCGCATCGATCCAAATGCTGCATTGTTCCATTTTACCAGCGAAAGAAACACAAAAACTACACACGCATCCACTGTTCACTCGTATTTACACATTCTGCGCCACGCGGTTCTTTGCTTCACACTGAATGTTTTCATAAAGTTTTGGACAGCAATCATTAGCCCACGTTACGCATACCACAGGGTATGGTTCACAGCCTGAAATGTCTACGTCATCTGTGACGACCCCGATCTGGTAACGACACGAACCGTTAAGTTAATTTTGTGGTTCAGAGCTTCCACTCCCTGCTGCTGGAACACTTTTAGTGATGCAAAATGTTCCACCAGCAGCGGCAGGTGACAGACCATATGAACATAATTTGGCATTTCATCTGAAACAAATGACTTCGGAAATAGAACAGAACCTGTACATCTCGCTCCATATCTTGCTACCGTCTTGAAATTAAACTCGAAAAATGACAAACACGGGAGCTAAACCGTGCTGTTGACTTCAAAAACGAAGTAAAAGTGCAAGACAGAACATGCAGGTGATGGACAATAGACCTTGACAACGTTATAATGGCTATCATAACAGGCAATGTGATCAAACAATGTTGTTCATGTTTTTGAATCTGTGTAATTATAATCTGATAATCCTAGTAACTTTGACTCTCCATTCCTTTCCAAGTACGGTTCAGTTCCCTATAATCACACTCACGGCAAGCCGTTCATTTTTTGCGGAGTGAGTTGAACAAAGTTGTGTGCATGCGCGGTATGAAATGGCCGTTTTTTTACGCTAGGGATATTGCTAGAAGTCCGTCCTGCTGCCAAGAGTCCATTTATGAACCAGGGATTCATGCATTAAATGGGAGCTACACTGGGTATGAAACCCTTTCGCCGGACAGACAGTTCCTTTAGGGATTGCCCTGGAGATGGAAACCCGTTCTCTTTGTCCCTAAAAGCATGCTGTGTTCGGTTTATCTCCAATGCATTTCTCTTTTGTTTCAGAGGGTAAAAGGAGAGAAGAAGAAAGATCCCACGTCCAACAAGTCGGAAGAGAGCTTGTTTTTCATACAGTTTTGATCGAGTGCATGTGATATGTAATGATATGTAACATGTACTGCATGTGATATGTAATGACTGATATTCAACCCGCAAATAAATGAGGAAATTCGCGTACGTAAACAGTGTGTTAAGCTCTATAGTTTGTCGCTCGAGAATGAAACTTATGCAAACTTACGCACTCAAGGTGAATTTCTGTGTGCCCCAGGTTCAGTTGTCTATGTGGTCAGCTGAATGAAATCATGGTCTTCGGTAAAGTTCATCTTAGACGTGTCTTATTCATTTTTATTGAGATGAGCTTTCGGTCATTGGATACAACTGTTTAAAAGCACTCAAGTTGAATCTGTGCACCCCAGGTGAGGAAAAAAGACATGATTCCGACATAACGTTCTGTAACTTCTACAATGATTTTCTCACGTGATAAGCGTGCTTTGCTTCAGGTGGAATGCGCAGAGGTGTCCGCAGATTCGTCAGTCGGGTTTCTATTTGTACCTGTTGATACCACAGTCACTATTCTGCAATCACCAGCGGATAGAACATGCACTGACGACGTTAGTTGACCTTGTTTAGTTAAGCATGCGACCGTCATTGTTCAGCCATTTCAAGAGTGAGTGCGCCTGGACTAACTCTTGAAAGGACTAAACTCAAGATTTAAATTTAATTTTTAATTTAATTTTAATTTAATTTCAAGATTTAATTTCAAGATCCTGGATTAATGCCTGAGTTCCTCACCTGACCTAAGGATCCGGTTTAAGGCCAGCTTGGTCTTGAGGCTACAGGTCGGTTTAAAATCAGCCCAATTTTGGGCCTGGAGGCCGTTCGACAGTCAGCCCAATGCTAAGTCAGACCTGTAGGCGCATCAGTTGGTCGTTAGAGGCCGACCCAAGGTCAGCTCAGTTCTATCTCCGTCCTGGGGACGGTTCGATGACGCCGGTCGGGGGTCGGCTCGGGCCTGACTCGGCGCTGTCGGCTGCCTGCTCTTCCTGCCGGAGCCCTATCACGCGAGCGGCTGTGTTCCCTCTCTCCCCTGGGGCGGTCCGGCGGCCGGCGCGTGGTGCAGTCGGCGCCGTACCAGCCGGCGCGGCCGCGCGCCGCACGAGACATCAGACCCGACTGGTCCCGGCCCACGCGATCCCCCGGAGACCACGTCAGCCACGACACGAACTCCGGGACAGCAAAATACACGACTGCCCGGCTGCACCCCGTCTGCGGCAGAGGCTGCGCCCGGCGCTGCAGGAGGTCCGCTGAGTTATCCGACTCCGGCGCAGGGGACGGCCAGCCCCGCCGGAGTGGTTTCGCTGTCTTCCGTCACACGATACATCCAGCTGTCCTTGGTGGATTTGTCCCCTTGCATACCGGCTTCTCACCCTGCACAGCACACTGCCCCTTACGCTCCGGTGGGAGAGCCCAGCGGCGGCTAGTCTAGATGGGCCCTCGCCGCCCAAACCGTCTTTTAAAGCGCGACATTTGAACGAATTCCGAATGGACTTCCAGTGCTGCGACTGGACCAGCCAAGTGCCAGTACAGACATTGGACGATGCTGTATGCCGGACGGTGACATAGCAGGTGTTCGACCGCCCTGGTTTCCCACACTGTGCGCAGTCGGGGTCGGTGGCCAGACCCAGCGAGAGAAGCGTGCCTCTCGTCAACATGGGACATATTCGTGCAACCGCAGCTAGCTACGGCGTATGTATTAACATCGCGTTATGTGTTCGTGGACCGTCGCGGGTGGGGGTCATCTGCTGAGCGTTCACCTGTCCGTCGTTGCACACCTTTTTTAGCCACTGTTTTTGCACCCGAGGGACCATTCGGCTGCTATTTGTTTGATCAGTCCGTCTGCCGGTTCATTGCCGTCGATTCAGCAAACGTAGCGTGGCTAATATAACTGCAAGACCCGTACTGAAATGCTAGATGCATGCAGCAATGTAGGCTACTTGCATTACCTTGCGGTCGCTTTCATGCTTTTCTGGCGAGAGGGTGAATGCACTGGCGGCCTTTGGCATTTGTTTTGAGTCTACGTTGGTTGAAGTGAACTAGCCATCCAGTTTCAATCCGAGCAGGGGTGGACTCGGTCTATATCTTAGCGCGTGATCCCTAAATATTACGTTAAGAACCTTCTTTCCTCATGTTGCCTTAGGATGAAGCATAGCTGAAAGCAGATTTCAAAGGATTAGAGCCGACTATCTACAATGCAGCCCATGAGTGAATCCTGTCTAGGCGACGATGGATTTCGCTGCGCCCCATCCAAAGGTCTGCCTTGGCAAGCAGCACCGCATCGTCGGCAGTGATGGTGGGTTGGCGCCCCATTCACACCGGCCTTACCAGCCTTTTCCCGTTCTGTTGGCTGGGGGATGATTTAATAATGAGACTCCAGCCCACTTAACTATCCACTGGTCACAACCTTGGCAAACCGGGAATTTTGAACCCAAATGCTCTTGTACAGTAAATAGTCTTCCTTCGCCAGCTCATTTCTGCTTGTCTATTGGTTTATATCTGCATGTTATAATGGTGGTCTAGGAAGAACTAATAGTAATGCCCTGAACTGATGGCGCCTACATAGAACTCGCAATGAAAACGTTGTACTGCCGAAGAGTGAAATTTAGGCTGAAGAGTTCCGATCTAATTTAAGTAGAATTTGCTTTCTATTACGACGACGGTTTTGGCGACCCAGGCTAAAAACGCATTGGAGTAGAGGTACTGGTTGAGACCTATCCGAGATATCAGTCAAACACGCGATTGGGGATCTCTTTTACTGTTTCATATTGGCGAGCCTGGAGGCTTTGACAATCGGACATCGATAACATTCCTATTACACGGTCACGCAAATGGAGCTGGAAATGGGCAAAGTAAATGTTCTTGGAAGTAGTGGCGTGGTTCCTTTCACTTTCTTTAGCAATATATTGTCGCTAGTGAGTTCCGCCTCGCGCGGTTCACTCGTACCGGAAGCATCGTTTCGAAGTCACACATGTAAGCATGGTCACTGTGGCGTCAATACCGGAGACACAGAGTTAACCACCGGGACGGTAACCCTGTGGACGTCTGTATCGAATCGACAAACACAGAGTGACATTTGGTTAGTTGCACAGCATGTCGAGCACAGCGTGTGGCATACAGACACCGAAAACTCTTCAGAGCCCTGGGTTCTTGGTAGTCACAGTGACGATGCCAGTGTACAATGCTGCAACTGCACGCTTACAACAACTCCACGATGCATAGTGTGGTTGCAATGATATGTCTTGTTTCATCTCTTGTCATTGTCGTCGTCGTCGTCATCTTCGTCGTCGTCATCATCATCATCGTCGTCGTCGTCATCGTCATCGTCATCGTCGTCATCGTCATCGTCGTCGTCATCGTCACCATCATCTGGAGCTGCTTCCCTTGATTTTTTGGCTTCCCGCCTAGCACGAGAACCACCTTGGGAGGATCCAAGAAGCCGTAGAATGTTCATGATTCCAGTCTCGAACCGTTTTAGTTCAGATGCGATTTCTTTTTTTCGTTGTACCACCTTGGCTATAACGGCGTTTAGAGCATCTTCTATTCGCTTCGTCATTTTTACCAAGTCTGGCCCAGTAGTATCCACTTTCTCCATCTGAATTGTTTCTACTACTGGAGGTGGTGGCTTAGGGGCAGGAACGGTCTCTACGATTGTTTCCTCCTTTGTCACCGTTTGTTCTGGACCACCCTCGTCGTCGTCTTCAACGGAAACATCTACCTCACCTGTCGTGAGAGTGAAAAAAATGAATGGTAAAATATGAACAATGTGTTTTTGGAGTGCAGTTGTATATACATGCCTGACAGTAACAACATTGCTATTTGTATCTTACCGTATGAAATAGATGGTACGAAATGCCATGGAACGACCAACATTGGGAACTTACCTTGCGTGAATCGGGTCGCTGCCAAAAGTAGGAGATAAAAGTATATCTTATTCTTCATGGTCCAGCTGAAAATAACTGATTTTTTGCCAAATAGGAGATGAAATGTCACCTTGAGCATTAGCGTGGTAGAACCATTTTACACGTTTCGTATTCAAACGTAAGAAATCAATCTTCATACAACTATCTCTCGATGTCTGCGCATTTCTTCAGTATTTTGAAAACACAGACGTCGGCAATGTACAACGTGATTTAATTGGAGCCGGTGCTTTTAGTTCTGTCGACTACGTATTTTGGTATATTTTTGTTTCAAAATTCATATTAAGTGCAACAAGTCCGTAGATGAGCGCCTTCCGGTAGTTCTCGGTCATCATGGTAAAACGCATGTATTTAGTGTCACTGAAAATACATACATACATGTGTTAGCTATTTTCCATCACCATTCTTATACAGGTATTGCATTTATACTAAGTCATCTGTAACCCCGATGCTTCCTCCCTGAAGTAGGACTTAAACGTAGTCCAGCCTGTTCACTTAAACTTGTGCAATACAAAATTGATGTTATATATATATATATATATAGTTCCGGCTATTTCATGCATATAGTAAGATTGAAGTTAGTAAATTACATGATGAAAGCTTGAATAGCATTCAGATCGATGCCATAGGAAGTGGAGACAAAACTCTTGTCACGAGATAATGAGTTATAGAGCGAGATAATGAGCTATAAAGGTATCATTCCAAAACATTTTATTAACATCCTCGGCCATAAGTTTTTCAGTAAAACTTTGCTATTTTTGTGTAGTTCAGTTTCGTTTCGCACACACAAGACCAATTAACATGTCTAAACCACTTAGTTACGTCTCCTTTAATGCATAATACTTCGAACCTGTACCAGTCCCCCCGAAAAATATCTCGTCCTTTTGTGACCTAGAACCGTTCTGGAAACCTAATGGCCTTTAGACGTGGACCACGACTCTGCCCTTATCACGCGACCTCGTTGGGTCAAGAGCCGGAGGACACTTACGAAGTGGGCGACCTGGGACTGGGGGGAGGATTCTGTTCGGCCCGGGTCGGCGGCAAGTGTTCCGGCCTCATGACCGCCGTCGAAAGACGCCACAATCGGCCCACTGACGAAGCTTTAGTCGCGGCTTTCAACCGTCAGATGGCACTGGATGAACTGTGGCGATCGGACGTCACTAGCGATGACAACAGGCGTCTGCAAGAGCAGCTTTCTCAGGACCCTCAGCGGACCATCTCTGGTCAGAGACGTACTGTTGCCCGGAGCGGCGGCCGCAATCGCAGGCAGAAGATCCCAAAATGTATGCGTATCGCTGATACCAATCGCGAATAGAGTTCTATCGGTTCAGAAGTTCGGTGATGCGGCAAGTACGCAACTCGGCGAAAGGCTCCTCTGCTTTCTCGAATTGAAATCATAGCATCTGTATGATTTGGCTGCCGGTGGCGCCATGGTATTGCATGTCTGAATGCGTACTGCGCAGTGCGTTATCGAAAAAAACAGGCCACCTGACACCTCACAGTTAGCCATTGTGAAACTTACAGCATTGCATGCTAGCAGCATTTTTTTCTTGCTATTGTCTGAGAGTGGGCCCCTTACATGGCACAGGTATTTATAGCTCACGGTCCTGAGATACCGGGCGTTAGAAATAGCGGATGCACGTGCTGCACAGGGGCACGAACGAAAGCTCGGCCTCTTCAAAGGCGGCCAGTTATTTAAGCTGTCAATGGAAGGCAATCCAAAACTAATGACGTCAGTATGCGATTACTACGGCTTTACGGATTATCCAGTCGCAACAGGTCTCCATTGTTTTGCTGTATGCCATTTCCTATCACTGAAAGCCACATACAGGATAACTATCATTTATGACTACTAATTTCAAGGGTAATGAGCGTCATGTTGTCAAAAGTCCTCCCGGTATAGGACAAGTTAAATCAGGTGAATGTATGCGATACCCATAAGCCTTATTGTAAATGAAGACGGCAAAGACTGGCCTGTTTTGGCAAGAGTCTTGGAGAACAGTGCTCAAGGAAAATTGCCATAAAAGGTATGTTTATTCAGTCAATTGGAGCTTACCGTGACCACACTCAGTAACAATAAAACTCCCGAAATGTGATGTGCCGCGTCTTCCTCTTTGTTTCCGAACAAAAAATACAATGTCTCGGAACTGCGGACGGCCGGTAGCTTATCATTAAGATCATTATCTTCATGGGCTGGGCCTCCGTGATCCAATGTGTCCCTGTGTTTAGAGCTCTGAGCCCCTGGCATTGATCTTGGGCTCTGGATCCTTGAGGCTCTGGTCACCGGACCTTTGACCTCTAAGCTTTTCATGGGGCTAACCCGGGCCCCTGTACCCATGTTCCCTTCATAACACTAAGCCAGGCTGTTGTACCCCTGAACGCTGGCCTCGTCCTTCGTTCGGTCGCCGGCTTTGTTTATGCCCGGCCGGCGGGTGACGCCGCGTCGGCGCGGACCCCGTCCAGAGCCCACGCAGACGGCCGACGGCGCAGAAGACACCAGTCAGCCACACGCAGCCGGACAGGGAGCACAGCCTCCACCGATCCCATCGGTCCAGCTCACTGGCGGCGAAGCCGAGGTAAGTCCACGAACAGAGGCCGCGCCTCAACTGCAGGGGCGGCGGGCTATGGTGCTGTGGGCAGCATGCATACGCGGAATGTTCGAGATTAGCGGAAGATTACTCACACGTTCTATGCATACGTAAGAAGGATGCATTTTCCTGTGAGCTATTGGAGTTGCTTCATCGTTAAATCTGAGCTGAACCATGTCAATATATTTCGTTCCGGCCGCCATCGGACTGACATTAGTAGCCACCGATCGCCGATCCAGAGGACTATCTCCCTAAGCGCACACGGTCGCGGCTCCGTGAACCATGTACACTACCGCGTCTGCGCGACAGGGTTTAGGTGGGTTCAGGCTGACGTAAGCGCTTCGTCCAAAAGTGCCAGAGTCGGCATCAGCTGCATGATTCCATCGTCGTGGGTGTTGACGATGCCCATTTACATGCTGTAAATAATTGTCTTGACGGAATTCATCTCCTTAACGTTATCAGTATCCCCAAGTCACGTCTTTTCCTGGACTACTGGAAAGCATTCTGAGAACTCGCTTTCCGGTGATCGTTGTGATGCCACTAATTTCGCATAAACAAACTCCTGCCTACAAGCGTACCTCCCCACGCGAACCATGGCTTCTCAGAGACAGGTATAGGAGTCCTGTCGAGCTACACATCGATACTGTTCCGTGACGCGGTCTCGCCAAAACCAGGCGGCAGTTCGGACACCTTGTTAACCTGATCAGGATTCGAGAACCGCATGACTGGCTGCCAGACACGCTCGATAACGTCGTTTTTCTGAGTTTATTCCTTCCATGATACGCCGAGGTTTAATTACTGTTTTACAGTTCACGATACGCAGGTTCATTGGTGTCGACATTTGTATCTGCAGTTCCATGTTTTTTATTTTTCTTCGTCGCGGTGTTGTATGGAATTGAAAAAGTCCGGCCCACGGCATGCATTGTCCTTTGAGTAAAACAACTGAACCATTCGATCGAATTCCATCTTTTCATATGTTTGAAGTTTTACGTATGAAAAACCAAATATGTTGCCTAATCACACATTCTGCAAACAGCTGACGTGTCATCGTGAAGATCAACAAAAGGATAGTCTACAAATTGCTAATAAACACAGAATCACCCTTATATCCAAGCGCTGAATTTTGTATAGCTGGGCGAGAACATTTCGTTGATTCCAATTATTCCAATACTTACCTAGAGGTGGCTCCCTCAGAAGTACTTTATTGAACGACATTTGAAGTAAAAGGTGATCCTAGACGATATTTAAAAATACGCATGCATGTGACAGATCGTCTAAGTGATGGCGGGCGACGTTAATATTCGACCATCAGAAAACAGGGCTTTCCTTCTTTCAGATGAAGCAGTCGATTCTTCTGTGCTTTTTTCTAGTCCACATTGCCTGGACACAAAGTGAGGACGATGCCTTCCTCGCCTCGCTGCTGGGAGGCGCCGACAGCTCGGCGACGGCGGCCGAAGGCGGTGCCGCCGGCCCTGAGGGCGACCAGGCCTTCCTGGACTCGCTACTGGGCGCCGGCGGCGACGGCCCGCGGCGACCCAAGTGCGACAGCGTCGCCGACACGGCCAGCCTGAGCGACGACGCCTTCCTGGCGGCGCTGACCGGCGGCTGTGAGGAGTCGGCCGAGCCGGAGCCGGGCACGCCCTGCGAGCGCGGCGAGTTCCGCTGCACGCCCTACTTCCGCTGCAACGAGGCCGACATCGTCAGCGACCAGCTCGGCCTCTTCGACATCCGTATCGGGCAGGCGCAGTTCGAGGAGGAGCTGGACTTCATCACGCACTCAGAGTGTCCGCGCTTTGGCGACGTGTGCTGCACGGCGCCGCTGGCCGCGCCGCCGGCGCCGGCCACGCCGCCGCCGTACACGCCGCGCTGCGGCAGCCGCCACCAGGGCGGCATCGGCGCGCGCATCGTCGGCTTCAACGACAGCGAGTCGCAGTTCGGCGAGTTCCCCTGGATGGCGGCCGTGCTGCGCGTGGAGGAGGCCGGCGGCGAGGAGCGGCGCTTCTTCGTGTGCGGCGGCTCGCTGGTGCACCCGCAGCTGGTGCTGACGGCCGCCCACTGCGTCCGCGGCCAGGAGGAGCAGCGACTGGTCGTGCGGCTCGGCGAGTGGGACACGCAGAACGAGTCGGAGTTCCTGCCGCACCTGGACGTCGAGACCGACGGGCTGGCGATCCACCCCGGCTTCGACCCGCGCCGCCTGCGCGACGACGTGGCGCTGCTGTTCCTGGCCGAGCCCGTGCCGCTGCAGGAGCACATCGACACGCTTTGCCTGCCGGACCCAGACGTCAACTACGACGGCGCCGACTGCGTGGCCAGCGGCTGGGGCAAGAGCGCCTTCGAGGACGGCCTTTTCCAGACGGTGCTGAAGCAGATCGACCTGCCCCACGTGCCGCGCGCGCCCTGCCAGCGCGCGCTGCGCAAGACCCGGCTCGGCAAGTACTTCCGGCTGGACCGGTCGTTCACGTGCGCCGGCGGCGCTGGCGGACGCGACACGTGCACAGGCGACGGCGGCTCGCCGCTGGCTTGCCGCGACCCGGCCAACCCGGACCGCTATGTCCAGCTGGGCGTGGTCTCGTGGGGCGTCGGCTGCGGCGTGGCCGGCGTGCCGGGCGTCTACGCCGACGTGCGGCCGCAGGTGGGCTGGATCCAGCAGTGGGCGCGCCAGGTGGAGCAGCAGCAGCGCGAGAGGGAGCTGGCGTCCCAGCCGTTGTCCGAGCTGGCGCTCTGAAGGCGGCGCATTCGTCCTCAGACGCTGGCCGAGGACGTGCAGTTGCGATTGTCACTGCTCAAGGCGCCCCAGAGGTCTGAATCGAGCGGGCCGCAGAACACAAGCTCGTTGTTCCTGATTCAATGGTTTTTTTCCCCTTTTCGTTGCCTTGTTCTACAGGAAAGACAACCACCAAGAGAGTTTGGTCTGTGCACAAGTACAAATACAAAAAAAAGTAGAAACTGAGGTCCAATAATGAAGTGTCAGCCAGAAGCACATGTCTTCAGGATACATATATATATATATATATATATATATATATATATATATACGTATATGTGGCCACGAAAACCAGTGCCATACTGATCCCGAAACACACACCATCCAGGCACATAGCCAGGATTTTTCTCAGGGGTGGGGAAGGCAATGCCAAATTTTGTCATGTGCCAGTGAAGGCATATGACAAAATTTGCGGAAAAAGCAGCATCGTTATGTGAATGGCCTCATACTAAAAACCATGTCATGTCATGTCATGAAAACATGTCACTTTTGCCTTTGTATCACATACATGATCACTATTCCGTATTCCTGCGAAACTGCTTAATATCTAGTGCAGACCACTTGGCTCTGGGGGCCATGGCCCTCGCACCCCCGCCCCTCCCCTTGTGGGTACATGCCTGACACTTTGAGACTCGTATGTAATATCTAACAGGTGTTTATGGGAAACACCAGTCTTCTATGGTTCTTACTTGTCTTTTGACTGAATAATGCGTGATGTGACTGAATAAGTCTGTGATGCCACAATTATTAATGGAGCAAAATTATATCAAATGAACAAAGGTCTAAAATCCAGTGTTTTCTGCGACGACTTTTCTTCCAGTCTCATAACGCATCATCACATCTCTAGGGACAGTATGCTACACGGTTTATGGATTGCGAAACAAAGCATCCGACAAGCTTTTAAACACCAGGGTGATGTCAACATTGTTCATGAAACTGGGTCACCCTCCATGCCTGCACTTCATTTGTCCGGTCCTATTTAAGCAAACTCGACAGCGAGCAGGGCACGCCTCCAGTCGTATAAACTATCGCACGCTCGCCCATATTCGGTTGGCTACTGTCGAGGTGACACACATTCGGTTGAGTGCATGGCGACAGGTCAGCGGCGCTCGCCAGAACAGCCTCCAGTCACCGCGCCAGCACCGGGAATGGCCAGCTCCGCCCGCCCCGGAGCATTGCGTCATGTGACAAGTCCACCTCATGGCTCAAAAACGATTGAAACTGAAACTAGTCATTTTCCCTAAAGCTCTCTGAAAGTAAGGAAAATTTCTGGTTTTCAGAGACTTTGGTGTTAAAGTTGTTTTTTAACAAATACCTCCAGTAATAAAACCCTGCAGCCTTAAACCTCGAGGTCGAAACAATCCAGTCTCAGCGGCTAATAATACGGCGTGACACCCGGTGTTTCTTGGAATCCTAAGACGATACCTCACATTCTGACAGGTCTATAGCCTCTCACGCCACCGGTTTACCCCCCTTGCAAGGTGGCACAACATAACACAACTCTTATTAGTTGCCATCACGTCATTTTTGTACTTCCTGGCCCGGCAGTTTTCCTTTTTAGGAACTTAAAACAACACACCGCTCGTTATCATGAAAACTCGTGTGATTTTGAACGCGTAGTGGCAGGGTCTCCGAAGGCCCCGGGTTCGATCCTGGCCGGCGGCAAACGACAAACACCGGCTCGGGCGGCGAACGACGCGACGCGAGCGACGCTGTGGAGGCCGACACTTTCCGGCATCCGGGACCCGGCAGTTACCGCGGCCACCAGCCAGCGGCTTCGGCCCAGCCGGGCCGCAGACCAGAGCGAGCGAGTTTCACCGGGACGGCGACGTAGGCGTGTTTGTACTGGAGGCACACTGTGCGCGCGAGCGAGCGGCTGGACTGGAACGATCTGGACTGTGTCACGGTTCTGCTGAGGCCGCCGCAGGATATCGTCCGAGTCGAGTCAAACAGCCTGTCCTTGGCCGTGTCCCGTCCTGCTGTTGCCGACCTCTGCCCGACATTGCAGGCAGCACGAGGCCTAGATGCAATGCACAGTGATAATATTACTGGTTTTCTCGAAAAAACGTACTTAGTTTTTTCGCTGGATTTTTATAATAGATGGCGACCAGTTAAAATACATTTCTTTCAAAGTTTGATATTTTTGTGACAGGACAAACATGGATGAGGAGTTTCTTTTTTTTAGGAGAGACAGCAGTACAATAGTCAGAGAGCTGTTTGAGTCGCATGTTGCGATTCTGTAAAATGAGGGAAAGTATGCATGTCTTGTACATCAGATGTCCTCAATAACAAGAAATCCTCTTCATTGCCACAAGTTTTGTAAATCTTCAAAATGTTACGAACTACTCATACATGGATTCATTTAATGAGATTTGAAACCGGTGTGATGGCTTTTACTTAAAATCTAGAAAGATTCTTTCGGGCCGCGAATCTGGCAACCACGCGACCCACCTATGGATATAAAGCATTGCTGCTAGGGGTCAGCTGATGGCGCTATAGTGGGCGAACTCGTATGCCAGGGTCGCAAAGCAGGAGAAGCGTGACCCGGCTTGAAATTGTTTCTAAGCTGGAGAAACGGAGTCTGTCGGAATGGCGAGGTTTAAATAATGAAATAAAGCAAAAGTGTGGAGAAAATTAGGGCGTGAACGAAGTGAATAACTGTAATCTTGCTAAATTGCTGCAGTATTTTTTTAAAGAATTTGGACAATGGACATAAAAAACACTTGGCTTTGACTATTTGTCATGATAAAGTGTTGGTGGACTGCTTGTAGCAATTAAGAGCATACACTCGTAATGAGATCAGAGACTTATAATCTTCCTGTTTGCTTTACTAACGGTGGAAATTACTCATGAAAAAACGACACAGCCATGGAACTACCCCCAGGACAAGAAGATAATGGCACTACCATGCACGCATGAAAATGAATCCCGCAAATCGTCTCCAGCAGTTCTGAGGAGAGTTGATGGCCATGGTTTTAAGTCAGATTCTGAAAAAAGGCATTTTATCGGAGCTTAAAAACTCTGCAATATCTCGGAAATGGCAAGTATGTGCCCAAATGTACGCATTATTGATATACTTACATCAATAATGTGTACTGTAATAAGTAATAAATAACCGTCACCGAAGGTTCCGTGCGAAGAAAGCTGGGACAGTGCCACATCGGGGAAGAAAATGCAACGCAAAATGCAAAACATCCAGATGCAGTCTTGACAGCAACCTTCACAGGAGTATCAGTAAGTCAGTCCGATCCGAATATCTCTGAAGCTGGTGTCATCATTCGGGTTTCTTCTCTCGAACTTCTCTGAACAAAAAGTTTTAAAAACCTGTCAAATCGGAAAAGTACAAAGATTTCATCAAAAACTACACCTGTGAGACAAAGTTAACCCGTCCCCGACTGGGGGGGGCAGTTGACTGCCTCCCCTCAGGTTTTTCTAAGATTGCGAGAGAACCAACAAACACAGAGTCACGAAACTTTGTGTACCTTTTTCTTCATCAATTATACATCTCGTGTCAAAATTTTGACCTCAGGTCACGTCAGGTGCCTGACCTAGCTCAGGTCAAACAGACCTATGTCAAAAAAAGTTTAGCGCTCTCTAACTTTGTCGCAAAACAAGATATCTCAATAATACTTTCAGGGATTAGTGATCGTGATAGATGCAACAAATATGATATCTCAGATTTTTTGCAATTTTCCGGGTCATTGACCTAAGGTCAAGCCCATTTTTAAGACATATCGCCATTATTTTTCGGAAATTGACGGAATATTCCATAACATTTTTAGTGTGGAGTGAAGCAGACATCTAGTTACCGTCATTGGGCAAAGTATCAGTGACTTCCAGCCATTGACCTGAGGTCAGGTCACGAATACCTGTAGTGGGCCAAAAGTAACACCGTCAAAATCGACGATGAATTGCTCAGAATGGGTAGAAAATGGCAGAACTAGTTTGCACAGACGTAATTAATACCAGGAACCTCAAAAAATTAGAAAAAGTAGCATATTTTGGAAATAAACAGCCTCTCGTGAATAAAGCTCCGCCAACTTTGTAGATTGGTAACTAATCAATTTTTACAAAATTTAAGCATGAGAAACCATCACAAGAACCACAAAGATCAATAAAATTGACATAGATTGTCTTTTTTCGAGAAAATAAAGAAACGTCAAAATTAGTTCCCGTCAATTTGGTACCGCATACGGCAGCGGCGCACACTGACAGCTGGCGGGAGAATTACCGTGTCTTTAACTCAACGTTTCGGCGTATATATTGAACAAATCTGGGGAAATTAGACGTGTATCGGCATCCGCGGACCTTTAATTGTGTGCTGGTGCCTTTACCTATGCGTTATTAGTCACAGCCCTTGAGATTCAGGCCATTTCTTGGTCTCATGCAGTCAGCTATGAGGAAACATACATAGGGCGTAAATTGCTAACATATTATCTAAAACTAAAAATGAGACCAGTTTCGAACCCTACTCGTCACAGGCTTTCCAACGGTATGCTTATTTTCATCGTGCGACCAACCGTTCGTGAGTTAGAGGGGGGAGTCAACTCCCCCCAGTCGCCCATGTTCGAGACGGACCGACGGTCGTGCGCGGGTTAATGACGCTGAGTCAACACTTCACTTTTTAAATTTCACCTCGGGCGCACCAGATTATCTCCACAACGTTTGTTCTTAAAGTGCAGGACTATTTTTGGAAAGCATCGCTACCACACAGGACGATATTTCCCGCAACACACACCGCTCGGGAATATCCTTCTACTACTTATGGCGCGCTGGCTCCATGGTAAAGCTCTAAAACCCGAAGCTCACAGCTGGCAAGTCTGCGGGCTTGCCAGCGGACTGCCTGAAACAGGCTCTCATCTCCACCTGCCTGGCGGGCTGGGCACCACCCACATTCCAGCAACTGCAGCCAGACTCTGCCCAGAGCCGGCACGTTATCCTACTCCAAACCAGAGGCAGATCAAGGCGGATACCGACGTTTGGGGGAGGGGGAAGGCGTCATGAACGTTTGACTCACCTCACAGGGAGCCGCCTGGCTCTGTGATTGAAAATAAAGCACGACCGGCCCGCTCTGGCGTGTGGAGAGCTTATCGCACCCAGCCCGCGGCAGGCATCTCGGAACACGCACTGCAGTGGCCTTCGACTCCCACTGCGTTGTGAGGTTCTTTGCGTGTTGCTCGTGACTCGCACAGAAGCTTTAAATTTCGTTCGGTTATTAACTCTTTCTTCGCACAGAGAAATGGAAAAAAATAGTGGAAAGAAAGGCCCTGAGTGTAAATGAGAGAAATGAGAAAGAAAACAAAGGTGTGAACGTACATAAATGCAAGTTTCGGCGTTCCATGAAAACAACAGACGACACCACTGTTGCAAGTTCAGCCAGCCTACCTCGGATGTGAACTAGCACAACTTAGTTGATGTAGGGGAGACCCGGGTCAAATGTTACATTTTTTACCTTTTCGATCCTGGAGCGGAAATATTTCGGGTTGAGGAACATTTTCTCTGGTTTTCACAAACTCTGATATTTTGCCTTTGTAGCGGATATAAAAAGATCCCGAAATAACGACTTTAAGGTGTCGAAATTACTGTTTCAAAAAGTCGCTTCAGCTGTTACAATTAACCCCAGGTACGGGGTAAATTGTAACAGCACCTAGAGTCAAATGTGACATGTTAGCGAATGGTGTAGTGGTATAGTGAAAGTCATTTTTGTCGAAAACAGCCTTTATTGAACAACATTGTCTCTTACATCCTGAGCCTTTCCTGGATTAAAATCACAGCTCCAATACAAAAGTGCGATTTCGCAACGACGTAAAGCTCAAGTGCTCTAGCAGCTTTTTCTGAATTAAATAACAGCTCTACCTTTATCAGGCCAAAAACCGACGCTTCATCTAAAGCAGAAGACCTCTTTATCATCACTATTGCTTTCCCTGCGTGCTGTCTTCCGAGCCCTCTTCCCACCAGCCGTCGTCTTCTTCTCTTCATGCTTGTCCTTGTCAAGACTGAACTTCTTCGATGCTTGTTTGCAATCCTTTCGACTCTCTTTTAGCTCTATCGCTCTCTTTTCTGGAGTGTCAGTCAGAATTGCAGCCTTTCGCTTTCGACCCGCACGGCTGTTTTTTCTAGGACCTGCCCTGGGTAGCGGCCGAGTACGCTTGAGGGTTGAACTGCTTCGAGGCGATCCCCGATGGACGAGATTGTCCGATCCCCGATGGACCAGGCTTGTTGATCCCCAGTGTATCAGCCTCTGCAGGAATGATGCATGATATATATCATCCATGATGCATGGATATAATTATGTATTTTCAATGTAACATTCAGAGAAAGACAAACTAACTATATACAAATGTCCCATACTTCCCCCAGAAATATCCAGATGAAGTCAAACTGGAATTATTTAATCAATAAAATAATCAATAAATAGAATAGTAAAATATCGTAATAAACCCGCTGTGAAGGTGAAACATCTACGGTAAGACCACGGTGACTAGCCGCCAAGAACGTAACCACGTCTTAAAATTAAAACTGACAAAACCGTACCTAAGAGATAAATCAGGGACTGGTGACAATAATACCGTACGCATGATTTTCAAATGATACTGATATTGAATTTGGGGACAAAATTGCATGTTGATTAATTGGACGGGCCATGTTTCCATAGCCTCCGCCCCCAGTGGTTACATTTATGCCAAGTGCATTGATATTTTACATAGATGTAGGTTTAATGGTCTGGCCATGGGGTCAATTGTAACACTGTTATATTTGATCCCAGCAGAAATGCTACAATTGTCCCCGACACGCCACGCCATCTTTCAGACAAAAATGACGCAAAACAAGGCGGCGTGGGCGGCAACTGATGCACTCATTTTTTGACCAGGTACCCCCACCCACCCCACACAAACCCTTAAACCCGTGTCTAGTAAGATACGTGAATGAGCTGATCATATTAAAAAATAAACAAAGTTACAATACACTCTAAAAACACAACTGTGAACAGCACAATCGACTCACCCGCCGCACCGGCCTGAAACCCCGTGAGGAAAAGGAACAGCTTACTTCGCATGTCCAGTAGTGCTTCCAGCGTCATCCATTTGTAAGTTTCGAAGTTAAAGCGTCTGTCACAATTGCCTCGTGTTACATTTGACCCCGGTCTCCCCTATAACCATATTCCAGTATGGGGAGTATATTATTAGTATATTATTAGTATATTCAGTATGGGGAGGGGGCTTCAGAATCTCCTCCTGGTTTTTGCTCGCCAGTTCGAGACTGGACGATTTTTCCTCTCTGTTCTTGCTATGTATTTTACCAAATTTTCATAATCCCGGTTTACTCAGGACCGGAGTCAGGCCAAGTTTTGGGAGGCAACTCATGTTTTTTGGACACTGCTGAAGGCCACAGAAAGTGGCTCCAAAGAAAGAATTTTCAAGATAGAATTTTAAACGTTACATGGATTTGTAGGTAAATAACTGGGCAAGAATTTTAAACCATTTTGTTGGTTTGGCGTAACTTCTGAAAGTCAGATGCAGGTCAAAATTTACCATTTGGTTTTATGTACGTATTTTTCATGTTGGTTTTCGAAATGCAACATCTGGAATACATATGACTCAGCGTAGTGCCATGTACCTGTGCGTCAAGTTTCAGATCTATGTCCGGTCGTGTCACGGAGCTATGACTTAAAATATCCGAGTACTTGCCCTATTTCAAGACAGCCATGAAGAGGACTTTTGGACATCCAGTCAGTTCAAATGACTGGAAACGCTTCTTAACACTATGAAATAACCTCAAGACCATTCCATGTTAGTCTGAGGTAATGTGGGATCATTGTAGGTAAGACTAAACTGACCTGATGAACATGCGACCATGGCAGTTCCTCCCTTTTTTCATGTCCCTGGCGCCGCCTTTACCAACATTATATAAGCAAGGTAATACGATTTGTACTCCTGAAGTTTCGCATGACTAGTAAGAGCTAAAAGTATATTTCTGATTTTATGTTAATTGGGTTCTCAAAGAAATATTCCTCCCATTTTTCAAGCCATGTGAACGCACGCGAATTTCTCAAAACTCACGATTCCAGACTCCAGTGTGAAATGTCCCACCGATTAGTTCTCGATTCATGCCAATTGCATTACACTCGATCCATAAACAGAGAATTTATAACAAGTAAAACACCCCTTTTTGTCTTTTGCCCCATATATCCACCTCTTCCAAGATTTTAAAAACTTTTCTTACATAAAAAATATTGCTCATGTCATGACGGACCTGTTGTTCTTTTTTGCTATAAAATCAGACAGGTAGTTTTCAGAATCTCGGAGGGAAGGGGGGGTGAATAAGCTACCCCCACACGGGAATGCACCCTAACGGTATGGGTACGGGAATAGGGCTAAAAGGAACATACCAGTAAACACACTGCGGAACTCTAGCACTTCAAAACCATCGCCGAAACTGGATGACTTATTAACCAGGTCGAATTTTGGTAATTGTCCCATAGCCCAAATGGCCCACTGGGCTGCGGAGCAGTCACGTGCATGTCGTGTGAGGTAATGTGACGCTGGTGACTGACGACTCGGCTCCCAGGCACGACGTCCTGACGAATTACGACGTGACGCGGAGTAGCGACCGTGTGGTGTCTCAAGGCCTTTTACTTTTCATCTGATGCTGCATTTGCAATGCAGTGTCAAACAGTCTCATCTACGTCCATGCAGAGACGAGGCGTCCACCGATGGAGCGTGATAGCTAAGCTCCTCGCGGTCAGGACGACTGCAGTCTCCGATGTGGACTTTGCCCGAAATGCTCATGAATGCTCATGAATGTGCATGCCACTGTATGTAAAGATGTGCTCTTGTGGTATGACTGGACATCCGCCTAGTCTGGCTGCGTCTCGACGACCCTTCGCCCGCCAGGCTCACACACGCGTCCCATCGTCTCCACGCTTTATTTCCGACTGCCGCCGACGCCGACTGCCCCCGACGCCGCCGCACATGTGGGCCTGAAACCCGATCTGCGCCCGGGGTCGGCTCCTCAGGCCCGGCGTTAAAATAACACTGTGATGGCTAAAACTAAATGATGGCGGGAACGGCTCTGCCTGAATCCAGGGCCGGCACACGTGGCGACGGCAGGGCGGCACCGCTCACCAACAAAGACCACAGCTCTCCATGAGCAGCTTTAGGTGGGAGTCATTTTTGGCTAGCTATGCTGACAAGGAAGGCATGGTTCTTGACCTTACTGGCTGAGAGCCGTGACAAGAAACCGCCATTAATTCGCGTCGCCCTTCCACATCTCACGTTACAGGCCCACTTTGGACTCTTTTATCGTTGAATTGAACTGAATTGAACCGAATTTGAGTCGTGAAAGTGACTGCAGAAAAATATGTGCGTATGTGCTGAAAATGTGCGATGAACATTTTTTTGTGTTAATTGCAAAAATGAGTGAAAACTCACCTTACTGAAGTTTTCTATATTTCATATCTTCTCTGGCAAACATCTACGGTCTATGTGCTGAAGTAATATTGATATTCAATATCTCTTAAAGGATGAAAACGAGGAATTCTGCTTGCGTTTGCTTTCCAGACTGCCTTCTTAGAATTTTTCCAGTTGATATGCAGATGCCTTGCAAAGCAGCAAAGTCCTAAATGAGTCACAATTATGGATAACGTTTTCAGGGTTTAAAATGCCGAACTGCGTGGTTTCAAGCCATCTTATGCAACCCCACTACCTCTGCATATAGAGCGGACATCCAGCTGTGGGAGGTTACATGCCCGCCAACGCTTATGAGAGGTGGCACATCCACTGAGCTTACAAGATGGAGGAGCAGTCATTCTCTGTACCTGAAAGGCCACTTCCAGAGCGGAAAATCACCTATAACCAAAAGAAAGGAGCAAAACTTAGAACGAAATGAAAACTGTCGTTTTACCGCCGACTCCAAGACGGTTATCAGGATGGCAAGTTGGTAAGATGCTAAAAACTTCGCCGAGTTTACAGATACAATATCCACTTCGTTTCAACCCTGCTTTATTAATCTACGCACTCCCAGGTGCCCGAATCGCACTCGCCCTCGCCCTGGAGACCCCCGCCATCCCCCATGATCTTGAGAGCTAACAGATTTACGGAGATGGAAGCGGTGCCAATCGAAAGCTCGTCAGATGTTATAAAGAATGAATGCATATTTATTGGCTCCGAGTTGGCAATTTAAAGTCAAGAAGTTAAGCAAGGCCATGTCATGATGTCCAAGATATGTGGGCAATAAAAGCAAATAGGACTATCGTATAAACTGATCTTATTTGCCGAGCAGTCCAAATAGTGCCAGAAACGTTTTTTTTCTCATTGTCAAAAAGTATTTTGTTTCTCAGGTCACGTCATGTCAAGCCAACAACTATTTAAATACAACAATGATTTATGGCGAGACTGCAACGCAAGTAAAGTTACTTCATGTATACGTTTGGGAATTACAATTACGAATGTTCGGCAACTTAATCAGAAAAAATGGTATGGGCCAAGTAAGGTCATATAAGGTCAACCATGGTCACATCTTACAACACTTGTGTCTAATGACTGGGTAAAGGTAGTAATATCGAACAAGCGCCATTTGATCGCTGTAATCATGCTAATGTGTTCTTGAACGGAAATCAAAGATAGGTCGGGTCAGAACAGGCTAAAGACGATAACAGGCAAAATGTGTCTGTCTCGCTCGAAAAATCATGGTGCCACAGAAGAAAACGAGAATTCACTAAAACGAGAGCTCCTATGGTCAATACAGCCATCCAAGGTCAACCTATGTCAAATAAATAGCCGTTTGTATCCCATAAATTACTAAAAATAAACGTGTCCGTATGTTGTCTTAAAATGTTCCATGACATTCTACGCCGTTCCAAGTCAAAACTGCTCTTTGAAATGATATCAGACGACGTCAGATCACATTAGCTCATTCCATCTCAAAACCTTCATGCTCGTGAATTGAGACGTACACCTATTATGTCTCACCAAAAGTGAATGGCAAATGCATTTTATACACCTTTGGTTGTATATCCGATTTTGAAACCACTTCACCTGACCTCAGGGCACTGGCCTCTCATAAATGGTAAGATAAATTGTTTAAAAAGAGAATGGAGCGATTTGTGTCCCATTTCGAATCCAAGTTTGTAGCTTGCACTGGGTAATTTATGGCCGAAAGACCAAAAACAGCATTTCATTACGGTTGACTTGAGGTTAGGTATGACAATTTTCCGCAAAAATTGAGAATCCACGTTTGGTATAGAAATAGTTGGGATCGAATTGTATTTTCCGTTTGTCAATGCCTCTTTTTAACAACCACTGGCACAAGCTTCAACGTTTTTGACGTGCCTTGCTTAAAGGTCACATAGATCAGTGACCTGTTAAGACCTCACTTTGAAATATTGCCACAAGATGTAAAAATGACGCACAAACAGCTAATGAAAATTTCACTTCCATAACTCTCTTTGTTTTGCGCCATATTTAGAAAAGCTGCGGGGTCCTTCGAGACCTCCTCCGGTGAGCGAAGGTTAAAAACAAGCCGTCTGTGCACGGTCGCGTGCGATATTGCCCATAACTTTTCGATGAGCTGTTGCGCTGAGACGTGCACTGCACGTGCACGACACTTGGTCGCGTGACCAGTGCAGTGCGAACTTGGATTTAGCTAAAATCCGGTGCACGTGAGACCCCGCGGCGGCACGTGGCACGCACAGACATTCCCCGCGGGTAAGCATGCGATTGCGGAAAACACGTAAGACTGTCGCGCGGCCGACTCGGTCCGTTTTCGGGCGTCCGATCTAGGCGACGTTGTGTTGCACCGAGACGAAACGAGGTGAGAATGACAGAGAATCGATCGAGAAATCGCATCGTGCAAAAAAGCGGCTGACACAGATTGGCACCTGGCGCGAACCCCGCCCGCCAACGCCTTAAGCACCCATTTTCCAAGGTTTACAGACAATGGTGTGAATTTTGGGAACCAGCGGCGCCACGAAATCTGAGACCACTCGACCTCACATAGCAAGTTACCGTCTGAAAATCGTGCCGGAGGACCGACTCCGCCCGCGTGATGGGATTGGTTCAACACACACTTCAATAGGGGACATTGACGAATTTAGGATATTTTCTGTTCGCACTGCAATTTCAAAACCAAAGGAATACATTCATGATAAGCAATCGGTAACGCTGGCAAGCTCATGCTTTTCACACTGCGACAGTGTCAAACACCAATCACACATGCCGCAGCTGTTGAGGGTTTGAGGCGCCACTGGAATCGGTGCAGAAGGTGATTTCAACCATTTTTTCAACCGAGTTCGAGACGAATGCCGACCGCAGACACGGTCCCCTTCCGGGCGCCTGATGTGACAGACCACGAGCCGCATCGAAACGAAACCGGTTGCTTTGGACGGAGAATCAACTGGCAAATCGCATGGTGTCAGAAATGACGTGTGGGGAGCAGCACGTGCCGCGTGCTGGCAGATATAACCCTGGAAAGTACTGTTTTGCAAGACTTGCAAAATAGGATGCGAATAAATTATGTAATGGTAATGATGACCACTTGGGGACTCCATGACCTCGCGCCGTCATGTACCGACTGTAAATAATTCCAGGGGAAGGACCTGGCCCGCCAAACGGGGTAGCCTTTGCCCTCGCTCAGAAACGAGGCATTTTCGATTTTAAAGTTATTTATGTTCACATTGCGACTGCGACCGCATGATACGTCTGGGCAGGAAAATCGCCAGTATTGTCAGAAAGTCATGCTTTTTGCGGTTCTGATAGTGCAATAAAATAAACATCAATCACGTAACTTTCCCTGGTATGAGCTAGATAGTAAGCCTGCGCGGCCGTGATTTTGCACTAATCCTGCGCATTTCGAGTAAATGTGGTTAGAAATACTACCAGTAAGTTCCTCAATGAATTCTGAACACGTCAGTCTAAACCAATGGTCGTGTTTCTTTGTGGTTGACTCCAATGAAAGCGTACAAAAAAAGATCTGTTTGTCGCGCTTAGCGTAATATTTGCCGATCATCATCCGAACCAGCTCCTTTTGTCCATGGCTAAAAATGAAACTGTTTTATCGTGCTGTGATTGATGCGCCCTCCGCGCTATCAAAATCATTTCCAGGCAACGTGATTATGTCTGTGCCGGAACAGTTCTTTCGGAGCTAAAATAAGTGGAACTTTTGGGACTGAACAAGAATAGAAATAAGGACGAGGATTGGGAACAAAAATAATAGGAATACGATACTAAAGAAAAGCAGAAGCAAGCTAAAAGAGAAAACAGACGAAGCAGAGGGCATAGACAAGATAACTGGAACAGGGACAAAACCAAAAACATTGGACCATGGCACGGGACAAAAGAGAGGCAAAAGGGATATGAGAGAAGTTAGACTGAAGACAGGAACAGGGGAGTGGCACAAGGCCGTTGACAAGAGAACGGGGATAGGTGACCGTGACACGAAACTGGAACCGGAGCGAGCACTAGGGGCAGGAAACGGGAACAAGGGACGGTGAACCAGAACAGGGAACTGAGACGGGGTGCCGCTGGAGCATGGGAGAGCCGGAACAGGCAGACGGAAACAGGGGGGGGGGGGTCACGGGCAGTGATGTAGACGCAATACAGGCAAGAGCCAATTGCTACCCAGAGGAACAGCGTATGGAAACAGGGATGGGATGGAGGTCAAGGAAATTGAGCTGGGACAGAGGGAGAGGGGCAGGAACATAGCTTCGAGTTGGTACAACGACTGTCGCGGGGTCATGGACACGGACACGAATGGCGACACTGACGCTGAAGTGCATAGGAAGAGTGACGACAGCAGTCATGACACGGGATCGGAACAAGAAAACCGAGAGAGGGGACCATGCAGGAAACTGGGAACAGGACGAGAAGCAAGGTGCCGTGGCAGGGACAGGCGACGAAGGCAGGGGACAGGGGACAAGGGAGGGTGGGCCGGAACTTGGATCTGAGAAATGAGTCGGGGTGAGTGGAGCCATACAAGGAGCAACACAGGTGACCGAATGGACGATAACTGCAGGTAGCCATCAATGATCCAAATTGTGCTTCGCGCAAGACGGGCTTTCTGCTGTTCTCTGAAATTCAAAAATGTGTAAATCGTCATGGAGGCTGCAAACAACGCATGTATTTGAGTTCAGTGCATCAAAGCATCATAGTCTTCGTTTGTTCACGACAAATTTAGCCAATTTAGTTTCATACTCCGTCATATGCGAGCATGAAGATGTGCGAATACATTTTTGTTTTCTTGAAGTTTTTTTCAGTTTTGCTACAATTTGCTTGGGTTGTTTCTGTTGCAGTCTTGAGCCAAAGACCCAAGCTATCCCTTCGCCCTGCCCTTGCCCTTTGTGCCTCCCCATCCCATCCCTCTTGGTCTCCGGAATCACGGGTGAGGCATCTCTGCGAGCTGTCAAACGCAGGCCCACCTCGCGACTGTTTCACTCCAACCGGCAGAGAGGTGCGGTGTGCACTGTGCACCCATGCACGCCTCTGGTCTGAACCGCCGGACGAAGCTCTGACTCTAGCCTGTAGGCATCCGCGCCACAGCACGATGGCCTGTTGAGTTCTCTCACCGTTTTAAGACTGTCATCTTTGAAGAAAGAAGGGAAAAACAGAAACGCGGAGGCGCTTTGCCACGGTCAAACAGTGTAACTGAACGAGAAGATATACATTGGAGAGCGAAGGGCTGAAGTACGATCACATCACTCAGCAGTGGACGGCTCAAGAGCCGTTTGAAAGGTGGGATAACAAATGAGTGCAATGAAATGAGATACAGTGGACTCCCTCTATGCGCGGAGGTTATACACCGATCCCCCCGCGAAAAGGCGAGTCCACGAATAGGTCGAACTTTCCCCCCAAAACATTGTTTTACTGTCCATTATTCCATTACTCACAGACCCCAAACGAGAACAGCAAGTGCATGTTAAGGCGCACTTATATTTCCCGAAAAATACACAGCTACATGAATACAGCAATACACCAGACTTGCTGTTTACAGTGTACAGTACTCACCGTGCTGCACAGCTATAGCACATGCATACCATAACTGTATATACAACAGTATTTTTCAACGGAAATGTACAATAAAGGCACTATGAACCGCTACGAGCATCTTCCGCCGCAAAAAGGAAGGAGATATCCTGCTATTTTTTAGTTTAGTTTCCCAAAACAAATCCACGAATACGCGAACCCGCAAATGGCCAACTCGCGAACGGCAGTGGTCCACGCAGTACGGTCTGTTAAGTTTGTAACGGAACAAAACGCTGCCGCATGAGGCGTAGCGTGACGTGAAGTGCAGAGCGTTTTCTGTTTGCATACCACTGATTTTGTTTTTTTACGGAACGGCAAAATACAATTTGCCTATAATGTATATATATATATAATGTATGTTGTTTTCCTTTCCATCATCCTGAATCAGGCAACCTGGATTTGCTGCGCATTATTTTGCAGGATGACGCTTTGGATTCAGAGCATCTCCAGTGGGAGTGGAGAGGGGCATTGTCACGGTGTCCGAGCGCACCAGCCGATCGTACAGTTCCGGTAACGAGTTGATTTTGCAGAGAAAGATTGACGTGTCGGCAGCCATACGGCAGGACGGTACGGTTCTGAGGACAGCCTCCTATTGAAGTGTTGCCAGCTGACTCGTTGTCCAAATATTGAGCGCAGAGGCGTCTCGAGCCAGTCTTGCTTGTTCGGAGAGACCAGCGTTCTAACTGAGCCACTGGCCACGGTGCTGGATACTTGTTTTATGCGTTGAACATACTTCAGTTCACACCGTCATGCCACCAGCCGCAATAGGCCACGGCGTGCGACCATCAGGCTCCAACCGGGCCACGAGGTTACGGTTCAATCGCCAGACCCACGGGGGCCGAGAGCACCCAGAGGCTGCAGTTCCCGCCGTCAGACCCACTGGCGCTGAAATGATCGAGAGGCTACAGTTCGCAGGGAATCATCCATAGCCGAAGGGACCACCGTGTGTGACTCGTAGCAGCTCCAGGCAGTTTGATTTGCGGTGGTGTCCTGGTTGCTGACTGCATTTTACTGCATTCCGTGTTGTCAGCTGAAACACTGTTACATTCTGCCCTGGTGATGCGTCCCCGTGTCTTAAGCGCAGAGCCTAATTTAGTGCGCCGTCCTCGTAGTATGCTTGACGTCACATCCCGCTGCCCAGTCAGCGACGACTGAACGACGGCCCTTTGTTAAAAGTCGGCTTGCGCGTGAGCAAGTTTGGGATTTGGTCACGTGAGGTCTGGGACCGTCCAGATATTGTCGTATTGTTCCAGAAGCGCTGTACTTGTAGCAGGCGAGAGCAGCAGAGGCAGTCAGAATAGTCCAGGTTAGTCTGATTCCCGAGTTTGGCGTTTGGGTGACGTCGCAGCGGACGAATATCTGATGTATACAGAACGCCTGCAATGACTTGTTCTGAAGCGTGGATTGCATTCTTGAGGATTTCCTTACAGAAAACGTTTAAGAAGCCGGAACAAAACAACCGTTTTGCAAGAATAATACTTCTCTCACAGCAACGCATAACAACCTTTTATAGCAGTTAAGCCGAAGAGGAAACTATTCTGGCCATGTCTATGACAAGAAAACCGCTTTTAATTTTAACGACGTCTGTTATAAAT